>CM051835.1:70613550-71213550 GCA_028451465.1 Erethizon dorsatum
TGCCCACAACACAAGATTGCCCACTGAGATGGAGGAAGAAACTATTACACCTTCAATTTATACTTACATATAATACAACCATTTCTATGTCTTTTTAGTTTCATAATATTCGTAATATATTTGGTAGTATACACAGGTACTTGGTGAACGCTCAATTCTTTTTGCTGATGTGGAAAGAGGCCCCAAGAGTCTGGGGAGTCCTCTTGCCGAGAGCCTTGGCTAAGTGGGGCTGTCGTGACAGCCCAGCTCAGAGTGATATGAAGGTCCATACTTTGGAGCAATATCTGTGTTGGTCTTTCTACTCAAGCTGAGTGGATTATCACTCTGTGGACAAGTGAAATGTGTTATTCTGTAGAAAGTTGTAAAAGTTAGACTCTTCAGCCAGTTCTTTGTAATAATCGTGCTGTAATATGGTCAACGTCAAGATTAGGGGCCCAGAAAAAGTCATGAAGACCAATAAGGTAAAGTTCAGATACCCGCCCAGAGCTGAACTAATTTTAAAAATGCCCTTGGGCTCACTTTTTCATGCTTCAGATTTACCACGAGATGGACAGCATTGCCACCGATTTTCCTGAGCTTGCAAGCAGGGTGAAGATCGGACAGACGTTTGAAAAGCGGCCGATGTATGTACTGAAGGTGAGGCTCTGTGGCTCCGCGTGTTCAGGACCCAGCCTCGGATCACTGAGGGAGGCAGCTGTTTAGTCTCTGTGACTTCAGGGAGGAGGGTGAGGTTGGGAGACATCTTTTATGGCTCAGATTTGATCTGATGAGAGTCGCCTGCTTTTGTGTAATGTTGGGCTGCTAGAAGGAGCAATCCCATTCCCTGTTTTGAGGACGGAAGGGTCCAAGGACAGACAGAATGCTAGAATTCTAGCCTGGGGGTGGGGGGCTGCAGTCCTGACTGCATTCCCACCATCTATTAGTGGCATGGGAAGTTGGGATAGGCCTACCAATCTATTCTGCTTTTAGGGCTACTTCCTGGCAAAGCAACCTAGGAAGCTAATTTCAGGGCCAATGAATTTTTTTCTTTTTTTTTTAATCGGTTAATATTATTGGTACATTTTAGATACACATAATGATAACATTCTGATGAAACGTTAAGCCCAGCTCTGATCCTTGGCTAGTCAAAGCTTAATTTCCAGATATTTCTAACAGATTGAGGTCCATATTGGCAAAAGAGATAAAGAACGTTGACAGTGACATAAATTACATAAATAATCCAGCTGACTGAATAAAAAGGAATTTGGGCGTATAAACCACGGAACAATTGGTTGAGCTAAGAATTTGCCAAACCCTTGGCTTCAGAGAAGCCCCGAAGAACCCAGGTTTATAGCAAATTACCAGCAGGAGGGGAGGCCTGCCACTGAGCTGGTTGCTTTAAAATAATTACATTTAGATTATTTGCCCATCTGATGGAGACCTTGGCTTCATCAGCACCAAGCTCTGACCCAAGGGGCCCCAACACTATGCCAGGGCTGGAGTTAGAATTCATTACTTCCATTTACAAAGAGCTATAGTGAAGCTCTCTTCCTCCTAATTTAAAACCGAATTCATTTATTGCCTCAGCAAAACAGCCTGGTTCGTGCACCTTGTGTCTGTCTCTATTGGGAAACCATTTGAGGTCTTTCAGGAGACATACTATTATCTCTAATCGCAGCATTTTAATCCACAATGACAATTGTTTCTCCTTCCCATTTGCTTCCAGTGCTGGAGAGGTTCAGGCTGCTCGGAGCTGTAGCCAACCAATTAAGCTCCCTGGTCACGGATAAGCCCGATAAATAGATGGTGCCCTCAGGAACATTTGGTCTCTGAATTATCTTAAATGAATTAAATGAATAGGAGCAAGCTGGGGAGAGGAGAGGTGAGCAGAGACGTGGGCAGGTGGGTCATTTTCCGGCCTTTTTTCCTTCTACAGTTCGGCACGGGAGGAGGCAAACGGCAGCCGGCCATTTGGCTGAACGCAGGCATTCATTCCCGAGAGTGGATCTCGCAAGCCACTGCCATCTGGACGGCAAGGAAGGTCATGTCGCCTGGTATTAGCCAAGGATTCTGGTGGGCCTGGCGGGGAGGGCTGCAGAGTCCCATGTGGCTGGACCCAGGGGACAAGGTGGGAAGGCTCTCTGTACAGACCCAGGAGGCTGGGCCCTTTTCAGATCAGAGAAGTAAATCGTCAAAGCCTCTTGGTCAGCCCACTGTGGCTGAGTGACAAAGTGGCAGTGAGCAAGCTCATGAGCCAGAGAGGTGGACCTAAGACACTGACCCATAGTGGATCACTCAGAGGAAGAGAGCAACACTAGCACCACGCTCAGGCCAGCTTTCCCTTCAGCCCCTTCTGATCCCCGCCAGGCCCCCAGCAACATCAGAGTCTTTGAAAAAGTCCATTTTTAAGCTTCTATTGAAAGGGAGGGGTGTTTTAAGCCTGCACAGGGAGGGTACGCCTCCCTACCCCTTCTCAGGGGCTTAAATTCCTAAAAACGTGTGACTCCCCACTGCTGCGAGAAATGAACAAAGCATGTGCCACAGGACTCACTGCCATTGCTATTGTCATGCAGCTGTGTCCTCAGGGTATGAGGGACTCAGAGGGCTCTGCAGAGAGCTATGCCATGGGGACACCAGGGAGGTGCCAAAGGTGGAGGCTATTCTAGGAGCTGCCATTCTTGGCGGGTGCAGGAGAGTCACTGGGACTTAGACCTGGTGACCCAGGCTGGTGTGATGCAGCTGACAAGCACCTTGTCTCTGCTTAGATTGTGTCTGAGTATGGGAAGGATCCAGCTGTCACCTCCATCTTGAAGAAAGTGGATATTTTCTTGTTGCCTGTGGCCAATCCTGATGGCTATGTGTACACGCAAACCCAAGTGAGTAATCCTGAGCGGGATGAGCTTGGCGTGAAACTTCCTTGTTGAATGTCTTGCTTTGCTGGTGCCTTCAGAGAGCGCTTCCACCAATATGCATATTACAAGCTTCCTTGGGATTTCATTTTCTAGTCATTCTCTGAGCTGAGAATCAGCAGGGAAGTTTTTTTTTTTTTTTTTTTTTTTTTTTCTGGAGAGCATAGTCTCAGGAACTCTCTATTATAGGTCTTGAATGATTATCATCATTTTACCAATCTAACTCATTTTTTCTCTCCCACACAATCCTTTCTTTATGTATTTTAAAGCAAGTCCCAGAAATCATATTTCACCCAAAACTACCTTAGTATGAACCTCCAGCTGATGATAATACTGATAAAAACCTCAAATCTACTACACCTCTGTCACCTTTGAAAAATTAATGGAAGTTCTTTAGCATCATCTAACACCCCCAATTATCTTAAAAATGTCTCTACGGAGTCAGTTGGTTGAAGTCAGGCTCTAACAAGGTCTGTGCGCTGCGTCTGGCTGCTGGGTCTCTGCAGTCTCTTTTATTCTACAACAGCACCCCCCCCACACACCTCCTTTTAAAATGTCATTCATGTGTTGGAGAAACCAAGTAATTTCCTGAATAATGTCTCACATTCTGAATTTGCCTGATGGCTTCTTGGTTGTGCCATTTAATTTGCTCCCTTATTACCCAAGCTGGAGCATGACCGGATTCAGGTGGATTTTTAAAGGCTGGAATAAAATATGTGCTGTGCACTTCAAGGGCATCAGTGATCTTCAAGGCACATGATGGCCACTGGCCCCACTTCTACCAAAGCCGACAGTTATTCAGGGCATTCAGTTGGGATCAGCCTAGTTCTGTGATGGCGAATCTTTTAGAGACTGAGTGTCCAAACTGCAACCTGAAGCCCACTTATTTATCACAAAGTGCCAACACTGCAATTAAACCTGAATACTGAGATTTTAATTTAGAAAAAACAATTCTCATCTGATGCTCCGCTGCTGGGGCAACTTGACTTGAGTGCTGACAGAGAGGGCTCTGTGTGCCCGCTGCTACACTGCTGTCACAGGTGCTCCACCACTGGCCTAGTTCTTACATACAAAGTTTTCAAGGGGCATTTTGGGGGAGTCCCTCTCTTACAGCCGGAAGGACGAACTCTTCTCTCTCTGAGGGAGGAGAGCAAATTCCCCAGGCAGGCCTGCAAGCAGCTCGTCCCATCCCTTGTGCTCGTCTCCATCTTAGCACTCAGAAAAATCTTTCACTGCTCTTGGGCCCTGACTTACCTCTGGGCGTTTT
Source organism: Erethizon dorsatum (assembly GCA_028451465.1). Classification (NCBI taxonomy): domain Eukaryota; kingdom Metazoa; phylum Chordata; class Mammalia; order Rodentia; family Erethizontidae; genus Erethizon; species Erethizon dorsatum. The sequence goes on from CM051835.1 coordinate 70,617,706, forward strand.
ATGACTTGTTTCAGAACCGGTTGTGGAGGAAGACACGGTCCCTGAATCCTGGAAGCCACTGCATTGGCACTGATCCAAACAGAAACTGGAATGCAAGTTTTGCAGGTAGGTGGGGGAGACAGTTTCAGATTCTGCTGCCATTGGCGAGCCTGTCCTCCTGTTCCCTGAGGTGGCGGGGAGTGAGTGAGTTCCTACTGTCTTCATTGCTCTACTCAATGAGAGAATTAGGGGCATCACTTAGGCTATGCCAATTTGCTCTGTTTCTTGTTTCTTTTTAAAAAATTTTATGGTAATTTTTTTAAGCAGTTGCATCTATGTCCTCCATCTGTCCAGAATTCCATTTTTTTTGTTTTGTTTTGTTGTTTTCTTTGTTTTGAGACCAGGTCTCCCTATATAGTGTAGGCTGGCCTTGAACTTGCTTATGTAGCCCAGGCTGGCTTCAAACTAATGGTGATCCTCCTGCCTCAGGCTCCCGAGTACTGGGATTATAAGAGTGTGCCACCACACCTGGCCTTTATTGTAAGTTTGAATGAGAATAACTCAATAATTCCTGTCCACCTGAAAGAATGGTGGGTCAGAGTATCTTTGCATTATGATTACAACTATGTAGGTATTTTGTCTAATAAATATTTATGTATTTATTTATTGTGGTGCTGAAGATCAAATCCAGGCCCTTGTGCATCCTTTGTGCCAGTCCTTACACTAATATTTCATTTTATTTTATTTTATTTTATTTTTTGTTTTTTTTGAGACAGGGTCTCACTATGTAGTGCAGGCTGGCCTGGAACTCATGGCAATCCTCCTGCCTCAGCCTCCCAAGTGCTGGGATTACAGGCCTGCGCCACCATGCCTGGCTACACTAATATTTTAAAACCAGTCTCATTTTAGAAGTATGAATCCTAGGGCCTTCCTTATCCCTCACCATAGCAACTTTGTTGGGCAAATTGTAGGTAGGTAAAGGGCCTCCTGCGGCAACTCAAAAAAGAGCAGTTAGCACTGTTACCCTAATAGGTACGATTAATAGAGCCTTGATTGGGCCAGGGATATAGCTCAGTGGCACAACACCTGCCTGGCAAGTGCAAGGTCCTGAGTTTGATTCTTGGTACCCACCCAAAAAAAAAAAAAAAAAAAAAAAAAGCCTTGATTATATGTTGTGCAAGGTAAATTCTAGCAGTTACTTTTCCATATGCAAGTATGAGCCCCAGCAGTTTAATGTCATGGGGAGAGAATGAAAATGAGGTTGCCGGGGTTCTGAGTTCCAGCTGTTTAAAAATCATCCTCCACAAAAGTGCCAGTTGTGTGCCACGTACTTTCCCATGTACCTTATTCTTCTTACCTAGTGAGTGAGTTTTATTATCTAAAATGAGACAAGACCCTCTAAGATTGTGTGGCTGATAAGAATTAGGATCTAAACTCATTTTCTAATTCTAAATCCAGATCCAGCCTCTTTCACTATCCCACATCTACACTAATGTTTTGTTTTTAATGATTGTTCTTACTTGTACAAAAACACACAAAATCCACTGGGGGAAAATAACGATTGTGGGAAAGGAGCTGACATGAATATGGGGACTGAGGGCATCAAAGTTAAGGCAGATAGTTCCGTAATTGAGGTGATTATGCACACACACACACACACACACACACACACACACACCGGATACCTTAGGCAGCTGTATTGTGAAGTAATACAGAAGATGATATTTCTAAATACCTGTTAAATAATCAAGAGATTTTAGCCAGAACAATAGATTATTTTTGACAGCAGCTGGCTGTTAAGATCTGAACCAAGAGAGTAAGTTAACACCAGAATAAATCAAGTCATTTTCATTATTTATTGGTGTTCATATTAGTTGTCTAAAATACTTGTTAATTAAACTCATGTTCAAGCATGCTATTAATTATTTATGACATTCACTATTGGCACAATATAAGGTCAACTCTACCCACTTAAAGAAGTCCCAACAAGCTGGATGTGGTGGCGCACACCTCTAATCCCAGCACTAAGTGAGGCCGAGGCAGGAGGATTGAAAGTTCAAATTCTGCTTGGGCAACTTATTGAGAACCTATCTCAAAATAAAAAATAAAAAGTGCTGGGCATATAGCTCAGTGGTAGAATGTCCTTGGGTTCGATCCCCTGTATGACAAAAAAAGAAAAACAAAAATCTCAATAATTTCTCTTCCTGGGTGTGGCAGATCCAACACCCCTACCTCCCCCTCTGTTCCCCTCCTCACAGTCTGTACATACCATGGACAGACTTTTTGGGGCATCTGCCAGTAGCCTGCCCATTGTCAATACCTCCAGCCCCTCCTCAGGATTGAATGCCCTCAATTCCATCATCTTGGCCTGTAGGTTACTGTTTCTGGTTGGACTGTCCCCAACAGGAAAAGGAACCAGTGATAACCCTTGCTCTGAAGTGTACCATGGCCTGCATGCCCATTCTGAAGTGGAGGTGAAATCGGTAGTGGATTTCATTCAAAAACATGGGAATTTCAAATGCTTCATTGACCTGCACAGCTACTCGCAGCTGCTGATGTATCCCTACGGGTACACAGTCAAGAAGGCCCCGCATGCCGAGGAGCTGGTGAGTGACAGCTGACTTCCACCTGGCCCTGGGCTGGCTTGACTTCCAGATGCTGCCAGGGTGCCAATCTACAGCTTTAGTGGGAAAATCCAGGAGCGCAGTGGGTCTCGTCAAGGGCCCAGAATTCTCTCCCTGCCCTTTGGGATGGATGTACCATCAGACATACTAGGGACAGGAGGAAGACAGTGCCTCTTATTTCTAGGCCAACTGTGACATTGCCTTGCCTTCTCACTTGTTTTTCCTACTGGATCGTGTCGCAGCCCCACTGCTCACCAAGGACTGTGGTTGGCACTGTGGTGTGCAAGGGGGAAGTGCTGTCTTTCTGGTTAAGGAAGAGGTGAAGGATGCTGTGGCCCATAGCCTAGGGGTGCTCTGTGTCTAGTTCTGTGATGGAGGTACTTAGAGGTGGACTTGGGGGAGCGGGGCTGGCATCGGCCAGTAACTGCAGGCTACTGCCTCTGTGGAGGTTGCTGAAGGCCACTGCTCTGCCCAGGTCACAGCCAGGCCACAGACCTTCTGGCCTTCTTTATCTATGGCTGCCTTGTCTGTACCTCCAGCTCCTCAAGGGTTTTCTCAGGAACACACTTGGTCTTCTCTCCTGGTCCTGAGTATGACAGTTCTCTCCTTAAGGATACAGGAAGACAGGGCCTTACTAGTTTCCTGACAGGTTGGTGAACAGCTCACCAGCCCTGTGGAGAGCTCAAAGCGGCTCTTCCAGTTTGAGCATGTGCCACACCTGCTTTCAGAGTGTGTATCACTCTTCGTCCCCAGAGTGGGCATAGGAAGAGGGGATGTGGCAGGGGAAGCGTCGGAGGACCCAGGCTGCCTCTATCAGGCCTCAGCTCTGGTTAGGTGGGAAGGAAGAAGAGATCAGCAGGGAAAACTGAGGGTGGGGCCAGGATTCTCCCCAACCCCCAGTGCAGGAGAGCTGAGGAATGGCAGCCTCCAGGATCTATTCCCCTTACTCTGTCCTTTCCTTTCCTAGGATGAGGTGGCGAGGCGTGCAGCCAAAGCCCTGGCTTCCCTGTCAGGTACTGAGTATGAAGTGGGCCCGACCTGCACCACCGTCTGTGAGTACTCGCTGTGTGACTCAGTGTTTAGAAAGTGCCTTGACATGGAGTGTGAGAGAGCTGCAAGTTAGAGTTCCGAAGCTGTTGTCTGACTTTTTGTGGTTCGTCACAGATAGAATTTATGGCAAGCCTGCAGGACAATAGCTGTTGCAATCTCTTTGACTCTCATGCTATTTGTCACTTGCCCTTGATGAGTTAGGTTTTGTCAGACGGATAGAATCTGCATTTCTCACCTTGCACGAAAGATCCTGACATAGTTTACCAAAAATTTCTCAAGCCTGTTACTCCATTTTTGGAGGACTACCATCTTTGCCTTGGCAGATGGATGGCGGTGCTAGTGGAGTGGAGGAGACTCCTTCACCTTCCTGTCAGAAATGAACCAGCATTAGGGGTCCTCCCAACAATGGTTAGTAGCTAGGGAAAAAACCCAAATCCTAGCACTCTGGGAGGCTGAGGCAGGAGGAATGCAAGTTCACATGCACTTAGGCAACTTAGCAACTTAGTGAGAACCTGTCTCAAAAAAAAAAAAAAAAAAAAAAAAATCTCCTGAGATCCAAATCTGAACCTGGTCTTGAGGTTCACCACCCATAACCTCACTTGGAAGAAATACCTTTTATTTGGTCTCTCAATGAAATGTTTCATCTGAGTAGTGTGCTTGATTCCTGCTGAGAACCTGCCAGTTCTCTTATTCTGTGAGTCTGTCTTCAGTTTTTCCCATTAGGAAAAATACCATATTCCAAGTATGAATATGGGAAGCTCAGCTCTAGCCCTGGAGGGTCCCTCTCACCGTCTGCACAGTGCCTTCTCAGCACACGCTGTCGTGTTCTGCCCACTGGGCCTCCTCAGAGCCCCTGCAGATGCACTGGCGTTTCCTTTTCTCCTCAGCCCTGGGGTTCACTACTGGTTCTGTCTGCAGCTTTCCCGTCAGACCTCCTTTTCTGGGGGAGATCTCCAGCCCGCCTCCTGGGCGCTCCTCTGGGCTCTGATCTCACCACCCTCCTCTCTGTTTCATCTGCCACTGAGCTGCATCAAGTAGTTAGCATGATGCTGGTATTTGGGTTGCTAATTGCAGCAACAATCCATTAATTATTCATGGTTTATTGCTATTAGTGGTATTAAATGGGAACTCTTCAGAGGACACATCTGGAGATTTTCTCCACCCTCTGCCTAATTAGTCAGAACACAGCCAGGGACCAAAGAGAGAAGAGGCTTGCTAGGAGCCCATGAGGGGTCTTCCCAAAGAGCTTCTTGGGTCACCAGGGTTCTGGCTTTTGGGCCAAACACCAATTTAAATAATGGCCTTTTCCTCCCGCATCAAGCACACACTTCTGCCCAGCATGAGCTGGGCCTGAACCAACGGATCCTCACCAGATGCCTCCAGCAGAGGAGAGAAGGCTCTCTCGAGCGCATCCAGAAACTGTAACATTTCCTACCTCTTTCAAGAGCCTGTCTTCTTTCTTCCCTGCTTTCCAAAACAGCAATCAAATTTTGTATAATAGCACTCTATCTGACCCCAGGAGGCTGGGATGTGCCAAGTAAATAGATAACATTTATCTTTTCAAGTACCAGACCTTTTCTTAGATTAACCATTCAGATGAAAATAATTCTAAGATGGACTCCACAATTTCTTGCTTCTTAAACACAGCATGTGGAAGAGATCTGATTCCCTTTCTTTGTGACTGAGTGGCTTTCTGGACACTAGTTACTATATCCTGAAGACCTACGACTGTACCGTTGGACCCCTCTGCTAAACAGCCCCAGCCTTTTCTGCTTCTCTTCTTGTGTCTGCTCTTTAGAGTTTTTATGGGTCCTTGTTCAGTCAGACCGTCAAGGGTAGCTTGTCCTGTTTTCAGGACAGCTGTCTCTAGCAATCCTTTCCCCTTCTCTTTGCTGATTCTGGTCTACTACGGGCTTAGAAATAAGTTCTTTGAGTTCATCTGACCGGTGGCTAAAGCACGAGTATTAAAGATATTCATTACAGCATTATTTATCATCACAGAAGATTGGTGAGCATCTAAATATCCACCGGGAGAGTGCTGGATAAAAGCACACTTGGCGCATTCGTAGAAACACGGCACCGCCTTTCAGTGAATGTGGTAGATCTACATACCAAGGGATAAGGAGTGATAAGGGATAATGTCCAATCGCTAACCGAAAGGTACAATACGTAAAACAGTGTTGGTAGTATGTTCCTACGAGTGTCAAAAGAAAACAAAAAAGTGGATGTGGAGCAGGGATCTAAATAAAGGGAAGGTCATGAACTCCATCACTTTGACTGCTAAGAGGAAGCCTTTTTGCCTCCTTCCAGGATCTTAAGTGTTTTCTGAAATACTGTACTTGAGTTTGTCATAGTAAAGTACCTCGAGAAACTTTTGGTACCATTGTCTGTTCTTGCTGAAGCTTTTCCTCAGGGTAGAGAGAGACTATGGGAATCACACAGGACTTCAGAGAGAACAGCAGAGCCTGTTCTGTCCTCTCAGGGCGCACCAGCTCTCAAGAGGCTCTAGAAAAATCATGATGCTATCCCGAGAAACAACTCTGAAGAACAACGGGAAGGCAAAAGGGCTCATATCTTCATTTAACAGACGTGTTAAGACATGGGATGGACCCGAGGTCGATTGAGAAAAGCTTAGACTGTGTCATCAAATGGACCTGGGTTTAAACTCTAGCTCTGCCATTTTCTGTCTGTATTTCCTTAGACGAATTACCCATTCCAAGCCTAGATTTACTCATCTGTAAAACAAGGACAGTAATACCTATCTTCCTGGTTTTTGTTTTGTTTTGGCTTTTGTTTTTTGAGACAGGGTCTTGCTGTGGTTCAGTCTGGCCTTGGACTCACTAGCCCAGGCTGGCCTCAAACTCGGCAATCCTCCTGCCTCAGCCTCCTGAGTGCTATGATTACAGCTTCTCCCTTGTTTTTAAAAGATTATGAGATCATAAATATAAAGTTTCTAATGTAATGACTGGCTCATGGTAGATGCTGAATGAATAATAACTGTTCTTTTTTTTTTTTTTTTTTTTGTGGGTACCGGGGGTCAACCTCAGGATCTCGCATGCCAGCAGGCGCCTGTGCCGCTGAGCGATATCACCGGCCCTTTTTTCGTATGTGGCTTCCAGGAGTCGAACTCGGGCCCTCGCACTTGCCAGGCAGGCGCTTACGCCGCTGAGCCATCTCACCGGCCCAATAGCTGTTCTTGACATAATTATTTTATTATTCAAGATTCGAGATCACCTACCTTTTGTCCTTTTAGCCATTTTCTGCTATAGTAGAGTTTGTTAGAGAAGAAGAAGTAAAATAGGCCTCTTGCCACTCTAGAGACTTTTTTTTTCTGTATGTGGTACCTAGGATTGAACCCGAGGCCTTCTCCTCAGCCCTTTATTATCTTTTATTTTGAGACAGTATCTTGCTACGTCACTGACTCGCCCCCAGTGGGCTTGAACTTCAGCTCCTGCTTCACCCTCCCAGAGTGGTGGAATTACAGGTGTGCACCACTAGCCAGGCTACCTCTCTCAAGCCTTTTGGCAGTGTGCTTCCTTCTTTCTATGTATCAATTATCTCTTGCTGTATATAAAATAAATCTCAAAACTTAGCAGTTTAACACAATAAACATTTATTTTCTTACACTGTTTCTGGGGATCAGGGATTCCGCAGCAGCTCAGTTGGCTGGTGGCTCTGGCCCAAGGCCTCGTGTGGGGTTACAGTCAAGGTGTTCAGCAGGACTGCAGTCACTAAAGGTTTGCGGGGCTGGAAGATCTGCTTGTCAGGTGACTCACTGGCTGCCTAGTGAGTTTGTGCTCATTAGTGGCAGGCGGTCATAGTTCTTTACTGCATGTACCCCTTGAGTATTCTTACAACATGGTGGCTGGCTTTCCCCAGAGTGAGGGACCCAAGAGCTAACAAGGCAGAAGCTAGAGTGTCTTTCATGACAGCTTCATCTCTGAACTATCCTGTTAGGCACACAGGGGAGGCCAGTCTTATCCCACATAAGAGTGGACCACATAAAGACATGGATTCCAGGAGCCAGGGCCTTTGGTCTCTCTCAGAGGCTGTCTACTACACTCTGTCTCTGTGAAGGTTGGTTTGAGTGACCTGCAGGATTGGATCCTGAGTTGGTGGTGAGGTGGGAGTGGGGATTTCAGATCTCTTGGTTGGACACTAGTGCCAACCCTCCTGGTGCAGGAAGCCAGAGGTGTATGAATGGAGCCAATGTTTCCAGTGACTTGCAGGAAGAACTCTTGATTGTTAAGGAAGCCTAGGCAAGTAGACTTCCTGGTACCCCAAAGGGAACTGAGCTAAAACAGTGTTTGCTCTTCTCCCTTACAGATCCTGCCAGCGGGAGCAGCATTGACTGGGCATATGACAATGGCATTAGGTACGCATTCACGTTTGAGTTGAGAGATACAGGGCATTATGGCTTCCTCCTGCCCACCAACCAAATCATTCCCACTGCAGAGGAGACCTGGTTGGGGCTGAAGACCATCATGGAGCACGTGCGGGACAATCTCTACTAACAAAGGGGCCCTTCTGTCTATGTTGATCTGTATCCATGTGCACACTCACTGAGGCCGCTATTTTTTTTTTTTTTTGTGGGTACCGGGGGTCGACCTCAGGACCTCGCATGCCATCAGGCGCCCATGCCGCTGAGCAGTATCACCGGCCCTTTCTTCGTATGTGGGTTCCGGGAGTTGAACTCGGGCCCTCGCGCTTGCCAGGCAGGCACTTATGCCACTGAGCCATCTCACCAGCCCTGAGGCCGCTATTAAAGGAGCTTATTCTTTCATGCTTGAGCAGACCTCCAGGTTAGAGAGCATGGCTGGGCTGTGAGGAGCGCTTCCCCAGCCTGCCCTGTTTGGTCCTGCTACTTTGCTGAGCCTTTGGTGTACCCCTCCTTCCACACAGCTGGTTGGGCAGGCCACAGTCAGGGTCGCCCCTTCCTGGGTGACACAGCTCTACCTCAGTTTTAGAACCAAAGAGCATCTCTGATGGTTCTGTACCCTCTTCCACTTGTAGCCAAGCTGGAGCCCTCTGGCTCTTGTAGGGCCCAGGGAAGGCACTGTGTGAGAATGCTTATCTTTAGTTGGGTCACGAAGATGACACAGACAGAGCTTCCTTTAATTTACTTCACTCTTTCTGGACTGCATTTTTCTTTTTCTTTCTTGAGACGGGGGTCTCGCTCTGCTGCCTAGGCTAGTCTTGAACTCCTACGCTCGAGTGACCCTCCCATCTCGCCTCCTGAGTAGCTGGGATAGAGTTGTACACCACCACATGAAGCTCAGGAACATACTTTTCTTTGAGGAACAAATCCTGTATGGTCATCAGTGTGGGTCACCCCCCCCACACCCTTTCTTTTTTGGCCTGAATACAAAGTAGAAGCTCTCCATCACTAGGCTAAGAATTTCCAGATACTACATTTCTTATCGCTTTTTCCTCTTTATCCAGTGTAGCTGGGATCCCAGAAGGGGATTAGTGTCACTGTAGTTGCTGCTCACCCAGGATCATGGAGGAAGTGACAGGCTACATAGCAGGGTTGCCCAATTTTCCCCATCTGTCCTAATGGGCCCATCTCCACTTTGCCTTTTGAACTCACTTCGAAGACCTTGCCCTCATCCCACAGACCCTAAATCTTTCCTCCAGTCTGGATAATCTCACAGCCTTGGCACATTCCTGTTTGTACTCTGCTGTACCCTGCATTTGCTTTTTTTTTGCCTTTGAAGTTAACTTCCTCTGTCGTGCATCCTGGACCCTGAGTACCTACATGGAACAAGAATTCATCAGTCAGGCACCTCTTCCACCATTTCTCTGCAGCACTTACCATCTGTCCTTTTTCATAAAATTTTTTCAGGGATGTCTGTAAATCTTAACCTTCTGCCTAGGATTTGTGCAGCATCTGGTGTGTGCTTATAAGCCAATAAATATTCAGTACGAGTCTCATGATTATCCCCTATTCTTTGCCTTCACCTGAATGGAACCAAGCCCTGGTTTTGAATATGCAGCTCTTGATAATGTCAAAAGTCAATTGTAATCCCTGTCCACATCGCATGCCATGTATGGAGGCCTTCTTCATAAAGCCCAGGGGCCTCCAGGGCAATGTTACCTTGGTGATTTCACTCTGTTTTGGGTCTAGATTTGAGGTTTTCAGCCCAAAAGCTTGATATTCTCATTGTCCGTGTTGATTAGGCCTGGGGATGCTGACTCACGCCTTCAGAGCCCAGATGAGGCAGATGATATAATCAGAATATGAATTTATTAATTTATATCATGGCATGTAACTGTTTAATGGATTGGATCCTCACGTTGGCCTGAACAGTACATTCTCAGTACATTCTCTCCCTGTAGGCAAGATACATGGGAAGCCAAATTATAATCAAAAGGTTGCTTAGTGAGCGGGCGTCAGAGCAAGGAAAGTTAATTACAGTCTATGATTGGAATTTTTAATGGCACCCAGCTCTAATAGCATGATGTATCTAGTTCTATAACCAGAACACAACTGCCAGCCAGCCAGCTGGTCACTTGTGCTGGCTAGTCACGGCTGCCCCACATGGTTAGGACAATGCCTTGATAGGTGTGACAGTGCTTGCCTCTGATCTGCCTGGAACCTGGCTCCATTTGTGACCTCTGCCCTCAGATTGAGACTGTCCTTTATATTGCTTGAGGCAAGGATTTCTTAAGACATAAGCCATAAAAAGAAAAGGAGGGCCGGTGAGACAGCTCAGCTGCATAAGCGCCTGCCTGGTAAGCGCAAGGGCCCGAGTTCGACTCCCGGAACCCAGATACGAAAAAAGGGCCGGTGATATCGCTCAGCGGCACGGGCGCCTGCTGGCACATGAGGTCCTGAGGTTGACCCCCCAGTACCCACAAAAAAAAAAAAAAAAAAAGAAAAGGAATGTTACCTGTGACTATAATAAAATCAAGAACCTCTGGGAATCTGTTTTCCTTCCTTCTTTTTTTTTTTTTTTTGGTGTGGTGACAGGGGTTAAACTTAGGGTTTTACAGATGCTAGGCAAGTACTCTATCCCTGAGCTACACCCTCAGCCCTTCCCGTCTTTAATGAGAATAATGATAGTATCTGCAATGACTTATCAAGAGAACTAAGTGAACTAATACGTTAAAGTACTCAGTACCTTACCTGACGATAGAAGCATTCGATAGTATTAAAAGTATTATTCTCACTGAGTGGTGGAAATTCATTCATGAATCAGGTTGTTGGCATTTTCCCAAAGTAGAGACTTACTTGCTTCAGACTCTTCATGAGACTTATAACAAAAGATTTTGACAGTTTATAGAAAAAAACATTAGTTAGATATTTAGTCATTTTTAGTATTATTTGGGTTTTTTTTTTTTTTATTTGGGTTTTGAATGTTGGTTTTGTAGCGACCTTTCCTATGTTATATAGATACCAATGCCCCTGTCCAAGATTAAAATAAGGGACCACTGCCTGAAGGAGTCATAGGCTCAGCTTCCGAGCACAACCTTTTCGAGCATATGGGGTTATCTCTGAGATTTGCCGGTCCTGGGAAGTTCCTGCCGTGAATCGATTTTAGGTGAGTTGAGGGTATGTCCCATCTCCGGAGTCTCCTATGTAGATTGCACATCTTTTATGTTACTATGTAAAGACCAACTCTGTGGAATCATTTTTATCATCATCGTCATCATCGTCATCGTCATCATCCTGTCTTTGCTTTGATGAACTCTGGAATTTTGCCAACCTAGGCAGCTTATAAAATAAATGCTCTCTGCTCTTTTATTGAGCTTTAAATCATAAACATCAGCTGTTTCTTGTATTTGAAGTAAAACTCCAGGTGTATCGGGGGCATCAAGGGAGCAAGGGAGCATAGGCTGTTCTTTTCCTTCTCTCACATACATATGGGTATTGTGGTGCAGCTAGGCAATTCGCTCTGTTAATGCAGAAAGTGAATCCTATACTTTTTTTTTTTTTTTGTATCTCCTACAAGGCTAAGTTGAGCAGCTAGTAAATATTTGTAGATTTGGGCCGGTGAGATGGCTCAGCGGCTTAAGCGCCTGCCCGGCAAGCGCGAGGGCCCGAGTTCGACTCCCGGAACCCACATACGAAAAAGGGGCCGGTGATATCGCTCAGCGGCACGGGCGCCTGCTGGCGCGCGAGGTCCTGAGGTCGACCCCCCGGTACCCACAAAAAAAAAAAAAAAAATTTGTAGATTTGATTTGCTGCAGGCAAATTTACAATCACATAAGCCATACTCTCAACAAGTTAGGGCAGCAGGAAAAGAGTACTTTTTCCAACAAATACGATAAGTAGAATTCTGGAAAACAGATTGGAATGCATGTCTTGAAATTCCAAGAGAGACAGAATATAAATTAAACATGTGGAGATAAGGAAAGCTTGATATTGGTTAAATTGCTTGCAGTTTTGTAATGATTTATAGTTTTAAAATGCTTTACAGATATTGGATAATTAAATTACCATAACCACCTGGTGATATATGCAGGATGGGTATATCCCTTTTTAACTGTTAAGGAGATGAAATGCTAAAAGAAGTAAAGGAATGTGCCTAAACTGACATGGATGGAAATAATGAAGCCATGTCTTAAGACCTGGTCCAGATTGTTACTGAGAAAACAGAGGCCAGCAATGTGTCATTGACTTCTTTTTTGAATTTGTTTTTGAATTTGAACACCTTTAAAATATACATAGTTCTTATAGTCCCTTCAGTCTCACAGCCCTGTGTTACTCGCTTGGCTCTTGATATCTTTGACTTTTCAGTTTTGCAGTCATAAGAGGGAATTTAGGGAGGAAAAGAGCCAGGTCTTCCTTGCTGGCTGCCATTGCTGGCTGAAGAAATACGCTATTGAGGGCATTGTGTGGTTTCCATGATTCCTTCTGCCACTGTGGGCCTATGCTGAGGAGAACCATCCAGGGAGAATTATGGGTAGTGTTTTCATATGAAATATCTGGAATGGGCTGAAGACTCTACTTCCATTCTTTGTGGACATTATGCCCTTTTGTAAGGATTGCACAGGCTGTAGGACCCCCCCCCCCCGCCACTTTTAACTACCCAGACTCTCCCAGCCATGGAAGACAAAATGTCCACTTCTCTCAACAAGCAAATAGATGTATTCTGTTTAAATATTTAAACAATTTGGCCTAGACTTAGAAAACCATTAACCCAGGTTTGGAGCTTGTAAACCCTTCAAGGGCAGAGCCAAGGTTTTATTTAGTTTGGATCCCTAGCACCTAAGCACATAATGGCACAACATAAAGATATACTGAATAAACACCTGCAGAGATGTCAGTTCCACAGCTGATGCAAAAGAAGCCCAATGTCTTCTTTCACTTAGCTGGCTGCAGCAATCTTCCTTCCCCAGCTCTGAGTACTTCACCATGGCATTGTTCTTTTCTGATGGACGTGAGAAACACAAAGATCAGGGAAAGCAAAGACCTTCTGTTTCAATTTCAGCAGACCTGTATTAGAAAACGCAGAGAAGCCAGGCCCAGTGGGAAAGGATGACCTATCTCATCACTGGAAAGTGGTATTTCTAAAACATTCCCAGAGGCAGTGCTGTGTGGACAGGTGTTAACTTGGTTAAGGAGGCATGTGGAAGAAGCAGGCACCAGATCTGCCTGCCCCAGGGCCATCAATACCATCAATATTTAACAGGCATGTCTCTGTACATTCTCGGGGCTCCCTAGCACCTGGCTCCCATCTAGGAGTCTTCAGTTTATTCTGGGAAACAAATGAAGGACCTGTGTAGCCTGGAGGATATTCATTCAAGCTGGAAAGAGGACAAATTGCTGGGCTGGGGAAGCCCTGTTAATGCGCAGCACTGGTTCTGGAAGAGGATGTTTCCTTCCTATTCGCTGCCAGAGCTGCACAGTGGTGGAAGAGGCCAGGTTGCAGCTCTGCTGTTACCAAGGTCAATGGTAACATGATCTTTAGAAATTAAACCAGGAGATAGGGAGGCAGAAGGGAGGGAGAGGATCTCCCTACTCCCAAGAGAAGGAGAAATAAAACAGGTTGATCACTTGAGGGGGGGTGTTCATGTTTGATGGAGCTTTTTTACTCCAGCAGTACAAGATTTTACTTTTTATTTCTCTGACACTTGGATCCAAATTTGTACATCTTCCTCAGTTGCTACCATCAACACTTGAGCAATGTAAGATGCAGAGTAAAGTTGTTAGGCTTTAAGGCCCCATGTTCCAAGTTTTTTTTTTTTTTTTTTTAACATCTTGAAGTATATCTCTAAGGTCTCATAATTTCAATGGCCAGCATACTTATGTGATCCTGGGAAAGTTTAGGTGTCATTCTTATTTCAAGAACCATCTTTCAGAATCAGGCTACCTGCTCCTTTCATATACAATAAATGCCTGAACATGTATAGAAAGCCTAAAGTATGAAAGTCTAGCACTGGACACAGGTTATAATGAGAAGTCTACGTGCAGTGAGCCAAAACCTTGCACTCGAGGTGGGTTGACACCACCAGGGAACACTAGGGAGCTTGTCAGAAACTGAGTCTCTGGCACCACTCCAGACCAAGTGAACCAGAAACTGCATTGGATATGAATCCCAAGTAATTCAAATATGCAGCAAAGTTTGGGAAGTACTGAGGATATATATATATATCATATTGTAGTCAGGGTTTTCAAGGGAATAGATTTAATACACAACACATAATTTATAGGATTATTTTATAATATTCATCCAAAGAGTCAAATGCAGAAGAGTACAAGTGATCTGTCCATGCACTAGAGACCCAAAGAATCCAGCTGAGGGCCTGGATCCCATGGCAATGTCCTTCATGAGTCCAGCTGGAGGTCTAGAGCCCATGACAATGTCTCATGCAAGTCTGTATCAAGGATCTGCATCAGGAAGGACCAAAGGTCAGTGGGGAAGCTAGAAAGTCCGCACCAGCGAGATAAAGGATCTGTGTCAGCAGGCTGAGGGATCTGCACCGGAGCCAGGAAGCAACACTCAATGTAAGGACAAGAGCTCCCCCGAAAAGAACTGCAGTCATCCTCAGTGACAGTGAGGACCTGAGCTCCTCCGATGGGAACAGCTGAATTCATATCCAGTTCATAACCAGCGTGACAAGCTTCTCCAGGAGACTCAACAGCGCACCATCTTCCCCTCCAATTCTGCTTTTATGCTGTAGGCAACAATCCTCAGGTGGGTCTTCCACACCCAGAACCACCCTGATTCAGTTCAAGTGGGTGGTACAAGTTGACCATTAGTTAATCTACCACAAATCACCTAGGGGCTTTGGCAAACTACCCATACTACTGATGCTTGGGCCTCTAACACACACCAGTGAAAACAAAACCTCTGGACATTGGTTTTGTAACAATCTGCACAGGTGGTGCTACTGGATAGCCAATGTTGAGGCACGTTGTTTTAGATCCAGTTTCCAGTACTATTTTTCCAATGATTTGTACATCAGTTGGCAGACAATTCTCCATAGATCTTTTACATTTCTGCACATCCAGGTTGTCTTTTCAAGGATGTTAGAACAATATACAGCCTTGGAAGATGTAGCTATTGCTTTCCTCTGGAGTGAAGGGCAGATTTATTTACTGTCCAGTATAATAAAAATAATGTTTCTGTCTAAAGCAAAGGATAGTTAAGTTCACTGCCTTTTAAAAAACTCAGTGACTTCTGGTTTCAGCTCTGACATGCAAACAGCTTGGAAACTTGGAAATTTGTCACTTCTGTTTTGCAACAAGCAAGAAGTTGAAACTGAAAATCAATGATTTTCTTGGACCTGCCAGAAAATTGATGTTGTAAGAGCAAAGTTATAGAATAGCAAACTTATAGAAATTTCATAGCAGAAATTATAAATCAATTAGTAGCCTCTGCCTAAGCTCATGCTGCCTGTCACGTAGACTCAGCCAGCCTTGACCACCACACCGGCTATAACTCAGAGGCAGTTTGACTCAGCCTTATCTGACTGCATCCAGCCGCATTGCCCGTACTTTCTAGCCTATAAACATATCCTGTTTTGCTTGCCTATTCCAGGAACTTTCCACCTAGCACAGACTAACGCAGTCAAGGACATGCTTGCCTGATTTCACCCGCCCACTCGGACAGCCCCCTCCCTAGCAAAGCTTGCCCAGAAAAAATCTGCCTGACAATATATGCCTTAGCCTATGTAACCAATCATATAATAACCTGCAATCAGTTTTGTATTTCCAGCTTGTAAAAATGTATTTAAGCTGAACTCTAAGCTGACTCTGTGCAAGTCATTTGGACTTGGTTCCCACTAGTCCGCTAGTGTTAAAGTTGCCTTTCCACTCCTCAGGTGCGAAGAGTCTTCCGTTCAGTTTGATATCAGATTTCTGCAACAATGTCACAGGGCACTAATGTCCTGAAATCAAGAGAGACAACAAATCCAGAGAGTCACAGCTGTGCTCTATTTGCCTGGAGTTGAAGCTGCTGGAGCCATACTGATAGGAAGACTTATGAAGTAATTTTGATGAAATCGGAGGCTGAGTGTGGACTTGTATGAAAGTGAGAGTCCTGGGGGCTGCAGTCTTAGCACTCACCCATCTTCTGTGAGTCTCATCTCTAGGAATGCTAGAGGTTCTCCTAGTAAAGAAACAACAAAAATCCTCTGATGTCTGTGGCAGGGGGTGGGTAAAGGTAATCATTTTGATGTATGCTCAGAGCATTCTCCATAAAAAAGGCTTAATATGTAGAAGGCAGCATTCCAAATGTTTCTAACACAAAGGAAATGATAAATGTTTGAGGCGATAGATATGCTAATTACCCTGATTTGATCATCGCATGTTATATACTTTAGTTGAAATATCACATTGTACTTCACGAATATATACAATGATTATGTGTCAAAGAAAAAAAAGGCCTATTCTGCTGGGAGAAGACTTATCAGACTTGGGGGGAGGGAAATTAGCCTAATCCAGCTTCCTCATAGTCTCCTCTCTCACTTAACA
Source organism: Erethizon dorsatum (assembly GCA_028451465.1). Taxonomy (NCBI): domain Eukaryota; kingdom Metazoa; phylum Chordata; class Mammalia; order Rodentia; family Erethizontidae; genus Erethizon; species Erethizon dorsatum. Next base: position 70,634,284 of record CM051835.1, read on the forward strand.
TGAGGGATTTGAAGGAAGAAGCTAAGAAATACTTGTGAAGGTTACAGCCCAGGCTCCACCAAAAGTCACAAGATTATAGAACATTTTCTTTCCCCACACCTTACCATCACACCAACAGAATTCTAGTATAATCACTGTGACCTAAAACTTAAAGAGCTGCAAGATACTGACCATCTCAGAGGATATTTAGGGAAGCCCAAAGATGACAGGAGAAAGAAAAACGAGGACACTTGATGGGATAAGGCTGTAGTTCAGAGGTAGAGAATTTGTGTGAGGCCCTGGGCTCAATCTCCAGAACAAAAAAAAAAAAAAAAAAAAAAAAAAAAAGATGGAATTTTGAGCCTCTGGCTCCCATATCTACAGCAAACATTAAATAGCCCAGCCCCAGCCAGATTCACTACAAAACCTCATGGCAAAGGCCTATTAACCTCAGTTCCCACTACTCAATATGTCACAACCATCTTTTAACAAACAGCTACAAGTCATGCTAAAAGGCAGCAGAAACACTAGGGGGACAAAGCAGGCACTAGCACCAGTCAGATATAATTCATATTTTGAGAATTATCACAGGGAATTTAAAATAACAATAATCAATATGTTAAGAATTCTAATGGAAAAAGTAGACAACACACAAGAGCAGATGGCAAATATAAGCAGCAGAAAGATGGAAATTCTAAGAAAGAATCAAAAGGAAGTGGTAGGAATCAGTGAGACTGAAGATATATTCAATAGAATCTACTCGAGCTAAATGAGAGGGGGAGAGAGAGAGAAAAAACAAAAACAAAAACAAAACAGTACACTGAAGAACTGGGAGACAACTTCAAAAGGTGTAACATACATGTACTGGGATACCAGGAGGAAAAGAAAGGACAGTACCAGAAGAAATATTTGAAATAATACAGCTAAGAATTTTAAAAAATTAATAGACACCAAACTATATATCTAGGAAGCCCAGAGAACACCAAGCAGACAAATACCAGAAAGCTATACCTAGGCATATCATAAACTGAAACAAAAATTCTTGAAAGAAACTGGGATAGAGGGTGGGGAGACTTCACCTCATCTATACAGAATTAAGATTAAGAATTATAGCAGACTTCTTGTTAGAAACTATCCAAGCAAGAAAAGAGTAGAGTGAAATAAACATTTATGGGGTTATAAGAAAAATCTGCTAACCTAGGATTCTATAACCAGGGAGATTATCCTTTAAGAGTAAAGGATCAGTATTTTCTCAGATAAGCAAAAACGGGGGGGGATTTATCACCAACAGATTTGATATTGCAAGCAATATTAAAAGAAGTGCTTTAGGGAATAAGAAAAGGATATAGCTCAGAAATTCAGATCTATGTAAAAAAGGAGAGGAGAAAAGAATAAATGAAGGTAAAATAAAATATTTTATTTTTCTTATTCTTAATTTTTCTTAAGAGTAACAATGTATTATAGGGTTATAGCTTATGAATAAGTGAAGTAAATTTCATCAATGTCACGGTACAGGAAGAAGGAATGTCACAGGTACTTGTGTTACCTGTGAAGTGGAATAGTAGTATTAAAAGGTGGATTTAGATTAGTTAAAAGTGTATTCCAAATTCTAGAGATGCTACTAGGTTAAGAGTACCATATGTAGTACTACATGAAGCAAAACCTGACAGAACTGCAAGAAGGGAAAAGCAAAGCCACTGTTACAGTTAGAGACTTCAAAACTCTTCTTTTGGTAATGATACAGGAAGCTCATAGAAAATCAGTAAGAATATAGTTGACCTGAACAACACCATCGGTCGGCTTGATCTAATTGATATTTATGGAAGAATCCATCAATGACAACTGAGTACACATTCTTCCCATGCTCACACGAAACCTACACTGAGACCATCTACAGTCTGAGTCATGAGAATATTAACACATTTAAAATGAACAGAAATCATAAAAGACTTCAGATTCTCTACACTCAAGATTCCTCTCCTGTAATTCAAGCCACTGTTTTTGCAGGTGTCAGCTGGTCCTCTTTGCGTTGCCCTGTGAAAAATGGGCCTCAAAGAACAGGTGCAAATGCTGATATTGCCCTGTTATGGCTTAAATTTAAGGTGTCCCCCAAAAGCCTCATGTGTTAGGAAGGTGATTGGATCACGGGGGCGCTATACTTGCCAGAGGATCGGTCCACTGATGAGTGCATGGCTGACTTCCTGCTGGGAGGCGGGGCCTGGTGGGAGAGGGGTCATTCGGGAAGATCTCCCTCCCCAGCTCCTCTGTTTGCTCTCTGCTTCCTGCCTGCCGTGGGTTGAGCACCTTTTCCTCCGTCAGGCTCCTCTGCCATCCTGTTTTTGCCTTGGAGCCAGCCAACTATGGGCTGAAATTGTAAGCCAAAAGACGCCTCTCTTCCTTTAAGTTGTGGGTGTTGGGTGTTGTGTCCCAGCCATGGGAAAGCTAAGACGCCTCAAGTGATAAATTTCTTTGTCTCTGACCCGGGATTGTGTGTCTTCTGCTAGTCTCTATGAAACTGGCACAGACTGACTTGTTCACTTACAAGTAGGTAAAAATCTCCAACCCATCATGATTCTTCACTACATCTTCTATAGTTTTACCTTTTTCCTATCCAAACCAATACCCAGATATCCGGGTTAATCCAATAAATCACTTGCGTAATAACATTCTACCTAGCTGCAGGGCTTCTGGCACGTGCTACATAAATAGTTGACATTTGTCCTTTCAAGTACTGGAACTTTTCTTAGATTAACCATTTTAGATGGAAAAATTCTAAAATGGACTCCACGCTTTCCAGTCATTTGCCTCCAGTTGGTTTATTTCCATGTTTATTTTAGTTGCATCCAGTTTATCTCAACAAATATTTAATCACGGGCACTAATAATTTTAGTTTTCCGTTGTTCATGTTTTATTAAACAAAACATGCACAAACATCACTGTTTAGATGAAACAGGGAAAGTGAGGAGCTAAATTGTCAGGCTGCTCTCCTCCTACCCCATTTTCTGTTCTTCTATTCTTGCACAAAAGTCTGCTTTGTACAGGAGACTGAATCCAGCATATACAGAGTGTTATTATGTAATTTATGTAAGTGGAGCTCAGCCTGATGTCAACATGGCCTCAGCAGGAGTTTGAAAAGTATTGATCCCAAAGGCCTGCCTTGGGGGAAGAACGTTCTCACTTTATGTGACAAGGAGAAGAGAAGATTCAAAATCCCAAGAAAACACCAGGTTCCAAAGGCTTAACCTTGCTCTTAGCACTGCTCCATATTTTTTTTTTTCATGATACAATGATTTCAAGATACTGCAGTTGTCCAGTATCTGTCAGCATCCATTTAAATAAATTTTAATTAAAAAATCAGATTTTTCCATCCAATACTCTGTGAGAGAAGAGATGTTTATAGAAACAAAGGCATGACTGTGTGAAGCTTTTCAAAATTAATCAATGTGCAGTTAGTGTAGCATTCTTAATTTTTTTTATACTGCACCCCTATAATTTAAAAAAGTTAGCACATCGCACTCAATCTATGTACTTATGTTACTTATAAATTCTGCAAGAATACCATTGTACTTTATATTTTGCAAAACATAAACAAAAATAGAAATAAAAAGGATTAAAATAAAAATATAGCATAAAAGGCTTAAAGTCATTTCTTCCTTTACCCCCAGTAGGAATAAATGCTTCATTCTAGAGATCACTGAATTGAGTAATGCTTCTAACTCTTGGCTCTAAGTCACTTTGAACTCTTGAACAGTTGTGAATAGGGTCATAAATGAATGCCTGCTCTTCAACTAACGAGGGGTAGGCAGACCTCAGCCTAAAGATCAAATCCAGCTTCTACCTGTTTTGTACAGCCTTCAAGCTGAGAATGGTTTTTACATTTAAAAATACTGTGCAAAAAAGACTCTTCAGTAAGAATGATTACTCTATTTTACCTTGTGGCCCCTCAAAGCCTGAAATATTTATTCTTTGGCCCTTTCCAGAGATAGCTTGCTTGTGCGTGAACAGGGAGAGTGTATGGCTCACCCTTGCCTTTCCTCCACCCAGCAAGGACTTCATGAGCTTCTCTCAGGCTGTGCACGTGGCTCTGTGGGTCCCTGAGGCTGTCCCTGGCTGCAGCTGCCTCCTTTCACCAGTAGGCGCCTTTTCCCCTCAGAACAGGAAGCGACTTCTCTGTGGTGGCTGACTTGGTGGGAGCAGGCCCTACCTTGTGGTCTTGGGCAACTTATGGTAGTCCTTAGCTGCATCCTGGGTGGCCAGACGCCTAGCCCCAGGTGGTGAGAGTTGTGAGACTGAGAGCCAGGCCATATCAGAGGGCAGACCCCCACCCAGAGACTGGATGTAGGCAGCTGGACAAACAGAAAAGGGGGTGGGTGGGTGTAGTACAGTAGAGAGAGACCAGTCGGGTGCCAGAATGGCAGTGGTCTGGGCTGAATACAGCATTCCTGGGAGTCACATAGATGAAAATGACATAGTCCTAGCCCAGGAGGAATTAGTATTAAAATCTAAGGTTCACCATTAGAGGTGGCCCAAAGTGTGATTAGCTAAACTGGGGAGATGTGATCAGAGACCATGGATTCTCCCAGGGGTGGGAAATCTTTGGTGAGGAAGTAGATTTGGAACCTTTCACTTGAGCAACATTGTCCCACCTTTTGGTAGGCCATTGTTTTCTTGGGTTTTCAATACTCATTTTCCTTTAAAAACACCTCTTTGGCTTATTTCTGGAAGGTGGGCTAAGCCTGTTTCTTTAGTTAGTTCAATCGCATTTCAAGCACATTGGGAGAAATGCTATTTTAAGGACTTGTGGCAAATCCTCTTGTTAATCAAAGAATCCAATGTGAATGACAGCATTCTTTGTTTTTCTGTTGTTTTAAAGATTACACTTGATATATTTATTTCCATAAAGCACCCAAACGGGACTGCTGGAGATTAAACGTAATTTACTTTGGGAGTTTTATTTGCGAACATTGGAGCGCCTCATGGATCTTTGGAGCCCCTCAGGGTGGTCCACGGCAGAAAAGGGAATTAATACCTTTAATGAGAAATGGATTCGGGGCCAGCATCAGGTTTCCTACAATGTCCCCACCTCTCCCTCGGTGGTTAATACTTTCCTATCTTACCCAACCAACAGCTCAAATGCTACTGCCTGTGTTTTTTTAACTTTATTTTTTATATAAATAAAGGGGGGTTTAAAATATACATAGCATAAATTGGCCATTTCAGTCATTTTCAAGTGTTTAGTTTTGTGGCATTAAGTACACTCACATTATTGTGTGACCATGAGCACCATCCATCCCAGGCCTTTCTCATCTTCCCAAACTGAAACTCTACCCACTAACAACAACTCCCATTCCCCACCTCCCTTCTTCCTGCAACTGCTCCTCTGCTTTGCTTCTGGGGATTTGAAAACTGTAGGTATCCAGTGACCCTTCCTAAACTTCACTTTTGTTTTAGTCAGTTACACAGCACATTGAAGAGTCTTGTTGCAAAAGGCAGCAGAGTCCCTCTTCCCATGTCTTGCTTCCATCTGGAATTTTTTCAGCCTTGGTGTGCACATTTATAAGCCTAGATAAAGGGCTTACATTGCTACTTCCTGATTTTTCAGTTTCAGGCATTTTCTATTGATTTCTTCCCTGTGACAAATAAGAATTGAACTTTCCCATATTCCCTTTAAAATGTGCTTCATTTTGAAGCATAACATGAATACACGAACCTGTATAAAACCTTCATGGTGTGTCAAAAAGTGAAATTAACACTCTTCTTATCCACCATTCAGCTTCAGAACAAGAAACATTACCAGAGTAAATTTCATGCACCCTTCAAATGTGTGCCGTTTTCTTCCCCAGACGAAACCACTACATTCATGCTATTAACTTCACACATTACCATGTGTGTACATAGTCCTAAACGATATACGTTTTGTGGACATATGTAAATGGAAACATACAGTATGCATTTTAACTTGGTTCCCTCCCTCCTTTCTTCTGCTGGGGATTAACCCAGGGCCCTTCACATGCTAGGCAAGTGCTGTACCACTGAGCTACCTCCCCAGGCCCTGACTTGACTTCTTTCACTTTACATTTTGAGGCTCATCCGTGTAGGTGCATGTACCTGTGGTTGATTCATTTCTCTGCTCTGCTGTTTCCTGTTGCATGACTACTTCTCTGCTTGTTGTCCAGTCTTTATGTATATTCTAATGCACAGGCGCAAGAGTTTCTTCAGGACGTCTAGGTAGGGGTGGAAGTACTTTCATAGGTAAAGTGATTCCACCAACTTTCTGAAGTGATTTCACCAATTTAAAGGTCCACCAGGAGGGGATGAGAGGTTGTACTGTCACACATCCTTGCTAACTTAGTATTAACTGATTTCTTAACTCTTGCCTATTTGGTGGTAAGATTTAGTAATTTCATTGTGGTTTTAATTTCCTTTCCCTAATTGTGATTTTTTGGTATGATTACAGATTATTTGTGAGTCTTGTTCTATGACGTAGCACTTCATGTTTTTTGCCCATTAAAACAGTTGGTTCACAGATGTTCTTTATATATCCTGGGTATTAATTCTTTACTAATTTTATATGTCAGAAATATATCCTCTTAGTTTGTGGTCTGCTTTCTACTCTCAATAAAGAGTCTTAAAAATAGAAGTACTGGGCCGGTGAGACAGCTCAGCGGCATAAGCGCCTGCCTGGCAAGCATGAGGGCCCGAGTTCGACTCCCGGAACCCACATACGAAAAAAAGGCTGGTGATATCGCTCAGCAGCATGGGCGCCTGCTGGCACAGGAGGTCCTGAGGTTGACCCCTGGTACCCACCAAAAAAAAAAAAAAAAAACCAAAACAGAAGTACTTTACTTAATTTTTAATTTTTTTTAAAGATGCACAGTCTCCCTATGTTGTCCAGGCTAGCCTCCTAGTCCTGGGTTCAAAGGATCTTCTGCCCCAGCCTCCCAAGTAGCTGAGAGGATAGACATTCCCAACCACAAATTCTTGATTTTTATGTAGCTAATTTTTATCCATCTTTCCCTTTATGGGAATTTTTGTGGGTTAACTTTTTAGTTTTGCCTTTTATGTCTTGTTTAGAAAAACTATCCCTTATCACAGTGTCATAAAGATATCCTGTATCTTGCCTTCTAAGGGTTTTATAGTTTTGCTTCTTCTTCTTTTATTTTTCTTTTTGTGGATTGGGGGGGACATAGTTTCACTATGTTGTTCAGGCTGGTCTTGAATTCACTATGTAGTCCAGGTTGGCCTCAAACTCATGGCAATCCTCCTGCCTCAGCCTCCCGGGTGCTGGGATTATGGGAGTGTGCCATTACTCCCAGCTTATAGTTTTGCCTTTTACATTTAAGAATTTTTTTTTTTTTTTTTTTGTGGGTACCGGGGGGTCGACCTCAGGACCTCGCGCGCCAGCAGGCACCCATGCCGCTGAGCGATATCACCGGCCCTTTTTTCGTATGTGGGTTCCGGGAGTCGAACTTGGGCCCTTGCGCTTGCCAGGCAGGCGCTCACACCGCTGAGCCATCTCACCGGCCCTACATTTAAGAATTTTAATCTGTCTGGAATTTTTGTATGTGGTGCGATAGGCATTTAATTTCATTTCCCTGTACAGATGTATAATTTTCCCAGCAACATTTATTGTATAGTCTATGTGTTCTATATCAGGTAAATCTGGTATGCCGAGTCTGAAAAGACAAAGTTTCCAAGTATGCTTGGGTTTGTTTCTATGCTATGATCTGTTTGTCTCTCTCCAGTACTACATTGTCTTAATAATTATAGCTTTAAGTGAGCGCGGCGGCACACACCCATAATCCCGGCACTCCGGGAGCCTGACGCAGGAGGATTGCACGTTCAAGACCAACCTGGGCAACTTAGTGACTTAGCAAGACCCTGATGTAATACCTGCTGTAGATTCTCTCACCTTCTTTAGGATTGACTTAACTTCTTTTAGGATCTTTGTTTTTTCATGTACATTTTTATCAGCTTGTGATATTTTGTGGAACTATTGGACTTTTGGCTGGAATTACATTGAATATCTAGATCTATTTGGGAAGAACAGATAATTTTATGACTTTGAGTTTTCCTATCCAAGAATACAGAATATGTTTAGAATTGTTTAGAACTTTCGCATTTCTCAGTAACATTTTGTAATTGTCTCCAAGAAGGATTTCGCATTACTTGTTAGAATTATTCCTGGGTGTTTTTATACATTAAATATTTTTGGGAAATTGAAATTAGTATTATTAGGTAAGTAATATCATTTTTAATAATGCCTCTTGCCTCAAAGTTTTATTTATATTAATAAAGCTATAGTCGCTTTCTTTTATTAGCATTTCCCTGGAATAATTTTTTCCATCCTTGACTTTGTTTTTCTTTGTTCTTATGTTTTAAGAGTATCTCTTTTGAATACATGTAGTTAGATTTTTAAGAATCTATCCCGATTGTTTTCATCTTTTGCCGGAGAGTTAAATTCATTTATATTTAGTATTATTATAAATATATTTAAGTAAGCATCTTCTTTAACGTCCTTTCAATTTGTTCCACTTTTAAATTTCTTTTTAGAGGGGATGGCTAAGGATATGGCTCAGTGGTAGAATGTGTGCTTTTTTGATTTAATCCCCAGCACCAAAAATAAAAATAAAAAATTTAAAATTCCTTTTTGAAATCTTTCTTACCTTATTTTGGTTTATTTTTTTCCCCCAACTTCTTCTCTTATCATCGTTAACCTTTTCTCTTTGGAAGTTATATGTTCTGTGTCCGTTCTTTCAGTTGTTGCTTAGCTGTTTAAACATGCGTACTTACCAGGTCTGAAAAAAATTATCAATACTTATCCTTTCTTCCAAAAATCCCAGGGCCTTGAAATTCTTTAACTCTGATTACCTGGTTGCAAATAATATGCTATTGTCATCCAGGATTTAAACCCTGGCATGAAGTGATCCCGGGAAAAACATCTGAGAATTCATCACCATAAAAGACTGACAGGCGTTTGAGGTCTACATTTATGCTAACTATGCAGTCTAAAAATGATTAAACAACTAATTTAATGTAGAGGGGCCTCAGGTTGGCAGTGAACCCAAGGCAACTTAGAGAAATAAATGCGTATCATCTCTGGAGGAAAGGGACTTGACCCAGGCCTCAAAGGGTTTCCACAGATAAATGTTCAAAGAAAATGATCAGTTCACAGAGAAATGACAAAAACCCCCACAAGACACCATGAGCGAGACCCAGCAGAAACAATATGCAGCAGAAGATAACTTACAAAGACTTCTTAAGGTATTGTAATTGTATCACACAGAATAAAAAATAACTATGTTCCATAAATTTGAAGAAACAAACAAGAAGTTCTAAAATAGATACGAAATTCTGGTAATTTGGACTCAGAAAAGAATCAGATGGAACTTCTAAAAGGGAAAAAATAAATACCATATTGTGTTGACTGTAAAACAGGATTGATTATAAGATACGCCACAATTTTATGTGCCATCAGAAACACTGCCACTTATTACAAGATGCCACCAGTTGTATGACGCATCCCGATTTCAGAGGTGTGAAAATGTGGGGAAAATTTGTTTCACCACTGATGCACTGTGGCAACTGAGAATTAAAACTTAGCAGATCAATGAAACTGCAGATTAAATTTGGCTGATAAAAAGATCCGTTAACTGGAATAAAGAAACAAATATTTGATACAAGTAAGTGATCTAGAATGTAGCCCAGAGAGAAAATGAAATGGAAATATAACAGAATGGTTCAAAGTCTTGGAGGATAGCATGAGAAGGGCTAACATCTATCTAATCAAAAGTTCTAGAAGAAGGCAATGGAGAGTACAAAAGAGGCAATGTTTAAAAATATAATGGCTGAGAAATTTTGAAAACAGTGGAAAGAGCAATAACCAAATACAGGAAATGAAATCACCCTCAAGCTGGACAGAACAAAGAAATCTATACCTACATATATTATGGGCTATCTGAAGAATACATGATAGTAAAACTACAAAACATCAAAGGCAAAGCAGTCTTCAAAGCAAGTGGGAATGGAAAAGATCCCTTCCTACAGAACACAAAGTATACTACCTGATTAAACAGCAAAACTGGAAGCCAGAGACTGTGGGATATTTTCAGTGCGCTGAGATAAAAACGAGAACTTATACCCAGTAAAACTCTTTCAAGAGTGAGAGCGAAATGAAGAATTTTCTTTTTTTTTTTTTTTGTGGGTACCGGGGGTCGACCTCAGGACCTCGCGCGCCAGCAGGCACCCGTGCCGCTGAGCGATATCCCCGGCCCTTTTTTCGTATGTGGGATCCGGGAGTCGAACTCGGGCTCTCGCGCTTGCCGGGCAGGCGCTTACACCGCTGAGCTATCTCACCGGCCCAAGAATTTTCAAATAAATAAAAACAGAGACTTATGTTCAAGGAAAGTATTTTTTTTTTCCTCCTGCAAGGGAAGTTTTTAAAGACAGACTTCAAGCTGAAGGAAAACAATCCTAGATACAAAGTGCACATTTAGGAAGAAAATCCAGAACTCTGGCATTCTGAGAAAATCCTCAGGGGAAAGTTTGCTTACCTCTCAGGCATCTGTCAGCTTTTATGACCTTGGGGGAATTTGTAAATGCTTGCTTTTGTGCCAAACCAGTGATGCATTTTTTAAAAAGTTTTAAAAAATATTTTATCTAATTTTTAAAAATCCTGCACTTGAGTAGTCTCATTTAGGCAGTATTGTGTAGGTATCTAACCTGCCCACCTGCAGGAAATAAAAGTCCTCCAACAAAATGTCTTTAGGGAAACCTTTCCTCAGTCCACATGGATGGCTTTCACGTTGCCTGTTCACATACACCAGCTCTTTTAGCACATACAGCAGCTCTATTTTTCCATCTACCTGTATGCTCTTTAATTTCCTACTTACCACATTAGAAATATCAAGGCCACGGCTGTGTTGTTCTCTGTTTACTCTCAGACCTGTGTAAGGACCTGGCACGTAGTAGGTGCTGAGTAGACATTTATTGAGTAAATGATGAATGAGCAGTTAATTATGAGTGAAAAATCAATATGAGCTATTGGATCAAACACAGCCGTGTGTTTCTGCATCAAATCCAGCTATTGGAAGCAGTGCTTTTAGGGCTAGTGAATTCCCTTTGAACTCTGCTGTCCGATATGATAGCCATTTACCACATGTAGCTATTTAAATTTTAAATTAATTAAAATTAGATAACATTTAAAATTCACTTCTTCAGCCACACTAGCCACGTGTCAGTTGCCTAGTGACTACTGTGTTGGACAGCATAGGCATAGAATATTTCCATTATCACTGAAAGTTCTGTTGAAAGTGCGGCTATAGAATTCTCAAGTATTCCTAAAACCAGTCCTCTCTCTCTCTCTTTTACTCTTGCTCTTGCTCTTTTTCTTTCTCTCTCTCCCATCCCTAAACCAAGTACATGGATAGTAGTCTCATTGTTAGTGACTTAAAATGATGCTTTTGAACAAAAAGATGCTGGGTGCTTTCATTGACTAGCACCATCTCCACCTTTTTCTTTTCAATTCCTAAGCTATTGTTTACCAGCACATTCTGTTATTCCCATTGCTACTAAAGCAGCATGTTTCTTGAGGGGAAAGCATAATTGCTTTCTTTTCTAGGTCCTTTAATCCTTTGCTAATGTTACTGTCTGTGAGTTCCCGAAGCCGGGGTTCTAGGAGAGTTCGGCGCATCTGAACAGCTGACCCATGAAATAATGGAGTAAGGCAGGAGAGGTGGGGAGCGAGTGGGGCGTTCTGTCAATAGGCGAGCTTCCCTCTCCACACACATGGCTGGTTAATTGGCCATTCTGGGAAGGGATGTATGGGGAGGGGGGCTTCTGAGAATCGCCAGTGACAGTTAAGTGGCCTTTTGTTGATGTCCTCTATGGAACAACTTTGTTGGATTTGTCTCTGCCTTTCCCCTACCTCCTGTGGATTTTCTGTTAGATTCATCATTTACCATTCAGGCATCATCCTTTGCTTTTTCCTTCCAATATGACAGCTTTGTGTGCTGCTTTATTCCTGCTATTCCCAGACTGAAGTGGACTGTGTGGGGCTCCAGCAGGACTGAGAAAAAGGCTCTGCTATAGGTTGAGAACTCTGATAATGACTTCAGTGGTTTTCATGTCCAGCAGAAAACACTCTGCCTGTCCCGACAGAATGGTGACTCCCTAACAACAGAGACAGGGATCTTGGCCAAATTCCTTCTCATACAATATATATTTTGTCTCCTCTCCTCTCCTCTCCTCTCCTCTCCTCTCCTCTCCTCTCCTCTCCTCTACATTCTCTTCTCTTCCCCTTCTCCTGGCTATAGAGTAGGGACCTGAAAAGCAGCCATTACTAAGAGATAATGCCTTTGAAATAATAATACATTATGTTTTCTAGGCTTTGCCAAGCCAGTTCACCCAGGTTGTCTCATCTAATACCCCCCAAATCCTCAAGAGGTAGGGAGGAGAGGTGTTATTAACTTCATCTGACGGATGAAATAGTTGACTGAGATTTAGAGAAATTAGATCAGTGTCCCCAGATGTTTTAGACAGGAGTTGAGCCCCAAGTTCTCTGTTTCTGAGCCCAGTGGTCTTTCAATGAAGTACACACCCTTATGTGTCAGGAGGATGTGGCCTGGGGACAGTGTGCCTGGACAGGGAAGGAGAAAGAATGCAAAGGAGCCAGTTTTGTACAGGAGGGAAGAAAGGAGTGATGTTCTGGGGTTCCTAGCTACTCCTCTTTTCCTGGAGATGGAGGATTTGAGGCTCACGATGAGGCTGGGCTAGTCAATGTCCCCACATCCCCCATGGAGGAAAAAAAAGCTAAGGGCCTTGTCCTCTTTCTCTCTTCCCTCTCCCCTTTGCAGAAGATTTGCCTAGGGAGGGTATGGTGTGGGGTTGGCCTGGTTTTCCCAAGATCTGGCATGTGGGACCCATATGCTGGGTGCCATCCCCCTTGACAGAGCCTAATACCCTTCTCAGGCTGGAGCTGCCGGCCACTTTTAGGTGTTGCACTGCCCTGAGGCCTGGGCCATGCCTGGGTATGAGAAAAGCTGTGGAAGCTCACCTGGAGAAAGAAGAATGCAGGACACCCCCAGACAAGGCCTGGGCCCCAGACTACCCCCTGTGGACAAGTGGACACTCCTGCTCTGCAGCTTTATCCTGGCAGCAGCTTGGGGCCAAATGAATTTCACAGGGTAAGTGGCTACTCCTCAGCAAGAGGGAGGACTGGCTCTTGGAGCAAGGGGACTTCGGTGTCCCAACAGCTATTTGCGTGTGGCTGTCTTGCTGGGATTGGATGAAAGCAGAGAAGTTAGGACTTCTATCTCCATCCAGAACCCACTTCTGGCTTCCTAATGTCTCCCTCTTTTGCTCCATGCCACTCGGTGGTGTTACTGTCTCTTCCCAAATCTGGGGTCCAGAGGTAAGCTTTCAGGGTTCCAAGAATCCCCTGAAATCATATATAATAGTATATATATTTCTTTGGCAGATGAAAAGTTCATATTTTTCCTCAGATTCTTAAAGAAGTTAGTAAACTCCCACAAGACTATGTACTCTGACTGAAAGTGGTGTGGCATTGTCCTCCTTTGAGTAACAGAAAGTTCTAGTATATACATATCCGAAGCCCTCTGTGGACATGATTTGTGAACCTCCCAGAGATCCCAGAAGGTAGATATTCCACAGATTCTCCATAGAAGAGGAAACAGCTCAGAGAGTGGGCTCATCACCCATGATCTCAGTTAAGGAGGGAACTAACACCACCCCAGGCATCAGATGCTTGTGGGCACACTGCAGGCAGCTGGTTTTTGGCCTCCTGTCCACCCAGCTGGAAGGGAAGGAGCTCAGTTCCCCCCACTAAGGTGGGGTGGGGTTGTCTGATCTCCTCTTCCATGGCTAGGCACTCCTGTATGAAGAGCACTTGGGACTGCCATTGGTCCCTCCAGCCCCTATATCTATTCCTTCTGTTCTGTATGTGTGTGCAGATGCGCACACACAGGTATGCCAGTCCTCATAGTCCTTTCCTACCCTTTCTCGGTCTCAGAGTTAGGTTCATCAGTAGCAGTGACAAGCTTTACTTAGTTCCCTGGGTGGTCTGGCCTGGGGGCTGGAGAGACCCCTGGCTTTAAGGCTGAAGAGCCATGGCTCACAGAGCTCCAGTCCTTCCTTCCGGGTCCCTCGGCCGTCCTCTTGTCCACTCTGACTCTTCTGAGTGACTCAGCCCACAGGAGGCCATCTCCACAGCTTTGTCTGCCTTTGCTGTGTTTTTTCAGAGACCAGGTTCTTCGCATCCTGGCCAAAGATGAGAAGCAGCTGTCACTTCTCAGGGATCTGGAGGTCCTGAAGCCCCAGAAGGTGAGGCCCGCTCAGGACTTGGGGACACCCCCAAGTCTCCTACACCATGGCTCCCTGTCCTGCTCCCCCTACCTTCAACCTGCCGTCTTGAGGGCTCTGCCAACAGTCACAAAAACAGTAGAAAAGTCAAAGGTGGCTCCCCTTGAGGAAAGCCTAGGCACACTCACCCACAAGTTTGGGAGGCCTTTTTAGGCTGTGGCTCCTCTAGTTTACCCCTTGGTCCTGGATCAAAGATGGAGGGCTGCTGAATGGACCCTGAAAATGGCTCAAACTTCCTAAAGTCACATAGGAGGCCCAAATGTCCCTGGTGGGATTCACATAGCACCAAGACTGGATGCCTCTGCTTCCCATTGGGATGGCTCATCTTGGGAAACCTGTGTTTCACTTGGGTTCATCCCTGCCAGCCCAAGCATTTGTTTCTGAGAACATTTGTGCTCTACAAGTTTTTACAATGGAAACATTCTTTTTGACAGTTGTAATAGAAGGGTTTTATTTGAAGGCTGTTAAGGCAATCAGACATGTCCGCAGGTGGTCCAAAGCCCTTGCTCCTTAGTATCCCTATCAGTGAAGACTCATCACACCTTCTAGGTTTCTGCATTTTACAAGTGAGAAACATGTAGGACATGGGATCCAGATTAGGCCATTCCTGCTTCTCCAGCGGTTGGGAGCAGCGGTGCCTCCTTCTTCTGACCTGGGCTCGTGTCCCAGGTGATGAATGGTCTCACCTTTAGGAATTCTTTAGGGGTCTGTGGATTCAGGCCAAGTAGCAAAGAGTAAATCAGGCTGGGAGGGAGACAAAGAGGGAAGGAATCTTGGTGACTTGGGGATTTTGTTTATTTACCCCGTCTTTCTGTTCACTTCAGCGTTTTCGTGATGGAACTGGAGCCCTTTTAAGTGTAACGGGGAACCATTTGTCTCTCCAGGGTGCCTGCAGGAGTGCCAAAGGACAGACAATAAATGTATCTGTTTTTCTTTCCTTTGTGAACAAGGTGGACTTCTGGCGTGGCCCAGCCAGACCCAGCCTTCCTGTGGACCTGAGGGTTCCTTTTTCTGAACTGGGTGACATCAAAGCTTACCTGGAGTCTCATGGCCTTGCTTACAGCATTATGATTAAGAACGTCCAGGTGAGATCTCACCCTGGTCCACAGCCAGGGCTCTCACCTTCCACATCTCTTCCTATTGGGACCCATCAGGGAGGAAAAACACTCAGGCTGACAGTGAGCACTTTGCTTCTGGATCTCTATCTGGGTGTTTATGAACACGCCATGGAAGGAATTAGGGTGCACATTTCTCAGAGAACATTTAAACCTAAGGACAGAGTTCATGGAGGTGGACAGTGCCCACAGTGGGGCAGTGGTAGGATGTTGCAGAGCATCCTCTTGGGGAGGAATTTGCAGCTAACAGCAAAGCAGGAGACAGGAAGGATGCGGAGAGGAGGAAATCACTCAGGCCTTTCCCAGGCACCTCTGATGGACTTTGCTTTTCTGACTGCTCCCTTCTGTCCCCCTTCAGTTTCAGCAATGAAATGCTGGGGGTGGGTGATGGGTGTGGGGGGGTGTTCATTTTCTCTAGAGAAGCTAGAGGTAGTAAAAGAAGCCTAGTGTGACACTTGCCATGCTTTCCTCCTTCTGCTGCAGGGCTGTCTGTGCTGGGGCTTCTTTCCCAGGCAGGATTGTCCCAGAGGAACAGCTCTGGATGAAAGGCTGCAGACCCAGCCCTTCCTCATGAGCACCCTAACCTCCCCGCCCCCACCCCATCTGATGCTGCACAGTCCAGCATCTTCTCTGAATATCATGAAATTCTGTTTCAACTGTTCTGTCTTTAGTGACATCCCAAAGATCCTCTGAAAGGTGCTGGTGGCACAGCTTTCTTTGGAAATGATTCTTTTGGGTACCACTCAGCCATTAAGCCTTCTGCTGCCTCCTTTCTCTGATGCAGTTGCTGTACCTGTGGAATTGTATCCACAGAGATTCATTCCCAACCATGATGCTCAGCACTAATCTCTTCTAAGGGCTCCGAGTGTGGGAACACAGAGCCTCCCAGAGCATACACACTTGACATCACATGCCAAGGGATAAACGCATTAGACAGCATTCCTTTCCCATGCGAGCACAGGGCTGGGGCTCTTGGTCCATTCAAAGTCCTTTATCCCTCATCAGGCACATCTGTTTCTTCACTCAACATGTGGGGGTGGGATGTTTCTCTAATTAAATCCCCCACAAACAAAAACGGAGAAACTCCCACAGACAAAAGAGGCTACCACATCAAAAGAAATAGAATGTAATTCTCATTTTTAGCTCATGCCTCTATTTTGAAGTTTGCACTTCCTTGCTTCTGCTGCACTCTGGGAACCCCACAGCATTTGGTAGACAGATATGCAGAGGTCTGGAAAAAACTTGCTGTTGAATTCTGCACATCAGGGACAGTCCCAGAGTCACCGCTGAGCCTCCCCCACTGGCTGCTCTGGAGCTGTCCTCTGATTCTTCTCAGCCAGTCCTCTCTTTACCCCCCATCCCCCTTCAGGGAGGTGGGGAGGGTTTGCAGTCTCCCAGGAAAATGCCCCGACCCAGCCAGGAAAGAGTTTTCCAAACAGGTCGAGGTCTGCAGAGCATCAAGCACTGACTGCTTCCTGGAGATCATGGTGTGGCTTCTAGGGTGCTGGAAGTGGGGGGCGGCCATTGTTCCCGTGGATTTGTGGTGATGGGGGCGCTGGAGAGGACTGTGCGATGCACCAGCTGAGGGATGGGAAGAGCTTCCTAGCGCGACCCAGGCTGTTGGTGACCAGGTTTATTTCAGATACTGATGAGCAGGCCTGATTCTTTTCTCTGTCCTGTGGATCATCCCAGCGCCAGCACTTGGCATAGTATCCCCTGCATAGTGGGGGCCTTAATAGTTATCTCCAGAAAGAATTACCCCATTGTTTTGGGACAGGCCTGTGCTTATTGATGTGTTGGTCGTTTCTCCCTGGCCTCCTCCCCTCTGCCCCTCAAGGTCCGGTTGCATTCGCCTCATCCATCTTGACACCCCTGCCACTTAGCTGGTGCTTAATAAATGTTAGTCGAATTAATGGATGTGAGGAGGAAAGGAAAGAAGAGAGGGTGTGTTTGGCGCTGGGGCCAGGTTGAGAGAAAGGGCGGAAAAACCTTGCTTTGGGCTTTCATTTTGGCAAGAGGCCTGGAAGATTTTTAAGGAAAGGAAGTGCTCGTTCCCCTGGCTCTGTGATCAGCAGGTGCTTGAGAAAAATGAGGTGGCTCTGTTCACTCACTCACAGACACAGAGATGCCTACTGTGTGCCCAGATGGGGCAAGGCGCTGGAAACACAAAGATAAAAACAATCCGGGGCTGTATCCAGGGGAGTAGGAGAGTGTGGGGGATGGGGGGGATGGGGGGGAGTCAATGGGTGATTACAATGGAGAGGATGAGTGCGCTGATGGAGAGGGAGCAGGTTGCTATGGGAGCAGAATACAAGAGGCGCTGCAGGTCTCGTGCTGAAAAGGTGGTAATTATGGTGCGTGGCGGCTGCAGAGCAGGGAGGGGGCTGGGGAGGGGAAGGGAGACCCCTCCCCGAGTGGCGATGAGGCTGGACTGCACCACAGAGGTCACCTTCTGCCCCGCGAAGCGGTCAGGATTGTATCCCCCAAACCGTGGGGAAGACTTTAAGGGGCTTTGATCAGATTTGCACTTCAGAAAAACCACTCTGTCAGTGACAGTGTTGAGTTGGGGACAGGCCTGGCAGAGACAGGCAGGAGGATGGTGAGGAAATCGCAGTGGGCCAGGCAAGAAATTATCTGATTCTGAGTGAGCTCTTATTTGCATTTAATTTTTCTTCACCTCCTCGTTCTTTTCAGCCCTTTGCTGCTTTTTTCCCCCTAGGATGAGTCACCATGGAAAAGCTTCACTTGAGCACTCAGCACTGTGGATTTTAATGGCTTTTTTTCTGATTACAAAATTAATAAATATTCATGTTAGATAATTTGGGAAATAGGGGAAAAGCACAAGAAGAAAACAAAAATCACCTATGCTCTGACCATCTAGAGCGGAATACAATTTAGTATAAATATTACTTCACCAATTCCCCCTTCTCTATTGGATTATTCTCGCCTGCATACAAATAGTTATTTATCCCATCTTAAAAAATCCTGTCTTGATCCCATCCCTTCCCCTCTCCAGCCATCACCCCATTTCTCTACTACTTGTAAAGCAAAACTCTTGGAAATACTGACTTTTTACCCCGGTGGTGCCCACCTTGGGTGGATGGCCAGGCCCTCACTTCTGCAAAGCTACGCTTGACTGATAATGGCAACGAAATGCTAGGTCCAACTCGGCAGTCAACTCCCTGTGTTCACCTCTCATAATCACGCTCTCCTGTTCCTCCTCAAATCAGGTCTCTGCTCTGGACCCTTCACTGTCCTGGGTGGTCCTAGCTCCCTCGATATCCCTTTGCCTCTTGTTCCCTCATCCAGGTGTGGCACAAACCTCTCCTACCTCCTCATGACTGGCTTATTAACCTAGCTCCAGCCTGAACCTCTTCCCGAACTCCAGATTCCTGTATCTGGCCCCCTTCTCAAAAATTTCCACTGGGGGTCTGGTGGGCCCCTCAAACTCTTTAGGTCACCCCAGCCCCTAGCTTCTCCTCCACAGCCTTTCCCAGCTCAGGAAATGTCAATGCCATCCCCCCAGTCACCCAGGCACGGAACTCGGAGGCATTCTGGAATCTCTTCTCATACCCACATGCAATCCACCAGCAAATCCCTTGGGCTCTCTCCTCAAGATATATCTCAGCACACCAAGCCTGGATCTGCAAGCCATCCTCCCTCAGTTGGATTAGCCACAGGGGCCTTTGAAAATCTGTAAGAGCAGTCTTGTCACTCCTCTGCCCAAAACCCTCCAGTGCCTTCTCTCCAACTTTGAGTAAAAGCCAAAGTCCTTTAAGTGGTCACAAGGCGCCACATGATCTGTTCCCTGCCCCACAATGTGGACTATTCTGCCCCTTGCTTATTCTGCTGCACACACATGGACCTCCTTGATGTTCCTTGAACTTGCCTGACCCATTACTGCCTCAGGGCCTTTGCACTTGCTGGCCCTCCATCCTTGGAGTCCTCTCCCTGCAGGTATCTGCTTGGTTTATTTGCTCATTGCTTTTAAAACCTTGCTCACGTGTCACCTCTTCCTCTATTTTAAGTCGTATACTTTCCCCCCTACTTCCCTAACTCCCCGTCTCCTCCCCTGCTCCATGCTCCTTGGCATTTTCCACGTTTTCATGTCTTATACAATTTACCTCTTTCCCTTCTTGATTTCCTGCCTTCCCACTAGACTGGGAGCTCCACAAGCAGACAGTTTTGTTTGTTGGCTGTGTGCCTTATTGCCCAAAGTGTGTGCTGAACACATACTCATTGGATGGAAGGGTTTTAAAGCAGAGATGCTGTGGGCTGGTGTGGGTGGGCATTGGCCCTCAAGAGGAGAAGCAGAGGGTATTGCAGGAGAAGGCAGGCAAGAAGAGAGGAATTGTGGGCAAGACCTTAAGGGAAAAGCAGAGTCTGGCTGCAGCAAGAGGGCAGGGACAAGCCAAGTGTGGTGGTGCATGCCTGTAATTCCAGCACTTGGGAGGCTGAGGCAAGAGGATTGCTGTGAGTTCAAGGCCAGCCTGGACTATGTAGTGAGACCCTGTCTCAAAAAAAAAAAAAAAAAAAAAGGTCAGGGACAGAAGGGGACCCAGGTTCCTAGGTTGGGCCACGTGAGGGACAGGCGCTAACTTGGTGTTCATGTGGGGTGTCTGCCATTAATGGGGCATCTGCCATCCAAGCCCAACAGACTCATTCCTTCTGGAGGAGTCCAGATTTCATCATCATGCCTTGTAACGATCCATCACAGCACCCTGGAATCACCCCGACAGTTACTCCTGTCCTTGTAGCCATTGTTGGCATTAGCACCAT
Organism: Erethizon dorsatum; assembly: GCA_028451465.1. Classification (NCBI taxonomy): domain Eukaryota; kingdom Metazoa; phylum Chordata; class Mammalia; order Rodentia; family Erethizontidae; genus Erethizon; species Erethizon dorsatum. The sequence continues at coordinate 70,654,536 of CM051835.1, forward strand.
AGCTAACATTTGTTAGCATTTACTACATGCCAGGCAGTATGCCTTAGTCCTTCCAATCCACATGAGAACAACTGAAAGTATGTGCTAAGGTATGTGACGACATGACTGTCATTTCATGAGGGAAACTGAGGCATGGGAAAATTAGTAGTTTGTCCAAGTCAGTGACAGTGTCAGGGTCTAACCTGAGACAGCCTGACTCCGGGACCCACACTCTCTGCTCTTGTGCCATCTGCCTCTCTCCTTGTCATCTGTGTTTTGTTTTAACTTTGTCCTTTGGCAATGAAGCCAGATGTTTCAGCTTTGAGCTCTGAGGGGCTCCATTCTAACAACTAAAGATCTGCAGCCCCTCTCCCTGAATGCGCATTGTCATTGCCTCTGCCCACAGAGCAAACATGAGGTGAGGAAGAGAAAGCCAGACCTGGGCCAGAGAGGAGACACCATCACCACAGAGCTCCCCACCACATTCCCGGGAGGGTCTGTGCTGAGAGGTTGGGCTTGCTCCAGGCCTCAGCTCCACCTTCAGGCCCTTGGCCTCCTTATCTCTCCTACCCTGGGGTACTGTTCTTTACTTAATGCCCCCCCACCTTCCTTACCCTTGTCATAAATTAATTGGCACCAAAGTATTACTGTCTCTGTTAAGTTAGGGCTTCCAGAGAAGCAAATGGTTGACTTCTGAGTTTCTTGGTCTTTTTTGCTGAGGAGAGGAGTCTGACAGGGCTGTAATTAGGCATCCCGAGCCCGTAGCGAGGCCGCATCCTTAGCTCCTCAATCCTCTTCTCTTGACTCTGGGTGGGGAGTAAACATCTGTGCCGTGTTCTGGCCAGGGTGGATTAGTGTTCCTGGAATTGGGGCCCAGCTGTCAGGGCCAAGCATTCCCAACTCTTAAGAGGGTGTCATATCCTTCACAAGATTGGGAGAGTGTCTGGTGTTATTTGCAGTGTGGTGCTGACCTCCCATTTGCCTCCAAGCTGTTGTGGAACAAAAGGTACCCTCATGGGAACTCTTCCTGTGGGTGTCCCTGGCTGTGTGGGAAGAACTGCATCCTCCTGGTCCTGTCTTCCCAGTTTCTTCTTTCTGCTTTCACCCTGCCTCAGACTCCTGCCAGAACCTAGCAGGTTAGACCCCTGGACCCCATAACTTCATTCTGAAGAGGACAAGCAGGGACCAGGCCTGCCCTGACCCAGCTGCTGTCCCTGCAGCTGTTCACCACAGCTGGTCATCAGCCCATAGTGGCATGCACACATCGGTCATGGTGGCCTGCTGAGATTTGAGTGGATTTCCTGGGAAGAAGGCACGTTCCTTCCGGTAGAGCTTCCGAGGGTGGTACTTGTCAGGGGTGGCCAACAAGGATCAGGGCTTCTCCAGCCAAGTCTAACTTAACCAGTCATCCCAGCTTTGCCCGAGTAGGAATGCCTCAGCCTCATCAGTTGGCTGGAAAACATTGCAATTACAATTGCCTGGCATGTAATCGGTGCTCAAACATAAAATAAAATGAGCCCTAGACATTGATTTCCAGCCCCATTTTGAAATCTATGAACTTGAGAGTCATGAGCAAGTGGGCTGGGCTCTCAGGGAAGTGTTAGTCATGGACCCTCATCTGTAGCAGGAGGTCTGGGGACCCTCTCTCCCAGCCCCAGGATTGAAGCCCACTGCTGCTGATTCACATTAGGCATTAGGGCTTTTGGGTTTGGCATTATTTATTCACTTAAGAGTCCTTACTCTTTGAAGTAGTAGAAGCACATTGTCAAACTGAAAAAATAGAGAAAAAATTGCTTGAAGTCCTAATCATATCTATATATATATATATATATATATATATATATTTTTTTTTTTTTTTTTTTGGTGGTTACCAGGGGTCGAACTCAGGACCTCGCGCGCCAGCATGTGCCCATGCCACTGAGCAATATCATCGGCCCTTTTTTCGTATGTGGGCTCTGGGAGTAGAACTCAGGACCTCGCGCTTGCCAGGCAGGTGCTTATGCAGCTGAGTCATCTCATCAGCCCCTAATCTTCTATATTAATAGGCATTGTTAGCATTTTGATCTATATATTTTTGCCATTTTAGTGTCTTATTTTCTTATGCTCAGGGGTACTTGGTTTTCATTACTTGAAAAAACTTTAATTGCAAGAATACTATAATGGAGTTTTCAGCTGTTGTTAACATTTTGCCGATTTGTGTCCTCTGTTTCATATAGACGATTAGATAGATGGATGGTAGACGGATGATGGATGATAGGTAGATAGATCTGTGTGTGTGTGGTATTATTATTGGCCTTTAGTTTTGGTAGCCAGCCTCAAGGGATCCAAGGCTAGGAACTGGAATATATAGTTATCTTACTTCTGTCACTTGTTAGCTTTGCCATTAAGTCATGTCCTCTCTCCAGTCTCCTCTTTATCTCTAAAACAAGAAGAATTAACCCTTGCCCTGGGATCTTGTCATCTGACCAGATCAAGTGAGATTACGAGCATAAAGATGCTTCATAAACCAAAAGGCTCTGGCCCATAATAAAGCATCCTCCAGCCTGTTGGGACCCAGAGCTGTAAACAAGGGACACTTTGGGGTTGATGAGGGTACTAATCAGCATCCTCTGTGGCACTTCCTGCACTGGACAGTCGATGCTGAATCCTGGGGTGCCTTAGCCCCTGGGCACCGAGGTAAGAGTTTAATCTCAGGTGGAGGACACCTGCCCAACTCACTGTGACCCAAGCTGGGAAAGTGTCCAGGACGATGTGAGCAGTTCTTATGGTCAGCGGAAAGTGCATATGAGGGCCGAGTGCCAACACCAAACTGGCACACAGGACACTGCATTTGGCCCCCTCATATTTGTGTTTAGGAGGCAGCTGACATGGTATGCAAAAGACCATTGGCACATTAGTCATGATTGAGACTGGCTTTGTCCATACCTGTCCTTCCAAATGGCTTGGACACCAGTTGTCTAGGCTACTTTCTAAGGGGTGGGTAGAGTTGGTGCTGGGAGTCAGAGGAACCCTCTGCTCTCCCCAGGGCGTCAGTGCCCATGGTTCAGCCTGGGTCCAGATTCAACAGAATGTTAATGAATGTTGGCAGTAAACCAAGAATATCCTTTCCAAAATGTCGTCATACCCATTATTACATCGTATCCTGTGAGGTAACAGGACAGATATTGCTGCCCCAAATTTCAAGCTGGAGAAACTAATCCCACAGCCAGTTCTGCATGAGTTGGTGGCAGAGGCAGACCTAGAACCTGGTTCTCCAGATTCCTTATCTTGTACTTATTTGAAAAATGGCAGTGTGAATGCCAGCCAACCAGCAGTCGTCCCCCGCAGCAGTGTTCCATTGTGTGGCACATTCTCACAACAGCTTGGTTCCCTGTGTCAATGCCATCTTTATGGACAGCCAACCAAGGCTGGGGTCCAAAGAGGCACAGCCAGCCCAGCCCTTGCCTGCCCTTCTGATGCATGTTCCCATCTCCTAGGTGCTACTGGATGAAGAGAGAGAAGCCATGGCGAAGGCTCGCCGGCTGGAGCGCAGCACCAGTAGCTTCAGCTATTCCTCTTACCACACTCTGGAGGAGGTAGGCCTGTCTGGGTCGAGCTCCATGCTCTCTCATGCCTCTGGGCCCCTTAGTCTCCAAACTCTGGCAGAGACCAGTGGAGGTCTGTGGGAAACTATGAACTTGAGGAGACATTTGATAGTCTGCTAGGCACTCAGCTCAAAGTGGCCCAGAATCCAATACACAGATAGAGAGGACTTTCATTCAGCAGTATAGCCCTAGGTGGTATGGAGCAGAGTAAAGAGTCTGCTGGGCAAGATACTAACTACTGGGCAGGGATCCATGATGGGCCAGAACAGGGTCAGCTGAAGCTGCCTTGACATCCCATCCTCTGGCAAGGGATCCATTGACTTCTCCTTGACCAGTCTTGGTGTTTGGTGGCCCCAGCTGTAGGTGGTTGATGAGCTAAGGGGCAGGAAGCCAGGTCCATTAGAGAATCAGAGTTGCCTTTACTCAGAGAAAATTCATGGTCATAGTGACAGCTATGGCAGATGTGACTGATGGTGACTTGTTTATAAAGGACAGTGTGCAGGAGAGCATAAAGGAGGGTGCAGAGATGACTCAAGGCACAGGTTTCATTTTATGTTAAGGACATAACATCGTTGATATTGTCCACTTTGTTATTATCATCACTTTCTCTTTTTACAAGGCCTGTACCAGATGATCCATTTTCTTTCTTATTTTTATTTATTTATTTATTTTTTTTTACATTTTCTTTCTTATATTTCTTGATTATATGTATTGAAAGGATGAGAGAATGAATTAAAATAGCTGTCTAATTACTGATGCCAGAGGTCAATAAAACATGAAGCCTGCCTTCAAGTGGCTTAGAGTCTAAAAGGGATTAAAAAAATTTAAAAAACACAGGAAGGTATGTGTGAGATCTGTCAGATGGACGGAAAGGGCCAAAGAATGAAGGCAAGGGAGAATTTCCAACCACAGGGAGCCGTCGGCCCTGGCTGGGGACTAGAGCGGACTCAGTTCCTGCTCGTCTTCCAGGCAGAGGTGTGGTTCTGCACAGGAGCGAGGGCCTGGCAATCAGCCAGTCATGCTCACTGCCCTGAGCTCTGAGGGCATCTTCAAGTTTTGCAATTCTTGATCTGATTCTTAGAGACTCTCAAGGGAGTGGGAAAGCAATGAAAAGGGTGGATGGGGGTAGGGGAGGAGAATATTCAGAGATGTCTGGGGTTCACCTGTCTCCCTGTTTACCTACCAGTCTGATAGATTTCATTCCTTTCAGATCTACAGCTGGATCGACAACTTTGTAACTGAGCATTCAGATGTCGTCTCCAAAATTCATATTGGCAACAGCTTTGAAAATCGGTCCATTCTTGTCCTGAAGGTAAAAGCTCAGGGACAGCCAAGAGATTACAGTGACAGCCTGTGGCCTAAGGTTGACCTCACAGGGGCAGTGGCGAGTGGAAGTTTTGAGGAGAAGGAAGATGTGTATACCCCTGTCCTCAGGTGACTCGTGAACTTTGAGATGTAACATTGAGGGAACCACCCTTGCAGTGTGGACAGGTGACAATGTGGTGACCAGGCAGGAAGCAGTGGGAGGGTTGCTAAGGAGTTGCAGCTACAGAGTGGCAGTTGTCACCCTGGACTGGTGGTGTAAGCATGGGTGAGTCAGTGTTCTTCCTGTTGCCTCAGTTGCTTTATCTGCTAAATGGGTAAAGTTAGGTACAGAGAGGGTTCATTTGATGATGACTGAGGTCATCTGGTTCGGGGAGCCCCACAGATAGACCTGAGTCTCTGGACAAACCTCTCAGCCCTTGACAGGAGCCGCTGACACAGGGCTTGAGTAAACTTGGCCACTGTAGTGCCGTTGGCATGAAGGAGGCAGGATGGATGAGTGCGGAGCCCACCAGAAAGCAGTTCTTGGCAGGTGCCTTAAAAGGTACTCTGGGGCCCTACAGGGCATTTGACGTCAGATGTCAGGAAAGATAAGCCCTGATGCCCTCAACCATGCTCAGCTGGATGCTCCTGAACAGCCTCATGACCTTGTCTAACTTGGCCTTTGGCCTCCCTTGTTTCTGCTGCCGTCCCCCTACCAAGCGCTGTCGTAGTCTCTCTTTAGTATCGTCTAAGACCTTGCTACTCAAAGTGTGGTCCTTGCACAGAGCATCTTCATCCCTTGGGAGGGTACATGTTAGAAATGCCAATGCTCAGAACCCTCGCCAGCCCTGCTGAATCAGAATCTGCATTTTAGTAAGATACCCAGGGGATTCATATGCCCTGATATGCCCTGATATGCTTCTTGATAGTTCAAGAAGCACTAGTCTTAAGATGTTCTCAGTCCTGGGAAATTCTGTGCTTCCTGCTGGATCTCACTTTGCCCTCTGAGAGTAGCACGTATGGCCAAAGGCCCCCAACACAAACACTTGCTGGGCGCATGCACAGGTACCCGTGCACCCCTACTTGGGCCAAGGAGCCATCCCAGGCAGTATCAATGCGTCTGGGGCCTCCTTCCAGGAAGCCCCAGCAAGAGCACCATGATGTCTCTGGTTCTTTTTCTCAGTTCAGTACTGGAGGCTCTCAGCGTCCAGCCATCTGGATCGACACCGGGATTCACTCCCGGGAGTGGATCACTCATGCCACTGGCATCTGGACCGCTAAGAAGGTCAGCAGGAACTTGCAGCTGAGGGGCACCCATTATGGGGGCTAAAAGGGGAAGGGGCTGCTTGAGTAGTTAAGGTCACCTCCCGTTGAAAAATTAAACCTTGTTCCCTCAAATTCAGGGTGCTCTATCCCCATCTACCCTTTGGAACAGCTACCAGGTACTCCTTGCAACACAGAGCTCAAGTCTATCCTCTGCCTTCCAGTTGCTTAAAATCCAAGCCTCTGATTTTGGATGGCCCAATGCCACCTCTTCCTGCAGCCACTGGTTGTGTAAATGTCTTTCTCTACCTCTGGGGAGATTGTAGCAGGGCCTCCCATCCCTCGAGTTTTCTTACAGATTGTCAGCGAGTATGGCAAAGACGGCATCCTAACAAACATACTAAAAGCCATGGACATCTTCATAGAGCTTGTCACCAACCCTGATGGGTTCGCTTTTACCCACAGCATGGTGAGGACGCATGGGGAGTTTGGGAATCAAGAGTCAGTTCTGGGGAGGGGGGCAGAGAAAGGTCTCCATGGCCTCTGGAGCCAGCCCCTTCAAGGGCTTCACTGGGAGGAGGAGGGCCGCTCAGTACTGCAGCCATGGCCTCTTGCCCTCCAACCCCTGCCCACCGCCCGGCAAAGGCACCATTGGCACCTGTGCTCTGGCCTTTCCCTCAACTTTGACTTCAACCACAGCATCTCTGACCTGCAGCCTTGGCCCAACCCCATCCTGTCCTGGGGATTCTTCCCTCTGCTCCTCCCTGCCCCACCAGACCCCTCTTCGTCAACCAAGATGGTAGCACTCCCGAGCCTGGGGGAGTGGGCCCAGTGAATTAGGTCACCTGACCTGGGCTTTCTCAGAACCGCTTGTGGCGGAAGAACAAGTCCAGCAGACCGGGAGCCTTCTGCATTGGCGTGGATCTCAACAGGAACTGGAAATCAGGCTTCGGAGGTGCGTGAGCTGCAGTTCCGGGCAGGCTCTCCCACGCTGTCAGATTGGGTTGACTCTAACTTGAGAGGCAGGGACAATACCGTGAGCTAACATGTGTGTGTCATGGCCAGGGGAAAGCAAGTGTGTGCCGAGGATTGGCCCTGGGCTATGGCAGAGGTTGTATGTGTGTGTCAAATGTATACATATACGTGCTTCCATGGGATCATTAAGGGAGCTCCCAGCTCCTGAAATGAGGACAACTGCAAGGACCGAATCCTAACCTGAGCAGGAGGTACAAAGTAGTCTTGCCAGTCTTTCAAAACCCAGAGTTGGGCCGGTGAGATGGCTCAGCGGCATAAGCACCTGCCTGGCAAGTGCGAGGTCCTCAGTTCGGCTCCCCGTACCCACATACAAAAAAAGGGCCGGTGATATCGCTCAGCGGCACGGGCGCCTGCTGGCGCGTGAGGTCCTGAGGTCGACCCCCGGTACCCACAAAAAACAAAAAACAGAGTTTACAGTGCATCTGAAATGTCCCTAACCCTTCCCTGAAGGGAGCACAACCCAAAGAAATGTCTCTGAACTTATTCGCTGAGAGATCTGACCTGAAATTTATCCTGTGGGAAGGTCAAAGTAATAATTCCAACATAGAAGGAGCCAGATTCTTGCCATTGGAGCTGACTCGAGCCTGGCTTTGATTTTTTTTTTTTTTTTTTTTTGGGTACTGGGAATCGAATTCAGTACATCACACTGAGCTAAATCCCCGGCCCCCCTGGCTTTGATTTTTGGCCAATTACTTCGTGACCCTGGGCTAGTGGACTGGCTGGCTGGTGCGTATCTACAGGGCTGTATGAGCCCATTGCTGGGCTGGGGGGGGCTTGCTCCTGAGTTCCCTTCTATTCTTCTCTGATTCTCTCTCCCTCACCATGCCATTGGGCAGGGGGATTAGTTGAGGAAACTGAGGACCATCCCCCATGCCCAGAGACAATACATGGACACCAAGAATGTAACAGTTGGATGGGTGGGATGCTGGGTCCAGCCAAGACAGAGTCACCAGAATACACACACCACCCTTGGCCTGCAGATGTGGTGTCCACATTTCACGGGGGTGGGTGAGGGCGTTCAGGCCCAGAGGGGACAGTGCCATTGCTATTGACAAGCAGATCCATAAGCTGGTGGTCAGACCCATGGCAGAAAACATTCTAGGCATGGATGCTCATGGCTCTAGAAACCTGGCTTCTTGAGGTCTGTTCTCATTGAAAACTAAGGACCGTTCTAAAGCACTGGGATTGAGGCCCTCTCAGCCCACGCAGTGGGGGGGGTGTCTGAGGGTCCAGGCTCTGTGTGTCACTTGCTGTAAAGGAGCAGGACTGTCAAATTAAGCATTTCTACCTCCACATGACCAGAAGTTTGCCCTGAGTGGGCATCCAGGTGGCTCCACAGCACCAACTGCCATCAGTGTCCACAGATCCTCAGATAGCCCAGCTCGGAGAAAGACAAATTACCTCTAAAAGAAAATAACTTTTGTGGGGGAAAAAAAAAATCCCTGTATATATACAATCTAAAAAACAATTATGGAAAAAAAAAAGCCCAGAGGGGCAAAAAAGCTCCCATAATCCCACTACCCAAAGATTACTGCTTTTAATAATTTACCATGTCCTTCCAGAGATTTCCCTTTGCTACAAATTACATTTTTAGAGAAGGAAAAATAAATAGCTAATGAATCCATTAGCAGGTACTTGTGAAACAGGCAGGCTCAGAGGACCTTGACTGAACGTCAGAGAGGCAGGCAGCTAATTCCCATTTGGTCAGAGGAAGATTAGTTTATTCTGCTTAGCTCAAACCAGAACTAATGGCCTGAAGTGTTTCTCCATATTTGGGCAAAGCCACCTGGCTGTTGGCAGGGGAACCGCTCTTGTGCGTGGGCTGCAAACGCAGACAAAGCTCTCAGCCTCCCCGCTCCCTCAGCTCATCTGTTGCTATTTGTCATTCATCAGGGGAAGCAGATGCAGGAGCTCAGGGCAGACACAACAACCAGGGCCACTGTTAGCCAGGCCCACACCAGCCTGGGGGGCTGCCCCTCACCCTCTTGTTCTTGGCAGGCTTGTCCCCTTCTAATCAGGGTCCCCCAGCACAGGCATGGACAGCCAACCAAGAGGGGATGCGCTCTCAGGTGACAGGATGGCCTCTAGGCTGGTGACTCAGGTGGGAAGATTTTGTTTATGGTTTTATTTTTGCCTTGATTTAATGGCTGTGTCGGGAGTAGTCTGGAGACCTTGCCTTCCACTATGCCTGCCCTTGTCTGCCCTTGAGGGGACCAGTCTGCTGCATTGCCCAGCCTCATCTGAACTGGTCACTGGGCTGGTCCTGCTGGTCAGGGGCAAAAGGGGTGCTCTGGTGTCATCAGGTGGCTTCAAAACTTGGGGGGATTTCTAGCCTCTGACCTGGGCTTAGGTGCAGCTACTTCAGAGACAAGGAGGGGAAGGAGGGGCTGGGATGGCTTCTTCCCCATGTGTCCGTAACCCACAAATCTTGACCAGCGCTGCCCAGCCCTCCACAACATGGCCCTTGGAGAGGGGGGAGGCATAAGAGTGGAAGAGGAAGGAAGGAAATGAAGAGGACATGGGAACAGATTAAATGGCAAAAACTAGAAGCACATTTGCTCTTTGCCCTTTCCTCCACATAGGCCCCAAGAAGAATTTTCAAAGACTTCTTGCACTTCTGGTTCTCAGACCAGCTTCGGGCAACTATGGGGATGTGATCTGTCCTTTCCTGGCCCCCAAGTCCATGGAGCTCCTGTGGCCATGGCTGGGGCAAAGCTTAAACAGACACCAAGTCTGAGTGTTCAGCAGTGAACTCAAGAAGGGTCAGCCAAAGACACTGCTGCTCAGGGGCAGCTGGGATTGGGGCAGAGACCTCCAGTGCCCTTGGCTGTAGCTTCTGAGGCAGGCCTGCCTTTCCCAGTCAGGATGTACCCAAAGGACAACCCCAGAGGGCTCCTTGCTGGGCTATAGAGTTGCTGGGTGTCTTAGTTACTTTCTCTCATTGCTGAGATGAATATCTGACACCCAAAGTTAAAGGGGGAAAGGTTTTATTTAGCTCACAGTTTGTAGAGGTTTCAGTCCATAATCAACTGACTCTGGGGCAGGGTGGCTTGGCAGAGGGGCATCACAGAGAACAGTTCATGGCACCCACAAGACAGCAAAAGCAAAAAGGGAGGGAGGGACAAGCCTCTTTCTGTCCCTTATATTGTATGCAGGCTACCTGCTGTAGGGTGGGTGTAGCACTCACACCCTTAATCCTAGCCAGAACTATGTCAAACCAATCAGTAGACTGATTTACTAATCACACACCTTTGATCCCAGCACAACACACTCTAGATCCAGCCACCTCTGAAAATCCCACCCCCCCATGACTGCATGAGGCTTTGTGGGGGACATCTAGACACAAACCATAACTGGGTCATAGTGTGGTTGTGTGTCTCTGATTATGAGACACACTCTAGATCCAGCCACCTCTGAAAATCCCACCCCCCCATGACTGCATGAGGCTTTGTGGGGGACATCTAGACACAAACCATAACTGGGTCATAGTGTGGTTGTGTGTCTCTGATTATGAGACATACTCTAGATCCAGCCACCTCTGAAAATCCTACCCCCCCATGACTGCATGAGGCTTTGTGGGGGACATCTAGACACAAACCATAACTGGGTCATAGTGTGGTTGTGTGTCTCTGATTATGAGACGCAGGTGTGCAGCAGTAACAACTACGCTTCCAAATCTCAATGGCTTAATGCAATAAAAGTTTATTTTGCATGCATGCAAAATCCAATGTGGGCAGGTGACTCTCCTTGGCAACTCTTCTAGTGGTGGCAGAGGGACCTGGGAAGTACTTTTATCTAAAATATTTCGCTTCCAGCCAGACAAACTGATTAGAGTGGGAAGTCATTCTTGCTCTTCACAGACTCAACCCGGAAATGATAAATCATTTCTGCTCATTTTCAAAGGTCAGAAGTTGTCACATGACCTCAACCAAACTGCAAAGGAGGCTGGGAAACATCAGGGAACATATGGATATTTTGTGAGGACTGTCTCTGCCACACCCAGGAATTCCAACCCTTTGAGTGGTTTTTATTTTACTTCCAGGAAATGGTTCTAACAGCAACCCCTGCTCAGAGACTTACCGCGGGCCCTCACCTCAGTCAGAGCCAGAGGTGGCTGCCATTGTGGACTTTATCACAGGCCATGGGAACTTCAAGGCTCTGATCTCCATCCACAGCTACTCTCAGATGCTCATGTATCCATATGGCCACTCTATGGAACCTATTTCAAACCAAAAGGAACTGGTAATATTGGCTGCTCAGGGCTTGGGGGAGGAGACCTCTTCCCATGGAAATCTGTATCTGACACACTTCCAGAGGGTTCAGGCTTTCATTCCTCAAAATGAGGGTCTGGCTGCTAAACCCCACACTTGGGAGGATGGGAAGCTTGTTTTCCTCTGAGATCAAGTTCAAGGCTGGAGGTGCTGTGTTCCCTTCTCAGAAGAGCTGTCTGCACCATCAACTTCTGGGACTAAGTCTACTTCTCACCAGCTGCTGAGGGAGCAGAGAGTGTGGGAACCACTTTGAGCCCCGCCACTCCCTCTCTGCTGTTGTCTTGCAGTACAGTCTTGCCAGGGACGCAGTGAAGGCTCTGTACAAGGTGCATGGGATCAAGTACATTTTTGGCAGCATCAGCACCACCCTCTGTGAGTGAGCTTCCCTGACTACTGCCCCAGATGCCACATCTACCTGGGATCAGGCAGGTGCAGACTAGCCGGCCACATTGCAGTGCCACAGGCCTAGTGGGACTGGGCCAAATCTGCCTATCACATCTAGAGAGCAGGGTGGATGCTGGTTCCCAGGCAGCTACTCCTTGGTGGTGTCAATGCACAGCTCCCGAAGCCTGGCTTACTGCAGAGCTCCTGCAGGGAAAGAGCCTCAGCCTGGTGGCTTCTGGGGCTTTCTGTTTGCAGGGGAAGAGGTGGGCTGGGTGGGCTCAGGAAGTGTGGGCCAGGAAGTGTGATGTGGTCTGGGCTGGGTGGGGGTATGGCTCCCAGGGTCCACTTTGCAAGTGTGATGCCCCTGTCCCCTGAGACCCCATCCCCTCCTTCCTTTAGGGGAATTTTTGGGGCTCTTTCATTTCTAGATGTGGCCAGTGGAGTCACCGTGGACTGGGCCTATGACAATGGCATCAAGTATGCTTTTACCTTTGAGCTCCGGGACACAGGGCGCTATGGCTTCCTGCTGCCAGCTACACAGATCATCCCCACGGCCCAGGAGACGTGGGTGGCGATGCGGACCATAATGGAGCACACCCTGAATCACCCCTACTAGCAACACTACTAAGGGCAGAGCAGGCAAAACCCGCCTCCTCCCCAAGTCCTGGGGCTCCTCCTAAAACCCAGGTTATGCATCCCCTCCCCACACCCTTGCCCAGACTGTGGAGAAATAAACACAAGTTTGAACAGGCTTTGCTGCCTCTGGTATTGGCTGCCACCCTTGTGGGTTCAGCATTGAAGAGGAGACAGAGGCAGCCTGACATGCCTGGGGAACCTCTTCACTACTCCCATTTTCCTACCTTCAGGAAAGTGAGGAGCCTGCAGGCCTGGCCATCTTCAGGGTTCTTAGAGCCAGAACAGATGTCTCACCCCTGGATAGCTACTATAATACACACTGTCCCAGGAGTACTGACATTTAACATGACCCTGCAGGGGACAGCGTTTGATCTAAAGGAGGAGATCCCTGGTAGGGGCATTTCTTTGAGAGAAAGGTAGGTCCGGACAGACAGCCCCTACCTCCACCTGCTTAATTTCCCATGCTGGGGAGGTGGCAGGAGCACATTTCAGAGGTGCCCACTCAAAGGACCTCGTAATCTGAGAACTGAATATGAACAAGCCACTGGTTTGTGAACATCTAGCACCTACTCCAGGCCAGGCCATAGGTAAGTAGGCATGTTCTCTTTAAGAGTTAAAGGGTGCTAGCAAAAGAATAGAGTGAAGAGACAATCCACTGAGTGGGAAAAATTTTTTGCCAGCTGTTCCTCAGAAAAAGGACTAATATCTAGAATATATAAAGAATGCAAAAAAAAAAATTCCAAAACCCCCAAATTTAAAGACTCCATCCAAAAATGGGCATCTGAAATGAATAGACACTTCTCAGATGAGTAAGTACAAACAACGAATAAATACATGAAAAAATGTTCAACATCACTGGTCATTTGAGAGATACAAATTAAAACAACACTGAGATTCCATCTCACCCCAGAGAGAATGGCTGTCATCAAGAAATCAACCAATAACAAATGCTGGCAGGATGTGGGGAACACTCCTCCACTGTTGGTGGGAGTGTAGACCGGTACAGCCACTGAGGAAATCAGTGTGGCGATTCCTCAAGAAACTAGGGGTAGGGGATATAGCTCAGCAGTACAGCACCTGCCTGGCAAGTGCAAGGTCCTAAGTTTGATTCCCGGCACCAAAAACCAAAAACAAAAAACAAAAAAAACTAAAACTAGAGGTTCCATTTGACCCATCTTTTCCTCTTCTTGTATTTTCCTGAAAGAGTTGAAAGCGTCATACCACAGCAATATATGCACACCCATGTTTATAGCAGCACAGTTTATAATAGCTAAATCTTGGAAACAGCCCAAATGCCCATCAACAGATGAATGGATAAAGAGATTTTTATACAATGGAGTACTACTCTGCCATAAAGAAGGATAAGCTTGAGACATTTCCAGCTAAATGGATGCACCTTGAGACCATACTCTTAAGTGAAATAAATCAGATACACATGCTTAAATATCACATTGTTTCTTTGGTGTGAGAAACCAAAAGGGTAAATAAGGACCAAAATGTATAATAGATATTGGGAAATAGGGAGAAAATGTTCAAATGGGAAGGGGAACAAGGGAGGGAGGAAGGGGAAAGGAAGGAAGGGACAAGGAAAAGAAGAATACATGGAAACAAAGCTTTTGTAAATAAGGAGGGGAAGAAGGGTTGAAGGGAGGGGAGGAGGTCAGGGAAAAAAAGAAGAATCAAAATATATCATGTACAGGTACAAATTCCCCTTGATGAATGTGATCATTATGCATATCTAAAGTGTACCAATAAAATTAATTAAACAGAAAAGAGTTAAAGGGGTACTATTTTAAGATCCTAATGAGGTGACCCCCAGCCTTCCCCAGCATTGGGGAGTAGGGATGGAGGGTCTGCCTGCTCTGTTCCCAGGGGAGCCAGGCAGCTCCTAGAAGCAAGACATCAGCTGAAGAGCTGAATGTGTTTGTGTAAGACTGCAATGGAAACACATCTCAAGGGGAAGACTTTGGTTTGCAAGAGCCAGGCTGTGTGTGTGTGTGTGAAAAAATTGTGGATGCTCATGACAAGTGCCAGGAGGACACAGAGACAGGGAAGAAAGCAGAATGAAGTAAGAAGAGGCCCCCTTTCCATTCAGCCTGTAAGAGAGAAGCTGTTCGGCCAGTTGGTGGAAGTGGTCTGGGATGACCAAACCTCAGGCAAGGTACATATCCACAGTGGTATCCTCACAGTGAATTAAATGGCTGAGGAAAGAGACTCAACAGATGTTCGAGGCAGCCATATGGCTGGGCACAGCACGGTGGCGCAGCTGTTGAGAGCTCTGAGCAGACACAAGGGACTTGGCAGGTGAGGAGGCTTCGAGTAGAGGCAAGAAGGCCAAGCCTTGGGGCCACACACCAGCACCTTGGTGGCACCGTGGACATCCGCTGGGCATGCGAATGCCTAGGATGAGCTGTGATTGTGGAAGCCCTGAAGAACCTGGATCATCTGCAGAAGAATTCCCATTCTGGTTGAAATTTCCCACAAGAGACCTTTTTTTTTTTAAAACTGGAAGTCATGTGAGGAGCTGAGCTGTGCTGGAATTTCCAGCCTGAACTTCTTCTGCTGTTAGTGGAAATACAAGGTCATGGGCTATGTTACTATAAGCTATAGATAAATAAGGTGAGCTATACCTTTGCACACTGGAGTCTGATTATAACTTTAATGTCCTCTACACAAGTATTTTTATTTCACTCTTATTGGAGGGTATTACTAATATTAATAAGCTCATTTTCCAGATAAAAAAGCAGGATCTTAAGACATTTCAAAAGTCATACAAAGTCACACAGATAGGAATTGAGTGAGATTTGTGTCTGGGTTTGTCTAACACCAAAACCACTATGTCACCACCTGTCCAAGCGTGGCCTGTGGGCCATCTGCAGCAGCATCCACAGAGACTTGTTTATAGGATGGTTTTTGGGTTCCAGTCCCACAATGAACCAGAATCTTTGGTGGGGTTGGGGGTACGTGATTCTCAGGTCAAACTGGAGAAGCACTGGTCCAGAGGCAGGAGCGTTTGGGCTCTGATGGGCTTCCTAGTGTCTATAGACACAGCTCTTTCCTAGCACTTACTGTGTGCCAAGGTGTCTCCGAATACACTATGGGGCTCATCGCACTGCCTCCTCTCAGGTCTGTGAGGTAAGACTACTGCTGTGTCCTAATTTTCAGCGGGGTGGCACAGGCTGAGAGAGGATGGGGGCCAAAGGGCACACAGCTACGGAGCAGAGAAATGATGCAATCCAGAGACACTGTGAACACAGGTGTGTGAGGCTGCTTCCGGCATAATGCAGCACAATGTTCCACAGTAAACATCCTTTTTAATAAGTAAAAGTAGTGCATTCTAAAATAACATTGAAGAGTATAGTGCAGTAAGTACAGACATCAGTAACATAGTCATTTACTATCATTATCAAGTACTATGTACCATACATAATTGCCTGTGCTGTGCAGTAGCTAGCAGTGCAGTAGATTTGTTTACACCAGCACCACCACAAATGTGAATAATATGTTGTACTACAATGACTTTATGGTGGCTACAGTGTCACTAGGTGATAGAAAATTTTCAGATCGATTAATTTCTTGTGGGAGCACCTTCGTTGGTGGTTGACTGAAAGGTTGTGATTATTTTGACATGGTTCTTTTGACCCTCCAGTTGCAAAACGGCTGCTCCTCTTCCATTTTATGATTGAATTCCAGGCAGTCAAGAAGAGCAAGAGGCGAAAACATGAGCCAGCTGAGTTGTCCAGTTCATGGACTTAATCTATCTATCTGTCTATCTATCTATCTATCTATCTATCTATCTATCTATCTATCTATCTATATCTATCTATCTATCTATCTATCTATCTATCTATCTATCTATCTATCTATCTATCTATATCTATCTATCATCTATTTACCTGTCCATCTTTTTCCTGTACTGGAGATTGAACCCAGGGCCTTCTCACTATATCCTCAGCCCTTATTTAAATTTTCAAATATTGAGACAGAGTCTTGCTAAGTCATTAAGTTACCCAGATTGGGCTTGAACTGGTGATCCTCCTGCTTCAGCCTCCCAGAGTGCTGGGATGACAGGTGTATACCACACACTTAGCTTAAATTTATATTTTATTGGTTGGAATTGCACCATGTACACACATCCAGTTGCAAGAGAGGCTGGGAAATTGCTCTACAGCAACTCTGGGGCACATTGCTGCCTCAAATAAAAGTGGAGTTGTGTGGATAAGGAGGAAGGGAAGAATGGAATTGGGAAGGCAGCCAACAGAGTCTATGGCTGCTTCTCTGCAGGGCAGGGAACCATGATTCAAAGGGGCCTCAGAACCAGTTTCTTGCTTTAGTTAATCAAAGGCCATAGAACTTTCCAGGTGCTTGAGTCAGGGGCTTCTGGATCCTGAGACTTACATGAAGCCCATGTGACCTACCAGCTGAGAGACCATGGAAGCCAGAGGTCGCCGCATCTAGTGCCAGCAGAGTGCTGCTCCCCTCAGGCCTGAGCTGCCTCCACCAGGTCTCAGCGCAGTGCACAGTGGCTGGGGTTTGAATACACCCAGTAACAACTCAGTCAAGCTTCAGGCAAGTGTCAGAGAAATTACTGAGGAATCTTCTCTTTTTCCTAAAACTTGAAATGTCTTTTTCCTACTAAGTACATAACGTGGAGCTTTTTTCTACATTCTGCTTTGCACACCACCCCCCTCCACTTTCTTTCCAACAAACTTTTCACCAATAAAATTATGAACATTTATTTAAAAGAAAAAATAGTTGGAAAAACTGAAGAGAGATAGAGCGATTACACATATGGAAAGCCATGAAGAGTCACAGTGAATGTGCCTCAGTTACTGCTTTCTTTTTTTTTCTTTTTTTTTTTTTTTGTGGGTACCGGGGGGTCGACCTCAGGACCTCGCGCGCCAGCAGGCGCCCATGCCGCTGAGCGATATCACCGGCCCCTTTTTCGTATGTGGGATCCGGGAGTCGAACTCGGGCCCTTGCGCTTGCCGGGCAGACGCTTAAGCCGCTGAGCCATCTCACCGGCCCAGTTACTGCTTTCTTAAGAAAACAAGGTGGCCAGGCAGTGTGGAATGAGTGTCTTGTGTGAGGTGACTGAGTTGAGGCCCAGGGTGACAGCTAAAGGCGGCCCTCCAGGAGTCTGGCAAGGTGCTGCCTGCTTCTCCCAGCCTCCTCTGTCTCCCCTCTGACCATTCCAGTGAGAGAAAGGGCCAGAGAGAAAATGACTTTACCTAAAAAATATTAAATTAAAACTTCAAAGTTTCCTTTAGAAAAACAAGGCCCAGGCATGGAACAGGTCATCAGAGGATCCAGCGCACACAGGGCCTGTATATGCTTTGTATGCTTTAGAGCTGGACAGGCTGGACCAACATGCTGTCAGGAGAGAGCAAGAGGCCACCAGGAGCCACCCAATGGGATGGATCTAGGGGACATGTTATCATTTCCAAGGATCTTCCCAAATACCAAGGGTCCAAGAACCTTGAAGGTCTAGCAGCCACCCTGGATTTGTCCTTCAGGACATCATCCCCCACGTGTCCAAAAGATCATTTGTCGCTATCATTTGTTGATGTTTGACAGCCAAGCCTGCATACTGCCAGGAAATCCATTTCCTGGGCTGCAGCCCTGGGCCTGTCAACTGTCCCTGCTTGATGAGGACCCTGAACACAGTGGCCACACTGCTAGCCTCCTCCTGCCTTGTCCCTGGTTGGCCTGCCTGAATGGAACAGGCCTGCCTCATCTCAAGCGAAGGGCGTAAATAATGTTCTTCTCGGGGAGGGGAGATGGGTGGCCTGAAGGACAACTCTAGCCCGCTGGGCTTTCCAAACTTCTCCTCTGAGTGTCTGAGAGAATCCTCACAAATGGTAGCCTCTTGCCCTGGGATCTGCATTTGGCTTCTTGCTGTCCTACCCAGCTCTGCCCCCAGCCCACCTCCCTCTGAAGCATAGTAAGATCATGGAGGGATTCTTCATAAAGTTGTAGCTGGAGATAGAAGTGAAACACATTATAGAAAATGAAAAACTTGAGTGTCTCTGGTGTTAGAGCTGGTGGTTCATGTCCCTTCATGCGGTAACCCCAGTAAGCCTCTGTCTGCTCCCATCTTGCTGGGGCAGTGCATTTCCCTTCTCCCACTCCTCTCTCAGGCTCAGCCAAAGCACCCCAATTGGCCCTCATGAGGGTGCGTCCCTGCTTTGTTCCTGTCTGCCACAGGCCTCCTTTCTGAGATGTGGGGTCTGGTTGCCATTTCCTAAAGACCTTGGACAGTAGACTGCTTTTCTTTTCGGGTGGATTTTCCTCCAGACAAAAATTCTGCCTTTACTTCTGAGGACAAATGCCACAAAGCCACCTTATAGTGATAGTTCTGCAACTTCAAAGCAAACAAGCCAATAGGCTCTACTGGGCACTGAGTTATAAAAGCAAAACTGAAGGAAGCCACCAACTGAATGTCATGTCCTAATTCCCCCTGACCCCGGCCTGCCATGATGCTCCTAAGCCTGGCAACCACCTCTGCCCCCACCACAATGGCAGCCTCAGCAGGATGTGGCTACCTCAGCCTGCACTACCCTGGATACCAGGTATTGGGTGGCCCTAGGTACTAGGTAGCACGATTCTGACTTTTGCACAAACCTGCCAAGGCTGTCTTTGCCCTTCCCAGACATGTCCCCACAGTTTGATTTGTTTTGGGGTAAAAACTCAAATGTCTAGAATCATAAAGTATGTAACAGCTTTCAGAAGAGTCCCCATTTTATAGATGAGACTGAGGCCCTGGGAGGTGAACTGACCAGCGCAGTACATGATGGGCTTGTAGAAATCTACTTAGGCCTTTCCTGTCCCATTCTGCTCTCCTCTGAAGTTAGAGAATGCCTTTTTATTGGCTGTGTACTTTTTTTTTCCCAGTCATGTAAAACAGAAAATCAATTTGAAAAAGTTTGAGGAAAAAATGGAATTTGTTGGCTTTTGAATCACGTGGCCTCTGAGCAGGGAAGGGGTGGCACCTAAAGGAAAATGAAGGTGCTGTTATCAGAAGAAAGAGGATCCCAGGCAGGGAAAATGAGATCTGTCCTCTACTTGGCTGCCCCAACTCCTCACAGAATCCTCTTCCCGTATGTACAACAGTAGCACACACAACCTTAAACACTTGCCAAAGGGAGATAATATGGACAAAATAGGGATGCACGCTGTGGCCAGTGGTCAGCCTGCTCCAGCAGGCCCCCAATTTGCCAGCAACTCACCCTTGAGTCTAGATTTCAGCCTGGCGGTTTCCTGTTCAGAGTCACAGGCATCGTGTTCCTAGCTTTCAGCCTAACAGCCTCTGTTTTCACCCTTGCTTTGGACCAACGTGAAACAGTCCATAGCATGGGCAGGCAGACCTATGGCCCCTACTCTGGCTGCACTGTAGACATTAGTCTTTGCTAAGAGGTAAATTTCAGCCTCCTGGGGTGCTCTGAAGGGGCCCAAGGGATTCAGATCCCAATTCCTTCACTACTGGGCATCAACTTCCGGCCAGTGCTGGCCCTAGTTTCAGCTTGCAGCATTGAATTCATCTTTTCTAACCTCACAGAAAATACATTAAATGACATTTGAACATCTTTGATTGCAGCCTGGAGGCAGAATAAGCCTCTCTTGATGAGTTGTGCCCTTTCCCAGACCTCCCTTTTTGTTGAAGGATTTATCTTTTCTGGAAGAAGTTCACAGATGGCCCAAGAACAACCTGACATCTCCCAACACGTGAAGTGTGTGTGAGGGAGATTAAAAATTATAAGAGAGCTTTATATCTGGAAATGGAAAAAGAAACATTGTTTTCCTAACACAAGCTGGTGGAAGGCTTTCCAAACCTTCATTCCTGCCAGACAACAGATGAGAAAACTTCAGGAACTGCAGGGCATTGAGAGATGAGGTACTGTATGGGCAATGGGTAGGACATAGCTCTTGGCCTGTGGAAATTTAGAGACTCCAGGAACAATGGAGGAGAAATAAATGTGAGTTTTGTGTCCAGGTACTTAGTAGTATAAGTGCCTCTTCCCTGCCTGACAAAATCCTGCCATTGAGACCTAGGTGAAAGGTGAAGCCTTCCTTGGAGCCACCATTAGTGCATGGAATGTGTCTGTGAAGCCCTAGTGGTAATTTTCATACCATGTTTTAGTCCGCTTTCCTATTGCTGGGACAAGACACCTGTAACTTAAAGGAGGAAAGCTTTAATTTGGTCATGTTCAGGGGACTCAATCCATGGTTTCCTGAGTCTGAGGCAGAAACATCATGGTGGAACAAAGTTGCTTAGTTCACAGTGGCCAGAAGCAAAGCAGGGAGGCAGCATCAGAGAGGAAGGGACAAGGGGCCAGGCACAAACCCCAAAGTCATACCTCCATAACCTACCCAGACCCACCCAGACATGTGCTCTATCCATCCCTCAGATGGATCCCAAAACCAATCAAGTTGATAATCTATCCTAACCGCCATTTACCACATCACAGAAAGTGTGCTGTCTGTGTCTCCTGCAATGAGAAGAGCAGCCTCAAGTCAGTTGCACATCTAAGCCTGTGTCCTTAGTGACCTGATGGAGAACCAACAGGTTGACTTGTTCCTCTGTCCTAGATCATGAGCTCCCCGAGTTCAGGACTGTCTGTGGCTGTCATGGCAGTGCAGAGCTCAATAGCTGGGGCAGAAATTTGAAGGAACAAAGGGCCGAGCTAGGTGAGAAGAAGCAGGCAGGAGAAAGAGGCAGCCTCAGGTGCTGGAGACAGTGAGCCCTGCCCAGGCTGGAGCACAGGCAGCTGGGATGCAGAGGGAAGACATCACCTTGCCAAATGGAGATTTCGCTCCTAGAGTTAGGCTCAAGAAAGAGTTGTGGGTATATATTATGGAGTCACTGTGTTTGGTATATGAAGGCAGGCCAGGTAGGGGGTGCTGTGGGGAGACAGATGGAAACCAGAAAAGGACATCTGGGTTGTCATTGGACACAGAGCAGAGTACCCAGGTGGTACCAGGAGCCCTGGGGAACCCCGTGGATTAGGGCAGATTTGGGTTACACATCTCTGTAATGAGATTGCATCCAGAGCAGAAGGACTTGCTCTCGGTGGGATCCTGTTTCTCTTGTACACTGTGCAGTCTCCAAATGGGTCTGGCCTTGGTTCCTACCATCCTTTCCATTCAGATGACCCCTGGTTCCAGTTCCCACCAAGGGCACCCCTGATCCCAGAGACCTACAGTAGTGGGGGTGCAGGGTGGGGTTGGTGAGAGCTGGGCTCCTGCCCCAGCTGCTACTGCTCTGGCCTGACTCCCAAGAGGTAATTGTGGCCTGCAGGAGTGGAACTGGGAAGTCCCCTTCAATGGCCTGGGCTCAAGAGGAGGATGTGCCCTGCACAAAGTAGGCTAGGGAGGAGCCAAGTGTCCATGGGAGCTGGATGGGCTCAACGGGCACCAGCTTGCTGTATCCAGGAATATGAGGGCTGGTGCTCAGAACATGGAAGAGGGGGACACCTCACACAAGGCACCAGCTGGTGTGGCCTCTTGGCGTTCTGGCCCCTTTTCTACTGGCCAGGCAGCAAACAGGACCACAACCCAGCTCAGGTGCCTGGGGCTGTGGGCAGCAGGGAGAGCCCCAGCTGTGAGGCCTCAGCCCGGCTGTCCACCATGGTCAGGGGTGGAGTCCTGGCTTATCTCTCTCCAGCTGCTCTGTTCCCTGCCATGTTATCAGGGGTGGTGAGAAAGTGACAGAGCTTGGAACTTCCACCCTTCCCTCTCCATGGGACAGGATCCAGGTGCAGGGGAGAACACACTCAGGCCCAGCCAGGAGACCTCTGTCCTGGGTTTAAAACGCCCCAGTCCTCTGTTGCAGCCTCAGTTTGGCCTTCCCAACTGGCTGCAGCATGCAGGGGCTGCTGGTTTTCACTGTGCTGCTCGGGGCTGCCTTTGGCAATGAGGACTTTGTGGGGTACGGGGGTGTGGCAAGGCAGAGGGAGTGCCAGGGGGGACATGGGGAGGACTCACCCCTGGATGGTGTCTGGAGGAGACAGACAGACAGACAGACATGCTGACTGGCTCCATGCTGGGGCCCATGCTGGGAGAAAGCTCAGCTCTAAAGAGGAATTTTCAGGAAGGGAGGGAGGAGGACTGGATGGCTTGGGAGAGAGAAATACTGTAGTCTAAACTGCGAAGGGGACAGAAACAAAGACTAGAAGTTTCCAAGCTGGAGAGAGCCTGGCTTCCCACTGCTGAGACCTCTGGTGCTTCCACCTGCTCAGCCCAGAGGAGCCAGGATCAACCTGGGGTTGCAGGCCATAGCTCACCACGGACCTGGGGAGCGTTGGCAGCAGGGCAGGGCTCTCGGCTGCTCAATGCCTTCCTGCTCTGCCAGGCACCAGGTGCTCCGAATCTCTGCAGCTGATGAAGCCCAGGTGCAGAAGGTGAAGGAGCTGGAGGACCTGGAGCATCTGCAGGTCAGAGGAGGGAAGGAGGCCTCTGGGGACCCTCCCAGGCCAGCTGGGCCCTTCCCAGACTCCCTGTAGTCGCCCAGAACCTGGCTTTGGTCCCAGCATCCCAGCAAGGAGCCACAGGATGGATCCCTGTTAGGAAGTGACTTCATCCCCTCAGATCCAGGTCTTGCTGCCCTTGAGCCTCTGACAAAGTGCTGGACCTGCTTTCCATTTCCTCTGTATTATGGTCTTAAAGCCTCTTTGCTCTGCTTCCTGGCCATTTCCCTGACCACATTGCTCTTTGTCCAGTCCCCAGGGTTTCCCCTTCTTTCTCTGTCCCCAACACCCATGCCCCATCCCTGATTATATGGCACCAACACCACCTCCAAGGCTTTGTCCCAGCTTGATGTCCCAGCTGCTGTCTCCAGCCCATTGTGACAGTACTGGCTCCTGTCCTCCCCAGCTTGACTTTTGGCGAGGTCCTGCCCACCCAGGCTCCCCCATCGATGTCCGAGTGCCCTTCTCCAGTATCCAGGCTGTCAAGGTCTTCTTGGAGTCTCTTGGAATCAGGTACAAGATCATGATCGAGGATGTGCAGTCGCTGCTGGATGAGGAAAAGGAGCAGATGCTCACCTCCAAGGCCCGGGCCTGGGTGCGATCCACTGACACCTTTAACTATGCCACCTACCACACCCTGGAGGAGGTGAGGGCGGCCTTGGTGGCCACTTCCCACAAGCACCACACTCTTCATCACTCCTGGCAGAATGTCGGCTAGAACCAGGCCCAGGCTGGTGTGGGTGGCCCCTGCTCTGCTTCCAGGTGGCCAGTGTGGTCTAGATCATGGAGCTATCACAGTACAGAGCGGCATCTGCGTGCCTGGAAGCCTTTAATGTTATTTTCCCCTTCTTTCCCATCTCAGATCTATGGCTTCATAGACCTGCTGGTATCTGAGAACCCACAGCTCGTCAGCAAGATCCAGATTGGTGATACTTACGAGGGTCGTCCCATTTACGTGCTGAAGGTAATGGGCACCCTGTGTGTACACAGGCACCCACATATGGAATCCCACAGTCTCGGAGATCACAGCTATGCAGACTTCCTGTGCAGACTTTTTTTTTTTTTGTGGGTACCAGGGGTCGACCTCAGGACCTCACGCGCCAGCAGGCGCCCGTGCCGCTGAGCGATATCACTGGCCCTTTTTTCGTATGTGGGTTCCGGGAGTCGAACTTGGGCCCTCGCGCTTGCCAGGCAGGCGCGTACGCCGCTGAGCCATCTCACTGGCCCTGTGCAGATGTTTTTGAAGGTTTAAACTTCCACACTGGCCTAGGTGTGTGCACACGTATACACACATGATTTAAACTTTTAGGGGATCCAAGTTCTTCTAACCAAGTATCACAACATAAAAGGTATCCTGGGTAGCCCAGTGTAACATTTTGTTGGTGACCTTCTGCAGAGAACTGAGCAGGGCAGGAACTTGGAAGTCGGAATGAGTCATATTTACCCCAAGTGGGAGATGAGGCCAGGAGGCCAAGCTCTACGGGATCCAGGCCCAGCCCTTGGCCCATGTCCAGGGATGGCCCCACAAACACAGGCTCAACCTGAGGCACTCAGAGCAGCTGGCCTCTGGCCTGGATGGGCTCCCTTTTAGAGGGTGGGATGAGGGTCTACCTGTGAAGTTGCCCTTTACCCATTTCCCTGCCTCTTCTCCAGTTCAGCACTGGAGGGAACAATCGTCCAGCTATCTGGATTGACACAGGCATCCATTCCCGGGAATGGGTCACCCAGGCCAGCGGGGTCTGGTTCGCCAAGAAGGTAAGGCCGGGAAGGTGAGGAGAGCTCTCATTTGGTGGGGGCACTGGGGTACAAGGCCCACAGAAGCTCAGGCTTCCCCTTTCCCTTCCAGAAACAGTGACCACAGTGGGAGGCCAGGGAAGGTATCCCTTGCTGTAGCATGGCAGATGCCTGGCTGCTCGTTCTGCCCTCTCCCCTCATCCTCTTCCAGATCACTGAAGACTATGGCCAGGACCCAGCTTTCACTGCCGTTCTTGACAACATGGACATCTTCCTGGAGATTGTCACCAACCCTGATGGTTTTGCCTTCACCCACAGCCAGGTCTAGATAGCCCTTCTGTCCTCGGGGAGAGCAGGATGTGCCTCTGAGGGTCCAGGGTCAAAGGAGGGGCAAACACAGCTGTCCTCCTGGCCCGGGGATTGTCAAGCTGGATACTAGAAACATTTTACATGGTTGACTTTTTTGTGGGGGCTTCCTGTGCCTGTTCTGTGTTTAGCAGAATCTTGACTTCCTATTAGATGCCAATAGTACACCCCCTTCACCAGTGGAGACAACCAAAAATGTCTTCAGCCACTGCAAAATGTCTCAAAGGGACGCTCTTGGCTCTCGTTGAGATCCACTACTGCAGACCTTACCTCCTGGTCCTGCTCCTGTTTTTACGGTAAAGACCACATCAGTTGCTGAACATGTGCCATGAGTTGATTGATACTTTTCTTCTGCAGAATCGCATGTGGCGCAAGACTCGATCCCTCACAGCAGGCTCCTCCTGTGTTGGGGTGGACCCCAACAGGAACTGGGATGCTGGCTTTGGGGGTAAGGCCCAGTGTGACTTTGGGGGCAAGGATGGGATAACCTAGAATGGCTTTTTACCCACTTTTGCCCCAGCAGTCAGGGGAGGGGAGGGGAAGACTGTTCTGCCTCTGAGGCTTTCAGAGCCGGAGGCAGCACATGGGGATCTGGGCCCTCGTCTGTAAAAAGCAAGTTCCTTTGCCAGATGGAACTAAGGTCCAAAAGCCTATGTCAGACTTTTCTGGCTTCACCTCAGCTTCTTCCATCTTTGGTCACAGCTCTGTAAGGACCCATCTCAGCTCTGTCCAAACCTAGCTGGGAAGGGAGGCAGGGTTATGAGAGATTATAAGAGGCCTCTGGCCTTTCCTTAATCCAGGGATGGGGTTTCCGGTGCTCCACCTCCTCTCAACTCCATGCAAAGAAATGGGAACCATGAAAGCCATAAGCATGCGGGTTAGGAAATGTCAGCTGTGCCCTATCCCCTTCCACAGAGGGTGGATCCAGCAGCAACCCCTGCTCAGAAACATACCGTGGCAAGTTTGCCAACTCCGAATCAGAGGTGAAGTCCATCGTAGACTTTGTGCAGAACCATGGAAATATCAAGGCCTTCATCTCCATCCACAGCTACTCTCAGCTCCTTCTCTACCCCTATGGCTACACAAACGAAGATGCTCCTGACAAGGAAGAGCTGGTGGGTACTGGCCCTTGCTTGCCCTTCGTCCCAGGGATTTTACCCATAAGAACCGCTTAAGGGCTGAGAGCCTATGTGTGCCCAGCATGCCCTTTCTCTCTTGATCCCCTGGTTGGCAGGGTGAACTACCTACACTTTTCTTGGGGGGAAGCTGAGGCACAAAGTCACTTCCGTTGCATGACAGAGCAAGGACCTTCACTAGATTCTGAATTTGTGACACTGCATTTGGAGCTGCGGTATGAGTGAAGGGCCGGGAAGTGCCAGCCAGTGATCCTATAGGGACAGAACACCATGGCACTGTTTGAGCCCCAGGGATGACCTGTAGCCAAATGGACTCTGCACTGGCAGGGATGGGGGGCACTTCAACAGGTGCCTGCTGCTGGACCACCCTGCTAGCTCAGGCTACTTTTGCTTGCTGTCTTGTCTAGGATCAGCTGGCCAAGTCTGCTGTGACAGCCCTTGCCTCTCTGTATGGGACTGAGTTCGAGTATGGCAGTATCTTCGAGACAATTTGTAAGTAGCCATGAGACCTTTCCAGGTAGTTCCAGGACCAACACCAGCTGGCCGTTCCTGCCAGAGGAAGAATTCCTCATGGAGGGAAGTCCCCAAGGGTGCGAGACCTGGCGGCATGGGTGTGCAGAAAGGGCCCCAGTGCGTGGCACCTGCTGGCTTGGCCATTTGGAGGGGTGGGCAGTGGCTTTTTCTTGACATGAACTCTGCCTCTTTTGACAATTTCTGACAAGCCTGTGGGTCTTCTGAGCATTGTTCTTCTCTTATCTTGGGGTCAAGTTCAGCCTCATGCACAGATAGTGTGGAAAGTCCTGCGAGGACTTGTAGATCACCAAAGAAGCACTTCTCGGTGCTCTTTAATTAGGGAATATACTGTGCTCAATTTCTCCCCCACTTATACTGTACATGCGATACCCCTGGGAACAGTACTACTACATCGAATTGGAATTCATCAGCAAATGTTTATTGAGCATCCAGTCTGCACCAGGCCCTTCTTTGTGTGCCTGGGATACAGCTGTAAATGAAATAAGCAAAGATTAGGAAACTGTAGTCTAGGGAGGGAGACTGACATTGAGCTTAAGAAAATGGTAGAATAAGTTAGGTGATAAATGCTGGGGCAAAAACTCACACCAGAGCAGAGCAAGGGAAACCAGGGGTACCAGGGTGGAGGTTAAATATTGGAGTAAGGGGCAGGAGGTTGAAGGGCAGCTTCAACAACAGAAGGGAATTTGGGCCAGTGTTAAGGGGGAGCCAAGAGGCTATCTAGCTAGGGAAGAGCCCTCCAGGCCAAGGAACTTTCTAGAACAAAGGCAGCAGTGTGGCTCTGGCCTGGGGTGTTGTGGGAATAGCCAGAAAACTAGTGTGGCTGCATTGGAGTACCGGAAGGAGGAGTGGGTACAGTGACCAGAGGGGGACCCCTGCATTCCTACCTTGTGTACTTACTGGCTAATGTGCCCAGGTTTTAGAGGGTGAGGAGGTCACAATCTTACCCAAAAATGATCCTATTTTGGATCCTAGGCCTTCTTTAGGAGCTGTTTCAACCCCAATTCAAACTGTTTTGCTGCATTCAATTAAATTCTAACACGCAGCCCACCTCCCTGTCCCCAGCTCAGTTTGAAAGCACTTTTGACTTTTTTATATCTTGTTCACTGCAAGCCTGGGAAAGTTTCCTCCTGGAAGAAAGACACAGGGCTTTTGCTTTGGCCTGGGATCTTTGCACTTTCCCCTGCAGACCAGAGTCCCGGGGGATCAAATCTTATCACTGAAATAGGAAACTCTGGTAATTTAGAGGTGCCACTGAGGTGACTTTGACAGGCTTTCCCAAGCCTTCCCCCAACTGCACCCTCCAGTGAATAGGGCAGTCATTTCTGGTCTCCTCTTTGGGCTCTTGGGCTTAGATTCAAGTAGGAGTTTCTTGGAAGCTGGACTGCTTGATCTAGAGCAGACTTTGCTAGACACAGAGTCTACTTGGCATTGCACAAGGCTCTGAGCTTTGGTCCTCTAACTTGGTCCCTACAGATATTCCCAAAGTGCTTGACCCTTGCTCTCCTCTGTTTTCAATCCTGCCCCAGATCAAGCCAGTGGAAGCACTGTGGACTGGACCTACAGCCAGGGCATCAAGTACTCCTACACCTTTGAGCTCCGAGATACTGGGTTCTATGGCTTCCTGTTGCCTGCCTCGCAGATAATCCCCACAGCTAAGGAGACATGGCTGGCGCTTCTGACCATCATGGAGCACACCCTGAATCACCCCTACTGAACCAGCCCTTTAGCACCCTCCTCTTCCTCCCCTCCAGCCCCACCCAGGCAACCCAATAAAGAGTGTACAGAAAACAAAACCTTGGGGCTTGTGTGCAGAACACCTGTGGCGTGTCCAGCTTTTCATGCTGGGGCAGGAGTGTTTCAATTCCTGTAGGCCTCTCTGGAAATGTGTGGGTGGCTAGGCTAGATCACCCCTTAACTTCCCTGCATTCCAGGGTCCTGTGAAGTTTTATCCAAGTGGCATCTATTTTAGCTAGAACACCCTGAGCTCAGCCAGCCAGTGGGGCAATTTGTTCAGATCTTAGTAGCGGGCAGCAGCCACAGCTGTGAATTGAATGCCCAGCACCCAGCGGCAGCAAGGAATTCCGTATGTGCAATAGTCTAGCAGCTGGTTCTATCCGGTCATCTTTAAAAGCAATAACCTAAGAGTATGAAATATAATAATCCTGGTGGCCACTTCTGTCCAAAATAGATGTTGCAGCCAAGTAAAACAAATTGCTATAAAGCAAAATATGGTCCCCCACTCCTGAATTACTTTGCCAGAAAATAATTGGGTGAAATATAATCATTTCCTGAAGATAAAGAACACATGTCAATCTCAGGACATTTTATTAATTGTAGTGCATTATGATGGCTTTGCCTTTAGGGGTAGAAGTGGTTCCCTTTTCATCCGCCACATCCTTCCAAGCATCCCCAGTACACCTCCTCTGCCCTCCTTTGCAACCACCTAGTCCTTACTATTCTCCTGCCCACACCCTCCACGGCTCCTAAAACCTGGCTTCCCTCCCTTGGCTTGGTGGTCCTGAGCCTGTGACAGTACCTTCGTGGCTAGCATCACAATATGTGGGACATGAAGTGTCCCAACTTTTTTTAAAGCAAGCATCTAATTTTTGTTTCTTCTGAATTTCTTCGGATGCGGATGTGGATGGAGCAGGGGGTTACTGCCACAGAAGTTGCTGGGGAGGTGGAAGGGGGTGAACTGACCCTCCCTCCGGGGGTCTGGGTCAGGATGGGGCTTCCCCTGTGTCGGGCAGCTCAGATTTTCAGATGTTTCCTGCTCTACTGACTGTCACGTCTCTCCCACATAAAATAGACTGAAGGTCAAAATGACCTGCCCGTTTTTAAGGGACACGAGGGAGTTTTCATCTTGGAGTTTTATTTTAATATGGTTTTTGCTACCAAACATTTTTTTTGTTGCTGTTATATTGGGATGGGGTCTTGCCATGTAGTTCAGACTGAAATAGAACTCTGTAGCCCAGGCTGGCCTTGAACTTCCAATTCTCCCGTCTGGCCTCCCAAGTATTGAGATTATAGGCGTGCCCCACCATGACTATTTTAAAAAGTAAAAAGACATTTTAAAAAATAAAAACAATGAGGCTGATTGTACAGAGTATACATAAACTTCTGCATACCAAAATTTATGAGATAGGATTAAAAGGACTTTACTGTATAGAAAGATGGCCTAAGGAGTCGATAACATTCTTTTCATGTTATCTTTTGGAAAACATTTCCCGTCAATCCACACAACAAGAGATTATAGATAAAGTGAAGCCTGTTTTAACTGCTCAGTTTGGCATAGTAGGAAGTTGTTCACCATTTGTTTAATAAAGACTAATAAAAAATTGTCAGCATGACAACATATTTGACAAAATTGGATTTCCTAGATGGTAGAATTACTTAATTTAAAATAAACAGCTCTCAACTAGTAAGGTCCACCATGCTTGGCACACAATCTCCATTATCATCAACAGCACTTGACACGTAGATGCCCAATAACTATTTTTTGAGTAAATGTTCTTTACTTTTATTAACAAATCCATACATTTTATAGTCTGTATGTCATAGGCTTGCTGAAAATATTCACGTGTCAGTTATTTTGAATTCCAAGAGTTTTAGTTTAGAAAGTAAGGCTCTGAGTAAGACTTCAGAAAGTTGAAAAGTTAAGGAATGGGACAATGCAAATTCCATATTTCCATGGGATTGCATTGTTCTGTTGGCCACTTAATCCCCACTGCTTGGCCAAGTGCATGACATTTAGTAATAATGACAACAATAATAATAAATGTGTATGAACTGGAGACACAGAAGTTAATACTTAATTAAAAATGTCCAGGGCTGGTGATATAGCTCAGTGGCATAAGCACCTGCCTGGCAAGCGTGAGGTCCTGAGTTCGACTCCCAGTACCTGCAAAAAAAAAAAAAAAAGTCCAACTGTGCGAAGAGCTTTAATTTTGTGTGCAGATACAAAAATTTCCAATACATATAGCAGATACATATTTTACCCAATCTATGAGTAAAATTTTAAAAAATTTATACATATAGCTAAAAGACAATTTTAGAAAATATTGCAATTTATATGAAAGTATTAGTAAACTTGAGGGTTTTAAAGTAAAGAGGTTTAAAGAAAAAAATTTAACATTTAAAAAGAAAAACAGGCAATCCCCCCAAAGAAACAGAACAAGCTGATAAATGCATGAAAGATTTTGATCCTCAGTGATTTTTTGTGTTTTAAAAAAACAAAACAAACAAACAAACAAAAAAACAAATATTTTTCTCTCAACAGATTGGCAAAGAATAATAAACTAATGACTCAATATTATTAAGGGCCTGAAGAAATAAGGACAGTCACATACTGCTGCTGGGAGGGAAATTGTGCCATCTTTCTAGAAGGCAGATTTGGCAATATAAATCAAAAATTTAAATATATTGCCTCTTTGGCCCAGTATGGGTACCAGTGGGAAACATCCATGTAATGGGATATCACGAAGCCATGAAAATTTGTCAACGCAGAAAAATGTTCACAGCATACAAAGTGAAAGAAGCTGGCTACAAGATGGAAATGTGCTAAAACTAGATTGTGGCGACGCTTGCACAATTCTGTAAATTTACTAAAAAATCATTCATCGTACACTTAAAATGGGTAAATTTGACATTAGGACTTGTACTTCATTTTTTTAAAAGAAGTTGGCTACAAAATAGTATGAATCTCATGTTTTTAAACACACACACACACACACACACACACACACTACCTGGAGGGACATACACCCTAATAACTATGGCTACTTTAGGGAGTGGGGGTAATTTGCTTTCTATACTTTTCAGAATTTCTTGCAATGAACTTTTCTATTAGCTTTATTTTATTTATTTATTTTTTTGTAGGGGCTATCTGAAACATACCAGATGATGAATGTGCTTGTAAAATTTCTAACACCAGCTTTATATCATCAAATATCTAAATGACTATCTTTGCTCAGCTTCTTTTCTAAACAATTTGTCTTATTTCTTCTGTTCTGGCATCTTATGTCACCATCTTTCCCAGAATACTGCAGTTTGTTTTATCTTCAAAAAAATTTATGCTCCAGATAGCTGGAAACAGCAGTGTTACCACCAACAGGCATTCCTCAGGCCCCGGTGGGGGTGTTCCCGAAGGCCTGGCAGTGGGAATTCCCAAGAGCTCTTTCTGCTTAATTTCTGTGCACACTCACTTCGCATCACAATCCTGGGAACTGATTATGCCAAAACCTATTCTACAGGGCCCCTCAAAGATCTTTTATTTTTCCAATTTTTTATTGGTTTATGTTTGTGGTACATAATGTTTACATTCCTCTTAGGGTGTAGGTGCATGGGCTTAACATATCTTAATTTTTTTATTCCCTTCTCCCCCCTCCATCTCTGCCCACCCCCATCCGATCTGCAAAAAATGTCTGAAAGATCTTAGTTTTTATTTTTTTAAATTTATTTTTTATTTTTATATGCGGGTACTGGGAGTTGAACTCAGGAC
The DNA here is from genome assembly GCA_028451465.1 of Erethizon dorsatum. Classification (NCBI taxonomy): domain Eukaryota; kingdom Metazoa; phylum Chordata; class Mammalia; order Rodentia; family Erethizontidae; genus Erethizon; species Erethizon dorsatum. The sequence continues at coordinate 70,686,729 of CM051835.1, forward strand.
CTCACGCTTGCCAGGCAGGCGCTTATGCTGCTGAGCTATATCACTGGCCCAAGATCTTAATTTTTAAATGAGCACATTTTACTTCTTTCTTAGACCATCACAGGTGGTGTTCATTATGGCTCGGGGGCCACTGGTGGCCCAGGAGAATCCTCAGGCAGTCTCTGAAATTAGCACTCAGACATCCATGTCTACCTGTCTGGCTTTGGCCTGAGGTTAAAACTGAAATGTTGCTGCATATGATGAAGATATGACCTCACCTATTCCTCATCCGGTGCAGAGCTATGCATCATCTTGGTGATCTTTTACAAGGGTAGATGGGACCAGGTGGATGTGACTGTGCGTGAGGGTTCTGGCTTGGAGGTTTATGGAACATCATTATGTGACCATAACTAAGACCCAGGCACTACTTAAAGGACACTGGTATGGCCAACCATAACATTCACAGTGGACAGGCCAAAGAAGAAGTCAGAAAAACAGAATACCTGTTAAATTTGAAAAACCCTCAAAAGTTACAGGAACCCTTTCTCAAAGCTTTCAGGATCGGCATTAATTTGGCAACTCAAACTGTGAGCATCATTTAACAACTCCAGAGACGGAGAGAGCCAAGTGTTTATTGACAAATTAATGGGAGGGGGGTAAAAGTCTCTGCTTAACCACAAACTTGGTGTCAGCTCCAGTTTTAGAAGAGCCTGGTGGAGTAACAGCTGTGGCAAAGAAGTTTGTCTTTGTTTCCCCACAAAACCCAGGCTTAGGGCCATCAGCCAACTCTCACAATTTACGTTTCAGCCTAAATCAGAAATATCATCCCAAAGGAAAGAAAAGATCAGACAAAAATCATATATCAAAATGGTTTATTGAATGAAGAGAGTTCAACCTATCAGCAAAACAGCCCACCTTTCTCCTCCTAGATCTAGTTAAAAATCTGTATCTCTCATTCTTTTAAGTAGAAGCTCGTGAAATATCCACTGGTGAACAAAACTACCCTCAGCAGCTCTGGAACAACTGTCTTCAAGAAGACACCAGACACAGACTGTGGAAATATGTATCGTGGGAACAGGTGCTTCAGCTCCGGAATTTCCATTTCCTTTTGTGCAAGCAGGAAGGTTTTCAGTGGAATCTCAGTGACTAGGGGGGAATGGAAGCCAAAAGCAAGGGGAATTTACATTTTCACTGGTAAATAGAGGCCTTACCATGGGAGACTGAACATGGCTGTGTCTCTCCAGAGGGGGAAGGAGCGAGTGCTTACGAGAACATGCTCTGCAGCCATCATTGGTGGGCTGGATCTGGGCATCTCATCATCTACTTGGTGTCTAAGGGTGACTGCTTCATTTCCACCCAGACCTCAGCCTCCTCATCTGAAAATGGATATCCCTGCCTCATAGGACTGCTGTGAGAATTAAATGTCAAAACATACAATGGAAAAATCTAGGAGCACTGCCTGCCACACGGTAAGCTCTCCCTAAAGGCTTGCTACTATTATCACCTGGAAAATTTCAAGATATGAAACCAGAGAAAAATAAGCCCCTCTCAGATAGGGACTGTGGACCACTTGTACTTGATGAATCTTGAAGGCTACTGAGGGGATAGAGAAGATAGGTCTGGCAGGTGGCAGCCAGCTGTGGTAGTAACATTCCAACCACCTTCCCCCAAAACCTCAGGGCTGTGAATATCTAACCAAAACAGCAAGATGTTCAAGGTGACTCCAGATAACAAGCTCTGTGAATCTCCAGAGTGGCAGGCTGGCACTAAGTGGCCAGAGCAATGGGTTCTTATCCACGCTTTGGTCTTGACAGTTCAGTTCTTTTATTCATGAACACTTATTTAAGGCCGCTGTCACAGATTGGTGATGTGCACCCTCTGGAAGCTTGTAGCCTAAACAGTTTCAAAGGAAAGACATACTGATATGCTTTAAACTACACAGGCCAGGCAAGGTGGTGCATGCCTGTAATCCCAGCACTTGGGAGGCTGGGGTAGGAAGACTGCCATGAGTGCCAAGCCAACCTGGGCTACATAGTGAGTTCAAGGCCAGCCTGAATTACACAGTAAGACTCTGTCTCAAAAAACCAAAAACCAACCAATCAACCAAAGAAACAAACAACCAACCAAATAAGCTACAGAGTCCACTAGTTAATAGCATTTAATAAGTGACCTCAGTGTACCATGCATTTTACCAGGTGCCTCAGGAGGTTACGCAGGTGGAAAAAATTTTCTTTTATATTCAGAATAAAGAACAGCAACACCAGAGAGTGAGAGACAATGAAGGGATCACAGCATGACAAATACATTTTGTAAACACTGAACCCTGCTCTGTCAGAATTCAAGACACAGATTTTTACCATTATCTTTTAAAAAATTTTATAACTGAACTGGATACCAATTTAAGGATCCCATGGTAATAACTTTAATAATTACTACAAGTCTAGGGAAGTATTACTACCCAAATGTATTCTGAACAGTTTGGAAGCACTGGGTGTCTTATTTATTGCTTTTATATGAAAAACATTTGTTAATTAAAAATTAATTGAACTGCATGTAAGTACTCAACGTGCCCAACATAATTAAAGTGATAAATTATAATCTATACGTTTCTGATGGTTTTTGAAACAAAATGTACTATGGGACTTACAACTTTGAAAGAATTTTGAAAATAAATGCACATTAAAAATATTGAGAACACTTTGGAATCAACAAAAGGGTCTGAATGATTATCTCCAGAGTAGAGCAAGAATGTAGTCATGAATTTAAATCCAGGTGGACAGAAATTAGTTAATGGCCCTGAAAAAGTCAGGTAACATAAAAGACAGACTCTAACAAAAATAAAGAGGATAAAAACCAAAACCAACACAACAAAAATCACCTACGTATTTCCTCCAGCTCAGGACTCTGACTTCGTTTATGTTCCACAAGGGAATTAGAGAAAAGAAGGTTTTAGTTTTGTTCTGTTTATTTGGTGAGTAGCTTAAAGTCTCAAGAATTTTTGTATAATGGAAAGAGCACCACAGGGAAAAAAATCCTCGAACAACTAATGAACATTATTTGTTCTCTTTTAATTCTGACTTGCATCAATGTAAGTTCAATACGATCATACTGTTCTGGCTTTCACCCACAAGTGAAAAATGAAATTTAATTTTAGACCATTTGAGTCATCCTATAGTTTTCAACAATTGAACCTGACATTATTATAGCCCAGGATGTTCTCACTGTTTTCAAATGAGTACTGTAACTTTCTCCTCCCTCCCTTCCTGCCTTTCTTCCCTCCCTTCCTTCTTGTTTCTTTGCTTCTTTCTTTCCTTCACTCCTTTCTTTCTTAAATACATACCTTTTTGAGGCATTTAACATATTATTAAGCTTTGGCCATCACTGTTGCACAGTAGACTATTATTACTCTGATAAAACACTTCTATTCCCCAAGCTAATGCAGCTGGTGAATCCCTAAAACAGTGGCAAGGAAACCATGATACAATCTGCTTGCGGTGCCACTGATCCCTGTCTGACCTGAAACGAAACCCAAGCCTTCTGACTAGAGAGCTAAGGTTCTACATGGATCTCCCGATTCATTTACACAAAGAATATATGCCTTTCTGGGAGAAGCAGCAAAAAGAGGTACTCTTTCCTATCATCCAGTCTCCTGGGGCTCTCCCAAATCATCCTGACAGAGAGGAGGAGAGAAGTTGGCAGGTTTCAGCACATTAATAGCAAACGACAAATTGGGAACTATGTTCTTTAATCTTCAACATTCATAATTGCACAAGTATCAGTGATCATTTAAATAATACATGTCAAATAATCTAATGAAGAAACTAGTAAAGCAGAATATTAAAGAAATACCTCGAGCATGTAAAAAATGTCTGATAGTGACATTTAACATGCAAATGTGGAATTCGAACAGGTCTTTTGGAATTTTAAAATCCTTACCGACTGGGCAAAGCACTATGGAAAACATACATAAATATATTCAACCTGCTAGATCTCTCCAGTAAGTACACAGCAATTCTTGTAGGTTTGGCTAAATTGACTTCCCACATATATACTGGAGTTTCGAACACTAATCTCTGATGATGGGAATGCAGAATAGGAACAAGGGGGCCTCTACTTTCAAAACAGAATCCGGCAGGGAAGTCTAATCTCCTGACTAGTCAACTTTAAAATGGCATAACCAGAATGTCGTTACAGAGAGAAACATTTTTGCTTAAAGATGTGTATGCATCAAAGATGGCTAAAAATTTGTCCACACTAGAGAAGTGTGGAAATTTCTGCATTTTTCTATCTATGGTGTAAAGAAAAAGAAAAGCCAGAGCATTCTGGCTTTAGCAAAAGGCTGAACTAAGTTCTCAGGCAATAAATTTATGGGAAACATGAAAGGCTCCCGGTTTGTTTGATTCTAAAGCATCGGAAAATGTTGTACTTTGGAAATCAAGTAGAGAAGGATAAACACAGTCTAAAGCAGAACTGGGCTGAATCTGAGTTATTTTTCCATATGTCTCTATGAGGCATTTATTATGTTTATTTCTTATACAAACACAGCCCCCGTGCTAGAAATACTGTGGTGCCTTTTTTTTTTTTTCTTTTGGTGGTGAGAAATAGTACTGTTAAGGTGAATCTTACCCAGCAGCAGTAACCACCTAAGGACAGGCAATTTTCAGTTGGCTTTTCAGAAGCTGGTTGCCATGACAAAGAGCACAATTTATTCCTTAGTCCCTTATCACAGCCACGATCATAGACCATAAAAATTAACAAGGCTCTTTTCCTTTTCGCATCATTTCAGAGTTCCTCATCCTTACCTGAGGTCTTTTATTCCCCCAATTAAACAGAATGAATGTCAGTCATCTAGTAATTCAATTAATGCTGATTCAAAATCCTGGCCAAAACCAGAATCTATAATCACAACCTCCTAATCACAGCTCAGTCATGAGAATAAAAAGTAAGCAGGAAATTGCACTAATTACTCAATTAGACTAATACTGTATTTTTAAGCAAGGGCTTAAGGGGTTGTCAGCCCTGACAGAGGACTCTTGAGTCCTCACCTTGTGTGTTCCCTAGTTGCTTGAGTGAAGCTAATGTTTTCAAGTGGCCACAATTTCTACCCATTTAATGCAGATGGACCTGAGTCGGCAATGGAAATTTACAACTGCTATACTGACCACAAGTGAGGGACAGCTGTGGGGGCATCTAGGGGCTCTCAGCGCAGGCCCGGGTGCTCCTGCATGAGGCCTTCCTCCTGATGATGACGATGACGATGTGACAGCTGAGCACACACCTTTCTGGCCCCAGGAAACTATTTAATGAAGGGGAGCTTTCAGTAACTGTAGAGCTTCCCCACTAAACTGTAAAACTGAGCCTTGTTCACGGGCACCACTTCCAGTCTCCCAGAGCCTGCAGCGTGCTGGGCACAGTGCGCCTCAGACAGCTGCCTGTGCCTGGTGTGCGGCCATGGGCTGCTGGGACCAAGACGCATCTGCATCCCTGCAGACAGCTGCCCACACCAAGCCCACCTGCAGACTCTCTCATGAAATCCAAAGCAAATGAAAAAACTGACTGGGAAGAATATACCACCAGATGAAGTATTTACAAAGCAGCACTGGATACAGAGCAAACAAGCTGGACTGCATTTGAAGTGGGTGCGGGGCGGGGGGGAGGTGGGTGGTGTCTTTCTTTTCCTATTCAGTTTCCAAACACTTAAATATTCTGTAAACAATAGGGAGGGCACTAGAGCCTGTCACACCTCTGGATTTTGCGGTCATCTGTCAAAATCCTTGATGGGTTGGCAAAAGGGAGGGGAGCTGGACATGGAGAGGAAGATAGCCTATCCCCCAGCTGTGGTCTTTCCTCTACAGCAACTTGCAAAAATGACCAACTTGGGGACTGCTCAGGGGTTCCAAAAAGAGGGGAAACATTTATTTGACTAAATGAGGCAAAGTTTTTACTTCCAGGGTTTGCCTTGCAGGTGACTACTGCCCTGGGAGCGAGGGTTGGAGTGGCTGGCAGGGCCCCCAGTAGGCAGGTGCGGACTGCTTCGGGCACCAGGTACCTTGGAGTCTCTTCCCGAAGAGTTAGTTTGGTTCAGCCGGCCTGAAGGGAGCAAGAAAGAGGAGCAGAGGTGTAAGAATGATTCCAGGGACAACTGGCCAAGTAAACTTTTAAATTAACAAAGTCCTAGTCTACAACTACTTTTAAGCTAATGAAGCCCTGTGCAGCATCTACTTCGGGCCAATAATAATCTGTTCCTCGTCCTTGAGACCAACTTGAAATTGGGGAAGGAAGCAGAGGTGGGGGGAAGTCCAGATCACTTTATTTCTTTCTCTCCATTATCCCCCAAAAATCTAGTCTGTCTTTCATTCCTTCCTTGGTAGAGAAGAGTACAGGGTGAAAGACAATTCAAAGAGACAGAAGAGAAAGTAGGGGGCCAAAGGTAAGGTAGGAAGAGAAATCAGGAATGCTCAGAAGTGGCTTATAAGTAGCACAGCAGTAAAAGAAAAGGAAACTTCCTAAGAAGGAATCTGAATGTTACACACTTTGCTCCTCAACTCGGCCTGAGACACACTTTGACGGATACACTCTCTTCTCTATGTCTAGGCCCAATGCCCAATTCTTGCCATTACCAGGGATAAAACAAAAGTCAAAATATCTTACTAGGATTATCTGCAGGACCCTGGTCTTCTTCCAGATAATATTCTATCTTTTTTAAGTCTTCTGGGGTAAATCTCCATTTGTTCTCAGCTGGTGTGGGTGGTAGTTTGGGGCTGGATCGTTTCCGGGCAGAACCAGGAGGAAGGGCCTGCTGGCAAGATGCTGGCAGGGAACCAGTAATCAGTCCTTCTGGGAATTTCTGAGCTAAGACTTTTAGACCTAGATAGGAAAGATCATCATAAAAAGCAGGATGAACATAGTGAGGGCCACGCCAAAACCTGGAGAAAAGCTGTCTTCTAATCTTTGGTCACCAAATTGAGGCCAACATGAGGATCTGAAATCTTTCTTAACTGTTTCACCATTAAGAAAATCACACCCGAAATTGTTACATGGGATTCTGAAAGTGCCACAAGAAAGTCTTCGCTCAAGTCTTCAGCTTTCTTACAGAGCTCTGAAGCAAACTTATTTCAGGAATTAAGAACATGTACTGATAGAGCTAGTGGATGCTTCCCATAACTCCTGGTTCCTTTCAGCCAGCATGGCTTTCTCTTTCCAGAGCACTAAATTCTAAGCATTGAGAGGAAAAGATGATGGGGTGGGTTGAAGGCTTTTGTGTCCAAAGAGCTGTCTTTTAAGTCCTATGCAGAGAGCAACTTTACTCACCTCCAGAAAGCATGAAGAGGTTTTCAAATCCCCGCTCACACATGGTAGTGGCTGCCTGGCTGGCCTGCCTCTCGTCATCGTCATACAGAATGATGATCTTGCCATGGGCATTTTTCTAAGAGATGAGTTAAGGTTCTACGCACTACACTAATCCACATAGACTACAAGAAACCCCTAAGGAACAAAAAGCTGCCATGGTTCATCCTTCTGAATTTAGGAGGAACTCAAGGATCCATTCTCACCGGTTACACCAGTACTGGACTTCCTATAACAGAAATCACACAAGCTGATATTCTTGCCATTTAAGAACTAGTATCACCCTAGTCCAGGGCAGCACTAGTTAAGATACTTTCTACCCTTTAATTCTTTCATTCTTATAATCCGGGAAAATAAATATTACAATCTCCATTTTACAAGTGACAAAATAAAGATTCTAACTTCCATGTCCAGTGTCCAATGTACTTCCTTACAATAGTAAAAAGATAGAACCACCTAAAAATCCAAAATAAAGGAATGATTTAATAAAATATAGTAAATCTGAAGATTAAGATATTATTACACAGTATCTAAAATGGAGTTCCACAAAGAGCTTGTATTAGCATGGGGAAATGTACTGTAATATGAAGTGGAGAAAAGCAAGACACTAAATTACATATATAGTATGACTTCAACTTTCTTATATAAGCACATTCAGATGATAGTCTGGACAAAGTATATCAATAACATGGTAGGAGTTTGTATCAACTGTGTGATTATGGGAGAGTTCTATTTTTTTTTTTTTTATGTGGGTACCGGGAGTTGACCTCAGGACCTCGCGCTTGCCGGGCGGGTGCTTATGCCGCTGAGCTATCTCACCGGCTCTATTTTCTTTTTTATATTTTTCCAGTATTTAAATTATTTTCTATATGTAGGATTTTATGAATGGAAACATAAAAGTTTTAAAAGAAGAAAAATAGAAATAATTTACTTAAGTTCTACTTGAGTAAGCTTCCAGGGCGGGCTAAAGTCTTAGGACTAACTCTCAACAGATCATAATCTTTAACCTAATTTTTTTTTTTTTTGTCCCATTGCAGTATGGTTTGGAAGCATTTGCTTTAAAGTCAGAATTTTCAGCAACAAAGTCTCAAGTATGCTAACCCAGGTACTATCAAGGTCCTTCACAGTTTTCTACCAGGAGCATTATTTATGGTAAGTTTGAGTCTTACAATCCTCATACCATCCAATTCCTTAACATATAATAAAGGATACATATTCAAGAATATCATTGGAATAGGGGTTCATTGTTCTAGATAGAGTTGCAATTGGGTAACTGTAAGCTGCAAAGAGAAGAAAAAATTTAGGAAGTCTATAGCTTTTGTAGTACAACTTGGTCCCAATTACTAGCTGTTTTAAAATCTAAAAGGTAAATATATTTTCAAAATCAATGAGCCATACAAAAACCTAAATACTTTGGTGAATGAAAAGAAACAGGATACTACGAACAAAGGATGAAGCTTCATTTTACTGCTCACAGTTAAGTGCTAAGCCCCTGAGTCATCTGAGGACACAGCAGACTCTCAGAACACATAGTGGAGCCACCTTGAGAGGTTCCATAATGGATCCAGCGCACATAGTTGAGCTTGGGCTGGGGGTCAGCCTGCCTGGCCCCACACACCGGCTCTGTTCCTAGAGTGAAGCACTATAAAGCTTTCTCTCTCTTACCTCCAACAATGTGGCCCTGCTGGTAAGAGTCTCTATCACGCACATCTAGCAACAGGAAGGGGCAGTCAGGGTAAGGTCTGTCTTTGGCATTGGGTTCTACTTTCTTCACAAGCCCTTTGTCTAGATCCAGTTCCCCAACACCACTGATGACGCTGAAAGTGAAAAAGTAGGTCAGTAGAAAGCAGACAGGGGCCGGCAGCTTAAAGGTCAGATGTGGTTCTCCAGAAAAGGTACTTCAAAAGGAAAGCTAAATGAGTACAATGTCTCAGTTCTGACTCTGCCTCTTAAGGGCTCCTATTCCATCACCCAAGAAGGGACCTTCGCATCCAGACTTACCTTCAGGCAATGCATGTCAGGTAATGCAGGTCATTACATAGCCCAGGGGTAGAAAGTGTAAGGTACCCATTGTTTCTGGCAGCAAGGCCAACATTCAGAGAGGGGAAAAGGGGGAGTCACTAGTCCAATAGGATTTTGAGGAGAATAAGACAACAGAGCAAAGGAGGAAAGAATAAAGTTGATAGGAGAAGAAAAATTAAAAGTGCTTCCATATATACTATATGCAATATAAAGCAATGATAATATTTTATATTAACTTTTAAACAGTCATGCACTGCATAATGACATTCTAGCCAACAAAGGACAGCATATGGGATGGTGGTTCCATAAGATTATACTGCCTAGTAATATTGTAGCCATCTTAGTTTATATAAGTGCACTCTATGATGTTCCTACCACAACCAAATCACTTAATGACACGCATTTCACAGAATGTCCCATCATTAAGTGATGTGTGACTATACTTACACAGTGACCTATTCAATATGGATATTGACCCTTAATACTTTTGATAGTTATCTGCACTTACTTCCATTTTACATATTCTAATGTTGAGGCTGAAGAGGCTTTTATATTTAATGGCACTCACATAATGGGACAGAGGAAGAGCTGAGATTAAAATGAGGGAGTTCACCACTAACAGTTCTGTTCCTACAGTCTTTAAACTATTAATGTTAGTCGCCATCTTAGTATTATTGAGAAAATGTGGTGAACACATGAATCAGAGGACTGAGAAGACTAGGTGTTATGAACAAAATAGCAGGTAGTAAAATATCTGAAATGGAATGAGAAGATGGTTACTTTCCTAGAAAATATTAAGACATATGCTAAATCACAGATTAATATGTACCATAGCTCATCTCCCATCACAGCACATCAAATTCTGCATTAAAATCCAACGAACACTATAACTCTATGCTAAAGAGTACATATTTTGATGAACCAAAGGAAAAGAAAATCTATTTAATATGAACTGCATCCTCAGTGGAAGTCCTATTACCCATCTCTTCTTGAATATGTTTTTAGAGTCCTTTCAGAAAAGTAGCTATAAAAATAATAATACAGTGGTACTGACAATAGCCATTCTTTCTCTAGTAGAACCAAGTTTCTGTGGTAGAACTGTTTTACAAGTAAAAGGGCTGGATGTATGCTGAAAATCAGCACTAGTCTTATAATTAGTTAATATCTGTAAGGAACTGCTACATGGAATAAGGTCCATGGGATAACAAGAATGGCACCAATCATGGTTTTCACTCTCCTTTGCACCTATTTTGTGTCACAGCACTCTGTGTGGCACCATAACTAAGTTTTTGATTCTGGACAGGGCAGTTATGAGCTCCAGGAGACAAAAAAAAGGGGGGAAAATCATTCTCTGAACCAAAAAGTAGTGCTTGTAAAGCTGAGTCCTAATAAACTTACATACAGGAGGGCTAAGAGTGGAACTGAAGAGTGAAAATTAATATTCTATTAAAATATTCTCTTTTTTTTTTTTTTTTTTTTTTTGAGACAGGGTCTCACTATGTAGTTCAGGCTGGCCTTGAACTCACTATGTAGCCCAGGCTGGCCATGAACTTGCTGGGATCCCCTGCCTCGGCCTCCCACAAGCTGGGATTACAGGTGTGCATCACCACGCTCGGCTTAAAATATTCTTATGTTAATTTACTAAGAATGTTATGAAAATGATTCAGGAGGTACATTTATATAAAGAGAAAACAGAAAGGCTGGGATTAAGATGTAGGATGTCACTACTGCCAGTTCTGTTGTTCGGGTAATTAAATCACTTAAATTAGTCTCTTAATTAATTTGAAGGTAAAACGCAGTGACAGTCGGAATCAGACGATGGTACCTCTGCAGAGTGGCGCGGCCGGAGCCCCCTGCTCCCGCACTGTTGATGAACTGGACAGGGCTGGGTGACGGCTCACCCGGGCTCCCTTTCCCATTGGTCCTGGCAGTGAGTTCAGCATCAGGGTCTGAAGGAGCAGAATCACTGTCTAAAATTCAAAAACAAAGAAATAAATCAAGAAAAGGAAATCCTATTCCCACTATTAAATACATTGTTTTAGATGCTAATGCACAAGTTGTCAAAATGCAATGGATTCCAGGAGTCCCTACAGTCCTCTGGGGAGTCTGCAAGGTGAAAACTATTTTCTTAAGATGTTATTTGTCTTTTTAACTGTGTTGATATCTGCAAGAATCTTAGCAAGAATCAAGACATGGCACTAAACTTCATTAGCAATCGTACTTTTCACCATCACCCACATACTGACAGTAAGTATGGCAGTCACATTTAAAATGTCTCTGATGAAGCAACAATAATTAATAATTTTACTGAATCTTACTCTGAAGTGCATAACTTTTTAATGTTCTGTATAATGAAATGAGGAGTCCACACAGAGTGAGGTCTGCTACATCCCTAAGCCCATGAGTATCACAAAGAAAAGTATTAGTGTGATTACTGGGCTGCAGCTGAGCCAGCCACTTGTGCTGTGGACCTTTTCTACTTGGAAGAAAAAACTGATTACTAAGACTTGTGCATTTGGCAGACATTTTTTAAAAAACAGAATTAAATGAGCCTGTCATTTTAAGGAAAACATCTGATGGTTATTTGTTGTCAATGATTAAATTTTGAACAAAAATCAGAATCCTGGAAACTGTATCTGCCAGCAGGAGCTGAAGTATGAGGAGCTGCTTCCCCATACTTACGGATGCTTCTGATAAGATACATGGTGAGATGAATAAATGATTTTATTGATAGTGTATTAAGAAATGTGTCAACATAAGATCTCCGTAACTCAGTGCAATTATATTTTCCAAATGACCTATGCTTGATAAAAAATCATGCATGGCTAAACGATTCATCGAAAGTACAAGACAGACCAATAGATTTAATGTAACAGACCATGAAAAGTTCATTCATAGTTTCAGATTCTACATTACAGCTAGATTTTAAGAAATGACTAGTCATCAAGTTTTAGTGTAATATCTAAGAAAAAATCCATAATTATCTGAAATGGCTATTAAATATTCCTCCTCTTTTCAACTATGTGTTCATATAAGCCAGATTTTCTTCATATACTTCAACCCAAACAGCATATTGCAAAAGACTGAGTGCAGAAGTAGATATCAAAATCAGCTGTCTTCTATTAAATCACACATGAAAGAGATTTACAAAATACATGAAACAATACCACTCTCCATAACATTTTGTTTTGGAAATATAGCTATTTTCAATTAAAAAAATATGTTTTAATGGGCTGGGGATATAACTCAGTTGAAGAATGTATGCATGAGGCTCTGGGTTCAACCCCCAGTACCACCACCAAAAAAACCTTAAAAACAACAACCAAAAAAAAAAAAAAAAAAAACCCTTTATGTGTGAGTTTAGTATTGTTATTTTTGAGTGTAATAGTAAATTAAAATAAATAAATGTTGTTTAAATTGTCAGTTTAAAATTTTAATGTGCTAAATATGAATAGATATAATCCACATAAACCAAAGCCCTTTGGATTTCTCAATAATTTTTAGGCGTGTAGATGAAGACTGAGACTAAAAACTTTGGGATTCTGCTGTTCTAACCAATACAATAAAAAGAAAAATAGTAAAAAAAAAAAATAATAACCTTCAACCCACATTGATGTACCCTGCAAAACTATCTTTCAAAACTGATGGAGAAATAAAATACTTCCATGACAAAGAACATACGAGGAAGTTTATGACCACCAAACCAGCACTCCAAAATGTTTTGAAGGACATTCTAAGAAAGAGATAACAAGAACTACAACTCCATGAACCCCAACAGAAGGAATCCACCAGGCAAGGCAAACAATTAAACAGAGGGAGGGAAGAAAAAAAAAAAAAAAAAAAGAGGGGGCGCCAACAACAGGAAAATAACATGTCAAGGATAAGTCAATACATATCAGTTTTAACCATCAATGTTAATGGTCTCAATTCACCAATCAAAAGACACAGACTGGCAGAATGAATCAAGAAACAAGATCCAACAATATGCCGCATACAAGAAACATATTTAATTCAAAAAGAAATTCATAGACTGAAAATCAAAGGATGGAAAACAATACTCCATGTGACAGGAACCCAGAAAAAAGCAGGACTAGCTATTCTGTTTGCAGACAAAGTGAATTTCAAGACAAGACTGATTAAGAGAGATAAAGAAGGTCACTACATCCTTGTAAAAGGAACAATCCAAGAGGAAGAGATAATGATCATAAATATATATGCAACAAATACCAGTGCACCCAACTATATAAAACAAATATTAACGGACATGAAAAATCAAATAAGCACTAATACAATTATATTGGGGGATCTCAATACCCCACTGTCACAAAAAAACAAATCAACTAGACAAAAAATCAACAATGAAATATTAGAACTGAACCAAACTTTTGAACAAATGGACTTAGTAGATGTCTACAGAGTGTTCCACCCCACAACATCAGAATACACACTCTTCTCAGCTGCACACGGGACGTTCTCCAAAATAGACCACATACTAGCTCATAAAACCTGCTTAAGTAAATGCAAAGGAATTGAAATTATCCCATGCATATTATCAGACCATAGTGCAATGAAATTGGAAATCAATAGCAAAAGAAAACACAAAAACTTCCTAAATACATGGAAATTAAATAGCACGCTCCTGAACAACCAATGGGTCACAGATGAAATTAAAGAAGAAATTAGACAGTTTCTACAACTGAATGATGACGACAGTACAACACACCAGAACTTATGGGACACAATGAAAGAAGTGCTAAGAGGGAAATTTATAGCAGTAAATACCCATATCAGGAAAACAGAGCAAGCGCAAATAAACAACTTAATGGCGAACCCCAAACTTCTAGAAAAAGAAGAGCAGGCTAAGCCAAAACCTCATACAAGGGAGGAAATTATAAAGATCAGAGCAGAAATTAACGTATTAGAGACTAAAAAAAATACAAAGAATCAATGAATCAAAGCCAACAGAAAATTAAAAGTTCAATAATAAATTGGGAAAAATATCTGCAGCAAAGGTTAATATACAATAGCTTTTTAAAAAATAGTGTTTCAATTGAAAAAGGATCGTGTGAACAAGGTGAAAATGAAAACAAAATGAAGTTAATAAGGAAACAAAGTCTTCTTCCCATTTGAGACCTGCAGGTCCTTAGTTTTCTTCCTCCAGGGGAACCATCTTCCATATTTATGTCTCCTTCCAGAAACAAACCAACTACAAATTTTTGTATCTATTTTATTTCCTCTCCCTTTTACATTTCCAGAATTCTTTTCATACTGCTTTACATTTTAGGTTTCTGTTTTGTTATTTTATTTTTACTTAATAATGTTGCTTGGAAATTGTCTCAAATAATGAAACAAAGAGTAAGCAAAGAATTTTGTCAATCATTTTCAAGGTTGTATTGGTTTCCAGCATATATAGATACCAATTATTTGGAGCTCTTACAAATGAGTAAAAAAAAAAAAAAAAAGAGAGAGCATCCTATTAGAAAAAAGGAAAGGGCATGTAAACTCTTTTTCAAAAGAAAGTCTTTTAAAAAAGAAATGTGTGGGCCGGTGAGATGGCTCAGCGGCGTAAGCGCCTGCCTTGCAAGCGCGAAGGCCCGAGTTCGACTCCCGGAACCCACATACGAAAAAGGGGCCGGTGATATCGCTCAGCGGCACGGGTGCCTGTTGGCGCGCGAGGTCCTGAGGTCGTCCCCCCGGTACCCACAAAAAAAAAAAAAAAAAAAAAAAGAAATGTGTATGACCAGTAAGCACATGTGTGCATACACACACACAGTCCAAGGTCATTATCAAAGAAATAAAAATAAAATAGATACCATTTTTTCCATCCATTGAATTGGCAAATATTTTTTTAAAATAATTATTCAGCATTGGGTAGCCAGTTCTGCCCCTTCATTTCCAATGGGAATGCAACAGCCATGTTAGAGACAGCACGGCAAACTGCACTGAGCATCTATAATGGTTCCATGCTTTGACCACCTACGCTAACTTATCTTTTGGGAATAATGAGAATCATACAAGCATTTATGACTTTAAATTGCAGCATTATTTTAACAAAGTGAAAAATCAGAAAAATTTTGTTGCCCAACCATAGAAAATAATTAAATGATGGCATTTATCAAGGATATACATTATATGACAATACAACCTTTGCAATCATGTTTTTGAAGCCTAGTTAATGACATAGGAAAGTATGCATCAAAAAATGTTAATTAAAAAAAGCATAATATAAAACTATACACAAAGAATATGGATTTGATTGGCGTGAGGAGATAGATGGGGGAATGAGCCAAAATGTTAACAATAATTGCTATTTATTTTAATTTTTTTCTTTACATATTTTAATACAGTTTTCTTAATTTACTTTCTAATCAGGGAAAAGTGGTAAACACTGTAAAAGGAGATTTTTTAATTCTTCAATGATAGACAATATGTATACAGATACAATCTGTTCTACAGGCACTCCTGAGTGAGTTCTTATCTGTGTGGAGCACTAGAAAAAAACAGTAACATTACTCACACATTATGGTGTCCTACTTTACAAGAGCCTATTTTGCTGTGCAAATTTATCTCAGAAGAGAAAATTGTGTATGCCCATATGTTCTGTTGCTGCAATTTCAACAATGAATTAAAGGACCAAATGTAGGTGCTTCTATAACCCGGTTAAAACTGGGAGTACTTGTATGAGGGGACTCAATTATCTCTGTTACAAAGAACCCTTATTTCTCTGCTGTGCTAGAGGCATCTGTCAAAGATAAATCCCTGTCATTTACAGATTCTCTTTATCTTCCCTAACAAAAACCAGCCCAGGGAAATGACAGTTAAGTTGCACAAAACCAGTGTTCAGACTTCCTGAGAAACTTGTCTTGAAATCAGAAGTCAAATTCCTGACCTACATCAACCTTAACAAACACATTCCCCTTCAGTAAACAGCCATGCACTGATTGCGAGGTACTTCAGGATAAAATCAAGACCTGAAGTCTGTGTATTCTTTTCATGAGAGTACAACTACAGAGGTTTTATTTTCCACTCGGTATTTCAGAAAGGAAATCTGGAGCCTACTTATCTTCCTAGCCTTATCTCCTACCCAGTGCCTACTCCTCCCTCACATCACAGCCAGACTGGATGAGTCTGTTCCTCAAATATCCATGGTATCCTTTCATCTCTGTACCTTTCTCATGATTGTTCCTGGGTTTGCAACAGCCTCCTCTTCTTCTTTTTTTTTTTATGTGGGTACCGGGAGTCGAACTCAGGACCGTGCACTTGCCAGGCAGGCGCCTATGCCACTGAGCTATCTCACTGGCCTAACAACAGCCTCTTCTTTAAGGCCCCTTTGAGGCCAAGTTCAAATCCCTTGAGGAAGCCTGCCTTGGTCTTCTAACTGGAAAGCAACTTTCCTCCCTCAGAATTCCCATAGCAGGGCTGGGGATATAGCTCAGCAGCACAGTGCCTGCCTGGCAAGCTCGAGGTCATGAGTTCAATTCCTGGTACCTAAAAAAAAAGAAAAGAATTCCCATAGCATCTGCATCACTCCAAAAGAACTTTCTCGAATTCCTCCATGAGGCAGTAAGAAGACACTGGTAACTGTGGGAGACACTCAAAGACTACTGTCCCAGTCTATTTTTTACTGCTACATCAGGCTGAAAAGGTGATTTAACCTGTGCGGCTTAGGCTTGTCATCCATAAAGTGCACCTTCCTTCCAGAGTTGTTAAGAAGATTAAATAAGAAAGCACACATGAAGTACCTAGCAATATATACTCAACAAATAGTGGCTGCCTTCTGTTCTTGCCTTATTAGATTCTGCTGCACTGGTAATTTTGTGGCACTGTTATTATTCTTCTTGCTCAACACACATACCCACCTGCACGTGCACACATGACTATAAATTCCACCTAAGCAGAGCTGTTTTGTTCACCTCTGTAGTGTCACAGTATTGAATTCTGTGACCTGTATGTATATTTGTAAAAAATATTTGTTAAAAGTAAAAAGTATATTAAACACATCTAAAACTTTAAAATCTAAATGTGTTTAAGAGCCAGAAAACCACATGGCTTCTTTTAAGATCTAAGAATTAACAATTAAAGCACCAGAGAGTATTTTGCTGAGAGTAACAACCTAACTATAAATAGACATATCAAAGTCCCGAGTCCCTGGGAACACACCAGTAAATGCAGAGTGACTATGCCAGTCAGATCGATCTGTTATTTTCCCCACATCTCCAATTTTCATTACCTTCTAGCCTTTGAATCTCTTCAGCTGTCACTTCCAGTGTTTGATCAGATAGGGAAGCAACCTGGATGACCTGACAGAAAAAAAAAATGAAATGTGTATATGTGTATAGGGTTGTTTTTAAAGAGGCAATTCCATCTTTTACAAAATCAAACATCAAAGATACCTTGTTTTAAGAAACTGTCATTGTCCTTGCCTAGAGACTGAATCTTTGGTCCCTTTACTTTCAGGGTGGTAATTATACTGCAGATGATCATTCCAGAAGAAAAGATTAATTTAAAGCATTATATCACAAACTTAAAAGACCAAAAGGGTAATTTAGGACAAGAAGCATGAATAAGGGTTTAATACTACATCTGTGTATATCCTGGTCCAACACATGTTATTTCTTGAAAACACAATTCTGAAGTACAATAATAGAATGGTACTGGCAATTCTCTATGCAATGAAAAAGCAAATATAACTATGAATATACTGATGACAGCATTTTACACTTAAATACAGTGTTCATTTTTAAAACACTTCTCATAACTTACCTCATAAAGCCTAAAATCTAACCTGCCTTATGCCAATGGAACTCTTGTTTGTAGGCCAAAGATTTCTTGTGGATAATTTTAAAATGAAAGAAGAAAGTGATTTGCCCAATGTAACAAAATAACTCACAGTAGAACAATTTGGAAAAGAGCCCAGTCTTAGAACAAGGAAAATCACTTGGTTTCCACAGAGAAAGTATCTAAATAACCTTAAATCCAGAATACCAGTACTCTGGGAGGCTGAGGCAAAAGGATCACTTCCTGGGTGACTTAGCAAATTAGTGAGATCCTGTCTCAAAATAAAAACTTTCAAAAAGGGCTGGGAATGTAGCTTGGTGCCAGGGCCAAGGTTGAGTTCAATACCTAGTACCACACATATATGCGCACAAAAAGTACAAGGTAAAACAGAACTTAAGCCATACATTTGATGAATTAAAAGCAGAGTGCACATTTATTTACGAATTCTTAGCACAGAAAAGAGTGAACTGAAGGTGTAGCTCAGTGGTAGAATGCTTGCCAAGCATGTTCAAGGCTCTGGGTTCAATCCCCAGTACTGCAAAAAAAATATTTTTTTTACACTATTCTTGTATGAACACAAACACCCCATACCAATTAATCCTCCTACAGGTGAAAAGCAAAGAATCAGAAGCAACCACCTTCCCCTGCAAAAAGTTCCTAGAGTTGAATTTAGAAATGCTCAATGTAAAGCAGCATAAAATGGTTTCTAATCCAATAGAAAGATCATTTAACTTACCAGCTGTGCAAAAGTGGTAACTTTTAGTCTCTTGAAAAGCTCATCTTTTTTGTATCTATAATCTGAAAAGCAAGGTAAGACAGATATTTATCTGAATTTATTCTGCTTTCTTAGAGTTGTTAATGCTTTCTAGTCACCAAATTATGGCACATCTTTCAAGTCATTTGTATGCTTTTATATATATACAGTATTATCTCATTTGATCTTCATGACATGCTCAAACTAGGCAGGCAGGTGGTATTATCATCTCTTCATTTTTCCCCATTATTTTGGCCATCCAGAAGCATCATCTGCCATTTTCCTTTTACTCAGCTGTCTCTACTGTGGACATTTTGTGTGGCATGCGTTTTCATAAGCTGCCTCAAATCCCTTTCAGAACATAGCAGGGAATAAATGTCTACGATTTACAAATGAGAATAGACCCGAGAAGCTGAGTTGCTCCAGGCCAAACAGCTGGTAAGATGCTTACACCCTACTATTCTAACTGGCTTCAAAAGATAGCAATAATTTTCCTGTGGTTGCAAACTGTGCTAGAGACAGGATACTGTGTATGTGTGTGTGTGTGTACATATGTGCATGTGTGCTAGCCACAAGGTTATGATTGGTTTGATTGGTTTTGATAATCTCTTACCAGTTTCTCTTTCAAAAAACCAGTTTTGCAAGATGAAAAGTTCTGAAACTCTGTTGCACAACAACGAGAATATACTTAACACTATCACTTGATGTTGAGCATGTTAATGCCAAGAACATAATCAACATCATCACTGAGCTGTACACTTAAAAATGGTTCAGGTGGCAAATTTTGTTTCTGTTTTTATTATAATTAAACAAGGTAAAAAACCTAAAACACCAATATTTATTAAGTGCTATCTTTCCAGTTTTGTGATATAACTTAAATGGGGGGGTACTTCTATACTGTTGTTCTTAATTCTTTACATCACACTAAAAGTTATTAAAAACTGAACCAATCTCATTTAAGCAAGTATCTGTCTCAGAGAGGTATGTTAAAAATTAGCTTCTTTAAACTTTTCTGAGGATGACTGCCAATTCTGAAGCGTTTTCAGTGTTAAACTCTGCCTACCTTCATCTTTCCCTCCTCTATTAGGTTTCATACTGGTGCCCAGCACTCTTTAAAATGCTGGCTCATTAACTCAGAATTACTAAAGGTTAGCTGGATAATTGCAATAGCCTTCACAGCATAAATGTCTCATAAATCAAGACTCTTAGCAACAAAAGAAGAGATTAAAGGTATTTAAGATTATTTACTTGGTGTTACTAATCAGTTCCATGAATCCTCGAAAAAACCAGCACTGGCCGGATGGTTACTTTGGAGGATAATGTTAGCTTGGTTAACCAAGTACCTTAATATTCAGAGTCAGGAAATGATATTGCCTTACAAACTAGCCTTCTATAAATTTGGCAAGACTTTCACTTGATACATGTCCCTTTCTTGCAGGGAATTAAAACTGTCCTAAAATGTCTTGAAGAGAGCAATTTGGCAAATAAACTATTAGTTCTAGAAAATTCTTAGAGCAGCTTTTTCTGGATACAACAAGGTAATAAACTTAGAGGAAACAGAGCCAGGATGTAGATCCAAATAGGCTGAACAAAGGCTTCAGAAAGAACAAGTGAATAACTATAGCATTCCCCTCAATTGCCATCAATTTGCCCATCAAAAATCACCTATGTAAATCAAAATGGTATTGAAGCAGCCTATGGAAACAGTCAATACCTTTCAAGTAGTTTTTACTTTGACAGTTATTCATTGATATTCTTTTTTTAGTATCGTTACATATTTGACATACTTCTTAGTATAAAATATACAGATTAAAATCCCTTTGAATGAAACAGATAATAAGAAACAACACCAGGCTTTGCCACACCCCGAGGACTGGCATTCCATCTATCCTCTGCACAAGCACTTGGAAGCCCCTGTACACCGCAGCCTGAACACCACGTACCTGGTTCTGGTTGAGAAGGGCAGCCATCAGTAGGACTTTCTGACATTATTACTCAAGAGATAAAATATCAAACTAGATGTCTTACAGCAAGTTTTAAATTTTATAAATAGGATGACTTGGAAGGCTCTGTCAGTCTGTCTTCGCAAGAGCGAACAGAGCTTTAAGAATGGAGCTTCTGCTACTGTGCTTCTCTCAGACTCTGTGTAGGAGACAGAGCCTCCCAGCTCAGATATGCTATCAAGGTTTGCTTCTCCAGTGAGCCTAGGGTCTCAGTCTGCCTCTCTCGAGTTACTGGAAGGACAGAGACCTGACTATCTAGGATGTTTCATACTTGGTCCAACTAGTGTCATCTAACTACCAGGTACCATGAATAGGCTTTGTAAATGGTCAATAGATAGAGTGTCTGTTTTCCCCAGGTACAGCTGAAAGAATGTTCAGATTACAAAGGATTTCTGCATTTTCAGGGTTCTGTTAAAATGTGTTACTAGCAAAGAAAAGGGAAATTGGCCTCGCAGTGGAAGACAAATCAAAGGAAGTAACACAACAAGGTTTGTGATTTCACAGGCAGACGTGGCATCTGAGGTAATGCAAGCAAAGTCATGGGTCTAGGGTGTCATGAAACAAGGCAATGTTCTTCTCCCTTTTGACCCAAAAGGACACTTACGCCAGAAAACAGTGAAAGAGAAGGAAACAGCTCCCCAAATGCAGATGCCAAACTAGAATATAAAGTAATTCTGTCAGAATGAGCACAAAGCGTGTGATCAAGGTGAGCAGAACCTCCTGCCTTTCTACAAGGAAGCCCACAACATCTAGTAAAGGAAGGTGAGTGGTGTTCCCAAGGACTCTCTTCCAAGGGTGGTACTTTTGGGAGATAATCTCCATTTAAGGTTTAGATACTCAAGAAACCACACTGTACTTTTAAGAACTGTTTTATGCAAGGTTTCACCAATCTGGGTGGAATGGGACAAATATTTTTAGGACAAATTTTTGGTGAGGATATGTGAGGTCATACTCAGCTACATGGAAGGGAGGCAAAAGAGACCATAAACCTAAACAGGAGCAGGCCAGCTGGATGTTGCCTGCCTCAGATGAGTGGAGGACAACAAGAGTGAAGTGTAGGTGAGTAAACAATATTTTTTTCTTAGTTCTGAGATTTTTAATATATTTTACATACATTTAATTTACGAATATTTATAATAATGATGTAAAATGCATAAGAAGAAGAGAAGGAGCCTGTGACATTACACATTTTTTTAGAAAGTAACTATAGCACTAACTCTTATAGCTGAATGTGGCAAATCAAGATAGCAGAAAGCTGCTCCTGACTCCAAAGCTATTGTATTGGGTTCCCCCATGTACCAGCTCAAAACAAACATTACCATTTTAAATTGAAAAGTATGCTGTGTAAAAAAAAAAAAAAATTCTTGTGTATTCTACATTTAGAATTTTCTCTTCCAAGAAGGCATGCATTGCCAGAGTCAAGTCCTGAACTATAATCAGAATACCTCCTCACTATCATTAGCTAAACACTCCCCTAGCACAGGGTTCTCCTACTTAACACTCGAGCAGATCCATTTGAGAAAACAGATGCTTTTACTTTTTTAATCCTGGTCTTGGTATGTACATTTTACACAGTTTTGAACACAGACTGAAAAATTATGATTTTTGTGCAAGGGCAATGCACTCAGTCACTAGTAAGATATCTCTACAGAAGATTAGTTTTTAAAAAGGATGTGCATGAAATATGATTTTTAATTAAAAGAAAACAGACTGCAATGAATGGATAATGCAGAATACTAAGAATAAGCTCTTTCTTCCTCATACCTCTAAGTCTTTTGTGAGTACGCTCTAATTTATATTCATAAGAATGTTATGAAGAGAGGTATTATTGTCATATGTCAGGTACAGACCAAATAAGAAGAGAGGAAAGATTAACTATCTTCAAAAAGGGCCACAAAGACTACAGTACAGTGAAACTCCAAGCTTGGATTCTGACTGCTTAAGCAGAGCTCATTCCACCAGACCTCATTCTGCATTCCAACATCAATATCCCCTATGGGATAGAAGTTGGGCAAAACTCAGACTCAGAGGCCATAATCTTAGGAGCTGGCCAGGAGGGTGCCCAGTGTCTGCCACATCTTTCCGGGCATTTGCCAGGCTCACCCGATCCTGCAGCTCTCTGTGCATGTCAGCAGTAGAGTATGGTGGTTAGTTGACAACCAGCTTATGGAATATTACTGAGCTCCACCTTCCCAAGCCATCGATAGTATTACTCACTTTTTTTAATCTCTTCTAGCTTCTCAATATATTTCGTCATACTGTTACCTAAAAAGAAAATGGGGAATTTTAAATATGCTTTAAATGGAAGAAAATGAGCAGCACTATGAAAATGGAACGGAGAACAAGTATTATACTCCCTAAGCTTCCCCATCATGTTCCCATGAGACTATGGACAGTAGGCAAAGGGCCACACATATAGTCTTTTGGATTACACAGCATCATCAGAAGACGTGGGACTGAAGAAATGTTTCGGTCAAATATGTTTAAGCTGGGATGCATAAAAAACCATTTAGCAGTCTCAGGCAATACCAGTGATTTATCCCCCTCCCTTTTGGAGTCAAGGCTTTCCTTTTCCATATATCTCCCCCACCTCTGTAATATTTTGTGGGGAAGATAGAGGAAGAGGAAGAAAGAAGCGAAGTTTTCTGAATGTCTAAAATGTGCCTTTGTGGCTACCCAAGCAACCCCCCTTTCCTCTTGGCTTTGTCATTGTGGCTCCCTCCTCTTTCCTGAATGTGGACTTTCATTATTCGTGCTGATGCTGCAGTCTGAACCAGACCACACAGTCTGGACACTAGTATTCACCATGGACTTGACTGCTGAGAAATAGCAGATTCCCATCACTGTGGAGAGTCCCCAGCTCTCATGCTTTGTGGCCTGGTTCTACAATATCAGGTTCTAGCCAATGTGGTTTGGAGAGTTTTCATACTTTAAAACTACGCCAGGATCATTCTGGTTTTCGAATGAATTAAATTCTAGTTCCCAAGCCAGGGGCTATTATTTCTTACTGGGCATGCTGTAATCTGATTCAATTCAAGCCAGCAAACTCTCTCTGGTACCTAAACGTATGGCCAAAAGAAAACATTCAAAGTAATTTCTCATTTCTAAAATTGTGCTCCTAACTTTAAGCCTTGAGAGGCTCTAGTTAAGAGTCAGCCCAATTTTGGATCCAAAAAAATAAAAAATAAAAAATAAAAAAATAAAGGCTTCCTAATAACATCATGAACTGGTATTTTCAAGGACTATTAACTTTTTTTCATGTTTGGGTCAGAAGCAGAGAAAGAAAAATACTTGCTCTGAACTCAAAATACATTTTCAAAAAGAGAGAGAAAAAAAAACTAAAACATTTGCTTGTCATTATTAAATTTTTACCATGAATTCATCATGGAATGAAAACCTACTGTTTGGGTGTTTTTGTTTGTTTCACCTTAAGACAAATATGGTGAATAAACTTATTACATTAAAAGACACATTACCATTAATCCCCCTCAAAATACTTCCCTTTTCTTCAAACACACTTATTGTTCTTGTCACTTTCTGAAGCAGTTCTGTAAGTCCTTTTTTTGTGTCTTTATCAGGCATGATTAAAAAAAAAAGTACAGTGAGTGCTGTTGCTAAGTGCCATCTGATGGAAAGGCAGGCTTGTAGAAACACTATGGTTCGTTGTCATCCACCTTACTCACTGGATCTGGCACTGTGACTTCTGGCTCTTCTCCCAAGTCAAAATGACCATGAAAGGTAAACACTGTGGATCAATTCAGGACATCAAGGCAGCTATGACAGCACAAATAAAGACACGAAAGAGGACTTCCAGAACTGCTTCAGAAGCAAGAATGATGGATATGTGTTTGAAGCAAGGGAGAGTATTTTGAAGAGCATTAATGACAATGTGTCTTTTATTGTAATAAAAGTTTAAAAAAATTTAACATTCACCACATTTTTTTTTTTTTAATCGCATCTTGTATACTCTCTGTATCAGGACTAGAAAGGAAGATTCATTGTATCCTGGATCTACAGCAAAATCCACAAATTCTTCCTGGACACACAAGACTTGCGTGGCTGGTCAATACAATGAGGGAAGACAGCAAATTAGCATACTGTTCAGCTTCCCACAATATTATTCTTAAAATATTTATAAAGTAATGTTTGGTTATGTGTCTCTGTGTTCCCCATGTTGTTGACATGGCCATTATTTTCTTTTGGCTAGGGAAAATTAAAATAGTCTAGTTAGGAAACTGAAAAATAACAACAAAAAGATTGCTGATTTTCCAGTGATATAGCAAGTGAATAAAAAAGCCAGGATTTCATTCCCCTAACCAAAAAATGCCTGGCTTTTCTAGTTGTGTCGTATTATAATTATTTCTTATTGAACCCTAGGCCTAATGCATGCTAGGCAAGTGCTCTACCACTGAGCTACATGCTTTGCCCCTGTGTTGCTTTAAAACATGATTTGTTATGAGGCAAATTTGTAGGAAGTGCTACTTCCTTAACTGTAACTAGTAGGGAGCATCTGATACCATGAATTTCCTTAGCAATGGAAAACAACAGCCAACTTTATTTACACATCCTCATTATTAAAATATTATATTTCTAAGCATTAAAGTTTCTACTAACAGTGCCTAAAATTAATCTCCTTATTAACTACCAGAACTTTCCATGTATTAACACAGCATTCCACCTCATATCAGCAGATCCTCGCAGGACACTCTGAGGTAAGCTGTCCCACTTACCATTGTTTTTCCTACTAAAGGAGAAGGCAGAGAAACAAAATCTTTTGTAGTTATGACCCGGAAAAATTATGAACAATTCTAAGAGGGTGATTAATAAGCTCTTTTCATTATAGACATTCATTCTATCCAAGTATGGGAGAGAAAAGAGAGAGGAAGATTTCTGCATTGTTTCTACTGGAGAAATGAGACAGTGGGATGACTGACTCCAAATCAACACAAAAAAATCCCTGAAAATGATTTCAGAAAGTATGAGAAGTGGCATTTTATCCTATTTACACATTTATGCTATGTGCCTTATCTTACTGCATCTAATTGCAGCAGAAAATAGTTTCTGACTATTATTTAAAAAGACTAGAAATGAGTCAATAATTCTTTTTTTTTTTTTTTTTTGTGGGTACCGGGGGTCGACCTCAGGACTTCATGCATCAGCAGGCGCCCGTGCCGCTGAGCGATATCACCGGCCCTTTATTTCGTATGTGGGTTCCAGGAGTCAAACTCAGGCCCTCACGCTTGCCAGGCAGGCATGTATGCCGCTAAGCCATCTCACCAGCCCCAATAATTCACTTCTTCATAAGCCTTTTTGTTTTATACAAAGTTGCCTAAAAGACTATCAGAGAATTAATTCAAGATGTTTTTTGAAATTAAACATCACTGCCAAATTTTCCTAGATAAGACTGATTAAAAAAAAAAAAAAAAAAAAAAAGCTCGGTGGCTCTCCATGGCTTACAAACTAGTTTAAACTCCTTGCTCTAGCACTAAAGATGCCAAAAACTTATCTACTACTTCAGTGTTGCCTTACTCAACTTGACAAACTTAGCCTTTGGTTCTCTAACATATTGCATGTTAGCTCACCCAGAAGGAAGTGACCTTTCCCTCCTCCCAACTCCTGCAGCACTCAGCTTACCATTCACAAGGCATTTATCACCCGACTGGATGGTCTCATCTACCTTATTCGGTGGAAAGCCCAAGATTATTTATCTGTGCAAACATGCGTGTTCATGCACACTCACACCACAAACATACAATCTTTATTTCTCCCATTGTCTAGTATTAGAGACACTCAAAAATACTTGCTGAATGAAACATACTGTGAAGGATCTACCATTTGAAAAATCCTTACAGTAAGTTATTTTATAATTTAAATAATCACAAGGCAGTTTGGCTTGAATTTCTGCACGTGTGATTTTCTTTAAACTATGCACGATTTGATTTGTGTGCTGTTGTGTTACAGACTACCCATACTGACGCAGGCAACCTAGACATGTATAAGGTGGTTTTAGTTTCTTCCACGTTTACAACTTAAATTGCAATGAAAGATATGTAACAAAAGTTTTACAATTAGAATAAAGAGAAAGAAATAAGTCCACTATATCAATAGTCCTGTGTGAAGACAGAGTACAATTGATTAACTGCATGACTCATTCATTAGATTTTTTTCTGTTGTGTTCCCATAACTTAATAACATTATCTGTACTGAGTCTGTAAAAAAAGCAAGTGATTCTGAACGGCAGTAATCTAAAGTGCGTAAGATTTATAAAGCACGAACTCTGTTGCTAAGCAACAACTCCAAGGCTTTATTTTTCTTCAATATTTCCCTCCTCTATGAAGAAGTTCTTTTGGCTCAGAAGAAGCAGAAAGCATGAAAGGAGGTATAGTGGTCCTTTGTTAACCTCAATAAGTTATACGTGTGTGTAATGCTTTCTGGTTGTAAAAGCCTTTCACGTACATTCTTTCCTTTGACGTAAGAGACAGAATCAAATACCAAATAAAAATCTAGGGTATGTAGTCTGTAATGAGTTTGAGTGCTTAAGATCAAGGCTATTAGCAAATATTCAGAAAAAGCCAAGACTAAAGAAGAAAACAGGAAATAACTAGTTTGTGCAGAGATAAAAGGAAGGTAAATTTTACAAAAATAAAAATAAGTTAGAAAAGATTGAGTGGCGAAAATCTACAGAATTGGAATACGAAAGAAATGTGAAATTAGATTGAAGTGAGAGGATAATACAGCTGACAAAAGAGTTGAAGGCACTAATAAAGGGGAGAGCCCTGTGGTTTGGAAAGTGTCCCTTAATCAGCCTGCAGCGCAGGAGAACAGAAACCCAGAGAGGGTGCTTGAAAAGACACAAGAACACTGCGGTGGTGCCTGAACAAATCGTGGGCAGAGGCTTCATAAGCCACTCATGGCACAGTCTAGCAATGCTGGGCAGCTGAGAAGATACGCGCAGGTACCTATGGAACAAAAGAAATATTGGAAATTCAAAATAATTCTGAGATTTCTAGCCATGGCTATGTATCAATGTACAGCGGAAACTATCTGAAGATGAGTCAGAGGTATAGACTCCTTCCTAGGAAGAAAATACTGTCTTTGAAGAACCCAGTTGAAGGCAATTTGGGTCAAAACCGGAAATATGAAATTCTTGATTTCTTGTGATTAACTCTGAACTGCTCACTGTTTCGTAGGAGAAGATTAAAGATCCATTTGTTTAGCATAGAAATGGGAAATATTCACTCTTTCCTGTGCCTATTTCCACCACTCTGAATGCAGAGCTTACACACATTCCACAGATGAGAACTCCTTACTCCTACTTGGGCTGTAAGGTTTCTCTTATGTTTTCTTAACCAGGACTCCTTACCTTCCTCACCTCGTGGCACAGAGAACAATGATATTTGCACAAATGCTAGCTATCAAAGGCTGATGGGCTCTGTACCTTAGCATATAAGCCATAGGCACTGCGCACCAAGGGGAAAACTTCCTCTGAACAAACAGAGAGGTCAGTTACAAAAATGCATGGAAACACAAACACTAAATATAAGATTTCTCTCCTAAGTTGACTTTAAAATAGTTTCTAAATTTGAAACACACACACAAATCAAACACTAGAATAAGATTTCTCTCCCACACTGACTTAAAAATACTTTGAGCTCTAAGCAATGAGGCACACTTTGGCCCTTCCAAAAGCTATTACAAAACTAGTTTGGGAGACTTCTGCTTCCAGGAAGATGGATAGATGTATTTTTTCCACTCCTCCAGCTAAGTACAACAAAAACCCTGGACAACCCACAGCATTGGAGAAAATACTTGAAAATCATATTTCTGATAAGTCTAGTATCCAGAATAAATAACTCTTGTAATAAGAAGAAAAATAAACCAATTAAAAAATGGGCAGGGGGCCGGTGAGATGGCTCAGCGGCATACGCGCCTGCCTGGCAAGCGTGAGGGCCCGAGTTCGACTCCCAGAACCCACATACGAAAAAAGGGCCGGTGATATCGCTCAGCGGCACGGGCGCCTGCCGGCGCGCAAGGTCCTGAGGTCGACCCCCGGTACCCACCAAAAAAAAAAAAAAAAATGGGCAAATGATTTGAGTAGACATTTCTATATAGGAGACATACAAATGCCAATAAGCATATACAAAGGTGCTTTAATCATTAGGAACATGCAAATTAAAACCATAATGAGATACTACCTCATGCCCACAATGATGGCTATAATCACAATGATGGCCAATAACATGGATGTGGAGAAAATAGAACCCTCCTACATTGCTAATGGAAATGTAAAGTGGTGTGGCTGCTTTGGAAAACAGTTTAGTAGTTTCTCAAAAAAATTAAGCATAGAATACCATATGACCAAAAATTTCACTCCTAGGTATATACCCTAAGAGAACAGAAAATACATGTTTACACAAAAACTTATATATATTCATGTTAATAGCAGCACTATGGCGAGAAAGTGTACACAATCCATATGCCCATCAATTGATGAGTACAATAAACAAAATATATACTATCTACACAACAGAATATTATTTGGCAATGTTACAACATAGATGAGCCTTGAAAACATTATGGTAAGCAAAAGAAGTTAGACATAAAAGGCTATATAGGGCCAGTGAGATGGCTCAGTGATGTAAGCGCCTGCTGGCAAGTGCGAGGTCCTGAGTTCGACTCCCGGTACCCACATTTAAAAAAAAAAAAGGGGCTATATATTATGTGATTCCACTTTATGAAATTTTCAGAATAGGCAAATCAGTAGATATGGAAAGTAGATTAATGATTAGTCAACATAGTAAATGTGTCAGTTTTCCTCAAATTGATAAGCAACTACTATCAAAATCAGCAAACTTTTATAAATGTAAATAAGATTATTCTAAAACTTATGTGTGAAGATGGAGGAATTAGAATATCTAAAGTAATTTTTTAAAGGAAAATAAAGTGGGAATAATCAGTTTCACCAATTTTAAGTATCCAATTTATTATATGGCTACAATAATCAAAACTGTGTGGTACTGGCAGAGTGACAGACATATAGATCAAGGGAACATAACAGAGACCAAGAAATAGACCCACATATATATGCCCAACTGACTTTTGACAAAGATGAACATGTAATTCAATGCAGGAAAAGTAATCCTTTTTAACAAATGGTGCTAGACCAATTGTATAAGCAAAAAAGTTAGTCTTGATTGCTTTATATAAAAAACTGTGGTATGGCATAGAAATGTTTGAAAGAAAGGAACTAAGACATACTAACTGCATTTATGTGGTGTATCTGAAACATTTAAAGTCTGTTATTTGAGGTAACATGCATAATGAAAGACAATGATTTTGAGAAGATAATGAAAAAAGGAAAGAAATTAAATGAGATGATTTAAACAAAAGCAACAACCCCCTTCACTTTCCTCCATTGTTGTGAGGTACTGATGGAAAATTCAGTGTTGTTAAAGGCAGACTAGCATTAGCAAAGCCATCTTAATTAGGTGGATTTTCTATAGCAAGCTTTACAAGATTGAAAAAAACCATTAACAAATAAATAACCCAAAACTCCTAAGACTACAAATCTGCTAGGATTTGGGCAGAACTCCTTATCATGACACTGAAAGATGAGAACAGCCTGGAAGTAAGCAGGAAGACACTCAAACTGCATTTCACCTGAACAGCACTAATTAAATTTTGTCTGGTATTTTGGCTGCTCATTCAGGTCTGCTAGTCTCCACTTGAATCTAAGCTCTTTAATTGCAGAAGCCACAATCCACACTCATCTTTCTTTCTCCCGTGATCCATAGCTTTGCATGTAACCAGCACTCTGTGAATACCAAATTGAACAAACATAAACAAGTATGATCTATTACTGCCAGCTTGAAGGAATACATTTAAGGTGCTCCAAAACAGAGAATGACTCCTGCTATTTATTTATCATCAGCTGAGCAACTTATTAAACAATGTTTTCAATTTCTAAGAGTTCATTTTCTCAATTTATATTGTTTCTTATGTGGTCAGGAAAAAAAATTAAATTATATAAATGCAAATTTTTACCAATAATCTTTAAAAAAAGCTTCCAAAGGTAAACCCCAAGCCCAGAAAGACATCAGGCAAGACAGAAACTTCTAGCTGTGATTTATACCAGGTTTGATCGGCTGCTTCTTGTCAATAATTAGCTATTGGATTTTTTTAAAGATCTAATTTTCTAATCTTTACTCACCAGTGTCTAGTCTTGACTTGACATGCCGATACTTTGGGTTCTGTGGTATCCTTTTGGTCAAATACTAAAAATAAGAAAATTAAAAATGAATTGGGTTAATATAAAGGTAAGGGTAGCAAAATCAGTTAAGAGTCAGATACTTAAAAAATGGAACAAGTGATATATTTCATAGACATTAAAGATGGAAGGAATGCTAAAGAGCCAACTGCCCCTTTCATAATAGGTCTCTTCCATGGCATTTGGCAGGTAAATGTACTTATCTTGTTTCTAGCAAAACATGTCCACATTTTGTCAAAATAATCTAAGAGCACCATGATAAGAAAAACTCTTAAAAAGTTATCTTTTACATTTAACCAAAGGAAACCCCTCAATTTCCTTTTAATCCACCCTTGCAACCCAGAATAAGACACCTGCCTCTGCCTCAAGATATCTGTTACAATAAATTCTTCTTAATGTCACTCTTTGTATGATGGCTTCTGGGCCATCTCCTCCGAACACCCTCTAGATTTTATCTATAGCAGCCATAAAAATAGCAGGTAGGATCCAGAGCTGAGCACTGTGCTCCAGATGTTGTCAGGCCAGGCCCCTCTTTGGTAGACTCTCGTGCTGCTTCCCTGAGTCCAGGGCTCCACTGATGTCACTGCCATGGCATCTGCTCTTGTGGGAGCTGAGACTCATGTCAGGCCCAGAGTAAGTTTATAGTCAGTAAAAATGCCTATATCAGGTCTCTCTTGTGCTGTGCTTTGGTAGTTAACTCTTTGAATCAAGCAGAAGACATTAACCCACATTAAATTCCCATGGCAAGTGCAAAGCCGTTAAGGGAGGGAGGAAGATATGACAAAATACAGCTTTCTTGCTTAGGCTTTTTTTCTGGCCTATAAGTAGGCAAACCAATATGCTCAGTACAAGTAGCTGTGGAATAGGAAATTAAAACTGGGTACTACCTTTCCAGCTTCATCTTCTGCACATGTTCCAATGCTGAAGTGGTCAGGAATGTTCCCTTAATGTCTCCAGTCCTGGAAGATGTCTGCCTAGAATGCTTTTCCTCAACTTGTCCTTGGGTAAAATTTATTTTCTCTGTAAAGCTGTCCATGGTGGAATCAGGCACTTTCTTCCCCTGTATCTCCAGAGAACGGACACTCTGTCCCACTGTCTACAACTAGAGCTTCCCTAGTCTAGGATTTTTTTGAAGACAGGGACAGTAACTTACTTGTATTTGTATTTACCCAGAACCTAGTATGTATTAAGTATATTTATTGATATTCAGTTAATAAAGGAATATCTGAATGAGGATTGTATCACAGCAACTATCTAGTTCCTTAGAGAATATCAAACTTAAAAAATTGTATCACTTGCCTTTGAAAACAGTTAACTACAGTATACCCTGTTGGGGGGACTGGAAAATAAACCACTTATATATTAAAATACCTTGTCAAATGATAAATACCTTTTCAAAGCATAAAGGATACTTCTGTATCTTACAAAAATGTCTTGGCCAAAGTTTTGGATTTCAGAGACCAAGAAGAATTTTTAAAAACTGGGAGCACCTACAGAATTATCACCTTTTAATTTTGCCAAGTAAGGACATTTAAAAACCACCACCAACAAAGCAAAACCTCACAACTACCATCTGCTATTTTGTTTGGATGAAGTTTATTATTTATATATTTTAAAAATTAAATTTCTTTTTAAACTGATACATAAAAACATAAGCCATCTGCTATTTTTCCTTTTTTTTTTTTTTTTTTGGCATGCATGTTTTAGGCAAGTACTCCACACTGAGCCATGCCCTCAACCTCACCATCTGCTATTTTAATACCTAAAAAGCAAAAAAAAAAAAAAAAAAAAAAAAATCCTAGAGTAAAAAGGTCTGTTCTTTTTTTTTTTTTTTTTTGTGGGTACCGGGGGGTCGACCTCAGGACCTCGCGCGCCAACAGGCACCCGTGCCGCTGAGCGATATCACCGGCCCCTTTTTCGTATGTGGGATCCGGGAGTCGAACTCGGGCCCTCGCGCTTGCAAAGCAGGCGCTTACGCCGCTGAGCCATCTCACCGGCCCAAAAGGTCTGTTCTTTAGTGTCACTTAAAAACTCATGACATTGTCTGTGTTTTTCACTTCACACCAGACAAGTAAAACCCTTATTACGAATACTTAGCACCAGTCCTCAGATTGTGTTTGCGAGCACTGAACTGTTTTACCCTTAGAAACAGCTGGAAAGCTCATTTTTCCTTCTAAGAGGTAAACTGCTGTCTATTAAGAGAAACTGACTGCAATGCCAATTCCAATTCCTTTTCTAGATGACTATGGAAAAGGTACTTAAGTAAGAGAAAGAAAATACACAAAGACTGAAAAGGGAGACTTGGGAGAAGTTCCCCAGAGAGAGACAATATCATGGCAAAATCTAACAAACAAACAAACAGCAAAGTGAGTCAAGGAAAGCTAATACTAGACCAGTTATTTTAGACTAAGAGACAGGGGACACTCTATTTTTATCATTTCTATACTATATTTCTTGTTTTTACTTTTGTTTTGGTTTTCCCACTAGTTTCCTAGCAAAGTTTCTTTTGAAAAACTCCAGGCTAGTCTCTGCTGAACCAAGGGGATTTGTCCACACTGAAGCCAAATAGCTAAGAAGTGAGAGTGTCTCTGGGGACCAGGTGTGGTGGCAGCAGAATGATGAGGGGAGAGTGTGGACAGCTGCAGCCCTGAGCCCTTCCCGCCCCAGTTTTCCCTTACATGGGACTAATGAGAAATCCACATGCTGCAAGAGAAAAATGTAGTGCTTCTTCTCCACGTTCCCGCTGCACTCCCAATTCGTATTCCTGACTTTCTAGTACCAACCACAATGTAAAGCTACTTGTGCTCCACTGCCAGCAGAGTGCCAGAGATTTTATGGAACAGCCTTACCTTTTTCTTTAACATTCTTGTTTTGGGGATGAATGCTTCTTAACCTACTGACCAGCTGGCTTTTTTTCAATGACATAAACAGGCTGGAATGGTAGAAAGTGAAAGAGCTGTGAAATGCAGCTGTTTCAACGAAGACTATTCATTTGTTCAACAAAGACTTATTGAGCACCAACCATTCATTAGTCAACATTTATTGAGTGTCTACTAGGAAGGACACAGAGGTACAAACAGTCTTTGCCATCAGCTCTCACTGCCTGCTGGATATGCAGATGTCAAGCTGCGTGATGAATAAAGAGGGAAGCAGGGGAGTGACACCAGGATGTAAGATTGGTACCTAATCTAGACTTGGGGTCACAGACTGATTCTTTAAAGGTAACTTCTGAGCTGAATTCTAAGGACTCAAGGTTAGTCAAGCAAAAGTAGTAGTGGATGGGAGCAACAGAGCCTGGTAGAAAGAAAATGATGAGCAAAGTATGGAGAAAAGAGAACGAGGAGTCAGCATTAAGAAACCTAACAGTAACTGCAGACAGGGAGCACTGGGGCATGAGGATGAATGATGCTGGAGAAAAAGCCAGACACAGATCACAAAGGGCCTTGTATACATGCTGAGAAACTTGAATTTCATCCTGTAGATCAGTGGATCTCAAACAGGGGCAATTTTGCCACTTCTGAGCCCAGGGACATTTGCCAATTTCTGGAACCATTTTGGGCTGTCACAAATGGGTGGTAGAGTGTTATTGACATTTAATGTGGAGAGGTCATGGATGGCGTTGAACAACAGGACAGCTCTCACAACAAATAAACAGCCAGCACAAATGTCACCAGTGCTGAATTTGAGAAACTCTGAAGAAGATGATGGGAAGTCACCAAAGGTTTAGGAACGAATGATAGGATTATGTTTCTGTTTCAGGAAGATCACTCTGGTAGCAAATGGAGAATATGAATGTAGTCAAGAAGGAAGACACAATGATAAGTAAAGAAGTATTGTACCAAGAGGTACAATAGTTCCTAAGAAACTGGCAATGAAAATGAAAAAGAAGAAATGGTTTTAAGACATCTTTTAAATGGAAAATCAATGTAATCTGAGGAGAACAATAGTACCATGCCCCCAAAACAAAAAGGAAGAAGCACATCTGGAAAAAACATGATGTGTGCAGTTGGGGAGTGTGACTCAGAAAAGGCCATAAGAAAGTGGGTCATAAAAATGAAAGAACAGTTGCAGGAAAAAGGGAGTGGACAGCAGGGAACAATGCTGTGAGGTCAGAGGACAAGAGGTCAAGCATGAGCAGGCAAACAAGAATGCAGGTCAAGCGAGAGAACAACAGAAAAGTGAATACGGATTGAACAAATCAGGATATTGTTGACAGCCCTGGTGGATGCAGTGATAACAAACTGACAGGAGCAGAAGCAAAAACAGCAGGTTGCATGGGGTTGGGGGTTGGGGGGCGGAGAATAAGTAGACGGTCTTTTTATTTTGCCACCAAGAGAGCTACTAAGGGATAATCTTTGTTATTTTGTTTTGTTTTGAAATAAGAGAGAAATTTGCAAATGTTATGAGCTAATGGGCAGAAGCCTAGGGCTCAGGAGGAAGGGGGCAGCTCTGGATACATATTTAAAATAAAGATATATGATATGTGATCATAATGAAGTTCATCAGGAGGAGGCAGAAAGTTGATAAAGTTCATGTTTGTGGTATTATTACAAGCTCTTTGAGAAACCAAAAATGTCAGACCATTTGAGGGCTATATCTTTAGTCAAAAGATAATGCTCTCCCTGTCTCCCCCTCCTAACTCCAGCTACTCAACTTCTACTTGACTTTCAAGACCCAGCACAAGTATCTCCTAGTAAGTCTCCTCTGCAGGGCCCCATCAGAAGGAAGTCCCTTCCCTGCCTGGATTTTTACTGTTCTTTGTGCCATTCACACTTCTTACACCCTGCACTTGGGGCCCACCCTAAACCTCTCTGTTCCTGTTATAAGATATAGTGCTACTAAGATAGCGGTAAGTATCAGTCAGATAAAGACCTGAGCAACATGCAACATGTATGCTGGTGCCGCATGAGCTTCACAGACCTCAGGGGCTCTAGAAATCTGAAAGGAGATTTCTCAAACACAGGGGGTGAGAAGAG
Organism: Erethizon dorsatum; assembly: GCA_028451465.1. Classification (NCBI taxonomy): domain Eukaryota; kingdom Metazoa; phylum Chordata; class Mammalia; order Rodentia; family Erethizontidae; genus Erethizon; species Erethizon dorsatum. Next base: position 70,722,855 of record CM051835.1, read on the forward strand.
AGGATTCATGGGAGAGCAAGCACTGGGCTTGAACTTCTGTTCATAAAAAGATGGTGAAGAGGAATAGGAAAAGCACTGTAAATGGAAAAAATTCTAGTAGCAAAGCCACTTTAAAAGCATGTTTAAGGTAGACATGGTGAGACATGCCTGTGATCCCAGCACTCTGGGAGGTCAAGGCAGGAGGATCGCAAGTTTGAGCCCAACGTTGTTAACTTGGTGCCTTAGTGCAGTCATGGCAAACCCTTTAGAGCATTCAATGATACAAACAGCCCGTTCTGGCACATGTGCCATAGGTTCACCACTACTGCTTTAGTGAGACAATGTCTCAAAAAAAGGGGGTGCTGAGGATATAGCTCAGTGCGAAGGCCCTGGGTTTAATCCCCAATACCACAAAAATGAAACAAAACAGAACAAAAAATAGCCTCCCACATTTAAAGAACAAATTGTTCTATTTGCTAGAGAAGATCTAACAACAACATAATGGCAATTGCTGCTAACATTTATTGAGCACTTACTACACTGTTAGGCATTTGACTAAACATATTATTTACATTATCTCATTGAATCCTTACAACCACTGTACATCCTTACTTCAGCTAGAGTTCTTCATATGGGGGTCTTGATGGGTTTTAGGAGGACCATGAGTTCCTTCAAACTATCTGCAAAATTTTATGTATGTGCATTTTTTTTCTCTGCAATGAGTCCTGTTTTTCACTAAATTTTCAGAGTGGTATGTAGCCCCCAAAATGTTCAGAATCCTTGGTATATGGAACCCTGTGCTACAAGGCTGGACATGGAGAGGTGGGTTCCAAGTAGAGAAGCCTGAATATAGACCAAGGAGCTTGCACGAGGCCTTGGTGACAACAGGAAGTACTAAAATACTAAACTGTGAGCTACATGATTGGCAGATTACTAATTTGCACACTGGCAGATTATGGAAAGACAAGACTTTGTGAATGCATGAATACTGAAGAACGATGAACAAACAGTCAAAGTGATTTCTGAAGGAAAAATTTTAAAAAAGGAGTGAGACTGTCTGAATCACAAATCATTCAAAATGAATCAGCTTTTCTGACTTCATATCTCTCTAAAATAGGACTCACAAGGTTGTATTTCATTGCAATATATGTAATAACATTTACATTTAAAGAATTTTTTTAAAAAGTTACTACATCTTTTGCTCAGAATCACTCTACTTATCTATAGAGAGGAAGTTCAAAAAATGAAAGGAGTGGGTGCCAGCTTCAAGGGAGGCTTATATTTAAAATAAGTCTTTTAAAGGGAAACTTTTCAAACTGGGAATTTTGACCTGGCTCAATTATATTAATCTCAAACGCCAACCCTGACCCATGTTTCCATGTACAGCAGCTCCTTTCTCAGCAGCTACCACTTGTGGCAGATTGTTTTTTAAGATGGCCACAGGAAATTTCCTATCCCATTTATACTGTGATGTTATTCTCCTTCCAGAGGGGTGGAACCTATGTTCCCTCTCCAGAATCAGAATGGGCCTGACTATGATGGAAGTGACACCAGATGTGACTTCTGAGGCTAGATGGTAAAAAGTAGTATTGCTTCCACATGCTTCTCTCAAAACTGAGCCACCAAGTGTGATAAAGTCCAACCTGCATGGAAAAGGCCATCCGTAGATGGTATGGCCAACAGCCGCGGCTGAGATCTCAACCAACACAGCTACACATCTGAAAGAAGAGGTCTTCACTAGCCCAGCCCCTGTCTGCCTGCAAAACCACGTGAGAAATTCCAAGTGAGGACCACCTAGCTGAGCCAAATTAACTTTTAGAACCATGAGAGATAATAATAATGTTTTCTGTTGGTTTAAGCCATTAGAACATGGGAGTGATTCATAACAAGTCAATATATAATTGGAACACACCTCACTTTTATTCCTTTCGAGGTAAACCCCTGAGGAACAAGAACAACAAACCTATACTGCTTCTCTGTAGCTTACTCTGATCTGCTACAACAGCTGCTGCCTCCACTATTCTACTGAGGTTCCTATGGCAGCTACCCAATATCAGAAATCCCCTACTTGTTGAATATGATACTTTTCCATCCTTAACTTACTTGACCTTTCTGTATCATACAACACTGTTATACAACCCTACTGTCTTCAGTTTCCACCCCATTGGTTCAGTGATATCTTTCTCCTCTGATTCTCCAATGACATAGGGATCAATCCTCTGTCAGCCATTTAATAATTGCTCCCCAGGATTCTACTTTCTCAATCAATAGGTTCTCTGTGAGCCAAACACGTAGGTTAATTTCCACTTATAGGCTTCTAATTTCCAAACAGTGAACTTTTAGTTTTGTCTTCTTTCAGCCTCAGATATATATTCATCTATTCATTCAACCAATATTTATGAGCTTCCATGGTATGCCAGGCAATAGGACAATACAGACAAGGTCCCTATCTTATGTTCTTGTAAGTATGCCAGAAAACTAATTGAAAAAAGAATTATATCATTGATGGCAAACCTATGGCATGCATACCATGGTATCATTGAAAGCTCTGAAGGGTACACCACCACTGCAGATCTACTGGGTGAAGAGGACAGACTGAACTAATGCATCTAAGTGCACTCCTTCCTCAAATGTCAATAAAACTTCACTTTAAGGACAGAAAGTGCCCCAAAAACAGGGAGAGTGGGAGATGTGACAGTAATAGAATACTAGAGTCCTGAACTCTAGAAAGCAGAAAAATAAGTGAGAATGCCTTGATGTACTCAAGACAGCCAAAGACTAAGGAGCAACAGGAAAAGCCAAAAACAAATTTTAAAAGACCAAAAAATCAATACTGTGATGCACTCTAGAAGTGGGGAGTAAAAGGAGTGGCTGGGCAGGGCATGGCGGTGCACACCTGTAATCCCAGCAGCGGGAGGCTAAGGCAGAAGGACTGCTGCCAGTTCAAGGCCAGCCTGGGCTACATAATGAGTTCAAGGCCAGCCTAAACTCTATAGCAAGACCCTGCCTCACAAAACAAAACAAAACAAAGGAGTGGCTGGTTGAAGGGCTCCTTAAGCAAGTGGCTCTCTGAATCCCTCCCCCTCTATGCCACTGAGTGACTGTCCTTTCCCATCCTGGCAGATGTCTATAAATTTAATCCCTGAAAGGGTTTCTGGAGTGGTAGGTAGGTAGGTAGCAGCAGAAGGTAGAGATATCACTACTGAAGGAGGGGTAAAAGGGGGTGATGCACATTAATGTTGACCTTTAACCTTCAAGCCTAATCTAACCAGAAGTTCAACAAGGCCTTTACTCTGAGGAACATGACTACCCTAAAAGGAAACAGCTGAAGGGACAGATTTGAGAGGGAGTTCTTAAATCATGGCCTACAGAGGTCACTCCAAAATAAAGCTCACCATCACAGGCCTCTTCCCAATATACAGAGGTCTCAATCATCTTTTAAAGTCTCCTACTCAAAAACATAAATTAACAACTGAGGATTAAAAGAAGTCTGAGAACATTATCCCTTATTCAATAGGGTTAGTGTCCCTGGAAGAAGAGACACCAGTAACTCCTTACTGTGAGGACAGTAAGAAGGGGACCATCTACAAGCCAGAAAGACAGTCCTCACCAGAAACTGCATCAGTCGTATACTGATCTTGGACTTCCAGCTCCAGAACTCCAGCTTCAAAAATAAATTCAGTTGCATAAAGCATCTAGTCTGTTATATTTTGTTATGATAGTCTGAGCTGATTAATAGAAACATCTCGAATGAAGCCAAAAGAAAAACAGACATTTGGAGGAAATTGAGACCATGTGCAAAAAAGAAAGGAAAGGACTATAGCTAGTTGGTTCATTCCCAAGTCTCAGCATCAGAAGAAAAAGAAATGAAAATACATGCCCACACAAAAACTTGTATAGGAATATTCATAGTAGAATTATCCATAATAGCCCCAAAGTATAAACAACCTAAATATCCATCAATAGAAGAGTGGATATATAAAGTGCAGTATATCATTATGACATGTATTACTCAGCAATAAAGGAATGAAATACTGATGCATGAAATAACACAGATGAACATCTATAACATTATTTTAAGTGAAATATCACATTTTTCATGAGTCTTTTTATATGAAATGTACACAGAATATACAAATCTATAGAGTCAGAAAATAATGGTTGCCATGACTGGGAGGGGTTCAGAAAATAAGGAAGTGATAGCTAGAAGTTACTGGGCTTTGTTCTGAGGTGATGAGAATATTCTAAAATTGATTGTAGTGATGATTGCACAACTCTGTGAATATACTAAAACCATTAAATTGTAAATGGGAGAATTTATAATGTGAACTCCCTCTCAATAAAGCTATTACAAAAATATTAAAATCTAAAAAGTAAAATATATTTAAAAACCTTTTGGTCCACAAAAACTCTGTTAACAGGATGAAAAGATAAGCTAGACTTGGAGGAATTATTTGTAAACCACCTACCCAATAAAGGACTAGTATCTTATATACATAAAGACCTGTCAAAACAGTGAAAATGTTCATTGCATCAGTGTTTACAACAGCAAATATTCAAAAACAACTTAGTGATTACCATGGTGGAATGAGAGGTAAAAAATGTGGTACAGTCATATGCTTTTTTTTTTTTTTTTTTTGAGACAGAGTCTTGCTATGTAGTTCAGTCCAGCATTGAACTCACTATGTAGTCCAGGCTGGTCTCAAACCCACAGCAATCCTCTTGCCTCAGCCTCCCAAGTGCTGGATTACAGGCATGTGCCACCACACCTGGCTAGTCATACACTATATTAACTATACAGTGATTAAAAGGTTTAAACTAGAGGTATATCAACATGGATGAATCTCACACATAATTTGCATGATAAAAGCAAGCTGTAAAGTCATACAGTACATTACTTTTGTAAAATGCTTAAACATAAGCATATAAAATGTATGTTATGTAAGAAAAATATAGCAGGAGAATTGTAAAGATACACATTAAATTTATGGAAGCGGAGGACTACAGTGGATGGAGGTGGGGGTAAAAATAATAAGAAACAAAATTGGCTATAACTGAAGAGTATGCCTAATCAAATCATATCAATCCATTTGCACAACTAAAGTCTAACATAATGAGTAAAACAAAACACAAATAAATGAGCAAAACTGTGATGTATTATAGAAAGCACTTAAGTAAGAGTTGAAAGAAAATAAGTTAAGCTATACTTTTCTGACATGGAAAGATTGCCAAGATATATTGTTAAGTGAAACAAAGCAAGTCAAAGAATCATATATACTATTTTATAACATTTATATAAAAATTACAATAGAAAGCTTTTCCTACATTATTCATAAAAAGTATAGAATAAAAATAAAGGCAAATAGAAACTCCTGGAAAAACAAAATGCAATAAGAAAGGACATGCAATTCTAATGATTATTTGTGCAATAAATATTTATACAGTTGCCAACAACAGACACAAAAAGAAAGCAAAAAAATTATTTTTAAAAATCAGAAAATAGGAAAAGACACACAAAAAATTTTACAGAACAGGATAAATGGATGGTAAATAGTCACACAAAAAGATGTTCCACTTTGGTGTCCCTTAGGCAAATGCAAATTAAAACAACAATGAGATGGCACTACATACTTATAAGAATAGCTAAAATTAAAAAATATTGACAATACCAAGATTGGTTGCCAGGATTTTGTAAAATCTGGATTTCTTTTCTTTTTTTTTTAATTTTATGGGGAAAAAATTTCAAAACAAAATAATAGCAGAATAACAATAGTTAATACATTATGTATTGTTATCTTCAAAGTAGTTACTCCAAGTACAAGATATGGGCATAAAAAATTCTCCAAACGATATTATCACAAACCTTTCTTTTTAATGAACTAAGAGAAACTAGTAATATAACTATCTTGTTTTTTTTTCCTTTTCCCTTCCTTCCTTTCCCCTTTCCCCCACCCTAGTTCTCTTTCCTTTTGAATAATTTCTTCCCATATCACTATATCTATTGTACTTTTTGGACCTTATTTACTCTTTCAGTTTCTCACACCAGGGAGACAATATGATGTTTACACATGTGAGTCTCATTTATTTCATTTATGAGTATGGTCTCAAGAGGCATTCATTTACCTATAAATGTCTCAAGTTTACCCTTCTTTATGGCTGAGTAGTACTCCATTATATAAAAAGACCACATCTTTTTTTATCCATACCTCAGTTGATGGGCATTTGGGTTGTTTCCAAGATTCAGCTATTACAAACCAACAACATCATACTAAATGGTCAAAAACTGAAAGCTTTCACTCTAAAATCAGGAACAAGGCAAGGATGTCCACTATCAACTCTCCTATTTAATATAGTTCTAGAAACATTAGCCAGAGTGTTATGGTTTCTGTCTACATGTCCCCTCAAAGCCTCATGTGGTCATGGGGAGGCAGGCTTTTTGGAGGCAGCCGAATCTAGAGTTTGTGACTGGTTCATTGTCTAGTGCTAGGATTGGGGGTGTGAGTGTTACACACACCCCAGGGTGGGTAGCCTGCATACAATATAAGGGAGGAAAAGAGGCTTGCTCCTCTCTTTTGCTCTTGTTGCTTTTGCTGTCTTCCACCACCATGAACTGTTGCCCCTCTGCCATGCCACCCTGCCTTGTAGTCAGCTGATTATGGACTGAAACCTCTACAAACTGTGAGCCAAATAAACCTTGCCTCCTTTAACTTGTGGGTGTTGGGTATTTTGACTCAACAATGAGAGAAAAGTAAGACACAGAGCAATTAGACAAGAGAAAAAAATAAAAGGAATAAGGATAGGAAAGGAAGAAGTTAAATTATCATTATTTGCAGATGACATGATACTCTACATCCAAGACCCCTAAAACCCCACCAAAAGACTTGTAGATTTAATAACCAAATTCAGTAGTGTAGCTGGATACAAAGTCAACACTCAAAAGTCAATAGCATTCCTGTACACAAACAACAAACTCACTGAGACAGAAATTAGGGAAATCACATCCTTCACAATAGCATCCAAAAAATGAAATACTTAGGAATCAATCTAACAAAGGAGGTCCAGTGAGATAGTTCAGCGGCATAAGCACCTGCCTGGCAAGAATGAGGTCCTGAGTTCGACTCCCGGAACCCACATAAAGGAAGAAAAGGGTCGGTGATATCGCTCAGCGGCACAAGCACTTGCCCGGCAAGCACAAGGTCCTGAGGTTGACTCCCGGTACCCACATAAAAAAAAAAAAAAAAGAAAATTATAGTACTCTGAAAAAGAAGACTGAAGAGGATATTAGAAAATGGAAAGATATCCCTTGCTCATGGATAGGAAGAACCAACATAGTGAATGGCCATACTCCCTAAACTGTTATATAGATTTAATGCAATCCCAATCAAAATACCATTAACATACTTCACAGACCTAGAGAAAACATTTGTACAATTTATTTGGAACCAAAAGAGACCTACAATAAAAAAAGCAATTCTGGGCAACAAAGACAAGTCAGGGGACATCACAATCCCTGGCTTGAAATTATACTACAAAACTACTGTGATAAAAATCAGCATGGTACTGGCAAAAAAACAGACCTGAGGATCAGTGGAACAGATCAGAAGATGCAGACACAACTACAAACACAGCCAGCCACCTTATCTTTGACAAAGGGGCCAAACATGTTCACTGGAAGAATGAAATCCTCCTTAATAAATAGTGCTGGAAAAACTGGCTTTCCACATGCCAAAGACTAAAACCAGACGTATGTCTATCACCATGCACTAAACTGAAGTCAAAATGGATCAAAGATCTAAATATTAAAACAGGAACATTAAATCTACTGGAAAAGAAAATAGGTAGAAATCTTGACATAGTTGTAGGCAGAGACTTCATGAGCAAAACGCAGATTGCATGGGAAATTCTAAAGAGATTCAACAACTGGAATCTCATCTTATTAAAAAGCTTTTGCACAACAAAAGAAATCACCAACAGAGTGAAAAGACAACCCATAGAGTGGGAAAAAATTGTAGCCAGTTGTCCCTCAGAGGACTTATATCTAGAGCATATAAAGAACTGAAAAAAATCAGAGGCCCCAAGTTCAAAGACCCAATCCAAAAATGGGCATCTGAGATGAATACGCACTTCTCAGATGAAGAAATACGAATGGCAAACAAATATATGAAAAAAATGTTCAACATCATTGGTCATTCAAGAGTTGCAAATTAAAACAACACTGAGATTCCATCTCACTCCAGAAAGAATGGCTATCATCAAGAAATCAATCAATAACAAACGCTGGAGAGGCTGTGGGGAAAAATGAACCCTTCTCCACTGTTGGTGGGAGTGTAGACTGTGTAACCACTGTGGAAATCAGTATGGGGATTCCTCAAAAACTATGATTAGAGGTCCCATTTGACCCAGCTATTCCCCTTCTGGGTATCTTCCTGGAAGAATAAAAAATGTCATAGCACAGCAATATATGTGCACCCATGTTTATAGCAGCACAATTTGTAATAGCTAAATCTTAAAATCTGAATTTCTTATACACTGTTGGTAGGAATGTAAAATGGTATAGGTTCTCTGGAAAATAGTTTGCCAGTTTCAAATAAAACCATACAACCTGGCAACCACACTCCTGGGTATCTATTCCAATGAAATGAAAATTAACATCTACACAAAGAGCTATATCCAAATGTTTGTATTTTTATTTGTCATACCCCAAAACTGAAAACAAAACATCCTATTTAGTTGAATGAGTAAACAAATGGTTATACATCCACACTATAGAATACTAATCAGCAATAATAAGGAATGAACTATTGCTACATAGATGTATCTCAAGGATATTATCCAGTGGAAAAAAGTCAATTTCAAAAGGTCTCATGCCATATGATTCCATTTATATAATATTCTCAAAATTTAAAAACCAGAGAGGTGAAGAACACACTTGTAGTTTTCAGGAGTTCTGATGGTGACAGGGAAGAAAGTGGGTGTGACTAGGAAGGGTAGCATGAAGGAGGTATTTGTGATGATAGAAGAGTTCTTTATTTTGATTGCAAATCTATAATTGTTGAAGCCCTGATTATATTAAATCTATACCCAAGATAAAACAGAATTATATATACATTGTACAAACTTCAAATTTCTAGTTTTGACACTGTACTATACTTCTATAAAATATAATCATTGGGGTAAAATGGGTGAAAGGTACACTGGACCTCTTTGTATGTTTGCAACTTCCTATAAATCTATTATTTGTTTCAAAATAAATAGTTTTTTTTAAAGATATTGGACTAAAAAGCAGAGCTCTTAAAAACATGGCAGAAATTAAAAGTAATAGAAAGATTAGAAGTAAAGTTAAGTCTCCCAAGGAAGGCAAAAAGACAAAGATAAGGAAAACAGGAGATACAAGTAAAAAAAATTAGAGAACCAGCCATACAAGTGCAACATCAGAATAATGAATTTAAGAAAGAGGATGGAGAAAGTATGAGGGAAAAATCAACAACAAAAAAAAATTTTTTTTTTAATGTGGGTACCAGGAGCCAACCTCAGGACCTTGCGCTTGCCAGCAAGCGCTTGTGCTGCTGAGCGATATCACCAGCCCCTTTTCCTTTATGTGGGTTCTGGGAGTCGAACTCGGGACCTCGCACTTGCCAGGCAGGCGCTTATGCCGCTGAGCTATCTCACCAGCCCTACAATAAAATAATTTAAGAAAATTTTACAGACTAGAAAGACACAAATGTCTAGTACTACCAAATGAGTGAAAACAGACACTAGCAAGAAATACCTTTGTGAGAAGAGAATTAAGTCACCAAGTATAAGAATGGCTTTGGACTTCTCCATAGCAACACTGGCTGCTAGAAAACCACAAAGCAATATTCTCAAGATGTTGATGATTTCCAACCAAAAATTCTATACTCAGCCAAACTCTCAGGCCAAAAATAAATGTGAAAGTAGAATAGCATTTTTAGATATCCTTAATATTTTAGCCATAAATAAAAAAATACTTATGTATCCTTTCTCAAGAATTACTGGAAGCTGTACTCCATGAGAGTAAGCTGGGCATCTAGGGCACAAAATGTACCAGACAGGGTGTCCCTGATCCTCTCCTTATATACCTAAAACTATTCCTCCTCCTCCCATAGTCTTGACCTCATTGATGAGCAGTGATGGCAAACCCAAGCTGGGAACCTAAGTCATTCATCTCACTCTCATCTCTCAAAAATCATGGAGTCTTAATGATTTTACCCCTAAATATTTCTCCTCAGTTCTGTCCTTAATTCCATAGCCTCATATTAGATCTGTATCAGAATAGCTGCCTAACCTATCTCCTCTGTCTCTAGTCCTGGCCTCTACAATATGGCTACAGTCGTCTGCCTAAAATGTAAATATGACTATTTCATTCCCTTACTAAAACTCTTCAAAAGCTTCTTTTTTCTTTTTGTGGGTACCGGGGGGTCGACCTCAGGACCTCGCGCGCCAACAGGCGCCCGTGCCGCTGAGCGATATCACCGGCCCCTTTTTCGTATGTGGGATCCGGGAGTCGAACTCGGGCCCTCGCGCTTGCAAGGCAGGCGCTTACGCCGCTGAGCCATCTCACCGGCCCTTCAAAAGCTTCTTGATTCTGACCAGCAGGTAAGATAAATATGTGGACAAATGCTGCTCTCCATACCTACCTCCTCCATCTCCATGATAAGACATTCGTTATTATTTTTAGTTGACAAACCACAATTTTATATACTCTACTAATAGGATACAATGTGATAAACATACTAAGTAAAATGTCTAAAGCAAGCTGATTAACATATCCATCACCTATGTAGTGAAATGTGAAATTTACTCTTAGCTATTTTGAAATATATTAACTGTAGTGATCCTGTTGTGCATTAGATCTCAAAAACATAAATCCTCCTACCTGAAACTTTGCACCCTTTGAGGAACATTTCCCCATTCCCTCCCTCCCCTATTCCCAGCTTTTGGTGACCGCCATTCTACTCTCTGAGTTAGACTTTTTTTTAGACTCCACATGTAAGTGGAATTCATTACTAATTGACGATGGCACTCTCCTGGACAGGCTAGCTTTGGCCTTACATCTTTCTAACACAGCACCCTGCATTCACCGAGAGATGAAATAACTAACTCAGGTTGGGTTGTAAAGCACAGAGGACCCTCCCAACTTTACTCCTGCCTTTGTACAGACTCCTGTAGGGAATTCTGAGAGTTCACACACTCCTGCCTTCACTCACGCTCTCCTACCCGGGGTGTTTCTTCACATGATTAACCAATGGCCTTGGCATGTCTGGAGCCCTGCTATCTCCAGAGCCCTCCTCTCATTCCCTCAGTTGGGTCCTACCTTCGCTCACCTAAGATCCTGCTCCCTAACCACAATGTATTCAAATCCTACTTACAAGTCTCCGTCACTAGACTGAACTTAAAGGGCCAAGGCCTCGTTTTATTCTCTTTGTATGTCTAGCACCTACAGCATGGTAGGAGTCCAATATTTGTTGACATTAAATCGCCACAAATGCGGCAGGGCACTAAGGGTCAAAGAGATGAAGTAGCAGGTCCTGTGGAAAGGCAGGGAAACTAATGTCCTATTTTGCCCCTCTTCCAGTGGCTTGGTCTGCTTGTTCCTGCAATTCTTGTACTCCCTCCATCAGAAGTAAGGGCTCCCTTTCCTCTCCTTCCTTTAGTGTTCCCAGCTTCCTTTGTGTTTTTCACTGGTCTGCAACTGTCACTCCTAAACGCTAAGTCCTTTGAAAGCAGGGTCCGTATCTTTATGTACTTCGCTCTTCGCAGAGACAAATACAGTACTGGCATCTAGTCAGCATTAAGGGAGAAGATCGCCAGTCACCAGGCAATGCTGAACGTGGCACCAAGCCCCAGGCCCGCCCCGCCCCTGGCCCAGCGATCCGACCCCTCCTCACGCCGGCCACTTCCCGCCTTCCAGGCGGCGGAAGTCGCTGGCTGTTCGTCCCTGCCCACGTGGCGCCTTTTCCGGTGCGCCTGTCCCCTCCGGCTCTCGGGTCCGGACCTGGCCCTCACCTCAGGATTCCCAATGTGTCTCCGGACAGACATATTTGCTCCAACCGACCACGCTCGGGGTTCTAGCCTCACGGATTGCCTCTAACCCTAGCTTTCTAACCCCCAACAACCTTCCTCAGCCACCACCCTATAACCTCTTCTTCGATTGGCCTGTTGTCCCCCGGCCAGCCAATGGGGGCGTCGTTTACTCTCGGTGCAAAGAGCGCTGAAGAGCGAGACGCCGATCAATGGTTGCCAAGGGCAACGCGGGACGCCGGCTGGAGTGGCCTTTTGTGCTGTGGGCCAGCGACAGGCTCCATCCCTTAGAGCGCGAAGAGAGGCGCGGGGGGAGGGGAAGGGTAGCGCCTGCGCAGACCCCAAGATAGGGGGAAGGGCTGAAGAGTGAGGCTGAAAAGGGAATTTTAGCTGATTTGGGAGCACAAGTACGGTACAGGTCGCCCCCCTCCCACCCCGAACCCATTTCCCTCTCTTAAGACCATTCAAATCAAACACCTGGGCTACTTCTTCCACAATAGGGGATTTGAAATGGGCCAAGGTTGTTTAGCAAGAATGAGTACATAGTTTATTATTTTCAGGTTAAGTTATTATGCAAATTACGCAACACATCATGTGTAAATACAGTAATTATTGTTGCTTTAAAAGCTTTTAGGCTAGCTAAAGAACGGCAGCCTTAATTGCAAAGCACACACCGCATTCAGTGGTTCATCATTCATTTAACAAGTATTTAATAAGTACCTTAGGAGAAAAGCTGCAGTAGATTTTGTGGAGGATGGGAAAATGACTAAAACTCAATCCCGTCGTCATGGAAACTATTGTGACTCCTGCCACCAGCCACCACCTGTTCTCATTCCAGATCTGAAAATTAAGTCCTAGCACCTTTACGAAACAATTACACACACAGTTTGACTTGGCTTCTAAATGTCCCACCAAATCCATCAAAATTATTATTTCCTTTTACATGGAAGGAACAACACAGTAACCCTTTGTCCTTTGCTCTAAATTGTTTTTCCAAGAATGGAGAAAGGTTACCCTGAGGTGTTCATACCCACTAGCTCTTTGTGAATAATAGCGTGCATCTGAGTTGAAGTTTGCAGATGACCCATCCAGCAACATGGTCTCACATGCCCTTGCCTCTCAGACAATTCAGCAATCTACTCTTAGGGCCACGCTTTGGGTCATATTGTCATTCAGAGTTCTTGACCTCCAGGATCTTGAACTACAGCCAAAGCTGCCTTGCACTTCATTTACTCTTTCATACTTACCAAATTTTACTTAATTCCTTACTGTTTGCCAGTTCTTTAACCCCTCCCTCTAAAATATCCAGTCTGTCACTTTTCCACTAGAATAAGGGTTTGGGGCTGCAAAAAAATTGGAAGGTGAGTCATGGGGAAGACATTTACCTGGAGTTTTTGCATGGCAAGCAGAAGCTTCTAGACACATTCCTACTTAGGATGCAAGCTTACCTACTGCAACTTAGGGATGGGGTGACTATGCAGATTCTGGGAGAATAAACAGAAGAAAGAGGAAGATAAAGAGGGACTAAACTCGTAAGTGGTGAAAAAGAGGCAAAGACAGACTTAGAGATAAGTATGCACGTACACATACCTGTAATACCAGCACTTGGGAGGCTAAGGCAGGAGGATCTATGTGAGTTGAAGCCCAGTCTGGGCTACATAGTGAGTTCAAGTCCAGTCTGAACTACATAGTGAGACCCTGTCTAAAAAAAGAACAACCCCCCCCAATGATATGTGTAGGTAAATTTACAGTTCTATACATGCAAAGAGTTAAGGGAAAAGAGCAAGGAATAGGAAGTTATCAAGGATGTGGCTATAATTTTTCTAACTTGGAGTACTGAATAGATAGGTGATAATGCATTAATCAAGTAGAAGCACGATGGTCAAGAAGCCAGAAAAATAGAAAGTATAAGATCCAACAGCCCATTCAACATTCATTCTTCCGTGTTTTGGCATACTTCTTTGTATGGCTGTTTCTCTTTTATTTCAGAAGGTATGGGAATATCGGATTTATTGACCTTAGTAGTCATTGTGGTTGTCAAATCTCGGCTGCATATGAAGCACATAAAGAAATGGAACTGTGGGTTCTTCACTCATGCTGGGTATGTGTCTGGGGCAGAGAAATTTAAATACGTGTTCTTCTCCCCACCTCTTAATTCTGGTACAGGAGGGCCTAAGACCCACATTTTGATAGATTGTGCTCCAGCAAAGCCATCTATTTCCTTCACATTGTGCCTCAGTGGGACTTTTGGAAAGCTTAAAGCTATAAACTAAAAGGCTTTTAATATCATCATTTATTTTGGATTCTACTATGCCATAACTGGATCAAAATTAAAGCAAGGTATTTACCCTCAAAATGAAAAATAGGTAAATGGCACGAAATAATAGTCTATAGAAGAAAAACATTCAAAAATAGATGAAGAAATGCTGAGCTAATAATCAAAGAAATACAAGGCGAAATAACTATATCCCATTTTTCAACTAACAAATAGACAAAGGGTATTGTTTCTCTTCTTTTAATGATAATGCTCAGTGTTAGCTAATGATTTATGAAACAAGCACATTTATACACTATTAGTGTGACTATAAAGACACATGACCATTTTGAAGAGTAATTTAAGGGTAGGCACTGAGAAGTTCTTGAATCTCAATATTCTAAGAATTTTGCCTAAGAAAATAATCAGAGCACTATTCAGAAATTACACCAGAAATGTTTAATAGAATCTTATTGAAATGATGAAAATTGAAACAATCTAACTGATCATCAATAAAAAGGATCAAAATATATGATGGTATATCTGCAAAAATGTAATCTTATGGAACTATTAAAAAGTATGCTTCAAGCAATAATTAAGGCAATGGAGATCTCTTCCTGATATAGTGAGTGAAAAGCATGGAACAACTTTTTATTTAAAATGATCCTGATTTGCACGGAGAAAAACACATGTATCCACAGAAAAAAATTGAAAAAAAATTTAAATGCAAACCATCTCTGGATTATAGAATATGGACATTTGTTTTATTCTTTATACCTTTTACACATTTCACAGATTTTCTTTAGTTACTGTGAATTCATTCTGTACTTTAAAAATCACATTTTCCCTCTAAGAGAAAAAGCCTGATACCGACTTCTGCCTGAAAAGTGTCTACGGCTTTTATCGGGGCTGATTTAGACCAGAGCTGAATTCTGAGTAATTCTTCTATGTGAAGTGCTGCTGTTCTTGGCAATAAAAGACTCTCCAGGTACTTGAGTGAGATCTTGCAATCAGAGTCCTGATTGCTAAGAGGTTCAAGCTTTGTTTGTGAGAGAAGAAGTTCTGATTCTTTTCTTAAAAGTTCCTACTTGCACTGATTAATCTTATTTTTCCTGAAGTTAGAAGTGCTCTTGTGAACTTCCATTTGTTTGATGTCTCCTTTTTAACCCTGTAAGGGTTCCTAAAAGCTTTTAGTCTCTGCAGAGTTGGGGGGAAAAGTCCAGGTAGGGCACTGTAGCTAGTGTAAGGCTAGTTTGTTTTAGGTGCCCCTGTGCCCAATCAATCCCCAGCCTCCTATTCCCAGAACTAAATGGGCATTTTGATATCAAGCAGGCTAGGTCTTTTCCTAATGCCTAAAACACTCTGGACCCTCTTTCCTCCGAGTCCCTCTGCTTGTCTGCTCTCACAGCCTCCATCCATCCAATTAGGTCTCCATTCCCCTATTCTTGGGAGCCTAACCTGGTTTCCTGCTTAAACCCCAGCAACTTCTGCTCAGACCTGTCTTAGGATGTTACTTCTTGGACGTGGGCTTTGGCTTTTTTCCCTGGCTGCATTTACCCTCATTTCCTAAATGAAATGCTCTTCCAGAGGCTTGAGGAAATAATTCTTCTCAATCCAGTCCAATCTTTGGGTTCTTTCCTTACCTCCAGGAATGGAACTGCATGGGAGGGAGTAGACCCTGCAAATCTGCAGGCTCCATCCTGTGATGAGGCTCCTTTGATGGTGGTAACAATCTGGTGCCATTGTACTGGTGGTGGGATGTGTCCAACGGAGGAGCACCACCACCTGTGAGTGGGGACCCCTTGCCTGCCTCTGGGTACTCTTAGGCTAGAACTGAAGTGTTGGACCTGGACCCGAAAGCCTCAAACATCCCCGCGCTGCACCCCCCTCCCATGTGGGAGTAATGCTCACCTCCTGGCACTTCTTTGAAATCATCACAGGCTGCACTACTTTCTGATAAAACTAAAAACTTGTCTTAATTGACATTGTTATGGCTTGTATTTAGATGTCCGCCTAAAGCCTTATGGAGTTATAGGTGGGGCTTTTCAGAGGTGTCGGTATTTAGGGTTTGTGATGCTGAGATCAAGGATGCAATGCTGGTATTAAGGGTGTGAGTGCTATCCACTCTAAGGGTGGGTAGCCTGGTTAGATATAAAGGACAGAAAAAGGGTTATTGCTTGTCATTTGCTGCCTTCTGCCTCCCCTGCTTTGCCATGGACTATTTCTCCTCTGTGATGCCCCTCTGCCATGCCACCCTGTCTTGGAGCCAGCCAACTATGAACTGAAACCTCTACAAATTGTGAGCTGAATAAACCTATCCTCCTTTAACTTTGGCTGTCAGGTATTTTGTCTTAGCAATGACAAAAGTAACTAAGACAGAAATCCTGATTGCTTTTCTGATGGACAGGTCAGCAGTCCCATCTGTACAATTCTTTCTCACAGGCATCTCTGAGGTGTCTAAGTCTTTTTCTGTTGCTATTTTAAAAATATACCTGCAACCAGGTAATTTAAAAAGAATAGAAGTTTATTTAGCTCATGGTTCTGGAGGCAGGGAAGTTCAAGAGGACAGTGCTGGTATTTACATGGCACGCGTGAAGGCCTTCTTACTGCACCATACATGGTAGAGGGCATTATGTGGTGAGACAGAAGAGGTATCCAGAAACCAGAGAGAGCTCATTTTTATAACGAAGGCATTTCTTTGATAACTCATTAGTCCATTTTCCCATGAAGGAATTAATGCACTCATATAGGCAGTCTCCTTATGATTCTATGACCTCAAAAAGGACTCACCTCCAAATATTATTAGCGTATGAAGTTGAGGATTAAGTTTTCAACACATGAAATTTGGGGGATGCATTCAAACCATACAATGGGCCACATGGAACACCTAGATGTGGTAGAAGGGATGCATGATGTCCCCTACCAGACGATCCAAAACCTCCTTTACCCCCTGTAATGAAGCCCAGGGCATTAGGTTGTTACATGCCGTATTCTGGCTTTCACTTGGGATTTGAATAGAACAATGTTCTGTCATGGACACAGTTCCAAGAGGTCTCTGAAGACTGATCTGGGTCAGAATGGAGGAGCTGGAAGATACCTGTTGCCTTCTGTCCTCTGAAGAGGCCAGTAAATATGGATCAATTGCGCCAGATGGTCACATTTTTCAAAATAATCTACAGTCTAGGTTTTTATATGAAATCTACAGGCCCCTAACTTACAACCCCTGCAAATATAATTCCTGTCCTTCATGATTTTTAAATAATCAAGATCATACTCATGGTAAAAACAAAACAAAACTAATGCCATGGTGGCTGGGAAGTAGAGAGAGAGCTCACTTTCATAACAAAGCTCCTCCTCAAAACCCATTAAGCTATGAATCCATAAATGGGTTAATTTGTTGAGGAAATAAAAGCCCTCCTAATCCAATCACCTCCCAAAAGGCCCCAATTGTGAACATCAATGGGGACCAAGTCTTCAACATGAGTGTTTGAGGGACATTTTAGATCTGAACACTGTCTCCCTCTCTCTCTCTCTCTCTCTCTCTCTCCCCCTCTCCCTCTCGCTCTCCCTCTCCCTCTCTCCCTCCCTCTCGCTCTCCCTCTCCCTCTCTCCCTCCCTCTCCCTCTTTCTCCCCTGATTGATAGATACACATATATAGACACAACACACATATGTGCACATACGTACTGTATTAGTCACTTTTCCTTCGCTGGGACAAAATACCCAGCATCCACAAAGTAGAACAGGAGAGATTTATTTTGGCCCACAGTTTCAGTCCATGGTTGATTAGCTCCAAGGCAGGAATGGCATGGTGGAAGGGCATAGTGGAGGAAAGCTGCTCATCTCATGGCAGCCAGAAAGCATAGAAAGAAAGAGAGAAGGGAGGAGCCAGGTTTCCAGGTCACATCTCCAGGGACCCATCTCTTTCAAGCAGCCCCACCTCCTAATAGCACACTCAGCTAGGATCTCATCAATGGTTAATCCATTGATAAGTATGGTACCTCCATGATGCAATTACCTTCCAAAAGCCCCACTTCTGAGCATGAAAGAGTTTTGGGGGGACATTTTAGAGCTAAACCAATACACATACACACTATTGGTTCTATTTCTCTGGAGAACTCTGACCAATACAGAGCGCCAGACACAAAGGGAGTTTATGTTCACTTTCAGAGTCTTCTCCCTTTGTGTCCCTTGTGTATTCAAAGATTGGGACATCAGAGAGAGGCTCCCTTGGTGGTGTAGACTTGCAGGAAGTGATTGGCTGTTGCTAGAGACAGGCACAACCACTAGCCATATCCTATGACCATCCTTTTATTAAAGTGATAAAACCTTAGGCTGTTAGGGGAGGTGACCCCAAGGGTAGAAACAAAACCTGTCTGCACCTGGAACTGAGCAATGTCTCCTGCTTCAGGAGGAGGATAGAACCAAAATAAATCTCTCCTCCTTTAAGTTGTGGGTGTTGGGGATTTTTGTCCCAGCAAAGGAAAAGTGACTGTTATAGTATGTATGTGCACATGTGTGTGTTGTGTCTACCTATGTGTATCTATCGATTGAGGGAAAAAGAGGGAGAGAAAGAGGGAGAGAGAGAGAGTTTAGATCTAAAATGTCCTTCAAAAGCTGTCTCATAGGGGGGTATAAAGGAAATCTCTCAGTTCTCAAGGTGGGCTTTGGTTAGCAGGGGAGAGGTGAGGGGAAGAAGGAAGGAACCTAAGACTCAATCTCCAGACCTAGGTGCACAGGCTTTGCCTAAGACAGGATGGACCAGTAGAATCAAGAGCTGCCACCTGCCCCCGCTTCCGGCCACAAGTTAGCAACAATAACAAGCAACAATAGCTGATCTATGACTGAAGGGGAAGCAGGTGTGTGAGAGAACCTGCACTCAAAGGGACAGGTGTGCAGGGCAGTGGTACAGATATGCAGGTCCTGCTGAAGGCCAGCAGTGGAGCAGACATACTGAGAAAAACCCTGCAGCAACCCATTCCTTACACCAATCACGAGGTTATGACCCTCTCTGGTACAGTGAAGATAACGACAGCAAAAACCAAACTCAAAGCAGCACAACTACTGTCTAGATTAACTCAGCTGCTATAATAATAGCTTAACAAAAGAAAGGGCATGAACATTTCTAAGCATAAATACCATTTACTTAGTTTCAATTAGTTTTTACATATTTACAGCATTCAGTATCAAATTATGACACACAAAAAAGGAAAGAAAAATGAGAGAGAGGATTATTTATCAGGAGATAAAGCGATGAACAGAACAAGATTCATCAATCAGGGATCCATCAATAAGAGATTTTAAAATAACCATGAGTGATTATATTAAAAGTTCTATGGGAAAAATTAGCAAATACATATGTGAGGGTATGGATAATTTTGGCTAGTAGAACTTATAAAAAGGAAATGAGAAAAACAAAAACAAAAACACATCATCAGCCAGGCGTGATGGCCCTTGCCTATAACCCCAGCACTCTAGGAGACTGAGGCAGCAGGCTCGCAAGTTTGAGCCCAGGCAGGGAAACTTAGTGATTTAGGAAGACTCTGTTTCAAAATAAAAAATAAAAATGGGCTGGGGACATATCTCAGTGTGAAGGCCTTGGGTTCAATCCCAAGTACTGTTAAAAAACAAACAAAAAATCCCCCACAGAATCAAAGATGAAGAGTTCTTGTGTTAGGACCAGTAGCAGACAGACACAGCTGATGAAAGGATCAAGATTTTTTATTTTTTTATTTTTTTGTGGGTACTGGGGGTCGACCTCAGGACCTTGTGCACCAGCAGGCGCCTGTGCCTCTGAGCGATATCACCGGCCCCCTTTTTTGTATGTGGGTTCCGGGAGTCGAACTTGGGCCCTTGCCCTTGCCAGGCAGGCGCTTAAGCCACTGAGCCATCTCACCGGCCCAAGGATCAAGATCTTGAAGATGACACAAAAGAAATTATCTAAAATGAAACACAAAGAGAAGAAAGTACAGAACAGAGCACTAATTAACTATGGACAGTGTCAAATAGAAACTAGAGAATCAGACAGAAGAAATAAAGATACAATGGTGAAGAGTTTTCCAAAATTAATGAAAGACAACAATTACAGATCTAAGAAGCTCAACAGCATAAATGCAAACAAACCAAACCAAACCAAAATCAAGGTAAAATCTACCTGTGTACTCATTATAGCCACAGTGCTGAAAGCCAAAGATTCAGAGAAAAATCCAAAGGCACCTGGAGCAGGGGGATTATTACAAACAGAAGAACAAAGACAAGATGACTGCAAACTTCTTGTTAGTAACTATACAAAACAGAAAACAGTGGAGGGACAATTTTAAGTGCAGAAAGTGAAAAAATATTCCTGAATTCTGTAATTAGGATAGGTAACTTTTTAAAATGAAGATGCAATTAATATTTTTTTCAGAAAAAAATGAGGGAATTCAGTGCTGATAGACCTGTATTACAGAAAATATTGAAGGAAATTCTTCTGCAGAAAGAGTATGATACTAGTAGAAATTTTGATATACACAAAGAAATAAAGAGCAATCAGTGACAACAATAAAAAGGAGGGTAAATTTTACTCTTTTCTTTTCCTGTTTTTTCTTTTAAAAAATTCACTAATTAAAAAATTCACTACTACAAATAGTAACAATGTATTATGGGATATTTATGACATGTAAAATTAAAATAGATGAGAACAATAGCACAAAGGGAGAGGGAGAGGAAGTGGCAGTGTGAGGTCTTTAAAATATACATGAAGTCTACCCCTCGATCACCCTGGTCATTTTCAACCTTTTTTTTTCTGCTGTCTATTGTATCAATACATAAGGTGCAGCTATTTAAAAGTGGACTGCAATAAATTTAAAATGCATATTGTAACCACTTAAAAAATAGCAAGACATTAAATTTAAATCCAACCATCCTAACAATTAAAATAAACACAAATAGTCTAAACCACAGTAGTAAACAATTTGGCTCCAATTTAGCCTGCTGTCTGTTGTTGTGAGAAAAGTTGTATTGGAACATCCATTAATTTATGTATCGCCTGTGGCTCCTTTCTCACTCCAATGGCAGAGCTGAGAACTTACAACAGAGATTGGATGACTTGCAAAACATAAAATATTTACTATCTGGCCCTTTACAGAAAAGTTTGCCAATTCCTAGTGTAAGCACCCCGATTAAAAGGCAAATGGATAGGCTACCTATAAGAATTGCACCTCAAAATTGTGAGTACAGATTGGTTAAAAGTAAATGAACAGAAAAATTATCTATGCAAACACTAATCAAAGGAAAGCTGGACTGGGGAAAAGACTGTTCAACAACTGGTTCTGGGAAAATTGGATACCCACATGCAATAAAATGAAGTTGAACCTCTACTTTATACCATATATAAAAATTAATCCACACCAAATGGGTCAAAGACCTTGTCTTAACCTATTTTCTGCTGCTTAAAGATGAAACTACAGATCTCTTTCTGGCAGCATTTCCTGACTATCCCTTGTCCTCATCCCAGACTTTGGGAGGTTCTCTTTTTAAATACCTTCAATACTGGTATGTAAAAAGCCCAGACTGTAATAGGTGATTTCCTTATCTGTCTCCTTTACTGCCCAATTGGTTCCTTGAAGGCAAGGGACATCATAGCTTGTTCCTTACATCCCTAGTGACTAGCATGGTGTCTGGCTTAAGGTAAGTACTCAATAAATATTTGTCAAGAATAATATTCTGTGACAGAGCCTATGAAGGCACATGGGAGATCAAAACATGGAAATCTCTCCCTTGATCACCCTGGTCATTTTCAATCATTTTTTCTCCTGTGTAGTGTATCAGTACATAAGGCAAAATGTAAAAGTATCTCCCAAACCAATAAGTAATATTACCCTTTGATTGTAAAGTGAATAAGAGCCACACAAAATGGATATGAATAAACATCTGCAAATGTCCTCCAAAGAAACAGGATGCTGCAGAGCCTGGAAATCTAATCAAGGCATGACGGAATGTGGAGGAAAGTTGTAACCTCATCAATGGCCTTAACAGCTGAAGAAAGAATATGGGAGCAGAAGGGGGGTGGTGGTCTGTAGGGAGTGCTGAAAAGTAGAGCCAAGAAACAAACATTTGTCATTATGTCTCCAGCCCTGTCAAGGAGAGTTGTTTTTTGACCATTAGACACAGATATGCAGTCTCCCCTCTATTCCTCTGGATAACACAGAGCTCATCCAATTCCCTCCCTTTGTTCTGGTTTCATGCTCACAAACAATCTCCTGATTATAATTTGGCTTCTAATGCACATTTTCCACCAGGAGAGAATGCACTGACCAGTCAACATGAACATCTGGTCCATTTGGCAAGGAGCATTGTCTTTGTATATGAACACATTGGTGTTCTGGTTTATACATCAGTCAGTTTATTCACACTAGGGGCTGCAGAAGTGCTCGTTCTCCCAGTCCTTGCTAAGACTGCCAGCAAAGCCCGGTTCCCCTTTCTTTGCACCCTTGGTCAGCAATGAGTGGAGGACCAAGTATTACGAGTCAACCACAGCTCCTCTGAGAACACCCCCATCTTGGTTCAGGCTTACCTCTCCCTCACAGAGAAAAGGGCTTTGAGCTTATCACAGTGCCAGTGTGCAATGCCTGTCCTCAAGGCTCTCCCCCCTCTTCAGAAATCTGTTCTCCTCTCGTGACACAGCTCTCATCTTTCCATACTATGGTTCTTGGTCAGTATGTTCATTCACCTTAGTATTCACATTCAGAGGTTGGGAATTAAAAGAAAACCTTCCAGAGAACATCTTAGAGTTGAGAAGGATCTGGTATAAACAGCTCAGCCACAATTAGAACGGAGGGGAAAGAAGGAAGAGATCAGTCTCTACCTGGTTGTGTTAACCCCGCTGGAATGTATGCTTGGACAACTCCCCTAGGCCCTAATGCCTCTACTGATGGTTTTGGTAGTATGGCTGTTTTGGGGGCGCTTTTTCTCAATGGATTGCTTTGAATGCTAGGAAAAGTTTGAAAGCTAAGTTGATGAGATCTCTGAGAGGAAATGCCAAAGGGTCAAAGCTGAGCACAAGCGAGGCCTTGCCTACCTTTTTAGACTGAAAAGCAGATCCATAGAAAGCAGAAGGAAGGAAGATGGGGCTGGTGCCTATGCGGGGGAGGACACACCTGCAAATTTGTAATTAAACAGAAGAAAGTAAGTATTTGTTCTTCTTTTCTAGTAGGGAAAGCAAACTGCCTAACTCAGTCATTTTCTGTCGCTGTAACAAACAGGATGGGATGGGATACTTTATGAAGAAAAGACATTTATTTTGGCTCACAGTTTTAGGGGTTGGGAAACACAAGATTGGGGACCAGCATCTTCTCAGCTTCTGGTGAGGGCCACATGGTGCTTCAACTCATGGTGAAAATGGAAGGGCAAGTGGATATGTGTGAAAGACAGAAAAGGGGCCTTAGCTCCCGTGATCACAAATCTATGCCCTCGAGAAAAGTGTTGACCCATTCATGAGAGTTTTGCTCCCATGACCTAAACACCTTCCAGCAGGCCCCAACTCTCAACGCAATTGTATTAAGGAAGTAAGTTGCCGACAAAAGAACTTTTAGAGGGCCACTCAATAGTTGAGGAAAAGCTCTGCCAGAAACATGTAACAAACAAATTTGGAAGCTCAAGTGAAATTATTGATTCAGGCAGAGAGCTTCTACAAGTGTTTCTAAAAACTCTGGCAAATGATTGTTGGGAATCTACACTTGTGTTTTTTTGTTTGAATAATTGTCATTCTACCGTATAGGAAGTAGCATTTTATTGTGGTTTTGCTTTTCATTTTTCTTATGGATAGTGAGGCTAAGTATCTTTTCATGTGCTTATTGGCCATTTTAATACCTTCATTTAATTTATTGAATCCATTGTCAATTTTAAAATTAGGTTATTCTTTTTCATAGTTGGGCTAAAAGAATTTCTTTATATATTGTAGATACAAGACCCTTATTAGATACATGTTCTTCATATATTTTTCCCATTCTGTGGTGTTTTATTATTTTACTATCTAGACAATGTCCTCCAAGGCACGAAAGTTTTAAAATTTGAAGCTCAATTTACCTATTTTTTCATTTGTTGTTTTTACATTTGGTGTCATATCTAAGAAGCTATACCTACCCCAAATTTATGAAGATTTATCTTCACATTATCTTCTAAGAGTTTTATAAGTTTAGCTCTATGATTAAGTTAAGTTTTTGTTCTATTGTTAGTTAATTTTTGTACATAGTATGAGGTAGGGGTCCTGTGGGGAGCCATAAATGACCCAGCTTCACGTCTGAGCATGCACCCCCCCCACCCATCCTGATCCTACGTCACTCATTAGACCCTCCCACCATTTCCCTCAAAGAGATATAAGCCCTGGCACTTCCGCAATAAACTCTCTCGCTCGACTTCCCTGATCTGTGTGTGTGTGTGTGTGTCTTCTTTCTCATCCCCATACTGTCGCCCCGGTTAGCGTTCCTGCCCCTGGGAGGCCCCGCTGGTCGGAGTCTTCTTGGGCCACAACACAACATTTGGCGCCCAACGTGGGGCCCGGGAAAGATGGATCCTATGAGGGATCACCCTGTAGGGCGATAAATGCCAACGATTGACCGGTCTTTAGTTTCATTTTCATGAGATTCCTTTCTCAGTGATCCGTACGCCAACTCCTTTCTTCGCGTCTGAATCACAGTAAGCATACAGGGTGCAAAATGGGACAAAACCTCTCCGAGCACGAACTTTTTACTAAAGGGGTCTCTGAAGCGCTCAGAGTGAGGGGAATAAAAGTCACCCCGTGGCAATTGACTGATTACTTTTCCTTTATAAATAAGGTTTGTCCATGGTTCCCCTTGGAGCGCACCATTAACATCAGGGTCTGGGACCGCATGGGTGACGCACTCCAAGATTATTATCGGGTTTTCGGGCCAGAAAAGGTTCCCGTCACAGCCTTCGCTTATTGGACCCTAATTTCAGAACTATTACGGACACAGCCCAATAACCTTCAACCATCACAGGCTCCGGCTCAGCCACTGGGTCAACCGGTTGCCCCCCCAATTACTGATACCCCTATCCCTAGCCCTCCACCCTCTGTAGTTCTCCAGATGCCAGAAGAAAAAGATGGCCGTTGCTCTCCTACTTCCCCCGTACCCACTTCCGCCTTCTTTAACTATAGTCACCCGCCATCTTATGAAACAGACCTCCGCCCACCATCTTGTCCTGGGTCTCCACCGTTGGATGGCCTGTCATCATGTCTTAAGCCCACGCAGCCTCCTGCACTTTACCCCCCTCTTCCTGACCCCCCCGCCTTTCTCCTTACCTCCACAAATACCGCTGCCCTCTGCCCCCCCACCTCCCCTTGTTGCGCCCACCTTTTCAGTTAACTTCCCCTCCCTTCACCCTGCACCTACTGCCACACCCATGCAAGATCAATTTCTCAGTTCGCTTCTGGAGCGCATCTCCCTACTTGAACGTAAGGCTCAACAGGATCATCTTAATTATAAGTTATCTCTTTCTCAGCCCTCTCCCAAGTTACATGCATACCCCATCACAGAGGTACAACAGGCCCCCACGGCGGAGGGACAACCGGCCCCTCCGCCCCAGTGCGCCAGGGTTCCCTTCCCTTTAAATTCCCTCAAAGAACTCAAAATGGCAGTCACCCAATATGGCCCCACCGCTACCTTCACCCTTGTGGTCCACGACAGCCTTTCCCAGGGATGGGTCACCCCAAATGAACATAAGGAGTTGGCAAGGGCCACTCTCTCTGGGGGTGATTTTCTACTCTGGAAGTCTAATTTTCTAGATCAATGTGAAATAATCTCCAAACAAAACCAAGAGAGACAGCCCCCCAACCCAGTTACCTTTGCCATGTTATCCGGAACGGGTGATTTTTGCACTGATGAACAACAAATGGGCCTTAACCCTCAGGCGTTTGCCCAAATCTCCCTGGCCGCAAGTAGAGCCTGGCACAAGCTTCCATCAAAGGGAGAGGGTCCTACCTCTCTTACCAAAATTCAGCAGGGTCCTACTGAACCCTTCTCCGACTTTATTGGCAGGCTCACCAAGGCTGCAGATCGCATTTTCGGAGAACATGAAAATAACAATTCTCTCATAAGACAACTCGCCTTCGAAAATGCTAATCCCACTTGTCAAGACATTATCAGACCCCATCGACATACGGGCTCTATTGAACAGCTTATCAGTCTGTGTGCAGACTTTGGCCCCTCATATCAACAAGGAGTAATGTTTGCCTCTGTGCTCAAAAACACCCTACAAAAGGTCTTATCTTTACAGATAGCTGGCCCACATGATAATAAAAAACCCCCCGCCCACCTTCGTTGCTTCAAATGCCACCAACCAGGACATTTCTCAAAGAGCTGCCCTCTTCGCACAGCCACCCCGCTCCCATCTCTCCCTCAACCTTCAGGCCTCCCACAATCATCTCTACCCCCATCTCGGCCCCCACCTCAAACCATTTGCCCTAAATGCCGAAAGGGATTCCACTGGGCAAATGAGTGCAAGTCCCGATATACTGTTGATGGACACCCCATTCCAAAAAACTTCTCGGGGGGCCCTCCCCAGGCCCCGATATCAAACCCTCTTCTGACTCAGGGGACTACGGAGTCAACACACAATCCCTCCACATTACCGACCTCTTCAAGGCAACACCTTCCAGCCCGGGACTTGACCTCTGTGCCTCCACCCCCATGGTATTAGAGCCCACCTCCCCGGTACATATAGTTCCCACCAATGTTAAGGGTCCACTACCAAAGGGCTTTTGGGGCCTTATACTAGGTCGATTCTCCACAGCTACTCAAGGGATACTCATACATCCAGGAGTTATTGATCCAACCTTTCAAGGACATATCCACCTCCTTGTCTCTGTCTCAACTGGCCCCACTCTAATCCCCACCTTCCCTCCCCTTGCCCAATTGGTCCTTGTTCCCCAAGTCCCCACTCCATCCAACCCTCCTCTTTCCACACATCGTCGGCCCGTTCCCCCTGGTCTCTCCCAGGCTTATTGGTCTCAAACCATATCTCAAGATAAGCCCATGCTTAAACTCTTTATCAATAACAAACCCTTTTGTGGGCTCATTGATACGGGAGCCGACGTATCCGTCATCTCCCATAAACATTGGCCCTCACGTTGGCCCCTGAGGCCCTCGGCCACCCACCTACAAGGCTTGGGATACCTCCAACAACCTTATCAAAGCTCCACCCCCCTTACATGGCGTGACTCAGAAAATAATACAGAAACTTTCCAACCCTTCGTTGTTCGGGACCTCCCCCTCAATTTATGGGGCAGGGACCTTCTCTCACAGATGCAACTCATTATGCATAGCCCCAATGCTATAGTCACTAAACAGATGCTTGCTCAAGGCTACCTCCCCGGACAAGGTCTCGGAAAATACTCTTCGGGCATCACTTCCCCCGTTCATCCTAAACCTTTAGCTCCCTGCCATAGCCTTGGCTACGATGATAGTCCTCCTAATGAGGATCCTCCCTCTGAGCCCCCTCTCCATCCTCAAAATTTTAAATTGGGACCACTGATCCTCCTGTAACTCATGCACAAAAGATCACCTGGCTCTCAGATGATCCTGTCTGGGTTGACCAGTGGCCCATCATAGGCCCCAAATATTCCGCCCTTCTACAGTTGGTACAGGAACAACTCACAAAGGGCCATATTGTTCCCAGCTCCTCCCCATGGAATACGCCCATTTTTGTAATACACAAAAAACATAATAATAGCTTTAGACTACTCCAAGACCTTAGGGCTGTCAACAAGACCATGGTTGTCATGGGCTCCCTCCAGGCGGGTATACCCACCCCCTCTGCCATCCCCCTTAATTCTCATAAGATCATCATCGATCTCAAGGACTGTTTCTTCTCCATCCCTTTACATCCTCAAGATCAACATAGGTTTGCATTTACCGTTCCCGCCCCCCGTCTTCAGGGACCCTCCTCCCGTTATCAGTGGACTGTCCTCCCTCAAGGCATGGCTAATTCGCCAACTCTCTGTCAACAATTCGTAGGCCAAGCCATTCAACCCCTTCGCCAAACCTGGCCTTCTGTGCATGTGTTCCATTACATGGATGATATCCTTCTCGCATGCATTGATGAAAATACACTTTATCGATGTTATGCTCACCTACAAACCCTCCTTAGAGATTCTGGCCTTCACCTCACCCCCAATAAAATCCAGCTCACAGATCCTTACACCTACCTTGGCTTTCAGCTGACACACTCTACCATTCATGGACCAAAACCTCAACTTAGACTTGACACCCTTCACTCCCTCCGTGACTTCCAAAAACTTCTAGGTGATATCAACTGGCTTCTCCCGTCCTTGGCAATCCCCAAATCCACGCTTAGAGCCTTATACGACATCCTTCGTGGAGACCCAAGTCCTACTTCTCCTCGATCCCTAACACCGCTGGCCCGTACGGCCCTCCAACATGTCCAAGAGGCAATCAATACCCAGAGCCTTACCTACATTGACTATACGCAACCCCTTACTCTGATTGTCCTCCCCTCCCCTATACAGCCCACCGCCCTCTTCTGGCAAAATGCGCCCCTCCTCTGGATTCATCTGTCTGTCTCCCCCAAAAAGGTCCTTAATCCATATTATGATCTCATCGCCCAGATAATTATGACGGGCCGCAAACAAGCTAAAATCTATTATCATAAGGAGCCAGATGTCATCATCCTCCCATACTCTGAACACCAACTCACCTGGCTCCTACAGACCTCTGATACATGGGCCATTGCACTTGCTGCCTTTCCTGGCCAAACACAACATCATTACCCCCCCCCCAATAAGCTCCTGGCCTTTTTTTCCCGCCACCCACATATCTTTCCAAAGATCACCTCTTATACCCCCATCGCTAACGCAACCACAATTTTCACAGATGGTTCTTCCTCCGGCCACGCCGCTTATACATGCCTAGATCATAACCCCATCATCATTTCAACACCTGGTCTCTCAGCTCAACACGCTGAACTCCAGGCCATCATTCAGGTTTTCCAAGATTTCCCTAACACTCCCATAAATATCTACACTGATAGTCACTACCTGGCCACCTCCGTCCCCCTTTTGGAGACCCTCTGCAACTTCTTTCACTATACTTCCGTCGTCCCCCTTTTTGCCACCCTCCAGACACTCATCCATGCTCACACACACTCATTTTTCATTGGCCATATACGCGCACACTCTGGTCTTCCTGGGCCTCTGGCCTCAGGCAACGCACTCGCAGATCAAGCTGCTCGATCCACATCTGCCTTCCCCATGCTCCTCCCCACTCCCCGTACTCGACCTTCCTTATCCAATGTCTCTCAAGCACAGGCTGCGCATGACCTACACCACCTTAACGCCCAGTCGCTGCGCACTCTCTTCAAAATAACTAGGGAACAAGCCCGCGCAATTGTTAAACAATGCCCCAAATGCATCACTCACCTGCCCTCCCCAAATTTGGGGGTCAATCCCAAAGGTCTCATCCCTAACGCCCTCTGGCAAATGGATATTACTCATATTCTTTCCTTTAGACAACTCAGGTTTGTCCACGTGTCTGTTGACACCTTTAGTGGCTACATCTTCGCCTCCCTGCAGTCGGGGGAAACAACTAAACATGTCATCGCCCACATGCTCACAGCTATGGCCCATATGGGCTGTCCTACAAGGCTCAAGACAGACAATGGCCCTGGTTATACCAGCAAATCCTTTGCTGAGTTCTGTCAACACCTTAACATTATTCACAGTACAGGGATCCCATATAATCCACAGGGCCAAGGTATCGTCGAAAGGACAAATCAAAAACTCAAAATAACCATTTCCAAGCTCTCGACGGTCACATGGTATCCCACCAAAGGATCCCCCCGCAATATCCTCAACCATGCCCTCCTTATCATCAATTTTCTTTCCCTAGTCCAAAACAATCGCTCCGCTGCCGATCGCTTCTGGCACCCCTCTACAGCCTCCTCCTTCGCCACAGCCCTCTGGAAAGATCCCCTCACTAATCAATGGCATGGCCCTGACCCCGTCCTCATATGGGGAAGGGGCTCAGCCTGTATCTATTCTCAGGCTGACCACAATGCACGCTGGGTACCCGAGCGCCTTGTAAAACAACTTAATAAACCTGCCCAGGGAGGCGCCCCTGAGGGTTAATATTTTTCCTTTATAGATGTTCCCGTCAAGCTTCCTGTATGTTCTTGTGATGCTCCCGGCGACCATCGCTAATCATCAACATGCTTCATTCAGGTGGACACTCAGGCACTGGGGGGACCAAAAGATACTAGGCGTGGCTTGGATCTACTATTCCTCAAGGAGGGGGGGCCTCTGTGCGGCCCTCAAAGAAAAATGTTGCTTCTACATTGACTCCTCTGGTGTTGTCCTACGCGCTATGGACAAATTAAACGATGCCCTAAAAAGAGAGAAATAGCCAGAACGCAAGCCTTATTCCCCAGCGCCGGGTTCTCCACTGTGCTCCCCTACCTTGCCCCCCTTTTTGGCCCCCTTATAGTTGTGGTCCTCGCCTTGACCTTTGGTCCCTGCCTATTCAAGAGACTCATTGCCGCCATAAAAACAGATGCTGATGAGTACAAACAAGCCGAACCATATGATGATATTCAGGCCCCAGCATATAAGAATGTCAGCCAATGACGGGTAAGATGGAGTCACAAGTAACTAACACTCTCAGGACCACCTAAGACAGAGCGCCACTCTTCGCTGGGACGCTGGTGATGCTAGTGGTTAGCTCAATGATGGGTAAGGCCTGAAAAATCAAATGCATAAAAACAAAAAGACTTGCAGTAACCTCCACAACCTAAGACAGGCCACATTCAGGGTCATACAAACATTCATGGTCGGCAATATTCTCATTTGGAGAAAAAGGAGCATATGTGGGGAGCCATAAATGACCCAGCTTCATGTCTGAGCATGCGCCCCCCCGCCCATCCTGATCCTACGTCACTCATTAGACCCTCCCACCGTTTCCCTCAAAGAGCTATAAGCCCTGGCACTTCCGCAATAAACTCTCTCGCTCGACTTCCCTGATCTGTGTGTGTGTGTGTGTGTGTGTGTGTGTGTGTGTGTGTGTGTCTTCTTTCTCATCCCCATACCATCGCCCGGGTTAGCGTTCCTGCCCCTGGGAGGCCCCGCTGGTCAGAGTCTTCTTGGGCCACAACACAACAGGGTCCAACTTCATTCTTTTGCATATGGGTATCCAATTTTCCCAGAACCATTTGTAGAAAGGACTAT
Organism: Erethizon dorsatum; assembly: GCA_028451465.1. Classification (NCBI taxonomy): domain Eukaryota; kingdom Metazoa; phylum Chordata; class Mammalia; order Rodentia; family Erethizontidae; genus Erethizon; species Erethizon dorsatum. Next base: position 70,754,363 of record CM051835.1, read on the forward strand.
TTTTTCATCACTGAATTGTTTTGGTGCCTTCATCAAAAATCAGTGGGCCAGGCTGGTGAGATAGCTCAGCGGCATAAGCGCCTGCCTGGCAAGCGTGAGGTCCTGAGTTTGACTCCCGGTACCCACATAAAGGAAAAAAAAGGTGCCGGTGATATCACTCAGCAGCACAAGCACCTGCTGGCAAGCATGAAGTCCTGAGTTCGACTCCCAGTACCCACATAAAAAAAATCAGTGGGCCATAAATGTACACATTTATTTTTATTTTTACTTTATTTTATTATTTTTTTTTTATGTGGGTACCGGGAGTTGACCTCAGGACCTCACGCTTGCCAGGCCGGCGCTTATGCCACTGAGCCATCTCATTGGCCCAAGTTTATTTTTAAATTACCAAGTATATTCTAATCTTCTATCTATCTTTCTGGTAGAACGATGTAGTCTGGAATATTGCGACTTTAGTAAGATTTGAAGTTGGGAAGTAGAAATGTGAGTCCTCCAACTTTAATCCTCATTTTCGAGATTGTTTGGCTTTCCTGCATCCCTTGTGTTTCCATATGAAATTTAGCATCAGGTTGTCAATTTATATTAAAAAAAAAATAAAAAGTCCTTTAGAACTTTTGTAGGGATTGTATTGAATCCATAGATCAATTCCAGGAGTTCTGCCATCTTAAAAATAATAAGTCTTCCAACCCATGAACAGAATGTAATTTCATTATTTAAGTCTTCTTTCACTCATTTCAAGAATGTTTCACCATTTTCATTACACAATTCTTCCATTTCTTTTGTGTCATTACAAGTGGAATCTTCAGGTCTTTTCTAATCATATGCACAACCCTAGGCATGAGCATTTGCTGGTATGCATGTAGCATTCTAGAGTCCCAAAAACATACAGATCTTTTTAAAGACCCCATGGACGTTTCATTCCCAGATTCTTCTTTTAGGCTTCTTGGTTAGTCTGTTATTTGCCCCAACCATTATTCACTGACTCAAGCAGCCATGAAGTTAAACAATTAGCTCTAACTGTTTTTGACAAACACCCTAGGGAAAAGTATTATTTTTTTTTTCCCCCACGGATGAACTCTAATCACATAAAGGAAGCCATACAAGTGAAGTCTCCCAGGGAAACACCAGATAGATAAAATAATGACAATTCTTTATGAATGGGGCTTTTAAGAAGCTCCTACTCCTTCAAAGAGTGGAGGAGAGAAGCACACCCCTTTTGGTGGCTACCAGGCTGCTGGTTTTCACTGCAAGTGTGGGCTCTTTGTTTCCAAGGCTACTGTGGAGCTGGAAAGAGGGGCATAGGAACAGGTCAAATTAAATTATCACAAAACGTACTGTTCTTACTGAGATTCAGTCATTTTTCTTGAATAAATGCTCTATGGATTGCTATACACCTTTGGTTAAATTTCCAGAGCTCAGAAAAAGTTGATTCTGACAATTTTTGCTAGTTTTTGCATTGTTTTTTATGGGGGAGAGGATTTTGAGATTTTTAGTGCACTGTTTTGCTAATATCACTTAGCAAAGTAATCTCTTGATGGCTATGTAGTATTTTATTTTGTAGTATTGCCTTGTCTAAATCTTGTGATTTTCATATATATGTATGCATGTATTGTAATAAGTGGATATATATATATATATATATATATATATATATATATATAATAAAACCTGAAACTAAAGTCTGTGAAACATCAGTTACCATCTCAGAATGAGGTTGGCTGTTTAGACAAGACACCATTAACTAGGAATGTTGTTTTAACTTTCTCTTGTTGGTTATTTCAGTTATGTCACTTTATCTGTAATGGCTAGAAATAAAGCCTTTAAAATAAATCTGTCTGTTTTCTTATGGGAGCAGCAAAGAGAATAGGATCATATAGGGGCTTTCCAGTTAGTTTTGAGTATTGTCCTTGGGATAGAGAGGTAATTGTTAGGGTGTTCATATGCCTGTATTGCCTGGTACCATCAGAGTTAATAGCTGTTATCACAGTGTAATACTTACTATCCACTTTTTCTCTCAAAAGGGTCCCAGATAGATGATAAATTTTATGACCACCTTAATTCTTGACAGCAGCAGAGGATAGGGAGGACAGCACATGACTCAGGGCTCCTGCAAGGATGGGAAACAAAGGAAGCCAGTCTGGTATCAGGAATGGAGCTGGAAAGAAACATTTGAAAGGCCTTACTGTGCATGGTGGTGCATGCCTGTAATCCCAGCACTTAGGAGGCTCAGCCAGAAGGATTGCTGTAAATTCAGGGGTTACATAGTGAGTTCAAGGCCAGACTTGACTACATAGCAAGACCCTATTTCAAAATAAAAAAGAAAGAAAAGAAAAAGATAGGCCTGAGCATGGTTTCCCAGTAAAAGCAGAGAAATGTCTCCCATAGATTTCTCAGGTATATTTTGACTACCATTTGGGGGAAATTGACTCAAACTGATTCTTCCTGAGTTGCTACACAGCAATCCCTAGGTCCTCCAAGCACCTCCTTGGCAAGCGAGGGAGTTCAGGCCACCTCTTGGCTCTTTTAGACACTTCCCATTATCACTGGTAAGAGCAGCTACATGATAGTCTTTCTCTGGGCTCCTTGGGCCAGGTAATGGCTTGAGGTTTGTGGTACTGAGTTCTCTGGTTGAAGGAGATGCTGCTGTTATGGTCTTCCTGGTAGCTGCAGCTTGGCTGATGCTACTTTGGAGGTGGAGGGAGAGAGACTCATGCTGGCTTCAAGGACTTTGGTAATGATCAGTGTTGGAGGAACGGAGGCAGAGTCCTGCTGTCTAGAGCTGGGGTAGGGCATGTTCTCAGGATTCAGAGTGACTGTCAAATGCAAGATCTGGCTGTGGTTAAGACAACTCTTTGGATTCCTATGGGTTGAGAGCAGACAGCTTATTTCACTACTTTCTTGTTTTAGGAGAAGAGGAGCACCAGAAAGGAATTCTCCTTTTCTGAGAATATACGAATGTTGGTCAGTAAGAAAATGAAGCAAATGAATTCAGAATCCAGAGTCATTGCCCATCAATGTAAACTCTATGACAAGAATCTTTCAACCATGTAGTCAGGAAGCAAGGTGTATCAGTTAGGGTTCATCAGATTTAATATTATACATATATATTATATATAATATATCATATATTCACATATATATCATATATAATATCTGTTATATATGTATAATATATATATAATGTCAAGGTAGGCTTACAATGGCCACATACAGAGTCAGGTATGGGAAAATGCAAAATCTGTATGGTGAAGAGCCAGAGAATCCAGTCAAATGTCAAAGGCCTGGAGCTCACTGCAGAGTCCCATGCAAGTCTTTATCAGGAAGCCAAACGGTCTGCAGTGGAAGACTGAAGAGTCTGTGTTGAAAGCCTAGAGACAGATGTCCAAAGGTATTGGCCAAGACTGGAGCTGTCCTGAAGAAGTGGAAGTGAGACTTCCTTCTTCTTTCCCTTTTTATTCTATCCAGGCAACAAACCTATTGGTTAGTGCCAGCCACATCCAGGGTGGGTCTTCTCTCTTCAGTAAGTCAATCATCCAGACACACCCAGAACTGTGCTAAACCGATCAGACAGGTGTTTCTTCTTCAAGTTGACACCACAGTTAACTATCACAGCAGGACAATGTTATATTCTGAACACCTGTTCTCACCCTCACATGCTATTGTGCAGGCAGAGGCCCCTGGTGTTGATAATGCAATGCTCCTTCAAGGAAGAGCTGATGATTAGGTATGAGGCAACTCAGCAGGTGGGATCAAGGCACTCACCTACTATGAGCTCATTTTAAACTAGAGTTCATTTTAAATTCAGTTGGGAGGAGGCTTGTTTAAAAGGTATTCTGTATGCCTATGAAATATCTTTAAAACAAGTGAGTCTGCCTCAGTTATGTTATGCTTTCCCTTTCATTCTCTAAATATATTGATTATATCAATTGATTTTCGACTGTTAATCCAAACTTCCAGTCTTGGGATCAACTCCACTTGGTTGTGATATACTGTCCTTTCAACTAAGTTTATTAATATTTTGTCTATATTTGTATATGTATGTTCATAAGGAATATAGCATAGAGTTTTATTTGATCGTGACGCATGTGGTTTCTGTGTCAAGGCATCACTGGTTTCCTAAAATGAAAAGTGTGCTATTTTCTGAAAGAGAGTAAGATTGGTATTATTTTTTCCTTAAATGTTTAATAGAAACCAGCGAAACCATCTCAGTCTGGAATTTTCCTTATAGGAAGATTGTTTACATTTAACTTTATTGAGTTATGACTTACAAGCAATAAAATGCATCAATTTCCAGCATACAAGTCAATGAATTTTGACAAATGTATGACCATGTAGCCACAGTTACAATCAATTCTCTCTTAAAATTTTCCCTTTGCTCCAGTCCAGGCAACATATCTTACTCTAGTCCTGGGCTACCACTGACCTACTTTTGTTACTGTGGATTAAATTCGCATTTTCTAGAATTTCTTCTATATAGAATTATGGTATGATTATTGTTCATCATTTTGTTTTGTAAAAAATACATATTTTTATTTTTAACTCGCACTTAGTAATGACATATATTAGGGGCAAATGTGACATACATATATATATATATATATATATATATATATATATACACACACACACACACACACATATCATGTGTAATGATCAAATCAGGATATATCCATCACCTTGGCATGCTGTTTTTCAAGGCTGTGTTGCTATAGGCATCAGTACTTAGTTCCTTTTTATTACTGCATATGGAAATATTGCAATTTGTATATCTGTTCACCTGTTAATTGACAACTGGATTTTTTTCAGATTTTAGCTATTATGAATAAAGCTGCTATGAACATTCATGTACAAGCCTTTATATGGACATATATTTTTACTTCTCTTGTGTAAATAGGAATAGAATTGCTGGGTAAGTGTATATTTAACTTTGTAAGGAACTGCTAAACTGTTTTCCAAAGCAGTACCATTTTGCATTCCCACCCACAATAAGTGAAGGCTCCAATTTCTCTACAACTTCTCTAACACTTAGTATTCAAAATTTTTAAAACTGTAGCCATTCTTGTAGATATGTAACAGTAAATTATTCTGGCTTGGTTTGCATTTCTCTAGTGACTAATGATACTGTGTATTTTTGTGTGTTTATTGGCTAATTATCATTTTGTGAAAATTTCTTCAAATCCTTTGTCTGTTTTTGATTTGGGTAGTTTGTTTTCTTATTAATGAGTGTAAGAGTTCTATATGTGTTCTGGGTACAAGTCTTTTGTCTCATATATAGGTTGTGAATACTTTTGGGGATGTCAGTTATAAATTCTATTTTTCAAAGACTTTTTCATTTCATTGAGGTTGTCAGATTTCTTGGCACAAATGTATTCATGTAGGATCTGTGGTGCTGAACCCCTTTTATTCCTTATATTTGGGGTATGTGTTCTTTATTCCTTGATCCAGCCAACTAAGGATGTGTCACTTTCGTTGAATCTTCAAAGAACTTTTCACTTTTTTGAATTTTCCCTTACATAGCTCTTCTTTGCTAATTAAATTCTGCTTTCATTAATTTCTGCTTTTTTGTTTATTTAAACATTATTTTTATTACTACAGTATATGTTTGTGATATATAATGAATATATTCATCATGGGGTATTGGCATATAAACATATGACATCTCTATCATTTTATCTTTATTATTTCTATTTTTATAGATTATGGGATTACTTTTGCTCTTCTCTTTCTTTTTTTTTGGTGGGTACCGGGGGAACGACCTCAGGACCTCGCGCGCCAGCAGGCGCCCGTGCCGCTGAGCGATATCACCGGCCCCTTTTTCGTATGTGGGTTCCGGGAGTCGAACTCGGGCCCTCGCGCTTGCCGGGCAGGCGCTTAAGCCGCTGAGCCATCTCACCGGCCCTGCTCTTCTCTTTCTAAAGGTAGAAGCTTAGGTTATTGAGGTCAAATCTTTCTCCATGGGTCAGGTATAATTTTCCTCATGAGTAATACCTTAGCTGTAACCCAGAAATTCTGATATGTCAGAATTTCTATATTTTCTATAGAATATTTCTATATTTTCATTGTCATTCAGTTCAAAATATTTTTTTTTCATTTTCCTTGTGATTCCCTTCTTGATTGATGAATTATGTTTGTTGTTTAATTTCTTTCTATTGGTTATGAAGACCATACAAAAACTGTTGATATTTGATTTAGTTTTAGACCCTTTTAAGGCTTATTTCCTTTAAAAAAAAAAAGTTCATTTTCTGCCTGTTTATTGCTTTTGAAGCATCCTGATAAAGTTCACCCACCCCCACATCCCACAAGCACATGTGCTTGCTTGTTGCCTCTTTGAAATTTCCTACCAGGTAAAATCTCTTTCAAATCTCATGCTGGCGGGACTCTCCCTTTATAAAATAATGCACACTCACTATTCTTTGTCTCTGTCTCTATCTCTGTCTCTCTCTCTCTGTGTTCTGGACTTTCTCTCAGAGAGTCATCCTCTCCACCACTCACTTTGAGACTTCCATTCAGATGTGAGTTAATTAATATTTCTTTGATCATACTAAAGGAATATTGTATGTTGACATCCAAACATAAAGTTGGAATGTCTCCATGTCATGGTAGAATTGCTATAATGGGTTTTACCAAATTATAAGTTAATACTTTTGTGGTCAGAAAATACATTTTGTATGATTTCCATCTTTTTATATTTACTGAAATGTTCTGGACTCCAACATATAATCTGTAGTGGTAAATATGTGAAATTGAAAAGAGTGGGCATTCTAAAATCATTGGGAATATGCTGTAACAAATGTCAGTTAGGTCATTTTGGTTAACAGTGCTGTTCAAGTACTCTGTATGTTAACTGATTTTCTGTCTATTCTACAGATTACTGAGAAAGGCTGATATCTCTAACTGTAAATGTGAATTTGTCTAATTCTTTTAGTTCCATTAGTGTTTGCTTCATGTATCTTGAAGCTCTGTTGTATAAACACATTTACTTTTGCTGTCTACATGAATCAGTTATTTTTTTTTTTAAATGAAATGTCCTTGCGGCATGAAGAATTATAAGATTACCCAAAATATTCTCTGCCCCTCTAGTGAACATCACCTGAATAATCTTCAGGACTGCTGAAAAGATGGATTTTACTCCCAGGATTAGTTGATGTTTTATGAGCACTATTGATCTTAAGATAGGGAGAATGATCTAGGTGGTTCTGACCTAATCACTTGAAAACGGAATTTTCTCCAGCTGGTCACCAAAGAGGAGTCAACAATTTGAAGCATGAGAAAAATCTAATACCCTTTTGCTGGCTTAAAGATGAAGGGGACCATATGTCAAGGATGGTGAGCAATCTCTTGAAACTGAGAGTGACCTCTGGCTGACAGCCAGCAAAAATCAGGGAACTCACTCATAAAACCAAAGGGAATTGAATTCTTCCCAAGAGTGAGCTTGGAAGTAGTAGATTCCCCACCCCCCCACCCAGTGCTTCCAGATGCAGACTCAGCTCAGCCATTTCATTCGTGTAATTACTGAGTAGAAAACCCAGCCTTCCTATGCAAACCTCCAATGTACAAACACAATACCTGACACCCACAAATTAAAGGAGGAGAGGCTAATTTTGGATCACAGTTTCAGAAGTTTCAGTCCATGGTTGGATGGCTCAAATGCAGAACAGTATGGTGAAGGGTCTGGAAAGGAGGAAAGCCATTCCTTTGGCTGCTAGGAATCATGGCTGCTAGGAAGCAGAGAGAGAAGGAAGGAGGGGGGAAGGAGCTATACCCTCCAGATCACACTCCCAGTGGCCAACCTTTAATCTGTCCCACCTCCTTATAGAAGCCAGCTATAGCTCTACCATAATCCAATCAACTTCCAAAAGCCCCACATGAGGATTTGGAGGGACATTTCTGAGTGTTTTAATCAGGAATTGATGCTGAGTGTTGTCCAGAGGTTGCTTTCTATCTGCTGATTTGATTATATGATTTTCCTTATTTAATCTATAGTTTAATATGATAAACTATATTGATTTTTGAGGTTGATCTAGACTTGCATTCTTAATATGAATCCTACTTAATCATATGTGTTACTCTTTTTATATGTTGATGGATTCAATTTGCTAATATTTTGTTAAAGATTTTTGGGTCTATAAAAGATATTTGCTTTTTTAGTTTTCTCTTGGGATGCCTTTGAGTGATATCTGTGTTTAGGATAATGCTGACCTCATAAAAATAAGCCAAGAAGTGTTCTGTTTTTTGAGGAAGACAGTGTGTAGAGTTAAGGATATTTCTTCCTTAAATATTTAGTAGAATTCACAGTGAAACTTTCTTTCCATGGAGTTTTTTAGGGAAAGTTTTCAACTACAAATTGAATTTTTGTAACAGATACAGGGTTATCAGAATGTTGTTTATCTATTGCGTCTATAGCAAGTTTTGTATTATATTTTTCAAAGAAATTATCCATTTTATCAAACCTTTTGAACTTTGGAGCATAGAATTATTCATAATATTGCCTTGTTATCCTTTCAATGTTTGTGGGATCTCTCTTCTTTCGTTCTTAGTATTTTGGTAATTTTTATCTTTTCCTTTTTTTCTTGATTAATGGTGCTAACCTTTGCTTTTTAACAGAAAAAGGGGCATCCTGGGAGCACCAACATGCCTAGAAAATCATATGATATGTAGTTTCAAGCATTATTCTAAGATACCTGTAGTTTTCTTATTCTGAATGAAAAATTAGATTTCTTGGTATCAGGAAGCCCAGCCTTATTGATCCTGCTGGGGTCTCATGTATCCACATGGATGGTGAATTTACATTTAAGCATTATTCATTAACAATTTTAGTTGCACCATTAGCTGAGTCCTTTTAGACATGAAACTGGAATGCTTTTGTGATAAGGGATTAAAGGCCCAAAGTCCCGGAAACTTGCTCAAGAGCCATTCTTTATGAGAGGATTAAGAACTGGTTCTTTGGAGACATCAATGAAGTTGATAACTCTGTAGCCAGGAAGAAAAGAGGGAGACACAAATTATTAATATAAGGAATGCGTGAGGGGATATCATTACTGCTTCTACAGATATTAAGAGGCTAATGACATTTATGAAAAAAATGTATGCCAACAAATCTGACAATACAAACTACCAAAATTCACTCAGGAGTTTGCCAGAATTGCCAGAATTGTCATGTATCTATAAAAATAATTGAATTTACAGACTAAAAATCTCTCTCCCCCACAAAACCAATACTCTCCAAAGCCCTCCAGGTCAAGATAACTTCGATCATAATTTTTACCAATTCTTCACAAATTTTTCCATAAAATGAAGGAGGCAGAACCATTTCCCAACTGATCTTGTTAGGTTGGCATTAAGCAGTTTAAGAAAACTATATATCAATGCCATCATGAACATGGCACAAAAATTCTTAACAAAAGTTCAACAATTCACACCCGAATCAAACAACACATCATCAGTATCTTCCCATGAAGTTACTATCCACACAGACCTTTGTACGTGGATGTTCACTAATGGCTGTATTTACGATAACCTAAAATGGAAACAACCCAAGTGCCTGTAAGTGGCCATATAAATGAGTAAATACTTGGACAGTTGATGGCTATGTTGCTGATTTCATATAATGGAATACAAGTCAGCAACTAAAAAGAATAAACTAACATACGACAACATGGATGAGTCTCATAACCATCCCATCAAATGAAAGAAGTCAGTCAAAAAGAGCACACATCTCATGGTTCCATTTTATGATTCAAAAAAGGCAAACAACTCCATAGAGTTAAAAATTGGATCAGTGATAGCCTGGTTGTGGAAGTGGGAAGAGGTGGGGGAAAGGAAAAGAGATGGATTGCAGAGGAGTATGAGGAAATTATTGGGGGGGATGATGGATATGTTTACTATCTTTTTTTTTTTCTTTTATGTGGGTCCCAGGAGTCGACCTCAGGACCTTGCGTGCCAGCAAGCGCTTGTGCTGCTGAGCGATATCACCAGCCCTTTTTTCCGTTTATGTGGGTTCCGGGAGTCAAACTCAGGACCTTGCGCTTGCCAGGCAGGTGCTTATGCTGCTGAGCTCTCTCACTGGCCCATGTTTACTATCTTGAATATGATGATGATTTCAAGGATATATACATATGTTGAAATTCGTGAAATAACATGTTTAAATATTTGTGGTTTATCATACATCAGTCATATCTCAATAAAGTTGATAAAAATTCACCAAAAGGGGGGTGTGGCTTAGGAAACTACAGGAACTTGGTCTGTGGCTGCCACCCACCTCTGGTTTGCCCACAGGCCTAGTTTTCATTCTTAGATTTCCTAGTGCCTTGATCCTCCTCATTTTGGCTCAGTATTTTTTTTTAGCTTTTATTTCCTATTGGAGTGTCACCATTTCATGGGGCTAGGACTTAGAGAAGGCACTGGGTCTCTCCAGTCTTTTCTTCAGCCCCTATTATACCTCTGGTTGGCTTCCTTGGATTTCCAAAACTAAGACCCTTTCCAGAGCAAGTTTTTTTTTTTTTTTTTTTTTTTAATGTGGGTACCGGCAGTCGACCTCAGGACCTCGCTCTTGCCAGCAAGCACTTGTGCCACTGAGCAATACCACCGGCCCTTTTTTTCCTTTATGTGGGTACTGGGAGTCGAACTCAAGACCTCGCCCTTGCCAGGCAGGCACTTATGCCGCTGAGCTATCTCACTGGCCCAGAGAGCAAGTATTTTTTGCTGTATACATCCTGTATATTGTCTGTATCCCTGTAAACTGGAGCCCTTCTCTTCCTCCATACGAAACCGAAGTTTAATGGTAATAAGAACTGGCAGTTTATTTGTTTGTTTTTATGCCCTTGAGTTTTTAGCTGTAAAACTCTGTTGTTGGATTGCAGAAACATGAGGACAGTCTCACCTCTGGTGATGGTCCAGGCCCCTATATCCAGGGCTTTGGGCTCCACCTCTAATCCTTCACATACGATTTTCTTTCTTTTTCCAGGAATCATTTTAACCAATTCCACAGCCTCCAGCTGCTGCATCTTGAGAGCAGAGAGTGCTGCACTAATAGCAGGCAGTTCTCCCAGCACAATTTACGGCTTCGCAGTTCTGAAAATTACAGTCATTTACAGTCTTCTCCATTAGTGCCCTGACCCGGTCCCATTACGTCTGCATGTTTTTGGTTCCCGATGCCTGAAACTTCTTGTTGCTTTACTACATGATCTCTAGCTGAAAATGTTTCTTTCCTGTTTCTTAGGGGTCTTCTGATCTGTAGACCTGCTCCATATTAAGATCACAGGTTGCCTTTGTTTGTATTCTGGTATTGGGTTAATTTTTCCATTCCAAACCTGTAGTTTTCTACAGTTGGATCTCTTCGGGAAGAGATGGTCAGTGAATCCTGATTCTTCTCACCATCCTATTTCTTAAGCCAGTCCTATCTATTCCCCTGCCCTCACTTTTTAAAAATTTAATTTAATTTTTTTTTTTTTTTTTTGAGACAGGGTCTCACTACATAGTTTAAGTTGGCCTTAAATTCCCTGTGTAGCCCGGTCTGGCCTTGAAATCTCTTGATCTTCCTGTCTCAGCCTCCCAAGTGCTGGGATTACAGGTGAATGCCACCATGCCCAGCTCACTTCTCTTCTATGAGCTGGCTAATTGCACTTAAAATTTCTCCCACAATCAGCCCAACACTGTGTCAAACCCAGATTTTGTTCCTTGTGGCTCCCTGTTACTATCTTTCCACTTCTCTACTTGTCTAGGCTGATGAGAGGTTTTAAGGGAGCCCTGCTCCCCAGCAGGCTTTAATCCATGAGCCTTTAAAGGCCAGGGCTGCTTCCGTAGGGTGTTCCTCAAGCTAGGATGCCTCAGGATCACTGTGAGATTGCTGAGACACAGATTGCTGGACTCCTTTCCCAGAGTCGCTGATATGGGGAAGGTGAACGTTGTGTTTTACTAAGTCCTAAGGTGATGCTGCTGCTACTAGGTGGGACTACCCTTTGAGAATCTCAGCTTTAGTGCATCCTTGGCAACAGTTCAGGGCCCTCCTTGATATGTTACCCAACCACCTCACTGCTCTTCTCCTTGTCACTAGTGACTGTAGCTCCATGCATGTGCTTTGTACTCATTCCCAGGCTTGTTTCTCTCCATTTTCTCTTGTCTCTAAGCCCTTTAATCTATCTCACAGGCTTTCCTGCTGCAGATCACCAAGGTAGGAGCTTCTTCTTTAGCTCTTGCCTTTCAGGGTCCCAAATTCACTACCAAAACCCCAAGCCACGTTGCAAAGGACGTCTGGACTAATTCTACCAAATTCTAACACAGAAGCCTCTCAGTCAGAGGATCCCCTCAACCATTGCCTTGCCTTAAGACTGTCCAATTTTACCCATGTATTGTGCATTATTTAGCTCTGGACTTCCTCCTTTTGCATCTGCCATGTGCAGTTATTATCACACGCACTAGGGAGGAGGCTCTGGAGTTGATTTTTATTCTTATTTCTCTATCTTATCTTATTTCTCTATGAGAGCACATTTTGCTAGTATGTTCTAGGTGAGCAGAGAGACAAGTATATCCCAGTTTGCACTCTTAGCAAATTTCACTCTTCTCTGTAACATCAGTTGAGAGTTTGATCAACCATCTTAATCACTAAATTGAAACAATGAGAATAGCTTTCTTCCTATTTTCATTTTTCAAAGCAGTTAAATCTGTATTTGTCCTTTTAAATTCATTTCTTTCATGTAGTCTGATCTGGTTTCTAAGATTTCAACCATCCTAGATAATGCCCCCCAAGCCCTTGTTAATTTCCTATTTGCCATTTCTAAGCTAAGACCGTCTCCAGGGCAACAGTCCTCTGTTCCTCAGTGAGTCCTCAGCCCCTGCCCCCCTTCAGCAAAGGCCCTTCCACTCTCTATGTGCAAATTGGATTTTGAGAACCTAAGGCTCCAGGTATAGGCTGATAGTCTTTTTTTCTCTCTCTTTCTTTCCTTTTTTTTTGCCTTTGGGTTTGTAATTATTTAATTTTTTCTACTGCTTCACTGAGTGAAGTTACAGTGCCAATTTAATTCTCCCATTCCACTCCACCCCTCCTTGTTCTCTGTCCTTTAAAATCCAGCATGATAATCAAGACTTACTGATTAGAATTTCTAGAGGTCCTCCAACCAAGAGAGACAGAAAATGCAGTGTCCTTGGACATCTTGTGTTCGGGCCACAGATCTTGTGCTGATGGCCAGGAGCTGGTCTTTTGGTCTCTTTTTTGCTTTTTATTTTAAGATGAAAATACAATGCAATCTTTATAATATATACAACTACATCATTTCTTTAAATTAACACAAGTAATATTTAAAATATTAATAGTATCCAATTTTAGGTTCAATAAGAACTTCAAATACAGAAATACTGAAATGGCAAACCTATAATACTAAGAAAATTGGCATCAAGGAATTGGCCTGTCTTTGAATAGAGTCTTCTGGGGTAAATTTCATACCACCTCAGTGTAGGAAAGGAAGACCCGTCTGTCTGTCACTGACTCTCAGACCCTTAGAATGGTGCGTGGTCTGTGATAAAGATTTTTTTGGCCTGTGTATAAAAAACACATACATACATAAGACCAGGGTTCAGCTAATAGGCTTTTTTTCTGCAGCATGACTATCATTTCCATTTTGTCTTTCTCATTTATTTTGCCATTAAGATGCCTCTATATTTTTATGACACTTTGTGGTGCTTCCATATTTTATTAAACCTGTGACCTCAAAACCTCTCAGCTCCATCTCTCCATTCCACCAATGCTGAGCAAAGAGCCAGCTCACTAGAACTCGTTGTTTCAAGATGAACTTCCTCTGACCCTAGAAATGAATTTGTCTCTCCATGAACACCTGATTTGTTGGGAGTGGTTGAGCTAGTGATTGTTCACACATGTGGAGCTGAGACCACAAAGTGCCTGAGGAACACCCTGAGAGCACGGAGCGTCCTAGGTGAACTGGTGTTCCAGCCCCAAGAACATGGGGTGTAAGAGGCGAGCTAGTTAAGCAAGGGTGTCACATGACAAATGTATAAATAAATGCATTGCGGTGGTTGAGAAGTTTCCTCCCACCCAGAGAGAGGGCTCCACCTGACCTCAGCTTTCTGTATATCGTCTCTTATCTTTATTTCTCTATCCTCTTGCCATCCTTCCCCCCAGGAACTTTGAGAGCTGCACTGGACGTGGCATATTGGTGCCTGAACAGGGACTGGGATATGAAGCAATAGCAGGTGAGGGGACGCTTCTCATTGTGTGCACAAAAAGGGGAGAAGTGCATTGATAGCATCAGTATTGATCACAGAGGTGTATTGATATTGATATCATCAGGTGTAAAACATGGGGCAAACAGATTCTTAAGAATCACAGATGTATATGGAAATGTGTGTTGTATTCTTGATTCCTGTATTTACTTTCTTTTTGTGGATTTGCATTAGGGAGTGTTTTAATGGTCATAAGCTTGTTGAGATGACCATAAAGGATTTGGTTTGGAGCACTCCTTTAAAATCAAGTCCTAAGTGGAAAAAAGATGGTGGAACAATAGCCTCCCCCCATAGAGCTTAAACCCTCTGACTTTGTTCAATTAGACAGGGAAGGAGCAGTGGGGGGCAAAAAAAGACCCTCACTGGAGGAGCGTTTTGTTACAAATTCTATTTTACAGCGCCTGATGAATTTAGCTGAGCCACAAGCGGAGATTTCTGCCTTTTTAGCTCAGAGAAGCTTTGCTATGCCACAGGTTGAAACTACCTTCCTCTCAGGGAGTGAAGCCATTTTCTCTGTCTCCCTCGCAATTGGCATTAAAGGAAGCCAGAAAAGTGGGGGAGTCCATGGAGGGTTTTCGATATGTCTACCCTGTTACTGAACTTTGAGTCCCCAATAACCTAGAACAAGTTGTGCATCTTCATGAGGCTATACCCTTTAAGGCCCTAAATGAATTAAAGCAAGTTGCTTCTACTTATGGTCTCACAGCCCCTTTTACCCTAGGTCTAATAGAGTTCCTAGGGCAACAGAGTATGTCCTCAAATGATTGGAAAAGAATAGCTAAAGCGTGTTTAAGTCTGGGGGATTATTTGTTGTGGAAAGGAATTTTTTTTTAAATTGCACATGGATCAGGCTGCATGCAATGCTGCTCACAACATAGCCATTACAAAAAACATGTTAATCGGAGAGGGTGCCTTTGCTGCCACAAATAATCAATTTACTTTTGAATTGCAAGTATATGAACAGATTAAAATAGCTGCCACATGGGCTTGGAGGGAGCTTCCTTCAAAGGGTGAGACATCCCTTGATTTGACTTCCATTCATCAGGGTCCTGATGAACGTTTTCAGGATTTTTTTTTTTGTGGGTACCAGGGGGTCGACCTCAGGACCTCATGTGCCAACAGGCACCCATGCCGCTGAGCGATATCACCGGCCCCTTTTTCGTATGTGGGATCCGGGAGTCGAACTCAGGCCCTCGCGCTTGCAAGGCAGGCGCTTATGCCGCTGAGCCATCTCACCGGCCCCGTTTTCAGGATTTTGCAGTGTGCTTGTTGCAGGCTAGTGGGAGAATTATAAGCAACACAGAGGCTAGCAAGTTAATTGTTCAACAGTTTGCCTTTGAAAATGCAAAAAATGGTGTAAAGAGGCTTTAGGAGCCCACAGAAAATGGGCTACACTGGATGAGATGATTTGAATTTGTGCAGACATTGGCCCCTCATATGTGCAGGGGGCTGCCTTGTCAGCAGCTATTACTCGGGTTGTTCATCCACAGCCTAGAGAAGGGGGAGGGAACAGGGTTACTTGTTTCAGCTGTGGAGGCAGGAGACATTTTGCCTGAAATTGCTCTGCTACACCTGTGAGGACAGCACAGCCATTATCTGTTCCTCTAATAAAACCTTCTGATGTCTGCACAGGTGTAGATGAGGGTGTCATTGGGCAAATTAGTGTAGATGCAAAACTGATGTGGAAGGCCGACCCATTCTGGGAAACTTCCAGTGGGGCCTGCCCCAGCCCTGCCAAATAGTGGGGGTGCTTCCCTAATTCCTCCCCAGCCCTACCCTCAAGTGCCAAGCACATTTCTGACCTCTGGTGAGCAACAAAAGACAGCAGAGGCTTGGACCTCAGTCCCTCCTCCAGATTTATACTAACTCCTAAAATGGGACCCCAAGTTATTCCTACTGGAGTCTATGGACCTTTGCCTCATGGAACAGTGGATCTCCTGCTAGGCCACATCAGTCTCACTTTAAAAGGTGTTGCCTGGTGTCATTGATGCTGATTATACAGGGGAAATGAAGCTTATGGTTCAATCTATTTGAAACACTGTTCAAGTCATGCCAGACTCTTGTATCACTCAATTGGTCATTCTTTCTTTGACAAAAATTGGAAAATCTATAAATAAGGAAACGGGATCCAAGTGTTTCGGGTCCTCTGATATTTATTGCATTCAATAGATTAAACAAGATCATCCTGAGATGGAATTAATTATTGAAGGAAAAACATTTAAAGGGCTTTTAGACACAGGTTGGATGTTTCAGTTATTGCCCAACACCACTGGCCTACCACATGGCCTCTGGATGTAGCAACTACAGATCTACAGGGAGTGGGTAATGTTTCTCACCCTAGTAGAAGTGCTAAGTTGCTAACCTGGATGGATGCAGAAGGCCATTCTGGATTATTTCTCACCTTATGTCCTCCCACATATACCAGTCAATCTATGGGGTTGTGACATTACAGGATATGGGGGCATTTTTGGTTAGTCCAAACTCCTTGATGACTCATCAGATGTTACCACAAGGCTTTCTCCTCACAAAAGGGCTTGGAAAATATAATCAGGGAAGGAGAAAGCCCCCTTCTAATAGACCCTAAAAAGGACCATTTTAGCATAGAATACTCATCCTCACATTTTCAGGAGGGGCCTTGATCTCTTCTCTGACCCCATGGACAAAGTCCAAGATAACTTGGATGTCTGATGATTCTGTTTGGGTTGATCAATGGGCCCTCACTCAGGAGAAGCTTGCAGCAGCTCATACACTAGTTAATAAATAGATGATAGTGGGGCATCTAGAATCCTCCGATAGCCCTTGAAATACCCCAATTTTTGCAATAAAAAAGAAGTCAGGAAGGTGGAGATTGCTACAGGATTTGTGGGCAGTTAATTGTACCATGGAGCCTATGGAAGCACTTCAACCAGGATTGCCTAGTCCTGTAGCTATGCCTTTACATTTTTTCCTCATGGTGATTGATTTAAAAGACTGCTTTTTTACTATCCCTCTCCATCCTCAAGATAAAAAACATTTTGCCTTTAGTTTACTGTCTATTAATCATCAGGCCCCTATGTGCTGCTTCCAGTGGTGTTGTCTGCCACAAGGAATGGCAAATAGTCCAACCCTATGTCAAGAGTTTGTGGCTGTAGCCATTTTGTCAGTCTGTCAGGCTCATCCACCTGCTTATCTTATTCATTGCATGGATGATATTCTGCTAGCACACGAGTCCTCATCCACCTTGCACCAAGTATTTATTCAATTAGATAATGCCCTTCATAATGCAGGCCTAGTCTTGGACCTTGAAAAGGTGCAAACTATAGCACCTTTTTCATATTTGGTTCACCTCATCCAACAGAGACATATTGTGCCCCAAACTGTTCAGGTCCAGGTTAATCATCTTGAAACCTTAACTGATTTTCAGACTCTACTTGGTAATATTAATTGGCTCCACCCAACTCTTAAATTAACAACTCATGATTTAGCCACTCTCTTTGACATTCTCAAGGGAGACTGGCCCCCACTTCTCCAAGAGCACTTATGTCAGAGGATAAAACTGCCTTGGACAAAGTTAATCTGGCTCTCTCTAATGCTCAACTCTCTAGAGTTGACCAATCTTCACCAATGTTTTTAATTATTTTCCCAACTCAACATATGCCCATTGGGGTCCTTTGGCAGTCTCAGGGCCCTCTACAATGGCTACATATGCCACATATTCTACGTAAAACCATTACACTCTTTTATGATGCTGTAGCAGGACTGATCGCACATGGGCAGACATGTGCTATTCAGCTTTTTGGACATGAAGTGCAAAATATTATTGTTCCCTTTTCTTCTGTTCAACAACAGTGGCTATGGCAATTCTTTTCCTCTTGGCAAACTGCATCAGCTAACTTCCCTGGTGTTACTGATTGTCATTATCCTCCAGACAAATTAATTCAATTTGCTTCCCTCACACCCTTTGTCTTCCCTTCAAAAATAAGCTCGGTTCCTGTAGCCAGAGGTGTCTCTGTTTTCACAGATGGCTCCTCTTTGGGCAGGGGAGGTTATATTACGGGCTCCTCTTCCCGAATACAGGATATGGGTTTTTCTTCTGCACAAAAGATGGAATTGCAGGCTGTTATATGGGCTTTACAAGAGCATTCATCCACTCCAATTAACCTTTTTTCAGACAGCACTTATGTTTGCAGTGTGATGCGCCACACTGAAACTGCAACCATTCACACTAACCAGGAAGATCTTTTCATTTGTTTCACACTTTCCAATTTTCCATTTGGTCACACCATGTCCCCTGTTTTATTGGTCATTTATATTCTCATTCCCAATTGCCAGGGCCTCTCACTGAGGGAAACACTGCATTAGACAGATTGCTAGCTACTGTCACTGTTACTCCCTCGGATGCCACTCAACAGGCTTCTGTCTCCCATGCCACCTTTCATCAAAATGCTTCTGCCTTACACAAATGGTTCCACTTACCCCAGGAACAGTCTCAACTAAATATTAAACGATGTTCCTCATGTGTAATACATTTTCCCTAAATTTCTATAGTGGTTAATCCCTGAGAATTATACCCCAATTATCTCTGACAAATGGATGTCACTCACATTCCTGAGTTTGGCTCTCTATGCTGGATCCACATTTCAGTGGACACTTCCTCGGGATTTATTTTTGCTTTTGCCTGTACTGGTGAAGCGGCTAAATATGTCATTGTTCATTGCTTGGAAGCCTTTAGTACCCTTGGCTGCCCATGGGCACTTAAGACTGACAATGGCCCAGCCCATACAAGTGCTGCTTTCCAAACATTTTGTAAGACTTTACATATTTCCCTTACCATGGGAATTCCTTATAACCCTCAAGGTCAGGGAATTGTTGAATGTGCTCACTGTAAGCTCAAAATTCAGTTACAAAAACAAAAGGGGGAATCCTTCCCTACAAATTTTACACCTCATAATAGACTTTACTTGGCGGTATATACTAGTAACTTTTTAAATCCTATTAAGGATGGAACTACAGCAGCAGAAAGACAATTCAATCAGGTAAAGAAAAAAAAAAAGTGAGGAAGGGTCTTTTGGAAAGATCTTCATACTGGATGATGGAAGGGACCCAGTCCACTACTCACTTGGGGTGGAGGTTATGCTTGTGTTTGTCCAGAGGATGCTGAATGGCCTATCTGGGTGCCAGAGCATGCTGTCTCGCTGTATCATGGACTCAGATCCAGAGAAGGAATTGATTCCACCTCTCAAGAAGCTGATGTTCAGTCTTATGACAGTGGTGCCTTGGAGACTGCACCACAACTGACAGACAAAGATGGGGCTAGACCTCACCTGGGGCCAATTAAAGCAGTTGACCCAGGATGCCCAGGAGATGGTAACCAAAATTATGAATCAAAGGTCTGAGTAGGTGACAGAGTGTATAAATATAACTGAGCTGAAATTTATGTAAAAGAAAGGGATGTGAAAGTTATTAGTATTCTTAAGAAAAAATAAAATATAAAAATATGTATTGGGCTGGTGATATCGCTCAGCAGCACAGGTGCCTGCTGGTGCATTTGACCCCTGGTACCCACACACACAAAAAAGTATTAATTATAGATAAAAGATTTTGTCTCTTGCAAATTCTTCTTGTAAGAGATCTCTGCTAATTGACCTACAACATCTGACTAGTCTATTTGTAGTTATAAATTCCTAAAATTATAAGAGTTGCTATAGTTCAATTTGATCAAAAACATATTTGAGTACACTCTGATTTTGTAAGATGTTTGTCTAATCTGTTAAGCTGTGTACTTGTTTCTTTGTCTGTCACATCTGTGAACAGCTGTTTTTATTTGAGCTCAACAATTTTTTCTCTCTTCTTTTTCTTTTGCATTTTTGGATCATTTGTTCAAAATTTAATTTGGGTTATAGATTTAAACACATGCTTCCACCTGAGTGGCCAGCTGGTCAATTTGATATCAAAATGGTTTTTTTCAGAGGTCATCAGAAATTTGTTAAAGTAACTAAGGGGACCTTGTGGGCTTGGAGAATTATTGGTTAAGGTTCCCTTTGATAAATAAAAGAGCAGCTGCCTGGGAAAAATTATCCCAGCCTTTGTTCATTAATAGGAAGCCCTGGTGATCTTCATAGCCTTACGGGAGATACCCCAATAAATGTTATTAAAATATATTATTGTAATATGTTTATATTATTCATCAAAGGATTAAGTTTTCTAGACAATAAGGTTTTTGATTTGAAGATGTTCTGGTACAAAGGTTTTCATATGGCTAGGACAATTGATTGTTCTTGTTTTTGTAGTGTATTGAATGTATTCATGCCTGCAGATGTGTGAGTCTTCCGAAGTGTGGAATAAGGACTGTTTATAGTGATAGACTTTTGTTTCAGATTCTGACATCTGCCTTTAACAAAACTTATGTGATGCACATCCAATTAAAGGACAGCAAGTTAAGTAAAAAGCTTCTTATGTGTTAGAGATGATTTATTAAAAAGGTTATACTACACCAAAATGAAAATTTAAGTGTATTACAAAATGTCATCATGATTGTCATATTACATTGTGTATGGCTTTTGATTTCTAATTTTCTTTCTTTTTTTTTTTTGTGGGTACTGGGGGTCGACCTCAGGACCTCACGCACCAGCAGGCGCCCGTGCCGCTGAGCGATATCACCGGCCCCTTTTTCGTATGTGGGTTCCGGGAGTCAAACTCGGGCCCTTGCGCTTGCCAGGCAGGCGCTTACGCCGCTGAGCCATCTCACCTGCCCTGATTTCTAATTTTCTGTGTAAAATATATAACTGTTATCTGTTAATATTCTGTAGGGATTTAAATACTAGGACATCCGTGGTTGGTAAAAAATAATGGTTCTACGTTGTATAATATTAAGCTCACTGCTCCCATAACAATGTAATGTCATTAACCTTCTCTTCTGGATGTTCAACAACTGAGGGTTGGAGATCAAAAAACTAGAAAGATGGGCTAAGAGGATAGCCAAACCTAGTCCTTCGAGGTCAATGAGGACCCAGGATATAAGAGAATACCTGCTATGACATGCTACAACTCAGTGAGTTCCTGGTCTTCTGACCAAGGAGATTATGGGACCACAGAGGAAAGTGATCAATGGTGTATAGTGTGCCTAAGGAGAGTTATAAGGAGAGAAAAATCTCCCAAGCTTTCACAGAAAGCAACTTGGTCAAGCAAGGGCCGTGACTCATCCAGATGGCTGACACCAACAGAAGTACCAAGAGGTGCTGTGCATGGATCCAAGGTAAATCCTGAGGAGACTTAACTGAACTTGATAGATAGCAAGAAATTAATTTTAATTAATACATGTCTCACTTTAACTTGGTCTTAAACATCCAGCAGAAAAGTATAATCATAAGGAAGAAAGTTTTCTGCAAAGTCCTCCAAACACAGGTCCTCCAACTTCAACTAAACACCCATTGATCACAACTACAAAAACAGAAAAAGGGGAGATATCAGGAGCCTTGAGCTACTGATCATTCACACTTGTGGAGCTGAAAGCACGAAGTGCCAAAGGAATGCCCTGAGGGCACGGAGCATCCCAGGTGAACTGGTGTTCCAGCCCCAAGAACACGGGGTGTAAGAGGCGAGCTAGTTAAGCAAGGGGTGTCACATGACAAATGTATAAATAAAAGCATTGCAGTGGTTGAGCCTTTTCCTCCCATCTGGAGAGAGGGCTCTACCTGACCTCAGCTTTCTGTATATTGTCTCTTATCTTTATTTCTCCATCCTCTCACAGTTCTTCCTCCCAGGAACTTTGAGAGCTGTGCTGAATGCAACACAGACTCCTACTCTTATCAAGAGATAATAATCCAGACCCCAGGCCAGGCCACAATCCCATATTTTCCACATGAGACATCGCCCAGGAATGCAGCTGCTCTGAGGGTTTGTATGGGCAGCTTCTGGACCCCAGTCTCTCATGCATGTTCTTACATTAGCTCTGCCAGCCCTACCAGATGTTACCCCCATCCTCAGAATCTCAGACCTTGCCATTCGGAATTCTTGCCTGGCTTCTTCTTCTAGTGAGTGTCTGGACACAGTTTTAAAAAACCCAAGAACATTCCTGGTTTCCCAGTCCTTATTCCTTAAAGAGGTACTTCTCAAATGTTTCCACCAAAGCCCTCCTAATAGCGGAGAAAAAATCTGAATTTCCATGAAGGAGAGAGTGAAAGGCAGTCTGAAGAGGTTATTGCAAGCAAGAAATTTGTATCTGGTTTAAAAATTCATGCAATGTTTGCATTTGACTTCATAAATTCATATAAAAGTGTTTCAAATGATTTATTATCAAGGAAAATAGGTCTGACTTTCAGAAATACAACAGTGGGCTGGGGTATAGCTCAGTGGCACAAGCGCCTGCCTGGCAAGTGCAAGGTCCTGAGTTTGATTCCCGGTACCAAAAAAAGAAAAAGAAAAAACAAAAGCACAATAGCTGTATCCTGAATTTTGTGTGCAAGTGGCACAAGAAGTGACCCCACAGGGGTGTCAGCCATCTCCACATCCTAGAATGGTCCCTTCACACAATACGAGCCATCCTCAGCTTGGCTCAGAGATCCTTTATTCATTTGCAGCCAACTTCCTATGTCATTTCCCTCAAAGGACTATACTAATCCCCTCCAAGCCCACATTTACCTCTACCTGTTTCTGCAAATTACCTTCTGCTTTGGCAAGAAAAAAGTTCCTCTCCAATGGCGTTGCCCTTAGCTTTTCTCCAGTCTCCCTTAGAGAATGTTGGTGGTACATGGGCCAAACAATGCCTCTTTCTGCCTCTATGCAGTGCTCTGCTAGAAGAACACCAAAGGATATTTCTTTGGAGCTCTTCTAGCAGAAAATAAGAAATAAAAATTGTCTTCCTAAAGATAAAAAACAAAATACCAGTTTTCTCCTGATTCCAAAAGTAGCACAACAGTCTTCCACTGTCTTTGCTTGCTGAGCTGCCAAATCTGATATCAGATCCTGACATTTTTCCTACTTTTTGTGGTCCTACGCATGCTGGATAAACACTCTACCATGGAGCTACATCCCAGCCCCCCCCCTTTTTTTTTTCCCTCCTTTTGGGAAGTACTCTTCAGTGTGGGGCTAATTTCACCTTGTCCTTGCTCAGCTGCATGGAAGGTCTGTCACCCAGGCCTGGTTGTTAGTCTTAGTGGTCAGGGAAAGGCATGTGTCCAAACTGAGCCATGAAAAATTAGTCCAGGGTTTTTACTGTAGTGCCCTCCTCTGGGGCTGCTAAACTAGTAGGTTGCATTGTCTTCATCATAGGGTGTGAGGCAGCCTGAGACACTGACACAGAGGAAGAAACGCCAATAGAAGGAGAAAGGTTTATTCAAAACAAATTCACTGGAGCACCTAAATGTGGCTATGTCTGAATCCAACTGCAGACTACCCAGGCACATGTAGCAACAAATTCCTTTTTTTTTTAGTTCAAAGTAACTAACTTAACTTGCCATTAGCAACCAAAAGAATCCTAATATAGATGTCTTCTTGTGAAAGATAAAATATATAGATGTACATAACAGAGTGAAATAGAAAGAGTAATTTTATTACTTTTATGTTAAGACATCTTTGGCTAATAGAGCCAAGAGTTTTCTTCCAGAAAGATTGCAGTTTGTGTAATAGATACATGATTCATTTTGAATACATTTAATGTCTGTGATTCATCTTGAATAAACTTTTGTAAATGATACGAGGTAAGAGTCTAGGTTTTTTTTTTGTATGTATGTGTTTTGCATATGTATCTAATTGTTCCATTTTCTAAAAAGATTATCTTTTTACTACTGAATTTTCCCAGCAACTTGAAATCAAATGGCCACACCATGGGAGGCTATTTGTAGACTCTATTCTGTGACATTGCCCTACATATCTATTTTTACACCGACATCACTTTTTCATGATTGCTTTATCATAAATGTTGAAATAATAGTCCCCTAACTTTGTTCTTTATTTTAAAAATTGTTTCAGCTGTTTGTGGTCCTTTGCATTTCACATAAACTTTTTTTTCTATTAGATTTTTATTGGTACGTTTTAGATATACATAATGGCCACATTCACCATAGAGAATTTGTACCGGTACACATGAACTTTTCAATCAGCTTATTTTCTACAAAAATCTTCAGATTTTTATTGTGATTATGTTAAATTTATATAGATCAATTTGGAGATAACTGATATTTTAACAATATTGAGTCTTCTAATACATGAACATGGCATAACTTCACTTACTTAAATTTTCCATGATTTGTCTCAGTAATATCTTCAGAATACAGATCTTATAAAATTTTATTTAATTTACCCACAAGTATTACATATTTTTGGATGTTGCTTAAATGGTATTATTTGGAATTCAATTTCTTTTTTTTTCTTTTTTTTTTTGTGGGTACTGGCGGTCGACCTTAGGACCTTGTGCACCAGCAGGCGCCCGTGCCACTGAGCAATATCACTGGCCCTTTTTTCGTATGTGGGTTCCAGGAGTCAAACTCGGGCCCTTGCGCTTGCCAGGCAGGGGCTTACACCGCTGAGTCATCTCACCAGCCCTGGAATTCAATTTCTAATTGTTCATTTTTAGTAAACAGATATGCAATTGATTTTATATCTTTTGTTCTACATTCTTATCAAATTCACTTACTGGTTCCGATAGATTTTGAGTAGGTTCTTCAGGATTTTCAACACACACAATCGTGTTGTACATACACAGAGAAATATTTTACTTCTTCCTTTCCAGTTTGTATGACTTTTTTTTTTTTTTTTTTTTACATTATTCTACTGATTAGAGCCTTTGGTACAATGCTGAATGGGAAAGTGTGAAGACAGATATCCTTGACTTGTTTGCTATATTAGGGGAAAGGCATTAAGTAAAGAATAATGTTAGATGTAGTCTTTTCACAGATGTTCTATATTGGGTTGAAAAAGATACCTTTTATTTTTAGCTGGCTGAAATTTTTTTAAAAGTCAAGAATGGAGGGGGCCGGTGAGATGGCTCAGCGGCTTAAGCGCCTGCCCGGCAAGCGCGAGGGCCCGAGTTCGACTCCCGGAACCCACATATGAAAAAGGGGCGGGTGATATCGCTCAGCGGCACGGACGCCTGCTGGCATGCGAGGTCCTGAGGTCGAACCCCCAGTACCCACAAAAAAAAAAAAAGTCAAGAATGGAGTTTGAATTTTGCCACAAGCTTTCCTAAATCTATTGAGATGTTTTTCCTTTTTTAGTCTGTTAATGTGGTAAAGTTTATTAATTGGTTGCTAAATAGTAAAATAATTTTGACATTCTGGGATAAACACCAGATAGTCATATCATCCATTTTATATATTGCTAGATTCAATTTGCCAAAAATTATTAAGGATTTCTGCATGAGCATATTGGTGTGCAGTTTTCTCTCCATGTGGGATTTTCTCTGTGGGAAGATTTTTATTGGGTAGATAAAGCAATACTCAGTTTTTCTTTTTCTTCTTGAGTGAGTTTTGTTTTTTTGTATTTTTCAAGGAACTTATTTAATTCATTGAAGTTATTGACTCTATGGCATAAGTTGTCCATAATATTTTCTTATCTTTTGAATGTTTAAGGACCTGCTGTATTCTTTTCTTTTTTATTCTTTGTTTGTTTGTTTGTTTGTTTTGCTTTTTGGTTTTTTGAGACAGGATCTTGCTAGCCCAGGCTGGCCTTGAACTTGTAGTGACCTTCTACCTCTTTTATTTAAAAAAATTTTTTATTAGAACATGTTTACAGTACTTATCTCTTTTTTTCAAGCTTCTAGGATATCTAATTATCAATTTACAAAAAATTCAAGGGACAGGAACATGTTATGTGACAATAGGGGATATTTGTTCCTATCCTTGCTTTTTATTTCTAGCCTGTTGCAATTTTTAAAGTTATATTGTAAATATAATAGAAATACATCATGAGAAAAAATTATACAAAATACAAGGCCCAATTTTTATGCACAAATTCCAAACAAAAAAGTACATTCCAATAAATGTAATTAGAATATGTGCTGCTGAAGTGAGCACTAATAAATATAATTAGAAAAAACAAGTAAAAAAAGGAACTAGAAAAGCTACATGCATTGTTCACTAAAATTGTATGCTAGGCCATAAACAAAGTTACCATCACCCAAGTTTCTGTAGCTCTGCAGTTGCAACTAAGTAAGTTATGAAGTAGCAATTCCTCATATTAAATACTTACACACACACTATGAAGGCAGACTATGTTTATCTATGTTTATCACTATTCAAAAATTTTAATGTGGAAAATTAAGCTTGCTTGTAGCCTGCTCCCTGGTCTAAGTTGGACTAAGTACAATGCTACTGCTTGGGGATAGTCACAGGACTTCTCTCAATGTTTAATAACAATCATTGTAGGGAAAAAAATCGCACAGATGTGTGCTTATGGAAGTGAAGAATAAATTTTAAGGTTTTGTTAGCAAGGTCAAGATATGTGTTTTTAAAATTTCTATTTAAAATAACATATTCCATTTTCAAAATTCACTTGCAATCTAGCCAATTCTAGTAGTCAATTGTAATAATTTATCTTGTAATAGTGAGTTTAAATTATCCTTTCTGCAACATGGGTGAGCTTTGAGGGCACTATGCCAAATGAAATATACCAGTCACAAAAAGGAAATACTGTATGATTTCACTTATATGAGGTATTTAAAGCAGTCAGAATCAGACACAAAAAGTGAGAATGGTTGTTGTCAGGAGCTGGGAGGAAATATGATGGGGAGTTGATGTTTAATAGGTACAGAGATTCCAATTTACAAGATGGAAAGAGTTACAAAGATGGATAGTGGTGATGGTTGTACAGCATCCCGAATGTATTCGATACAACTGAACTCTAATATACTTAAAAAGGGTGAATGAAGATGGTAAAATTTGTTAGGCATATTTTACTGCAATAACAAATGTTTTTTAAAAAGTATGGAGATCAATAGTAGTTGCTGTATTTGAGATTAAGTCCTAAATAAAATCAGAAAACAGTTTTATTTATTTATTTATTTATTTGTTTGTTTTTACATACAAAATTATTCTTTTTTTTTTTTTTTGATACTGGGGATTGAACCCAGGGCCTTTACACTGAGCTACATCCAGAGCCCTTATTTTTATTTTTTTATTATTAAGTTAGATATGTATAGATCACATTCATCATATGGAATTTGTACCTGTACATGATATATGTTTGTACCTCTTTTCCCCATTCCTCTCCCCTCCCTTCAACCCCTCTTCCCCTCCTTATTTACAAAGGTTTGTTTCTACTTTACATATCTCTTTTATTCTTGATATTGGTAATTTTCTCTTCCTTCCCATTTGATTAGTCTAAATAGAGTTTAATTAATTTCATTGATTTTTTCAAAGAATTAGCTTTTATTTTTATTGATTTGTTCTATTGCTTTCCTGTTTTCTATTTTATAAATTCTGCTCTTTGTTATTTCCCTCCTGTTTACTTTGGATTTACTTTGCTTTTCTTCCTATGACTTTTCTGAATAGAAGTTTAGATTTTTTATTTGAAACATTTCTTCTGTAACCATTCATTACTATAAATTTCCTTCTTAGCACAGCTCTAGCTATATACCACAAATTTTGATATATTGTGTTTTTATTTTCATTCAGTTCAAAATATTTAAACATTTTTCTTGTGATTTACTATTTGACCCATACATTATTTAGAAGCCTATTGTTTGATTTCCAGATATTTGGGAATTTCCATAATTTTTCTGTTCTTGATTTATAATTTAATTCTACTGTGGCTAGAGATTACAAATATGAATTCAAAATTTATTGAGACCTGCTTTGTGATCTACAGAATGATCTATCTTGATGAATATTTCACATATAATTGAAAATGATGTGCGTTCTACTTCTGTTGCATGGAGTAGCAATTAGTTCAAGTTGCTAATGTGCTCAAATGTTCTATATCCTCGCTGGGTCTGGTGGTGTACACTTGTAATCCTAGCACTATAGGAGCCGAGGCAGGAGGATTGAAAGCTCAAGCCCAGCCAGGCAATTTAGCATTTAGCAAGACCCTATCTCAAACTTTTAAAAACTTTTAAAAAGGCTGAGGATGTTGAAGGTGCTGGCCTGGTACTGCTAAAGAAAAAAAAAAGTTCTATATGCTGACTTGCTGATTTTCTCTCTGCTTGCTCTAGGAATTATCAAGAAAGGAATGCTAAAATCCTCGGTTCAAACTGGGCACGGTGGTGCATCTCTGTAATCTTGCACTCTGGGAGGCTGAGGCAGGACACTACTGTGAGTTTGAGCCTCGCCTAGACAACTTCAATGAGACCTTGTTTCAAAAAAAAAAAAAAAAAAAAAAAGACTCAGCAATAAGGCACTGAGTTCAATCCCCAGTACCTTAAAAAAATTCTTAGTTTAATTATGGATTTGCTTACTTTCCTCTAAGTTCCATCAGCTTTTTCTTTAGTTATTGTGAAGCTGTATTATTATATACATATACTTTTACCATGTTTTTCTTTTTCTGGTGAATTGGTCCCTTTTTCATTGTGAAGCCTTTCTTCATCCAGGGCAAATATTTTATATACTAATTAATTTTTATACTAATCATTCCACTTTTGCTTTTTAACATTTTCTTGGCATACATCTTTTCTTTTTAAATAATTTTGAGATATAATTTACATATAATTTGTCTACTTAAAATGTATAATTCAAATAACTCAGGGGATTTAGTTTATTCATAAAGTTGTATAACCATCACCACTATGAATTTTAGAATATTTTTACCACATTCGAAAAACTTTTGCATCCAGTAGGAATCACTCCCTTTTTCTGCTTCCTTTTCCAACTCTAGGCAACCATGAATCTACTTTATATACCTATTGATTTATGTATTCTGGACATTTTACAGAAATGGAAGCATACAATTTGTATTTTTTGTGATTACTTTCTTTTACTCAGCATAAAGTTTTTGAGGCTCATCCATACTGTAGCATCCAGCAGTCCTTTATTGTCAAATAATATTTTGTTGTATGGATAAAGCACATTTTTTTATCCATTCACCATTTGATGGACATTCAGGGGCACCAATGTGAACTCTAGCGATTTATTCCCAAGGACCTGGCAAGCATGGTGTTGTGGGACAGCAATAGTGGGAATGAGGAGGACCAGGTGACAGGTGGAAAGTGAACCCCTTCTATGCTTGTAGAACCTCTGGGTTTTCTGTTTGTTTGCTTTTTCTTTTTCTGAGAAACAAACTAGCTAGAAAGGTGAGTAAATTGTGGATCTGACTTTCTTCGTGACCCAAACTCCCAATTCCCCATTGTTCAGGCCGCAGAAGAGAAAGTCTGAAATACCAGTCTACACTCAGTGAAATTGTTTCAAATAAATAATCCCATTCAACCGAAGAGTTTCCAGCAGATGAAATAGCGTGGTGTGGCCTCCAGGACTCACACCAGTCTGTCTTTTAGTTGCTGCCAAAAACAAGAGAACGTTTCATTTGCAAGTGTTCCTTATTCTTATTTTAAGGTAAATCTTTACTTTGCAGACTGCAGGGTTTTTAACATTTTCTCAAAGTTAACTATGGAAACCACGCATCCTTTGTGGTAGAGAACATGGGCCAGGACAGTACTTTTTGGTGGACCTTGGCTCAGGGACGTCCGTGTTGGATTTTGCAGTGCCTCTGGTGCTGACAGCCCCCACTTCCTCTTCAGCTGGTGCCAACACAGGGACGAATGAGGAATTAACTCTCAGGTACAGGGAAGCGAGACCCTGAGGGTTTCCAGGACCAGAGTTGGCCTCCCACAGCGCACCAGAGCCCTGTCCAGGAGCCCAGGCGATAAACCACAGGCTGTAAACTCCGTGGTGGGAAAGGAAGGGACAGGCAGCCTGGATATTCTCTTCATTACAGTGGTGGAGAAGGGATTTAAAAAGAGGTTTCACATGTGGGCTTTACAATTTATCCTTGCTTTCTGGGCTAGTTCAGACACTTCCTGCTCCTTATCTGAAGCTGTAGGAAGGAGCTTCCCAACCACTACTTTTCTTCAGGATCCTTATTTTTCTCCAGGTCTCCCTCTCCCTGACCGGGAAATAAGGCAGTCCCTACCCCACCCTACTCTAAGGTATAAAAGTAATGTTTGCCTACAGTATAGAAATGGAGAGTAAAAGCTAAGCATCTTTTCAACTTCCCCACACACCATCATTTCCTCTCCTGTGCATTTAGGGTCTAAGAACAACAGAGGGAAGAAGAAGGTATAAGACACGAGGGGTTAATAGGGACTGGGGGGAGGCCCCCCTCAAAGGCATTCAAATTTAAATCTAAAACCAACCAACCAATCAAACAAACAAACAAATCTTCCTGCAGGCCAGATTTGTCCCTGGACTGCCAATCTGCCAATCTGGGTCTTTCCAGGCATTTCTAATACATACACAAAGATAAACAATATTATAAATACAGATATTTAGATACATGGAGCTCACATATTTTTATACAAGTAGGATTATAGGATGATATGTACTGTTCTGCACTTTGCTTTTTCATGTAATATTGAGAAGCTCTGCATGTTGGATGACTTCATAACTAGTACACTATAGATTTATATATTATATATTTAGTTTGTTTCCAGTTTAGACAAAGTGGGTTTTTGTTGTTGTTTTCCCAAATAATGTAGCACTGTTCATCCTTGGATACATGTTAGGGAGTATACATAGGTAATTTGACAAAGTGGGATTGCTGGGTCAATTTTGATGGCTACTGCCAAGAAGCTTTCCAAAAAAGGTTGTATCTAATTCTACCAACAGTGTTCCCCTGTTAAATTTTGAACTTCTTTTCCCCTCTATGTGTCTCATTAGTTATTCACATCAGAAAAGCTGCCCATTTTTCCCCTGGCCAGAGTGAATTACCCACAGAAAGTTTCTTTATTCTGTTTATTGAAGAACTGTAGGAACATAAATATGTTTTGCCTACATAAAGTTCATGGTCTGTGGTAAAGAATGTAGACTTTTAAGTAGCCTTCCATGTCATTTGCCTGGAGAAACACTGGGTTAGTGTGTGGACACCTGGCATGGGTTTGGAGGAAAGAGGTGGGCCTTCTTGGGCTGTGCTGGCTAAGCTGGACCACAGCCTCCACTGCCTACCTCTTCCCTCTTGCTTGATGTACACATCACCACATCTGAAGTGGGCTGTTTCTCCTCTGCTAGGCACTCACTGGAGCCGTAGGGATGGGAATGTGCTTTTCCCTCCTGGAGTCTGATTACCCAATTGGATTTCTAAGTGGCGCTAAAACTTCCTGCGAGTACTGAGCCACCCCATCCTAAGTTTTGTTCTCCCCTTTCTCCCCACTCCTTACTCTTATATAATGTTGGTGAAACATGCTCTTTTGCCTAGGGGCCATGGCCCCCTCTCTGTGCCAGTCAAAAGAACCCTTGGAATGGTGTGTAAAGTTTAAACATTACGGACTGTAAGAAATACAGCCTTCTGTAGTAAAATATTTTGCCAACAAATAAAATGTTTCTGCAAAATTTAGGTGGTATTGCTCTGGTTCTAGCAACTTCCTCCTTCTTCAATCATGGGATCCTCAGGTGCCATCTTATTTCCCTGCCATTCTCCCTGTTCCCTGGCAGATACTTCTTTCCTTTTAAACTCTGGTAGAATTTTGATCATAGCTAAATTATATTATATCATTTTTTATCACAGTGCTTGTTATCTATCAGCTTGTGTGTTTATCTCTACCACAGGATTGGAAGCTAACTGAAGTTCTTAACAACAACGGTAATAGTTTTTCTTTTTCTTGAAACAGGGTTTCACTAAGTAGTTCAGGCTGGCCTTGAACTATGTAGCCCAGTCTAGCCTCAAACTCCTGCCTCAGCCTCCTGAATGCTGGGATTACAGGGATGTGCTGCCATGCCCTGCTCTGTAATAATGTTAAATAGTGCTTCCTATGTACCAGGCACTCTACTAAGGGTATTGCACATATTGACTCACTTAAACCTCATATATCTTTCACAATATCTTGGTATCTCGATTTCTGGCAACTTCTTTTATTTTTATTTTATGGAAAAAATGTAAAACAGAATTTCATAACACAATAATTGGAGAATAACAAGATATTAGCATGAACCTTTTCAATGAACTAAGAGGCACTAATAGTATAGCTGATTTGCATTTTTCTCCCTTTTCCCTTCCTTCCTTTCCCCTTTCCCCATCCTAGTTCCTTTTTCCTTTTAAACAATTTCTTCGCATTTCACAATACCTATAGTACATTTTAGACCTTATTTACTCTTTCAATTTCTCACACCAGGGAGACAATATGATGTTTACAAATGTGAGTCTGATTTATTTCACTTATGAGTATGGTCTCAAGTTGCATCCATTTACCTATAAAAGTCTCCAGTTTATCCTTCTTTATGTATGAGTAGTACTCCATTGTATAAAAAGACCACATCTTTTTTATCCATTTCTCAGTTGATGGGCATTTTGGTTGTTTCCAAGATTTAGCTATTACAAATTGTGCTGCTACAAACATGGGTGCACATATATCACTGTGGTATGATGTTTTTTATTCTTCGGGGAAGACACCCAAAAGGGGAATAGCTGGGTCAAATGGGACCTCTAGTCCTAGTTTCCTGAGGAATCTCCACACCGATTTCCACAGTGGTTGCACCAGTCTGCACTCCCACCAACAGTGGAGAAGGGTTTCTTTTTCCCCACAGCCTCTCCAGCGTTTGTTATTGGTTGATTTCTTGATGATAGCCATTCTTTCTGGAGTGAAATGGAATCTCAGGTTTGTTTTGTTTTGTTTTTTGGTACTGGGGACCTTGTGCTTGCCAGGCAGGTGCTGTGTCACTGAGCTATATACCTGGCCCCTTCAGCATTTTAATTTGCATCTCTCAAATGACCAATGATGTTGAACATTTTTTCATATATTTATATGCCATTTGTATTTCTTCATCTGAGAAGTGTGTATTCATCTCCGATGCCCATTTTTGGATTGGGTCTTTGAATTTGGGGGGGGTCTGAGTTTTTTCAATTCTTTATATGTTCTAGATAGAAGTCCTTTGTCTGAGGGACAATTGGTTAAAATTTTTTCCCACTCTGTAGGTTGTCTTCTCACTCTGTTGGTGATTTCTTTTGATGTGAAAAAGCTTTTTAATGAGATCCCAGTTGTTGATTCTTCAAAGTATTTCCTGTGCAGTTTGGGTTTTGTTCATGAACTCTCTGACTACACCTATGTCTTCAAGATTTCTCTCTACTTTCTCTTCCAGTAGATTTAGTATTTCTGTTTTAATATTTAGATCTCTGATCCATTTTGATCCTAATTTAGTGCATGGTGATAGTCATGGGTCTAGTTTTAGTCTTTGGCATGTAGAGAGCCAGTTTTTCCAGCACCATTTATTAAAGAGGCTATCTTTCTTCCAGTGAACATGTTTGGTCCCTTTGTCAAAGATAAGGTGGCTGAATGTGTTTGTAGTTGTGTCTGCATCTTCTAATCTGTTCCACTGATCCTCAGGTCTGTTTTTTTGCCAGTACCATGCTGATTTTATCACAGTAGTTTTGTAGTATAATTTCAAGTCAGGGATTGTGATACCCTCTGTCTTGCCTTTGTTGCCCAGGATTGCCTTTGCTATTCTAGGTCTCTTCTGTTTCCAAATGAATTTTAGGAATGTATTCTCTAGTTCTGTGAGGTATGCTAATGGTATTTTGGTTGGGATTGCATTAATCTGCGTAACAGTTTTGGGAGTATGGCCATTTTCACTATGTTGGTTCTTCCTACCCATGAGCAAGGGATATCTTTCCATTTTCTGATATCCTCTTCAATCTCCTTTTTCAGAGTACTATACTTTTCAATATATAGCTCTTTTACTTCCTTTGTTAGATTGATTCCTAAGTATTTCATTTTTTTTGGATGCTGTTGTGAAGGAGTCTTAGGGTGGAAAACTATTTTTTACAATACATCAGTCCCTTAGCAAAATACTAATGACATTTTTATAATAAGAACAGATGATAAAGAATAACAGGATTATTTTCTTATTTAGCCTGACATCAAGAGTATTTATCTGGCTTTCTGTACCATTAGTTTAAACTAGAACAATCTATTTCCATTCACTAGAGTAGAATAGCTATGCACTTTCCTCTTGAAAGATAAGTAAGCCAGATGTGGTGGTAGAAGCCTGTAGTCCCAGCACTCTGGGAGGCTGAGGCAGGAGGAATGCAAGTTCAAGCTCAGCCTGGGCAACTTAGTGACTTAGCAAGAACTTGTCTCAAAATTAAAAATAAAAAGGTACGGGAGATGTAGGTCAGTTTGAAGGTTCTGGGTTCAGTCTCCAATACCCTTCCCCTAAAAAATCATCTGTAAGCATTAATTCTTTTAAGAAATGACCTGTCACTTCAAATATATTAATTCTACCCAACATTTCAATGAATGGATAAACATGATATACATGGTTCTGGATTCAAATCCTGACTGAACAATTTATCAGCCCTGCAACATTCGCTAAGCTCTTCACTCTTTTAAAGCCTCAATTGTCTCATTGGTAAAATTAGGATAGTAATAGTTCTTTTATAGAGTTATTACCAGAAATAAATGTACATAAGGACTTTGGCACAGTGTCTGGCATGAAGTAATCAACAAATGTTTGCCATCATTCACTCTTATCGTCTTTATAAAATGTTGGGATGACAAAGGGATGCTGAAATAATCGATAGTGTCCTTGTCCTTAGGGAGCTCAACTATATGATAGGAGAAGACAGGCAGATCCTCAAGCATCACAAGACTGACAAGTGTAACTGTTGAAACACATACAAGGGACAAAGATAGCAGAGGGGAAGGAAGGATTATTCCATAGGAAGGGATCAGGGAAGGCTTGCAAGAAGATGCAACAACTAAACTAATTTTTGAAGAATGAATAAGAATTTTTTAGATAGTTAAAGTGGGGAAGGACATATGCGGTCAAGGAAAAGGACATGTGTGAAAGTGTGGAGAACGGAAACTGCATGGTATCTTTTGAAGAACTACAGTTAGTAACATTTGGTCAGATTATGAAGGCAAGTACAAGCAAGATGAGGTGGGAAGAGGTTAAGAGAGGATTTTGGAGGAAGGCAAGGGTGACATTTTGAAGTGTTTTGACAAGCTAAAAAGATTAAACTTAGCATTGGGAAAAAGTTTTAAGAAGGAAAGAGATGTAGTCAGGTATACACTTTGGCAGGTGTGTTAATGATGAACTAGAAAGGCATAGTGGTGGAGACCTGGAAACTAGTCAGGAACAACAGTCCAGGTGAGAGATAAGGAGGCTCGAAAGAAGGCAAATGATAGTAGGAATAGAGGAGAGTGGGATGAATTCAAGAGAAATTTGGGAGGTAAGATGAAAACTACTAGGAGGAGGGAAACTGCTGGCTGCCTGAGCCCTGGGTCTCATTCTCTTATGCCTCAGATTCTGGTGATTGTGTGTGGGAGACTGGAGTGGATGGTAGTGTCATTAGTCAAATAGAAAATATAGAAGGAAGCGAAGATTTTGGACAAGGGGTCAGTGTGAGAAAGATCAGGTAACTAAGGGGTGGTGAATTTAACCTAGCTCTTGTTGACTATGAGACTTTCGTGTGTCAGCCATGTGAAGATGAACAGAGGCAGGAAATACACTCATCTATAGTGTGGGGTAGAGGGTAGGGTTGGAGATGTAGGAATCTTGAGGGTAAGTTAAGGAAATAGCTGAAATATGGGAGGCTCACCAAGATCTCTCCATAGTTAATCATTACCAAAATATCGCTTTTTGGGCCTTTACTTTTAATAATTCAATGTGAAAAGTACTCAGGTCAGGCTGTACACAGCTTACTCTCCTTTAGGCCAAAGGCGTGGCCTGCCGTTTCATACCCTTTGCAATAGGTGGCGCTGGCGCCTAGCGGGCAGAAGGCGGCAGCACATGCTGGGCTGGGGGGGGGCGGGCGAAGGGCTTGTGAGCGGAAGTGGCTGGCGACGCCCGAGCCCAGGGCCGAGTATTCGGTGGCCTGGCCGGGTCAGACCGGGTAAGGGCCGAGAACCTCTGGCCTCAGGAAGCACATGCGCACTCGGTTCGCCCCGTGGACTCCCATAACCCAAGTCTCACCTGAGTCAGGTAAGAAACGAGCGGGGAAGGAGTGGAGCTTCCACCCTCACCCTCACAGCCCACGTCAAGAGTGGGACTGGCCCCATTTGAGGTATGTGGATGGTGTATGTGGAGCAGGCTGAGTGATGATAGTGGTCCAGGGGCGCGAGGGTCTGTTGGCGAGCGCGAGGCGCTGGGAGCGTGGGTGCTCGCACGAGGCGCGCCACGTGGGTGAGGGCCGCAGCCGTAGGCGCCCAACGGCTCGGCAGAGACGGGAACACGGCAGGCCTCAGGCCGAGTCCGGGACCTGAACTCCTCTCCATCGTCCAGTTAGCTGGCGTGGCCAGCACCCCTAGGCGTTGGGACTCGGCTTCTTGCGGGGCCGCTGTTTCCCTCCTGGGGAATGGCGTTGGGAGTTGGAAAGGTCGCAGGCACCTGGGTGTGACCGAGGGCGGAGGGCGAGGTGGGGGCGCAGGTGGGAGGGGTCGGGGTGCGCGGCCCTTGGGTCCCCCTCGGGGCGCCCGCGTGCGTGAGGACCTACTGCAGTAGAGCTGCGGCGGTGGCGTGGGTGGGGGACCCTGGAGGACGGAGCATAGCAGCTGAGGGAGGTGTGAGGTGACAAGAGCAATCGAGGAAAACTAAGACACCTGCTTCTGCGATGACTCATAGGGCCGGAGGAATAAGGTAATGAGAGAAGTAGTTTTTTAAAAAGGGGCGGGGGAAAAAGCTGCGTGCTGTCGCCTTTCTTCCCCAGGCAGCTAGGAAGAAATTATGTGTATGTTTGAAAGGAAGTAGTGGTAACCAATTAGAATCCTTTAACCTATTTATCTGGTTGAGCGGCCGAGATGGCTCCAAGGTGTGGAATAGTGGGGCAGAAGTACCAGGTGTTGGATTATAGGCTGTGTGGAGTAGTGCAGAGAGAACATGTGTAAAGATAGCTTAAGGGTGCCCAGTAATACTGTTAAACGTATAGAAACAACTACAGTATCTGTTCTTTGAGTTTGTTTTACGTGGTTAAAGGATTCAGTTCTGTTGCTTCCCTTCTCTACCATTCATCTTTGGAGCTTTTTACTGTGAAGATTTTTTTTTACCCAAAAATGAACCTGAAGAGGGAAGAAAAACATTAGTAGGACTATGTTGGTTAAATTTACTCAAGAGATTGATGTGATTTTATTGATAATTTCTTCAATTTATCTTTTGGTGTGAAGCAGCCTGCTGTACAAACAGTTTTGGGCTGGGAGACACACAGGAAAGACTTGAGTAGTAGATTTGTCCCTGGGGGGATGGGTCACTTTAGCCAAATTCCAGTACCTCTCTGAGCCTTAGTTTCTGTCAGGTGGGAAACGACCTTAAAAGTCATTCCTTCAGTCAGATATGCAGAGCTGGCATACCTGCCACAGGCTTACCCAGCCCCTAGTGACAGAGAACTTGTTATATACCAGAATGGCTGAGCCACCCAATCCCTCTAGACAGCCGCTGCTCTTGGAAAATTCTTTATGTTGAATCCACATCTGTTTCTCTACAGTTTGCACTCATTGGAGCTATACAGAATAAAATGTCTAATACTGCTTCCACAAATATTTGAGGACTGCTAATACATTTCCTTCTTCCACTCACTCCACAAGGCTCCTTTTCTTCAAACTAAACATGCTTGTTATTTCAAACAGGGAGGTGGTGTAGGGCAGTGGAAAGAACACCAGCTCTGGAGCCAGACACATCTGCCTTCGGTTCCCAGTCCCTTCACATAGTAACAGTTTAGTACTCTGAGCTACTGTATCTTTATGTGAGATGTGTGAATGGAAATACTCATCTAGCCAAACATACTTGAGGATTAGGGACAAATTGGGTGACAATCTGTGTTCATAGTAGGAGCTTAAAGTATGAGAGTGTTATACCTTCAGTGACATGATTTGCACTACATTTTAATTGACCTCTGCACACGTTGCTGTTTATGTATCTCTTAGTATCTTCTCTGTAAAATAGAGTAAAATAGTCTGTGAGGTCTAACTAGCAGAACAGTGTAGGATTAGCTTATTCTGGGTACTTCTCCATAGTCTACAGTCACAGTAGATTTTTTGGAACTGTATCGCACTGACTCACTAAATCTTTTGTCAGTGAAAAACCTGAGTTTCTTAGAGTGCTGCTGTTCAACCAACTTTCTCCCATCCTGAACTTCTTAAGTTTTTTTTTTTTAAACCTATAATTATGGCTCTTTAAAGTGGCAGTCCCAGTGTTCTATTATGTTGTCTTCACAATTATCCTTGCATTTGTCATATTCTGGGTCTCAAGATTAGAAAAATATGATTATTGAACCTAGGGTGCCAGCCCTGCTGATCTCCTACTGCTGTTGTGTATGAGATGGTGAATGCTGAGCTTTGTACGCTAACTTTTGTACAAATCTGAGCTCTTTTTATGATATACATCTGTGTTAGAATTGGAATGTCTGATAAGCTGCTGGCTGAGGGAATTTTGCTGCACGTGATGTCAGCCAAGGACAGTATTTGGAAGAACTGAAAGCGTTCCCTAAGCCAAAGGGGGACTTTGCATTTATATGTGGTTACACGTTTTATCAGATACTCTCAGGACCAGATTCTCCCCTCTGGATGTCAGGCACAGTTAGATTACTTAAGTCTTTGGCTCCTGGAGCATTATGGCCAGCATTTTCTTCCAGGACTTCTGAAAGCCTTATCTGGGCTGATCTGTCACATGGTCTGTGTTTTTCCCACTCCTTGTCATTCTTGCCAGAGCTGATTGCAAACTGGAAGGCTTTCTTTGCCTAAACAAGTTCTGGGTTTCATGCCCATCTCAACCTCCATCCCTCCTTCTGTAAGGAAATTTTCCCTACTTACTTACTGCAGGAGGACTTCTCTTAAGAGCCAGACTTGGAATTTGTATTGTCTTTGGGAGCTTTCCCTCACCCTCTCCCCTTCCCCTAGGAGTTGAAATGGTTTCTCCCCCCACCCAGTCTACCTACTTGTTCCATGTAGGTAGACTTGTTCATGGTCTTCAAAATAAGATCCTCTGTGGGGTACTCAGTCCACTAATTAGAAAATTATCTTCATCTTGGATGCTGGGTCCTTTTGCCTGGTGAAAATGAAAGTGTGAAATTGTTTGTGGGATTCAGAGGTTCCATTGACAATAAACATGAAAAATATATAATACCAAGGCTCTTGTCAGTAGTTTAAAATAGGAATGCCTTGACAGTGTTGAAAGGACCAATTTAAATTTTTCTAAGTAATTCAGTCTTTAAAAGGTAGCAGTGGCCAGTTAATACAGGTGGTGATCCTCGACTTATAAAGGGACTAATTATTTTTTAAGTGATCAATTAAAGTATCAGAGGGTTACATCCATCTGTAGCTTCTCATTTCTTTAAAACAAATTCCAGATTCCTTATGATGAACTACTCTTTCTAGGCTAATTGTTTTGCCTGTTGGTGTCCAAAAGGACGCGCTGTTTTCCCTTAAGGTTTTGCAGTCCAGAGCCTCCAGTGCTTTGCAAATGCCTAACCTTCTGGCTGGAATGTTCTTTGTCTCTCTGGTAAATGTCTATTCATTATTCAAGACATCCCTTCCCCTCTCCCTTTAATTACTTCCTCCCCTGTGGCCCTCAAATTCTTGTACGTATTCATTATTTGTTAGGAGCCTGTATTGTGGCCGGCACTGTGGTGGGCTCTGAGGATACAAAAGGTGAATAATACTTGGACTCAGCCTTTGAAGGCCTTAGGTGTTGGGAGGAGGGGGACTTGTCACAAAATGTTACTGAGAAATAAAAAGGAGAATGTAAAAATTTTAAAAAGTGTCTGTCATCCCTCCAGATGGCCAGTGTCTTTCTCTAGGGTGGGGGCCATTTCTCATTCATTTTGTACACCCCCGCCCCCGGGCTCTTAGCATACTGGATGGTGCTAAACAAGCATTTGTTTCCTGACCTCCTCAATTGGACCTCGGTAGAAGTGTCCCCAGTATTCCGCCACATGTTCTGACGACACGATCTTAGGTGGTGGCTTCTGCAGTGTCCAGTGGGTGGCCCTGAGCTCCTGGTCCGTAGTTAGATGCCCGCGGGCACATTTAGCGGGGCAGTCGGCCTTCTGTTGAATAGTACGGGACTGTACAGGGCTGTGGATCCACAGAGCTGCCGATGGGCGGAAAAGAAGCCTGCAGCGCCCCTGCTGGAACAGTCGCAACGGGGCGCAGGCCTCGCTTGCTAGCGTGCAGCTGGCACGCGGTCGTCAGAATTTCAATTTACAGCTAGAAAATGCACACAGACGGTGATGTCCTATACTTTTGAAGGTGTATTAGAAGCCCTTTAAAAGGATTATGGATTTTTTAAAATGCCTTCCTTCTTTCCTGCACCTTTAGGGCCCTTGCATTGATTGCATCATACACAAATAAAGGGGGGCTTGCACTCCTGATGGCGCAGTGGGTCCAGTGCATTGCGGGACGGGTGCTGCGGCGCCCTCTAGCATGCAGACCACGTCGCGCTGCTGCAGAGGGAACGTGCCTGGTGCCCCGTGGTGGTCCCAGAGAGTGAAACCAGACTTTCTGCAACTTTGGCTTGCCTTACTCCACAGCAGTCATCCCACGAATTTGTCCACTAGCCCAGGGGAGGGTCCTGCGGTGCCTGTCCTTCCCTAGCTGCATATTTGCCCCTTAGCCGTTACCATAGGGGCTTATCCTGCTCTTCTGGACGTGGGTATGCATAGGTTTCAGCATCCACGCTTCGGGCACGAAACAGGCGCCATCACCTCAAGTACCCAGCTTGGCTGCCCCCTAGGTCAAGCGACCATCCTCTGGGCTCGGGGACCTGTGGGTGGTCTAAGGGAGTGTCGGGGTCTCCGGGCTCTGCCATCTTTACCCGAGGCGTGTCTCTCAGGAAGGATTTCTGCACCAGAACCATGAGCTCATGGGTTGGGGAGGGGGGTCTACGAGGGACCTGCAGGACGGTGGTGGGGAGTCGGCACCCCTGAAGGTGCTGGTGAGTGGGGCACCTCATTTCTGTGGTGGCAGGGCTGCGGGGAGGGGTTCTGCAATGAGAGCGAGCGGGAGGGGCGCTGCTGCGGCGGTGGGCGGGGCAGGGGCGGGGCAGGGTGGACTCTAAAAGTCGGTGCCCACTCGCCCGGTGCTGCCGTGGCTACCAGCGCATCCCAGCACGTTCCCGCTGACGGGCGGGCAGCGTTGGCCCCGGTGCCTCCTCTGCGGCAGCCTCGCCTCGCCTTGCCATCCAGCGCAGTGCCGCATCGGAAGTCCTAGTAGCTGCTCGCTGCCGCGGCCGCTCTCCGCAGACCTGCGCGCTGTGCCTCAGCCGCCACCGAGCCTGCACTGCTGCGGGTGCCGCCGCGCGCCCCGAGCTCCGCAACCCTGCGGCGGGCGGCATGGGATAATGCGGCCATGGTGCGCCGAGATCGCCTCCGCAGGTGGGTGCGGCCTCCAACGGGGTGCGAGGGGGTGTGGCCGGCCGGGACCGAGCCTTGCGGCTTCACCGGCTGCTTCACCCTGCGTTTCACCCGGCGGCGAAAACCCCACCCGGTCCGTGGCAGTGCTGTGCCTTGGAAGAGGAGTCGCTCCTGTCCTGGGTAGGATGGGTGGACTCCGAGTCTCTCTGGTTTAGGATTTGTAAACCCTGGAATCTCCCAGGTGAGATTTAGGATTTTTAGATCACTGCCTCTCCCTGGCGTGTTTTAGGATCTCTAGATTGCTTTACCTTTGTGCGAATTGGGAATTTTAGACCCCGGTTATCGCTGTGGCATGACTTAGGATTTTTAGTTCCTGAAATGGCTCTGGTGGGATTTAGGATTTTAAAGACACGCTTATTGCCGTGTTGCAATTTAGGATTTCTAGACCCCAGCATCACCCTGGTGCAATTTAAGATTTTAAAACCCCGCTATTGCCGTAGGAACGATTTAGGATTTCTAGATCCAGTTATCACTGTGGCGTGACTTAGAAATTCTAGCCACGGAAATGCCCAGATGGGATTTAGGATTTAACCTGATTATCGCTGTGGCATGACCTGGGATTTCTAGAACCTGACATCGCCCAGTTTAGGATTTCAAGACCCTTCAGAATTGCCGCGGCCTGATTTAAGATCTCAAGATGTGGGTATTGCCGCGGCGCGATCTAAGCTTTCCAGACCCTGACAGCGCAGCAACAGAGGACCGCATAGGTGTACCTGGACCTCGCCAGGCTCCTGGTGCTCAGTTAGTATTCTTTGGATGTTATTAAGTAGAAGCGCAGGAGGAATAGAGATGCGACCAAATTGTCATCATAGTACTGGGAGGTGTTTGCTTTGGTTTAGATTTGCAAAGTACTGCGTCGTTTCACAGCAATGCCATCAGGTGGGCAGATTTGGTGGCATTAGATGAATATTCCCCTGCCTCCCATTTATAAGATGAAATCAAGGTTCAGGAAGGTTAATTTCCAGTTTGTTACTGGAGTTTGCTGAATTCATACTCTTGAATCATGGTTCCATCGAGTGGGGATTCAGCCAAAAAGTGTTTGTTTAATCTGTTTTGCCTACTGACTGCCTGATTGGTAAAAATCCTGAAATGTTGTTGGAGCATTTTTACCGAGGTAATTAAGACAGAGAATGGCTCCCTGCAGGGTTGCGTCTTTGCTTTCTGGGAGTGAAAGAAAAGGATGTGCCAGGTGTGCAGGAGCGGAGTGCGGGTGTCCGGTGTTTCGGTGCTTTGTTTCTTACAACCCTCCCCCGAGCACTAACTGGAAGCCCCCTAGTTTGCCGTGGTTGGAGCCCATCCCTAGCTCTGCTGAGTCATTGCACATTCAGCTGCTAGGACCGTGAACGGGTGCTACGAGAGGCAACGTGAAAATGTATGAACTGAGATAGGACACATAGTGCTAAGATAATAACCAAAAGCTAATGCTTTTTGTCATTTACCTTTCAAGGAGGTATTGGGATGTAGCCTGTTACTATTTCAGGGAGCAGACTGTGATAAACATCATGTTCCAGTATTTTTCAAATCATTTCTAGTATTACCTTAAAAGGTAGAACCAAATCATTGTGTCTGTTCTACAGACAGATACTTTGGGAGGGGGAATAGATTGCCTTACTAATCCCTAAGACATAAACAGGGAAGCTGAGATTCTTCAAGGGGCATGGTTATATTACCACTGTGGGACCATCAGTTTATTTTTTTTTGTGGGTACTGGGGGTCGAACTCAGGACCTTGCGTGCCAGCAGGCGCCCGTGCCTCTGAGCGATATCACCAGCCCTTTTTTCGTATGTGGGTTCCGGGAGTCGAACTCAGGACCTCGCGCTTGCCAGGCAGGCGCTTATGCCACTGAGCTATCTCACCAGCCCCAGTTTATTTTTAAGAGTTAAAAAACAAACAAACAAACAAAAAAACCACATTCTGTGAGTTGGATTAGTTTATATTGGGGGTTATGG
This sequence comes from Erethizon dorsatum, assembly GCA_028451465.1. Taxonomy (NCBI): domain Eukaryota; kingdom Metazoa; phylum Chordata; class Mammalia; order Rodentia; family Erethizontidae; genus Erethizon; species Erethizon dorsatum. The sequence goes on from CM051835.1 coordinate 70,798,000, forward strand.
CCAGGTAACAGATAATATGGTGGTACAGTGTGTGTCCACTAGGACTTTAGCAGTTGATTTCCTTTATTTGTAGCTATTTTCTTGACAGCTCTAATTTTAGTTTTGGAGAGTATTGTTTATATGGTCTGTTTTGAGAAAACTTCTGACAGTGCTTTTTCCTGGTGACCATTTGAAGTCACAGACTAGACACAGGAAACTGTTTCTAATTCCTCTTCAATGCTTATAGTCAATGTGGATAAACTGATCTGGATGGGCCTTTGAAGTTCTGGGAATGGCAAGGGTAGGTGTACAAACCAGTGCTTCCTTCCAAAGACAAAACCAATTCCAACATGCCAGGTACAAGCTCTGCCTAATTTGGGGGGGGGGGGAGAGCAGATCCTATAAAATTAAATAAATGGAAATTTCCTCAGCTTTCTGCTAAGAAAAGCAGAAATATAATCAGCTGCCCAGACTTCTCAAAGAGATTAGATATTTGGGGTCACAACAAAGCTGCTTATGTTGGAATATACTGTGCAACAGCTATCTTCTTGCTTTTACAGACTTTTAGCCCTGTGCAGTTTCTCAGCCTAAATCTGGACAGTAGTGCTAAATAGGGCTTCACTTAGGCCAGAAGGTTGATAAATATTAAAAATTAGGAACCCTTCTCTGCTTAAGGATATGTGATATTTTACACACACAAACTTAAGACATTAGTACCTTGCGTGTACTTTAAACATTTTACTGGTGGTGGCTATTGAGTAGGTGGTAGAATTTTTAGAGTAAATACAAAGGAAATTATTTTTTCCCTGGAAAAACTTGATAAAAGCCAGTGAAATCTCTTTAGTAGGTATCAGGAAGAGCTCATAGGGAGCTGGGGGAGGGGAGTGGAAGTAGATTACATATTGAAATATTTCTTCCCCTTAAAACTAGATTGGTGAGGGGCCAGTGAGATGGCTCAGCAGCTTAAGCGCCTGCCTGGCAAGCGCGAAGGCCCGAGTTCGACTCCCGGAACCCACATACGAAAAAAGGGGCAGGTGATATCGCTCAGCGGCATGGGCGCCTTCTGGCGCGCGAGGTCCTGAGGTCGACCCCCCAGTACCCACAAAAAAAAAAAAAAAAAAAACAACTAGATTGGTGAGCAAATATGTGATTGCCATAGCTGGCAGAAGCAGTGACATTCTTATTGTTAAGCTTCTTGGTATGGTCCTTATGAAGGACAATGTAGTCACTGCATGGTTTCCCACTCTATGCTACCAGTTCTGGTTTGCAGATGTGTACAATGCTCCCCACCCTTTCTCCACAGGATGAGGGAGTGGTGGGTCCAGGTGGGGCTCCTGGCTATGCCCCTGCTTGCAGCCTACTTGCACATCCCACCCCCTCAGCTCTCCCCTGCTCTGCATTCATGGAAGACTTCTGGCAAGTTTTTCACCTACAAGGGACTGCGCATCTTCTACCAAGGTATGAACTGACCACTGGAAGACCCTGAAGGTGTGGGTCACTTAGGTCCTTGCTGACATACTTATTTTGCGTCCCTTAGTCTCTGTCCCGTTAGTGATGGGGAGAGTAGCCCTTTTTTATGTACTGTGATTGAAGGAATGGACTATTTCCCCTTACTTGCTTGAGAGCAGGGAGATTCAGAAAGCTGCTGGGAAGGTAGGGGGTAAAACTGAGATTACAACCTCTGTACACATGACTTTTCAGTAAAAGTATTTTTCCAGCATAATATGTATTCAGATATTGGTTTTCTCTTTTGAGCACCCCTAGTGTCAGGTAGTATGTATGATATTCAGAGATGGAACCATTGTTTCCCTCCCTCCCATCCCTGATTTCATTTTATTGACTTGTTTTCTGTAAAGATGATTTGTTATATGTGTTCCCAAATGTGATTTAAATCTTTCACTGTTGTATAAATTAATTTGCTAATGATTATTATGACTGCTATTTATCAGGTAATTATCATATGCCAGGAATTGAGTTACATTTTCAACCTTCATTGTTTCATTTAATCCTTACAATAGCATTTGGAGATGGGTGCCATTATATCTCATTTCATAGGTGAAGAAACTGAGAAATAGACTGGAAAAGATTTCTTTTGGGCGGGGGTCAAGAGCAATAACGAAAAATGTTTGTCATAAACCATTTTTCATTATTGCTCCTGACCTCCTCTCATCTGCTATATCCAATTAAGTGTAAGTATATAATCTTCTTTATGATGGTTGTTTGGTTTGTTTCCAGATTGTCAATATTTGACATTGTACAGATTCTTAAGAATAAAGTGCCTAGGCTAAAGTACATAAAAATTTTAATTGGTTTCAATTTAATTATTTTTGAAAACCGTCTAACCAAATTTTCATGCTATTGGCAGTATATGAATGTATTAGTTTTAATCCAATACTATTAACACTTTTTTGTAGTTGATAGAATTTTGTAATAGTCTGAGCATTATGCTTTTGATGTTGGATTGGTTCTCTTCTGCTGAAATAACAAGTGACAGACAAACAGCATAAACTGAAGCACTCACTGGGAAAAGCTGCCATACCTTAGAGAAATTTTGTGATAAATTAGTGATAAGGTAGAAAGCATTTTTAGCTTATATGGTGATTATGTTTTTAACTTTGAAAGTTTGCTTTTTACTGTGAAAAAGTTTACATACTAATTATGCAAAATAGAGGAAGAAATTAGGATATGCTTTTGGGAAAAAAAGTCTAGGTGAAGGTGAGCAAGCTGCCTTCAAATATTTTTATATAAAGTGTATGCTATTTACATTTTTAATACAGATTCAAAAGAGAAAGTGCCTGTTCTTACCTAAAGCAATAAGCTTGCGTTTTAAAAAGCAGTATATCATTTTAATGTCATTACTTTGGTAACAGATTCTTGTCCTTTGTACTAGATTAGATTTTTAGCATTTTAAAAGTTATTTTTATAGGGAATTGGCCTAACTGATCTCTTTTCTTTTTCCCAGATTCTGTGGGTGTGGTTGGGAGCCCTGAGATAGTTGTGCTTTTGCATGGCTTTCCAACTTCCAGCTATGATTGGTACAAGGTAATGCAGTCAATTTCTAGATCCCCCTATATTTTTAAAAAATCCAAAATCCAGGATTTTCTTGTCAGCACTATGAGACTCTTGCACATTTGAATTGCTTACTAACAGCTTCAAAGTCAAACTGTTTCTCATTTACTCTACAGGAGTAAAAAAAACTCTTTGGCAGCCTGGAAGGACCATTGCCAAGTTAAAAATGCTGGTATCAGGGCCGGTGAGATGGCTCAGCGGCGTAAGCGCCTGCCTGGCAAGCGCGAGGGCCTGAGTTTGACTCCCGGAACCCACATACGAAAAAAGGGCCGGTGATATCGCTTGGTGGCACGGGCGCCTGCTGGCGCGCGAGGTCCTGAGGTTGACCGCCAGTACCCACAAAAAAAAAAAAAAAAAAATGCTGGTGTCCTGCCTTTGATAGAGATTAATTACTAGGAATCAAGCACTTTCCAAGAGAATCATCTGTGGGGACTGTCGTGGCTTCATGGGGCTTTTATCGAGTAATTTGCTTTATCCAAGTCTGCCTGTTTGAGATTGGGATGAAACTTTTTGGGTGACAGGAAGGGTGGCACAGGAGTAGAAAGTCCAAATCACCTTTTCTTTCCTATAGATTTGGGAAGGTCTGACCCTGAGGTTTCATCGAGTGATTGCCCTTGATTTCTTAGGCTTTGGCTTCAGTGACAAACCAGTAAGCAACAGCCAAATGGGGCCGGTGTTGGGGTTGGGACAGGTGTGGATGGAACGGTCAGGTCAGCAGAGATCTACACTTGTGACTTCATCCTGTGTTATCTGGCCTTTCCTTTCCTTAGAGACCACATCACTATTCCATATTTGAGCAAGCCAGCATCGTGGAGGCACTTTTGCGGCATCTGGGGCTCCAGAACCGTAGGATCAACCTGTTGTCTCACGATTATGGAGATATTGTTGCTCAGGAGCTGCTGTATAGGTCAGTGAAGCCAGACTTCTGTTGCCCTAGCTTAGGATGCTGGGAAAATAAATAGTTCCTGGACCTGTCCTAGCCCTTTCCCTGGGGAGACTGTCTTCACTGCTGCATTGGTGTCCATCTGCTCAGCTACATGTGTCTTCTCATCCCCTGCTCCAGGTACAAGCAGAATCGGTCTGGTCGGCTTACCATAAAGAGTCTCTGTCTGTCAAATGGAGGTAATTGTCTTGGTGGTAGGTGGAATTGGGGTATAGCCTAGAAGGGCTACTTTAGATGTCACTGGACAATAAATGATAATGATATGATACTGCAAGCAGACACAATGAAACTAGCTCTTTTGCCTTTTCTTTGTGCCATGAACTGCTCTGGTGGTCTAATGACATTTATAGACCTTTTCTCAGAATACTGTTTTTAGATATAGAAAAAAGATCAACAGGAGTACAAAGGAAAGTGATTACATTGAATGTGATCAATAAGAAGCTGCATTATAGTCATATGTATTTCTTTTGCAGTGCATTTGACAGACCTAATGGGTGGGTGTAGTAACACTGATTCTAATTAGAAGTAGGAGCGTAAAGGCTGTTTCACCATATCTATAAGAACTGCAGTGGGTTATGAAAGAATAGGCTTCAAGATAGAAGGCTATAGGTGCTTCTGATATGTCTGTGGTATTAGTATTACATTCTTAAAGTCTTAGTTAGATGTCAGAACCAGGTTAAAGTTAGAAATTAGTAATCCTGGAGTAGACTTTTTGGAGAGGCTTATTTTCTGTGCCACTGAGCACAAAAACCCACAAATATTTACTGTCCACTGAGTGCCTTATGGACAGCTTGGGAGAAGACTCATAGTGCTCCTGTGTTTCTTCCACTGACTCTGGAAAAAAATGGAAAAGGAAAAACTATATATATATTTTTAAAGATTTATACTTACTGAACAATTCCTCTGTGTTCGCAGACCAGATCATTAACATTGTGTGAACAATTGAAAGTTAAGGGGAGTCAGAGCCTAGTTATCAGCATTATGTATGACAATATGATTTTTCCCATTTTTCTACCTTTAAAATGGGGAATTCCAGTGGGCTATAATTTTACCAGTTGAATTGGGAATTGCTTAGAGAAGTAATTATATGACACTACAGTGGTGCTTTGCTTAAAGAGGGGGATATATATATATATATATATATATATATATATAGTCCATTGTTGACTGAAATACTGTCATGTAGTGCATGACTGTACTAAGTTTTTATTTGTAATTCTGTTTTGGCAGTAAATATCTCAAAGGTGACACTGAATAGGGTCAGTAGTCTCCAGTAATGGGTTTGCATTTGACCTAAGTTTTGGTACATGACTAAAAGCAATCTCTTCTTCTACAGGTATCTTTCCTGAGACTCACCGTCCTCTCCTTCTCCAAAAGGTTGGTTACTTTTCTGAATAGAGCCTGTTTTAAGATTCGTGCTGACATAAATAGAGCTGGGACCTTTTAATGGCCGTATCTGCTCTGATGGATCATAATTAAAATCTTCCTGCTTATGGATTCACATTAATCGAGTTGATTTGTCCCTGCTTAGGCAAATAAAAGAAGTGGAAGTGGCTCCTACCTAAATTGAAAACTATTTCCGAGGATGAAAGATGAACAAATATTTGAAGAAATACTACTATGTAAAGACTTATGTCACAAGCATTAAGTCTGAATAAATTGGGATCTTGGTCTAAACTTTAAAGTCTTAAGGATTTATGGTCAGGCAAGGAGGCTTGTATCCATAATTCTAGTTATTTGGAAGACTGAAGCAGGAAGACTGCCTGAGCCCAGAAGTCTGGGGCCAGCCTGGGCAGCACAGAGTCCATTTCTCTTTCTTTTTTTTTTTTTGGTACCAGGAATCGAACTCACGAACTCGTGCTTGCCAGACAGGCACTGTACCACTGAGCTATATCTCTGGACCCAAGCCCATTTCTTAGAAAGAAAAAAAAAAAAAAAAAAAAAATTAGGGCTTTAGCAAAATGCAGAAATGTAAATAGTCTCTTAAAAGGAATTGGAAATAGTGCTCACTTCGGCAGCACATATACTAAAAAAAATTAGGAATTAGAAATAGATTTATCTTCCATGAGCGAAGAATGTGGGTCAGCAAAAAACAAACAAACAAAAAAACCCCAAAAACCCATGTACTGAAATTTTCAGTAGATTTGGCTAACTACCTTTACTAGTTCGTAGTATAAATCCTTTTGACCTGGTGAACTGTCATCTTTCTCTGGATCCTTGATTTTTTTTCACTTATTACCCACAGTTACTCAAAGATGGAGGCGTGCTCTCACCCATCCTCACAAGGTTGATGAACTTCTTTGTATTCTCTCGAGGGTAAGTCACTATGAAAGACTGACTGTAGCCTAGGAATAATTATAACTCTGGGCCAAATCCTGAGGTTTGGTATTTTCAAGCAAAGGTTTTGCCCTTTTGCCAAGGAAGTAGTAGAAGGAATTCATAAATCAGCTAAGGATCAGACTTGTGACTGCTGTTCTAGTCAGATTTAACATTCTGAATTCTCCCCGCACTTACTTTTTGTATTTTGGACTCTTTTTCAGTCTCACCCCAGTCTTTGGACCATATACTCGACCCTCTGAGAGTGAGCTGTGGGACATGTGGGCAGGGATCCGCAACAATGATGGGAACTTGGTCATAGACAGGTAAGAAATAAGCCTTTGCTTTGGGTTCCAGAAAGGCTCTTCTGGAGTTTGGACAAAGATACAGGATTGCTTCTTTTGCACCAGCTGGGTTGTTCCCTACCATAAGAAGGCTGGTTTAGGACTGTGAGGCAAACCTAAAATTGTCATGGTCTGTGCATTCCAAGAAGAAAGAAGTCAAACATAGGGTGAGCCCCCATACCTAAGCCATAAATTGCTGCAAATTCTAATGCTAATTTCAGTTTGTAACTGACTTTGGCAAATCCTCCTTTAGACTCTGTTAGTACTAAATGCTTCAAAATGTTCAGTGTCAGTTGTGAAAGGAGTCTAAATGTGGCCCTTACAGTATGAGGATCTTCTTTTGCATATCTTTTTGGTAGCAACAGGGAATGAGATGCAGGATTTCCCTATCTTGTACAAAGAATTGCCATGCCTCAATTCAAATGAGAACATGAGAATGTAGCTGCTCTCACTGAGGGATCTAGAGATGGTGTTATCAGTAAGTCCTTGAGGTAAGGCTCTGTCCTTTTACCAGATGGGTCAGTGTACCTTCCAGTTTTCACTGATGGCTTTGCTGGGAATTGTGCATTAAAGGGAGCCATTCTATCCACCATGAAATCCCCAAAGATTCATTTTACTATACAAAATTGAAAAACAGACAGAACTCTTAAAATTCTCTTATATTTTCCTTTTCAAAAAGCAAACACTATTTCCAAGAGGTGACACTGAGGTTCACAAAAGTAATTGTCCTGGAGCTGCCAGGCAGAACAATTAGAATTGCACGAGTTTGAGTGTTAACATGTGACTGTGGCATCTTACATTTAGAGAAAGAAATTCTCCCCATTCTATTTGTGGTACAGAGAAGATGAAACCTTATGGTTACAAACTTCTACATTTAGAATTTCAGAGGCACATGTCAATTTAGGGATCATACAGTTCAACCCTCTTATTTTAAAAATGAGGAAACTGAGGTCAAAGATGTGTGCTATGTCGTATATTTGAGGCACTGAGCTGGTTAGCATGGAGCCAAAATTGGAACCCAAGACCCGGGCTTTAGTCATATACACTCCAAAATAACTCTTGGCCTTCCTGAGACCTCATTTCTTGCTTGGATGCATAGAACCATTAATGCTCATGTGGATAGTAGGTATAATCACTGCTGTAGTCACTTCATGCTTAACACAAATGGATAAAGTAGGCCGTTCCAAAATTCCAATTTGCTTCTGGATTAAGATCCGTCTCTTGCAGCAGGTGTTAGGCATTTAAGTCCCACAACAATAAAGGTTTCTTGTTCTGCTCCTGCTGACTTACCTGTCCTATAATAGCCTCTTGCAGTACATCAATCAGAGGAAGAAGTTTAGAAGACGCTGGGTGGGAGCGCTTGCCTCTGTAACTATTCCCAGTGAGTATCTTTATATTACTTCTTGATAGGAAACCTTAAGGAGTATGAGGTTAAAATAATGAGAATTCCTATCAACTCCAATTGGGGTTACCGGATTTAGCAAATAAGAATATAAGACATGCAGTTAAATCTGAAATTTAACTAAACAACTACTTTTTAAAATGTAAGTATGTGCTGTGGGCTAACAAAAACCACCAGAATTTATTTATTTTTAATCTGAAGTTCAGATTTCATTGGGCATCCTTTATTTCACTGGCAGCCCTACTCCCAACATCTGGAAACACCAGTGATGTATGTGTAGAGTGAAGTGTATAAAACACTGAAGGTATGACTGCAAATGTAGTTCATATTGCTGGTTTCTTTGGTGTGCACTATCAGTGAATACCACATTAAATTCTGAATTGCTGGGACTGGAGGCTGCTGAGATTACTAATCAAGAGCTTTTAAGTAGGTTGTGCTCATTCATCTCATTTGTACAGATTTAAAAAGGAAATCAGTGCAGTGCCTCCCACATAGTAGTTAGTGCTCAAGAAATTATTGGTTGGCTGGATGTGGTGGTGCACGCCTGTAATCCCAGCACTCGGGAGGCTGAGGCAGGAGGATCACTGAGATTTTGAAGCCAGCCTGGGCTACATAGTGAGCTCAAGGCCAGCCTGGACTACATAGCAAGACCCTGTCTCAAAAAAAGAAAGAAAGAAATTATTGGTTTGTTTCCATTGCAACTGAAGAGACTTAAGGAATGACAGTATAGTGTCTTGGATTTACAGAAAGAGACTGTTGAAATTGGGGCTTCTTCCTTTTGGTCCAGGGCACAGACGAGCTGGAAGAGGGACCAAATGGTTCTATGTAGGAGAAAATGTCCCAAATGAACTAATTGGGGAAATTTCAGCAGTTCCTTGTAGCCTAATAATAGAAGCTAGGTTTTCTATCATAAAAAAATTTATTTACAGAAATTCCCCAACCCAGGGGAGTTAATTTTAGTGTGGCAGTAGGAGAACAGATGTGAGAGCTCTCAGTAAGTCATTCCTTTTCTCTTTCTCAGTTCATTTTATCTATGGGCCAATGGATCCTGTAAATCCCTATCCAGAGTTTTTGGAGCTGTACAGGTGAGTCCCCCTCAGAGAGTCTGTGTTTTGTAATTAGTATTTCATCCTGACAGGGGTAAACACAATTACTTCTTGAGGGATACTGGCACTGACCTCATTGACTGCTCATCCAGGAGACATAAAATAAAAAGATGAGTTGGGAAATCTTAGATAAGTATCAGATCAAGAAGTTCAGTTAAACATTATCTTAAACAGCCTGTTTTCACTGTCATGGCTACATCATATTCCTAGGTATAGAGATTTAAAAAAAGCTATCACATGAAACCCAGGATGACAGTAGATACCCTGTTTTAGTCTGACTATAAAACCAGTTCATTATCCTAACCTGAGCAGACTGCAAGGAGAGATTGAAAAGACTTTACTGTGGAAAAGTTATTCTTTGTGGTTATTTTCACTGGGTACTTACTTGGAAGGTGTCAGAATTTGAAATCTTGACTCTGTCACATAAGAAATTTCCATACCTTCATGTGGCCTACTGCATACAACCCAGTAGTAAGCAGCTTGCATAGAATTTTAAACAAAATTCCCTCTCTCATCTCTGACACTAGGAAGTTCCTTTGCTATCTTTGCTTGGGCTTTGAGTTGCTGAACTGATCCACTTGTTTGATGCTCCATGCCTCTCTACAGAGCTGAATTCTGTTTTGACAATTGTTGCAAAAGTGTTATATTTTCAAGTTGTTGTCGGTTGGATTACGAACAATTAAAATCTAGTGTGTCTAAGTGGAACTGTAAAGTTTATCTGCCTAAGATATAATTCCAATGTAGAAGGTGAATAAACTCTGTGTTGGTGGTCCCTTCCAGTGTGGTATGTCCATAGGGGCATTTACTGGGGCTTCTCACTGGCTTACACCCCTCCCGCTCCAGCCTCAAGTTTACCTACATGCTGTTCTCTTCCACTAGGAAAACGCTGCCGCGGTCCACAGTGTCGATTCTGGATGACCACATTAGCCACTACCCACAGCTAGAGGATCCCATGGGCTTCTTGAATGCATATATGGGCTTCATCAACTCCTTCTGAGCTGGAAAGAGTAGCTTCCCTGTGTTACCTCCCCATTCCCATATCTATTGTGTATTCCACTTAGGAAGAAATGCCCAAAAGAGGTCCTGGCAATCAAATACTGTTCTCACAAAAATCCACTTTACTCACATTGGTGAACAGAACCCAGGAAAAAGGTAGCAAAAGTTCTAAGGGTGACATAATAGTCCACCTCCTATTCCTTTGACATTTGATTGAGTGTATGGACTTACCTTTGTCTTTGTATTACTAGGAAATTCTGGTGAGCACTGCTTCTCACTGATTCAGAAAGACAGGCATTAGACATTCTTTTGCAAAAAAAGATTTTTGCACACTTCTGTAAACTTTTCTGAAATATTTAGAAATGATAATATCTGGCCTGACCCCAATTGGAATCCTGCAATAAAAGAATGAGGAGAATGGGCCTGCTTAACCTCTCCTTGAATGGCTTTACAGGCACATGGCTTTTTTAAAGTTCTCTAAGTAACATACTTAAGTGAGAATGAGAATGAATCTCCCTTGTCATAACTTTGGATTTAGTTTCATCAGCTGCTTTTCTAATTTTAGATATTTTGTTAAAGTAGATATTGGTTTAAATAATACAGTATTCTGAGTATGCTTTTAGACTATGATTTGCCTATACCTGTTGTATATATTTATAAGTATACTTAACCAGTAGACCCTTACTCTGCCAGAGTAGTGAACCTTATTAAGCAATTATAATTTCTTAATAAGCTGAACTAAGTCCAAACTATTTATAGAACTTCCTAAAATCACAGGACGTGAATGACCAATTGCATTCTTTGCCGCAGATTCACTGTTATTAGCTGGAAAGACAATTCTAACAGCAAATAACAGTTTGACTCCTCATACCTCAGTGCTTTGGAAGCATGTCCCTTCTGAGCTTAAGTGGAGGGGAGGGGACTGTTGTGTAGTCCAAGTTCCCATGCTGAGGATACACTAACTCCTCTTGTGATGATTGTTTAGCTTCCACTGGCTGTCCCAGAGAGGCTTTCTCATGTAGCTGAGCAATTCCTGTCCTTTATAGACAGGAAAGTTCCCAGACAATTATAAGAAATATAATTGTGAAAGACCTATAAGCAAATGGTGCTGAATACTATTTTAAAGCCACAGTTTCACTGTCTTTAGTCAAAGCAGGATTATTAAGTGATTAAAAAATTTTTTTAAATTAGTAACTTCAAGTATAACAACTTTTAGACTGGAATAAGTGTTTATTTTCTATTAATAAAAATGAATTCTGACAAAAGTGAATTCTGGCTCCCCCCATCCCCCACCCTCTGGGATAAAATTTTCCAACACTGTCAGGAGCTTTCACACATTATGTGAAAGAATGATGAAGTAAAGCAGCTATAGTATAGGATAGTATTTGATTTTTCAAGATCACCCAAAGCTGCACTAGCATACCAAAGCTGACCAAATGAGAAAAAGGAAAAATCAAACCAAACCAAGAAATACCAAAACCCATGCATAAGGACAGACATTTGCTTGATCTGCTGGCTCAGGGCCAAACATTTAATTTGCTTCTCCAAAGTCATTAATCTTTAGGAGTGTGATTCTGGGGAATTCATGCCACTAGCCTAAAAGCCCACTGATAGTGAAGTGTGTCATCTTGCTCAGTAAGAACTTATCCAACAGAAGCCAAGATAACATCTACAGGTGTTCTCTCTTTGCTTCTGACAGTCACCTGCATGGTCACGCCATCTGCTAAGGCCAGCCTGGACCTCACCAATAAATCGTAGCCACCTCTGTATACACCTGAGAGAAAAAAGTAAGGAAAACCATATTAAGAACTCACAATAAGCTCTGATAATGAAATTTATCATGTTCTGCTATATCTCCTTTCTATTATTTTAGTTTAGTTTTTCTAGAAATTTGTGGGAACTGATTACTATATATCAATTCCAGCTTTTAAAAAAATATTCTCATGAGACCAGGTATATAGAAGGTATTCAATTCTGATCTTTAAAGGCAGTAGGGGCAAGGGTGGGTGGCACTGGTATCTGTGTGAGAGACTATGTCAGACCAGACATTCATGCTAAAAAAAATAGCATGCAAAAACAAATTATTCATTTTGACTGGGCTTCAACTTGTTACTCACATAATGGGGTGATGGGACAACAGTAGGACATGGGATGCCCATCCATATCCCTTCTAATTACATTCTGCAACAAAATACAGTATAAGGGAAATCCGATAGAAGTCTCTTACCTGCTAGATAGAGCGAATGGGAATTCTTGTTCTCAGGTACTTTATCTGACCTCTCACAGGGCTGCATGCCCAGAAATGTGATGATGTTGTTGACAGCTTCTGTGTTGAGAAAGTTTATGCGACAGTATTAGAAAAGTTCAGCACTGGGATCACATGTTCTGGGAGCTGTGGCACACGGGTGTGGAGTGTATGTTGAGAAAGGCTACTGGTTTTGAAAATGGATGATTCAACTAAATGATAAAGACAGGTGCCTGGTCTTTTAAATAAATGACTTAGGATAGATTTAATGAAAAAGGAGTTCTAGAATAACACATATGCCTATTAGGTTTCATACTGTTATATCAGACAGTACACCGGCAACACAACTGTTCTCACCTTCAAGCGTTTTGGTAGAGCTGAGGGCAAAGGTCTCCTCTTTCTCAAAGGTATCTCCCACCTCTTCCCAGGCAGCAGCAAAATTAGGCTTGAGTATCTTCTGAATGTGGTCAGACACAGTCACTTCAAGATCTTCTAGCTAGTGGGTAACAAGCAGCAGTCAGTAAACAGACGTCCTTTATGTATAGAACAGAGATGGAAGGAACCAATCATTTATCACTCTTAAATCCCTCCAGGGGCATAGGAAAAACCCTACCACCACAATAGTTTAAATGATACAGTCTGCATAAACTTAATGCTGTAGGCATTAACACAGAAAAGCAAGAAAATAGGACATCTAGGAAGAGCCAAATTCAGATCTACACCTGTAGCCCTAGGGGCATGGTACTCATGTTGCCACATCTAGCCACTGAATTCAGGCCATACAATACTTTCTAAAATTCCTATTCACTAACAGATTGATAAGTCTTCCCTCCTTCCTATGAAGGTTTGCCAGTCATAATCTGGCTATATTATAAGCAAACTAAAAGTTGCTGAAGCAAAAACAGGACAACCCACTTCAAATAAAACTGATTCCATATATTATAATCTCATGAAAAATCATGTATTTTCATCTTAAATATCCCTATTATAAGGGGAAATAAGGGTGAGTTTCCTTCTTTTAATTGAATAAGAAGTGGTAAATCTATTCTTTTTGGCATGGTGCAATCCCATTACAGAGGAGGATTAGTCCATGTCCTCCTCAGTTGTAATCTGAGAAGAACAGAAACCCCATAAATTCATGTCAGCTGTCCCTAGAAAAATGCTCTCAAGGCACATGTCTTGTCTTAGTGTTGGAAAGGTGTCAGCATATCTGCAGGGATGACTCACCACATACTCATCATCATACCCATCCTCATCTGGAACTCCAGTGTTGGGGTCACAGTCCCGCACTGTAAATTTCATGGTGCAGCTAAAGCTGCCTGCAACTGGAGGAGAAAGAGCAGGCAAGCCCATGTCAGAGGGTATTGTGAGCACAATGGTACCATCATTAGAAGAAGCACTACCTGTGCTTAGCACTGTGCTGCTCCACATTTTCAAATTAAACATTATTTTCTTGGGCAGTAGTTCTCAAAGCTACCTGCAAGTGGGTCAGAAAGGCAGTCTCACAAAGTACGATGTTAAAATCTGTTCTGCACTGTGGATTAGAATAGTACAGAAAAGAAAAGCATGGGCAAACTATTTCTGTGTTGGTGTGAAGAAAGCAGTAAGGGAAATACTTCTGGGTGCTTTTAGTCACGCCTGTCAAAAGGGCCTATATATTGAAAAACAAAAACAACCATTGCTCCTGAACCTGACAAAACAAGACACACTGATGGTAAAAAGCATACAAACCATCAAACTAACTTTGACTAAGTATACCTGAATCTCAGTGTTAATACTGTCAGTCAATTGTGGACTGACTGACAGTCCACGGACCACCTGAATGAACTTGCTTTAAGTCAACTTTCAATCTATATTGAGTAGGTCAGTAAATATAACCTAATACTGATAAAGTCAGTGACTTAAGATGGAAAAGCAAGTGTGCAATTATAAGTCAGAGAGGACTGGTGGAAGTAATAAGAGATGGAGCAAAATGAAGTTTTCATGATGATGAAAGGACTGGAGAAAAGGCATTTAGTGTGAATCCATGGTCTAGAAAAGGCTTATAAGTACAAAAAATATTAGGAATTGGAACATTAGGAAGCTATTGGGAGATGAACAAGAAGAAAGAACAGACTCAGATGTAAGAACATATATGACCACTTTGGTAGTAAGACTTTCATCTGCTCAGTCTTAACTTTAAACTCACTCCATACCTGTCTGTCCATCCTCCATCTATCATACTGACATTACATTTCAAAAAGTAAGCTAAAGTACTGGACACTAAAAAAGATGACTGAGACACAATCTCTAAGTCTCTAGGAGGTTAATTAAGTGTGGTGTTTATGATAATGTTCTATCTATGATATTACAACTCAATGCTGTATTCTTTACTATAAAATTTGATAGGTACTGTGTGAGGCTTCAGGATTAACAGCCTAGGAAAACTGTAAAACATGTGAAGGGATATAGCAGTTTAACTGGATCTCAAAAGATGGCAGAAGAGCTTTGGCAAGCAGAGGAAGGTAAGGACCAATAAGAAAGAGGCCAGAAAGTCCATGGGGTAGTTGAAAACAGTAAGGTATGCTAATACATAGGTGTTGATGAGGTTTCGTTTAGGAGCTGTGAAGTAACATTTAAAATTATTTTACAACTGCCAGGTGTGGTGGCACATGCCTGTAATCCCAGTACTTGGGAGGCTGAGGCAGGAGGATCGCTGTGAGTTCAAGGCCAGCCTGGGGTACATAGTAGGTTCAAGGCCAGCCTGAACTACATAGTGAGACCCTGTCTCAAATGACAAGACAAAAAAAAAAAAATTACAACAGCTTTCAGGTACTCAAGAGACTGAGATAAGCTAAATAAAATGGTGCCAAATTCAGACCACTGGGGGATGCCCATAAAGAATGGATCAGAATTCAGACAGCACGTAGATTCAATAGAACATGTTGAAGATTTACAATAGTAGTGGGTTGATCCCTAAAAGAAAGAATATTAAGAATGCAGAATCTGTCTCAGTATTGTAAGAGGGTGATAAAAGAATGACTGCGGTTAAATTAAGGTAGGATTTTCTTCAGGAGGAATGGGAAAGAAGTAAACTGAGGTCTTAAAAAATGAAAGACATGAGAGGTATGGGTAAAAGTCACAAGGAAGAATGAAGAGTCAGGACAGCATTAAATTATAAATTAGCTCCAGCTTAAGCAGAGAGTTACAGATAAATGAAGAAGAATAAAAGGTCTACATTAAAATTGTTCTCAAATGGGACTTATTTTGTGAGGACAGGCTGAAAATAAGTCAACTACTGAAGAGATAAGTCTGAAAAGAAAACAAAATTAGAGAAAAGATGGATGCTGGAAGCTAAGGAAGGAGAGAGATGTGTGAATTGGCTAGGGCGCAGAACATCCACTATGGCAAATGTGAGAATGGGAAATTTGGAAGGTCACTACACTGGAGGGAAGATTGATGAGGTAAGAAAGGAGTTTATGAAACAATTCCAGAAAGCTTTGTAGGGATAATAATTAAAGGACAGGGTGCATCAATAGGACAAGACACTAGAAAGGAAATAAAAAGGATGGTTTACAACAGGCTAGCTGCAGCAATCTAGGTAGGTCTGAAGTGAACTGAGAAGGGACAGATGTAGGACAGGGTGTAGGAAATCAAGAAGGATGGTTACACACTGAGCCAAAACTGAAGAGCAAGTAACTATCCAGAAGCCACTACTGAATCCTTAGGAATGCTATACAAATGGCAGGAGAGATGCTGAAAGTTAAGGTTTTTCTCTAGAACACATATAGAGGGGAGAGGAGGAATAGAGGAGCAGCATTGAAGTTGCCCTCAGATGAAAAGGCACCAGTCACTAAGGAATAACACATCAACTGAAAGGATAAGATGGTATTCCGAGGCCAAAAGTCAGTTTAGAATAAGAAAGAGAAGGCAGAGTAGAAGCAAAGGAAAGGAAGCATTACCTGGTGTAAGGCAGAGCAGGTGCAGAGTAAAGATCTCAAATGGGGAGTCCTGTCAGAGTTCAAACCAGGTCCAATTGGTCACATTTGGGGCATAAAAGCCATGGGAAATACACAGAAAGGGTGAGGAGCAAGGACTGGGGTAGGATGCTGGAGTAAACTATCTCTTGAAGCTTGGGAAGAAAATATGTAATTAAAGGTTAATGGGAAAATTCATAAGAAAGCTGATTAAGATAAATGCTGATAAAAAGCTATTGCTGACAATTTTATTTAGAGGCTTACTTAGTAGAGGTTGTGAACAGGTAGTTTCTCCAGAGAATGGATTATTGATGCCAGATGGGGAATGAGTGAAGATTATGAGGATGGAAGTATATCTGAAGACAGTAATTCTGCAACCATTTCTTCTGTAGAGATGGTAAGTGAAAGGATGAGAGAGTTAAAATACTATAGATTATTGCATAGTGTGCCATTAAAGTTGCTCAAAGAAGTTCCCTGCTTCGTGGAGACTGGCTAAAAGTGACACACATTTCCTAGGGAGATTTGTATGAAAATGTCACAGAATAAGAGAAGATGGAGGCTGACAAACAAGAAGTAGGATTTAGGCCGGGGGGGCAGGGCGGTACAGAATATAAAGTGTGGGTAGGGAAGGGCACTAAAGAGCGCCAGATTGGGTAATACAGGAAAACATGCAGTAGAGAGATGAGTTATGGTACATTACAACCAAAGATACAGAATGTGAAGAGAAGGTGGCTAAATAAGGGTGTTATAAGGCTGAAAATAAAAGTCAACTACTGAGGAGATGGTCTATGAAAAGAATACAAAATTAGAGAAAAGATGGATGCTGGAAGCTAAAGAATGAGAGGGATGTATGAATTGGGCTGGCGTGCATAATATGCATTATGCCCTCTTGGAATCTTTGCTGAATGACATCTGAAGCAGAAAATATGACCAATAGACTGAAAGGTCAAGGAGTTGAAATGGGGTGGATATGAGCCAAGGCCAATGGCAGGAACCCTATGAAGGACTGGACTAAACTGAGAATGCAGACGTATTCAGAACAGTGTAGAGGAAGCATGGGAGATGGAAGGAAACATAATCAAATCCATGAGAATGACAAAGATGGTACCTGGGGAAAAAAGCAACTGTAATATAGGTAACATAGCTGTTTCTCTAGAGTCAACCAGGGAAAAGAGTGGAGAAACCCACAGAAGACATGAGGTCACTAGAATATTGGTAGGTACTGATATGAGGGATATGGCACCATAGTTGCACCAAAGATGATGGTTAAGAGAGAGGAGAGAGACTGGGAACTATGTACTGAAAGCAGTACACAGAATACTTAAGCCAGGCATGGTGCACACCTGTAATCCCAGTACTCTGGAAAGCTGAAGCAGGAGGATCACAAGTTTGAGCCTATCCTGGGCAATTTAGTGAGACTATGTCTCAAAAAAATTTTTGTTTAAAGGGGCTGGGAATGTTGCTTACTGTGAAGGCCCCAGATTCAATCCCCAGTACTGGGGGAAAAAAAGAATAGTTAAGAGTGAGAGAAGCAACCTGGGCAGATAGGATGAGAAATGATGTTCCCCAGAAAGGAAATCCTACAACACCTTAAAATATGGGTCTTTCAGTCTATGTTGGGTCTTAATATCAGACTTCAAAAAGCAGTGTACTCACTGGGAAAAGAACAAGGGCCTGAAGAGTCATGCAGATCTTTGGTAGGAAATTTTAACTAGAAGGTTTAGAAGGAGATGGATTAAGATGAACTCTGATATAAAAAGACAATGGGAGAGATCTCTGAGCAGTTGTCTGTAGAGTGGGTGACTAATACCGTATTAGGAAATGAGTGACTGGAGATCATGTTGGGAATCCAACTCAAGAGTAAAACTTCATTGGTTATTCTCATGTACAGGTGATAGAAAAGTATATGTGGGAGAGCAAATCATCAAAGGGAAGCAACAAATGAATGTCATGTAAAGTGTTGCCTTAAAGTTACTCTTAGAAGTTACTCTGTGTGTGTGTGTGTGTGTGTGTGTGTGTGTATTTGTTTCAAATGAGAGACCGACATTAGAAAGAGAACCTGCCTAGGGAGTGCTGTTTAAAAGGAGATGGAGTCATCTGAGTGAAACACAGATGATTTCTCAAAGAAGGGATGTTGGTGATAGAGAAGCATATTTCTTTAGGGGAAGACTGGTAACAAGGAGAAAAGGAGTAGGAATGAAGTAGGTGGAAAAGGTCATGGCAGGCATTGATTGGAGGAAAATGACCCCATATTTTGGCCAAAAGATATGGAAGAAGAGGGGTTAAAGCCCAGAGGAACATTGTAAAACCTAGAGAATAATTCTGAGGTGGTATGGTAAAAAGAAGAAGTCCAAAGCACCATTAAGAGTGTGCCTCATTGGCCAAATTTACTGGGTATAAGGCCAGACTGCAATGAGGAGTGCACAGAAAAGCAGACCTAGGCGGGAATGAGTCTGAAGCAGACTTGCTCTCCATGCCTTGGTAGAAACTTTTTTTTTTTTTTTAAAGAGAAGGAAACAAAACAAAACAAAACAAAAAAGAACAGAATTTCAAAACAACATAATAGGAGGGTAACAATGGTTAATACATTATGTTAGTTACTCAGGGTACAAGATATCGGCATTCAATTGTTCAAACATTACTGGCGTAAACCTTTCTCTTCAATGAACTAAGCAAAATTAGTAGTGTATCTATCTTAACCATCTTATATATACATACAATTTTTTTTTCTTTTCCCTTGTTTCCCCATTCCCCCATCCCAGACTCTCTTTCCTTTTGACCAGTTTCTTTCTGATTCATCATATCTATTGTACATTTTGGATCTTATTTACTTTTTCAGTTTCTCACACTAGGGAGACAATATGATGTTTACACATGTGTGTCTGGTTAATTTCACTTATGAGTATTTTCTCGAGTTGCATCCATTTACCTATAAAAGTCTCCAGTTTATCCTTTATGGCTGAGTAGTACTCCATTGTATAAAAATACCACATCTTTTTTATCCATTCCTCGGTTGATGGGCATTTGGGTTGTTTCCAAGATCTGGCTATTACAAATTGTGCTGCTATAAACATGGGTGCACATATATCGCTGTGGTACAATGTTTTTAATTCTTCTGGGAAGATACCAAGCAGGGGAAGAGCTGGGTCAAATGGGACCTCCAATCCTAGTTTTTTGAGGAATCTCCACACTGATTTCCACAGTGGTTGCACCAGTCTGCACTCCCACCAACAGTGGAGAAGGGTTCCTTTTTCCCCACAGCCCCTCCAGCATTTGTTATTAGTTGATTTCTTGATAATAGCCATTCTTTCTGGGGTAAGATGGTATCTCAGTGTTGTTTTAATTTGCATCTCTTGAATGACTAGTGATGTTGCACATTTTTTTGTATATTTATTTGCCATTTGTATTTCTTCATCTGAGAAATGTGTATTCATCTCCGATGCCCATTTTTGGATTGGGTCTTTAAATTTGGGGGGGGTCTGATTTTTTTGAGTTCTTTGTATGTTCTCGATAGTAATCCTTTGTCTGAGGAACATCTGGAAAACATTTTTTCCCACGTTGTGGGTTGTCTCTTCACTCTGTTGGTGGTTTCTCTTGCTGTGCAAAAACTTTTTAATAAGATGAGATCCCAGTTGTTGATTCTTTGTGATAGTTCTTATGCGGTTGAGGTTTTATTCATAAAGTCTTTGCCTACACCAATATCTTCAAGGGTTTTACTTATCCTACCTTCCAGCAGATTTAATGTCTCTGTTTTAATATTTAGATCTCTGATCCATTTTGAATTTAATTTAGTGCATGGTGAAAGATATGGGTCTAGTTTTAATCTTCGGCATGTGCAGAGCCAGTTTTTCCAGCAGCATTTATTAAAGAGGCTATCTTTCTTCCAGTGAATGTGTTTGGCACCTTTGTCAAATATAAGGTGGCTTAGTATGTCTGGAGTTGTTTCAGCATCTTCTAATCTGTTCCATTGATCTTCGGGTCTGTTTTTTTGCCAATACCACACTGTTTTTATCACAGTAGCTTTATAGTATAATTTCAAGTCAGGGATTGTGATGCCCCCTGCCTTGCCTTTGTTGCCCAGAATTGCCTTTGCTCTTCTAGGTCTCTTCTGATTCCAAATGAATTTTAGGATTGTTTTCTCTAATTCTGTGAGATATGCTCTTGGAATTTTGATTGGAATTGCATTAAATCTGTATAACAATTTTGGAAGTATGGCCAATTTCACTATATTGGTTCTTCCTATCCAGGAGCAAGGGATATCTTTCCATTTTCTGATATCCTCTTCAATCTCCTTTTTCAGAGTACTGTAGTTTTCAATGTAGAGGTCTTTTACATCCTTTGTGAGGTTGATTCCTAGGTATTTCATTTTTTTGGATGTTATTGTGAAAGGTATTGTTTCCCTAATTTCTCTTTCAGTGAGTTTGTTATTTGTGTACAGAAAGGCTATTGGTTTTTGAGAATTGACTTTGTATCCAGCTACACTACTGAATTTGCTTATTAAATTGAGCAATTTTTTGGAGAAATATTTAACATTTGTTAGGAGTTCTAACCAAAGAAGAGATAGAGAAAGCCAAGTATAAGTGGTGGAAAGATTTAAGCAGTCCCCAAATTACATAGCAAAATAACCTCAAAAAGTCATGTGAGGTGACATGATTTTTCTTTTATGGGTAAGCATCTTTAAGCCCCAGGAAAATTTGAAATTAAGTTTATAAATGTCGAGATAAAACTGTGTTATCAATAATTTAGTGTTAAGAATTTTTCACATGTATATGTTCTATATCTGTAATATTTAGAATTTGGTCCACTAGAATGATATTTATTTGAATAATAGTTTTGTGAGTTCAACTTTTAACATATTATTAAATATTTTATTGAGATAAGTCATTTTAATTTGTTTGCTTTATAGACATTAGTGGAATATTAAGATAACTTACGAATCATCTGTTTATAAATACAGTTTCTTTGATTAAATACTCAGAAAAATTTTATTTGTTAAATCCAGTGATGTATAACTTAAGAAAAAAATATAATTTTGACATAAGTCTAGACAACTGTGTTTATGTGTGTTTGTATATTGGGCTTAATGTTAATTAAAGATCTTTTACAAGTGAAAAAAAAAATTGAGCAATTTTTTAGTGGAGTTTTTGGGGTCTTCTATGTAGAGTATCATGCCATCTGCAAATAATGATAATTTAACTTCTTCCTTTCCAATCATTATTCCTTTTATTTCTTGCTCTTGTCTAATTGCTCTGGCTAAAGTTTCCAGAACTATGTTGAATAAGAGTGGCGACAGTGACATCCTTGTCTTGTTCCTGATTTTAGAGGGAAAGCTTTCAGTTTTTGGCCATTTAGTATAATATTGGCTGTTGGTTTGTCATAGATAGCTTTTACCAGGTTGAGATAAAGACCTTCTATTCCAATTTTCTGTAGTGTTTTTATCATGAAAAGGTGCTGGACTTTGTCAAAAGCTTTTTCTGCATCTATTGAGATGATCATGTGATTTTTGTCTTTGGTTCTGTTAATATGGTGTATTACATTTATTGATTTACGTATGTTGAACCATCCCTGCATCCCAGGGATGAATCCAACTTGGTCATGGTGTATAATCTTCTTGATGATTTGCTGGATTTTGTTTGCCAGTATCTTACTGAGGATATTTGCATCTGTGTTCATTAGGGAGACTGGTCTGTAGTTCTCTTTCTTAGTTGGGTCCTTCTCTAGTTTTGGTATCAGGGTAATGCTTGCTTCCAGGAATGAATTTGGGAGTATTGCTTCCCTTTCGATTTCATTAAAAAGTTTGAGAAGTATTGGTGTTAGGTCTTCTCTAAATTTCTTGTAGAATTCAGCAGTGAATCCATCAGGGCCTAGGCTTTTCTTTGCTGGGAGGTTTTTAATTACATCTTCGATTTCATTGGTTGATATTGGTTTACTTAGGATTTTTATATCTTCTTGATTCAGCTTTGGTAATTCATACATGTCTAGGAATCTGTCCATTTCTTCTGCATTTTCCATCTTATTAGAATATAAATTTTCAAAATAGGTATAGATGATCTTCTGGATTTCTGCAGGGTCCGTCATGATATCACCCTTTTCATTTTCAATTGCATGGATTTGAGTTTCTTTTCTTTTCTTTTTTTAATAAGGTTGGATAAGGGTTTGTCAGTCTTATTTATTCTTTCAAAGAACCAACTCTGATTCATTGATTCTTTGTAGAAACTTTTAATTAAAGTTAATTATTGGTTGAGGGGAAAGTTAAGAGCAACGCTTCTTAAAATCTGTTATATCAGCATTACCTAGGAATAGCATAGAAGTACAAATTCTTCCCCCAACTGAGTAGTGCTCAGCAGTTTAGATTTTTTTTTGTACCAGGAATCAAACTCAGGACCTTGTGCTTGCCAGGCAGGTTCTGAGCTGCTGAGCTATATCCCCAGTCAGCAGTTTGGATTTTAACAGGCTACACTTCAAGGATGTTTGCTTTAGATAGAGGCAGATTAAAAATAATTCTGATACAGTATCTTTGGTAACAACTGTAATATTAGGATTAGCTGAAAATTGGAGAAGCAACTGAGGAGACTTATATGAAAGGACACAAG
Organism: Erethizon dorsatum; assembly: GCA_028451465.1. Lineage (NCBI taxonomy): Eukaryota > Metazoa > Chordata > Mammalia > Rodentia > Erethizontidae > Erethizon > Erethizon dorsatum. The sequence goes on from CM051835.1 coordinate 70,820,949, forward strand.
AGAATGGAGGAGACAGAGGCTAAAAAAGGAGAGGTAACGTACACATACAGGTAGGGGTGCAACTTGAAGAACTGTGAATGCTCATGGCTAAGGGAAATAAGGAGACAAGATGAAGAATACCGGTCTGGCAAAGTAGGATTTAGGAATGAGTGATTTTATGTTAATCCAGGTCACAACCACTCAGGAAAAGAAAGGAAGGGAAAAAATGTGACTAAGTAAGGATTGAGGTTATGAGTGTTCAGGAAGCTTTATGGAAGAGTGAGGGTAGAGATAGGTATGTGGTTAGTGCAAAAATGCAGTGTGCAGAATCTGACCAGTGAGTGCTTACTGCGATGGGTCTGTTTATTCAGAAGAGACTACTGCATGTATGGGAAGGATACCTATATGGTTTCTGAATGAAAAGAGAAGCTGAATATAAGGTAGAGTTTTTATAAGGCATAATGGCATAAAGAAAACTGAGTGAGACAGTGATATTAAAATTATTGCTAAAGATTTAAAAATTATTATTTAAAAATTATTGCTAAAGAGAAGGTATCACCTAACATTGATGAATAGTCGTTGCTGATACTAACTGGAGGTGTATGGTTTCTCATTTGGGCCAAAGGTCATGATGGAAAAGGAAGAGGACAAGCTGGATGCTGTCTAAGGAGAAGGCTTATTAAAGACTAGAAAACTGGTTCTATAAGTAAGGGCGAGACTAAGGACATGAGAGTAAGACGCTTCAAAAAGAATATACATTCATCACTGTAAAACACTAAGATATACAGGGTAAACCCTCAAAGGGAAACTGGGAAGAATGTTTTATAAGAGGGACATTAAAGATATACTTAGAAGACTTATCTGAAAAAAGAACAAAGCAGCCAAAGAGCAAAAGATGGAGGTAGGTTGCTAAATAAGAAGAAGGGATGTGTGAATTAGGCTACGGTGCAATACGGGCAGTGTAGAATATGTTATTTGGAATGGCATTAACAGGGCTGAATGGGAACATTAGGAAATGAGAGTTGGAAATTTGCCAGAGTTGTATATTAAAAAAGAGAGTGAAGTAAAAACATGGCAAAGCAAGAACTGGGGTATGAAAAAAAAAGAATTGGGGTATGAGATTTTGCTGTCCAGGAAGCTTTGCTGGAGAAATACTAGAAGTCATGGGTATAATCAATGTAGTGAGAATGAAAAGGAGGCTCAGTGGAATGGGCATCAAAGGCAGGTCAATGGCAATATCCTGTCCAAGTTCAGGCTGAACTGTGAGTACAAGCAAATGCAGTATAGAATGTAGGACACCAGGGAGATGGCAGTGTATTAAATAGGGAGTGCCCCACATAAGGGGAGTATCCAGAAGAATCTGTAAGAATGATGTGTATATTATGTGGTAGCTGAAAGAAGGAGAGACAAAGAAGATAAGGGCACATGATTCTCCAGGGCAAAATAAGGAATAAAGCACAAAGGACTAGAACAAAGTGGAAGGTTTCTGCTGATGTGAAGGCTGACTTGAAGAAGCACAGATATGGACTTGTGGATTACAGCACATACTTGGACCTAGGTTATATGGGATCAGAAGGAAGGGTTTATTAGCAGAGTTAAAGACCATTGTATGAAATACAGGAGAAATAAGAGTAGATGGAGTGACAGTGACACAGATCAGGTCTGTAAAAAAAGAGATCCAGAAGGGAGAAACTGGTCAAATCAGTGAACCTGTTTGGGAACGCTCAATAGCAAATGAATGGGGGATCTAAGAGTGTCAAGGATATGGACAGAAGAGCCTAAACTACCTAGGTCTATTCCATGACACATTTTCAATAAATATTTGGTTAACAGGAAGGTTTAAGGGTGTTTTATTAAGATACATTCTAAAAAGGCATCATTGCTAGCAACACCAAGATACATAAAGATTGGCTAATTAGGAAGCATGGGTAAATGGTTTGTCTATCAAGGAAACTAAATGTATTTCTTAAGGAATGGTTGGGAATCATGGGGGAAGTAAACTTCAGGAGAATACCTACTATATCTGTTGCTCTAATAAAATGATAGTCACTAAAATGGATAGGTAAGCTAGGGTAGAATATAATAGGAGAGGAGCTTTACCGTAATAATGAGTGTTATGTGAATTAGAGCAGGGTCCTGGGTTGTCAAAGAAGCTGTGCATTAAGGAGACTTGGAATGTTTGGAGAGATCTGTCAGCTCTCTGAAGGGCTAAATGTTGGGTGTTACTTTTGCAATGAGTGAGTGGAACAGACAGTGAGAAAGACAGAAATAAAGATCTCAATCCTGAATAGGAGTCAGACTAGTTCTTGAAGACTTGATGGGAAAAAAAAAAAATTTAAACAAGCACATATACATTTAAGAGTACACATTCTCAAAGACAGCATTGCATATTATTCATAGGATATGGAAATATTTATTAAAATTATAAAAATAGGATAAGTATAAAATTCATATACTATTTTCTTCTTGGAAAGCAGAGAGAAATGATTGAGTAGTACTGAAGAAGTCTTGATTATATGTACTTTATTTCAGTTTTTTTTTTTTTTAGTTCAGTACTTTTTCTTTAAAAAAGGATCTGAAGCAAAACAACAAAGTTAAGGTATGAAAAAGTGGAGTGATGGGAAGTTTTAATTAAAGGGCTTTGTTGATTAAAAAAAGATCAGAGGGAGAAGATTGGGATGAATCTTTTTTTTTTTAATGTGGGTACCAGGAGTCGACCTCAGGACCTCACGCTTGCCAGCAAGCGCTTGTGCTGCTGAGCAATATCACCGGCCCTTTTTTTCCTTTATGTGGGTACCAGGAGTGGAACTCAGGACCTTGTGCTTGCCAGGCAGGCGCTTATGCCTCTGAGCTATCTCACTGGCCCAGGATGAATCTTGATAAAAGACATTGATAGCAACCTGAAAAACACTGGTTTAGAAATACAGGTGGGTAGTTTATCTGGTAAAGAGGATGATCTGTATTTGGTGAGAAACGGGTATTATTAACAAAGTACCCCTCAAAACTACACCCCTTGATAAGATAATGTATCCATTACTATAATTATAGAGGGAGTCAATAATACCATATAGATGTTAGTATATAAGTGCAAATAATTGAAGGAAATTAAGAACTTGGTGAAATATGTTCTTTGTTCAGAACAAAAGTATCATGCTAGAACCAGATGTAAGTGAGAGAAATTACTGAGATGTGGATAAGGAAAAGAGAAGGAAACAGTAGAGAGTAATAGAAATGTAAACAGGGAGAAGAGGCTGTAGGATTTAGGCTGTGGTGTAAAGCATGCAGTTTTGCAAACGTGTTGGACAAGTATTAGCAAGGGCCGGGATCAGAAGCATTGAGACACCAGAATTAAAAGTTCAGTAGGAGTTATACTTTAAACCAGGTATCAGGCAATGGAGGTGAGAAGGAGGTGAGGATGTGACAAAATAATTTGAGAATGAAAAAAAAAAAAAGAAAGCTGGGCATGGTGGTCCACACCTGTAATTCCAGGACTTGGAAGGCTAAGACAGAGGGATTGCTGTGAGTTAGAGGTGGGCCTAGTCTACACAGTGAGTTCAAAGCCAGTCTAAACTACATAATCATGAGATCTTGTCACAAAAAAAAAAAAAAAAAAAACAGATTTGTGGGGACAGAGAATGAGTATACGATATGTTGCTGCCCGGAAAATTCTCTTGGAAAAAGATTTGAAGAAAAAATCGGTGTAGTAATAGAATGGGAAATTAAGAGGGAGATTAATAGACTTAAAATGGGCCACAGCAGGAATCATAGCATGCTAAGTCCAGACTGAATGGATGGTGGAAATAGACTCAGTACCAAGTGCAAGAAATAGGAAGACAGAAGGCTGAATATCAAAGAATGTACACATTCAAAAAAAAATGATTACATCCACTGGAATGATCCAGCTGAAAAGCAATGGAATGTTGAAGGAAATGCAAGGAGCTTGCAGCAAAAAGAGAAAGAGAAAAGAGAAAAGGAGAAGACCACTGTTCAAGTTGTTTATAGATGGAAAGACATTGTCAAGATTTTGATGGGAGAAATGGCTACTGCTCCATACTTAGGCCAGCTCTTGACAGAAGAAAAAGAAAATACAGTCTAGCCAGTGAGTATGGGGGCACAGAGGATGGCTAGGAAGTGCTGTATGAATTGGAGAACAATTTTGAGAAGTGGAGTGACAAGAAGATAGATCAGATGTGAATTAAGGAAAAAGAACTGTCAGATCTAGAACTCTGTATAGAAGAGGGAGGACCAGGGGTCAGAAAAACAATAGGAATTGGGTGGGTTGGTGCTTGACATCTTAATGGAAAACTGATCTTTTTAAAAGGTGTAGACTGGGTATTTTTTTTGGTAGAATAATTGAATGCTATGGGTTGAGGAATGGTTGGGATCACAGGGAGGCAAACCTTAAGAGAAAAATCTGGCCTTCACTGATGTACTATGGAATTCGTAAGTGAATAGAAAGTCTGAGATATGGCTGCACAGATATTCACAGAAGTTATGAAAGACCTACCAGTAAGTGTAAGGTTAAATTGGCCAAATGTTGAGGAAAATGTTAGGACTTACTGAAAGTGAGAGAAGCAACTGAAAACTAGAGACTGAGATGGAGATGGAGACAGAGGGAGAGGGAGAGGGAGAAAAGGAGAGAGAGGAAGAGACACTGACTAAAGGGAGAGATGCTTAGGTGGAGAGAGTTAGGCTTGGCTGGTCTGGAATCTTGGTACAGTGAGTTACCATTCTTGTGCTAACAAAAACCACCTGCTTGCACACAAGTCTGCTCACAAAGGTATATTTTTGCTGTGGTCATACCTCTTCTATCAGTAGGCTCACTTTCTATGCTCAAGGATTTTTTATGTTGTACAATATTCCTGTCATCTTCCCTACAATTTGGGTGGGACAACTCAAGCAACTCGTCATTTGGTAAGTAAACATTTCCAAAATATTTCTTCTTTATATAATTCATTAAAAAATATATATATATATACCTTTGCTATTTATCTTGAAAATATGTCATTATTTCTTGCAGTATAAAAGGCAAATGCCAATTGTTGTCTTTAATGTAGTATGGGATCGTTTTGCACCACACATGTCTGCTGTTGAATGAATTATATGTAAGTTAATTAAGCATTTGTCTTTTAAAATGGTTTATATTATAAAAATTTCTTAAGATTTGTCAGTGTTTTAGTGGTAGTTGGGAAAATTACTTACAAAGCAGCTGAGTCAGTAAGAGGACTGTGTAGTCAGGCAGTGCAGCAAGGAAGAAAGAAAGGGCGAAGATAAAGTTAATAACTATAGGACACAAGAGGGACAGTGTCTAGGAAAGTGATCTACACAGAAAACTGCAGTTGAAAGAAAAGTTAAGAGTCAGGTTCAGTGAAGTGGACATAAAATAAGGCAAGTGGCAGGGATCCTACTAAGGAACAAACAGAACCAAAGCAATTCAGCACAGTATGCAGGATAGCAAAAATATAGACATAGATCGAGCAATGAATGTAGAACAGAAAGAGGTATCTAAAAGAAGGTATTAATGAATGCATAGAAATGATGCATAGTAAATGGATAGTTAATAAAAAGTTTTTCTAAGGCAGAACAGAATAGGAACAAAAGAAAATAGGTGGAAAAGCACTGTAAAATTTACTTTTAGATGGAAAATGGTATGTGAGGAAGACACACTAAAGAACAAGTTGGCATTATAATTGTAAATGAAATGAAAATATAGGTAGAAACTAAGTAAAAAAGAGTACAGTATTGATTTGGTAACACTTGACAGTAATGTGAGTAAATACAAGGCTACCTAGCTTCACAATAAGGAAACCAGCAACAGTGAGGTCAGCAGAAGAAAGAATATAACCAACAAAAAGGATAGAGGATGCAAGAGGGGTCAAAGAGAGTGAAAGAAAAGGGGGTAAAGGTGGGGAAGAAGGAAGTGAGAAGACAACTACATGTATCAGAGTGGAATGTTAGAAAAAGGCAAAATGGTTAAGACGGATTGAATTGTATATTTGAATCTAATTCTAAACAAAAAAGGAGAGAAAGAAATTAAGAAAGAGTGAAGAGGAACTGAAGCAAGATAGCAGAGAGGGCACTAGGTAGAGAATGGAATTGAAAAGTGCACATCCATATTTGGAAAGGACTGCTACCAGCCTTGGAAAGATGGTGTCAAACAATGGCTGGGAGAGGGCAGAGGTTTCATGGTATCAAAGAAGAGAAAGGGAGTTACAGAGTATATAAAGCAAATCAGTTTAATTTACAAACTAGATCTTTTAGACAAATCATTTAAAAGAATTTGAGTGTGAAATAGAGCAATAAGGAATGGGACAAGTTCCAAGCACTTATAAAAAATATGGAGGGCCGGTGAGATGGCTCAGCGGCATAAGCGCCTGCCTGGCAAGTGTGAGGGCCCGAGTTCGACTCCCGGAACCCACATATGAAAAAAGGGCCGGTGATATCGCTCAATGGCATGGGCGCCAGCTGGCGTGCGAGGTCCTGAGGTCGACCCCCGGTACCCACAAAAAACAAAAAAAAGGGAAAAAGAAACTGCTTTCTTGATAATTCTGTGTTTCTGTCAGAGTTGCAAAAACACTGACAGTGTTGAGTAAGGTCATATAAACTGTATATTGGGTATGGTCCATGAAAAAGGAAGACAAACTTGAAAATATAAGTAAAAAGGGCATTGTCTGATTGGCAGTGACTTTTAAGAGAGAAAGGAAACAAACAAATGAGGGGAATACACCTCAATTATATAATGCAGATGGGTTGGAGATGTGTGTGAAAGGGGGACACAGGGAAGGGAATGTGGTGGCTCCAGGAGGACAGTGCTGGGTCTGCTGAGATCCTCGAGTGAGGACATCAGATGGCCACCACTGGAACGCTGGAGGCCTGAAATGCGAGGGCGAGGCCAGGGAGCACTGGTGGCACCCACAGCAGTGATTCTTCCCGGGGAGGGGGGGTGGGTTCCACCCGAGGGGGGCTGTGGGCACGGCCCCAGGGAGGCCGATCAGGACATGCGCGGGGAGCAGTGCTCTGCTCACAGACAGTACACAACAGCAGCGAAGAGACCCAGAAGATGGTTCTGATAGGCCGCCTGCGGGTCGTGTGTCCTCGGGTGAGAATCACTGGTGGATGGGGGAGAATGGAGGTTGGGGCAGAGACGGGAGACGAGCAGGAGATGCCCGCGAGTGGAGGCAGATGGAGGCCTCAGACTCGTGAGTGTCAGAGCAGGGCGAGGGTGACAGGGAGTCCAGGGGTGTAGCAGAGAGGCACCTGGAAGGATGAGGGCCGAATGAGGGTTTCTTCTTAAGGTCAGGGAGGGCAGGGCCGGCACTACGGCCCTGGCTGAGGACTGAGGTGGAGGAGTGAGGCAGAGAGAGATGGCAGTGCACAGAGGAAGACGGTGTGCTGGGGGTGGGCCGAGAGTGGGGGCCATTGTCCAGGGGAAGGGAAGGCAGCACCAGAGGGGAGTGGGGCCAGGGCTGAAGGAGAGCTCATGAAGGGACCAGGGCTGAGGTGGGAGGAGGAGGAGAGAGGGTGGGATGGAAGGGCCGCCTGGAAGAGAGAGCTGTGAGGCCCAGCAGCAGGTTCAGGTTGCCAGGGGGCACGTGTGTGAGGGCATGGGGTGGGCAGTGTGGAGGCAGGAGTGAGGGCAGAGGAGAAAAGCATGTGGCACAGGAACATGGTGGGAGAATCAGAGGCAGATGTTTCCAAGAGTGTTTTCAGAAGACTGTGAGAGAGGAGAAAGGAAACATGGAAGACACAGGGGCCGTGGATGTGGAGTTCAGTGAGGAGCCCACAGCCTGAGGCCACAGGGACTGCGGGGCAGAAGGTATAGTCAGTATGGTCTGTGTGAGGCTAAGAGGCCCGAATGTGGCCGAGCACCGGGCGTGGGGGACACGTGAAGATGGGAGTGGACACCCAAGAGGACTAATGCTCAGCCAGATGACTCCAGGAGGCTGATGGGACGGAGTGACCGCATGTTCTTATGCAATAGAGAGGAAAGCAGGCAAAAGAATCAGCTGCAACCACCAGGGGGGAGAGCTGAGGAGTGTGCAGCATGTTGGTAGCAGGCTGATAAAGAGCAGAGGGAAGAGCCGGCAGGGGAGAGCGGGGAGGGCTGCGGAGAGGGTCAGGAAAGGTACTGCACCACAGAAGGCACATCAGAGCAAAGGAGGAGGCAGAAAGTGATGGATCCGGTGGGCTAGCTCAGGGAGCAAAAGCGCACAGCACAGGTAAGACAGGGAATATGAAAGAAAGTGGGAGAAATAAGAATGAGGTTGTAATGTGAGTCAGCTGTAATGTTTATGGCCATCTGTGATCGCCAAAGACCACTGTGTCAAACAAGGACATGGCAAGGTGATGGCCTGGTGAACAACTCTGAAACAGGAAATAACAGTCTCTAATATGGTGGAAACAACAGGGCAGCATTGTCATGGGTAAATTTAGATAGCAGATGGACTCAGTAGACCACACTGGGAACAATGGTGGCATAGTGAGGACTTGTTAGGAAGGCAGAAGGCACCATTGGAAGGACTTCTGAGTCCATACATTGGGACAGGGCAAGAGAAGGAGGACTGGATGTTGAAGAGGAAGTGGCGGGTCTTTGGAAAGGACAGCAGGAGAAAATGCACTGGATGGCTGTGCAAGGGTTACCTCTGAATCCAGAGTGGTAAGAGAAAGTCCTGGAGTCGGACTGTCATGGGGAGGTGATATGTGTGCTGTCAAGCATATGGGTTGACTGCAGCAGAGGATACAGGAGTCACATGAGGGCATCAATCTTGAACAGTAACTAGTAAGGAAAAGGGTGCAGAATTCCCAAATTGGAGGTGCTGGCAGATCTGAGAGGACAAGTTGGTGGATAGGTGGTATAAATGTCAGATCATGGGAACACAGAAGAAAATCAAAAGCCCTAACATTTGCAGAATGGGGAACTAGGGAGATAGTGGGGCACAGGGCCACAGGGATGGGTAAAACCGACAAAACCAGGTAGGGTTGCATTTTCAGATGGCTCCTGCACCGACAGCACTAGCAGGTAATCTCAGGGACAAGGAGATGGACTCATGCAGATTGAGTCTAGAATGTAGCTAGAAAGATGTCTGCAAATAGCAGAGGAGATACTTTTTTATCATTTATTGTATCTGTGCTTCCAAGTTCCAGAGTGGCTGGAAGGTTGGACATGTCGTGCGTGGGGGACTGACTCCATAGTTACACTGAAGCTGGGGTGGGACGTTCACTCTAGAACCCAGTGGGGCATCATGAATTTAGTATGAGACAAATAGCAACCCAGGAGGAAGCAAGGCCTTAGGGGAAGGTGCCTTAGGGACTAGATGAAGGGATTATATTTTGGGTCACTTGTTCCAAAATATAAGAGAAGAGACAGGAGAACACAGAGGAAAGTGGCCCCTACATAAGGAGAGGGTCTTAAAATCTGAACACAAATGTTGTGAAGATAATGTGCCAAGACAGAAAGAAGAAACAACTGGGACCCAAACGAACACTAAGGGTCCTATGAGGGCAAGCTCTCTGAGCAGTGATGCATCTGGCTAGTGAGGCCCTCCTGGGGGGACTGGAAATGATGGAGGGGAAAAGGAGGAACTGGTAGGAATGGCTATAGAGTTTTGTGGGAACCTGCTGGATAGAAGGGGAATAGAAAAGAGAGCCTACTGGAAGAAAAGTATGGAAAAAATGGAAAGAGTCTTGAGTAGTGAGAGCAGACCCAAGGAATGAGCAGACTGACATGGAGAAAAGAGAAGTGAATACCAAGTAGTGGCAAGTGGTAGGCAGTTGAGAGAAGTACAGGCCAGAGATGAGGCAGGGAGCCATCCCTTGGCCAGGGAGAGAAAGAAAAGAAATGGCCACAGAAAGAAAGGCAGCAAGAATGGATGAGGGAAGATGATGTGAAAGGGAGGTCACATCATATGGAAGACAGATGGGGGCAGAAGGCATGCAGGGAGGATGGAGAAAACAGGGTGGGGGTGTGGGAGACAGGCTGGATGGCAATAGGGGAGCAAGGAGAGGGGGCCATAGCAAGTGGGAAAGAAGACACATAGAGTGCTTAGGCTGGCCTTGAAGGCAAAGCAGAAAGGGGTAGAAAGCAATGGGGAGAGAGGAATGTGTGCTCTTAAAGCCTTGAGTATTATTGCAAGAGTGCACATTTCTGGGCCAGGCTCTTGACTATGGACTGGGTGGGGAAAAATGGGTGGCTGAGATGGGCTGATGGAGGTGTTGGGGTTTTGGATGGAGACTGTGTTGGGGGAGACTGGGTTAGAATGGAAAGCATGGTTGGAACAGCAGTGTTAGTGGTGGGGAAGGGTGGGTTTGGGGATGGGGTTGGGACTTGAGGCAGGCCCCAGACATACAGATAATAATCCTGCTGAACAAAGCTGGTTGAAGATTCTATTTTGATTGTTGAGGACAATGAAAGGCTACTGAGTCCAATCAAAGGAGAAATAGAGGAGCTTTGGGTAGGGGTGAAAGGGAAGGCAGACAGGGTTGGTTTGTAGGAAAGGGAGAACATGTAGACCAAAAGAGTAGTTATAAAGGGATTCTTTTCTCTGGCTAGAAACAGGAGATTAAGGAAAAAGGGGTCATATAGTAGTATCTGTCCAGAAGAACCATAGTGGAGTCAAGGATATGGATAGGAAGTTGGAGAGTCACATCAGAGTAGGAGGACATGATGGGTGGGAACAGGCCTTCAAAAGAACAACACTCAAGCAGACTGGGATTCGGTCAGGTCTTGTATCAAGGAGTAAACAGGGAAGGGAACATAGTGGCTCCAAGAGCAGAGTGCCAGGTCTACATCAGAGGATGTGCTGCGTGAGGACAACATATGGCCACCACTGGAACGCTGGAGGCCTGAAATGCGAAGGCGAGGCCAGGGAGCACTGGTGGCACCCACAGCAGTGATTCTTCCCGGGGAGGGGGGGGGTGGGTTCCACCCGAGGGGGGCTGTGGGCACGGCCCCAGGGAGGCCGATCAGGACATGCGCGGGGAGCAGTGCTCTGCTCACAGACAGTACACAACAGCAGCGAAGAGACCCAGAAGATGGTTCTGATAGGCCGCCTGCGGGTCGTGCGTCCTCGGGTGAGAATCACTGGTGGATGGGGGAGAATGGAGGTTGGGGCAGAGATGGGAGAGGAGCAGGAGATGCCCGCGAGTGGAGGCAGATGGAGGCCTCAGACTGGTGAGTGTCAGAGCAGGGCGAGGGTGACAGGGAGTCCAGGGATATAGCAGAGAGGCACCTGGAAGGATGAGGGCCGAATGAGGGTTTCTTCTTAAGGCCAGGGAGGACAGGGCCGGCACTATGGCCCTGGCTGAGGACTGAGGTGGAGGAGTGAGGCAGAGAGAGATGGCAGTGCACAGAGGAAGACGGTGTGCTGGGGGTGGGCCAAGAGTGGGGGCCATTGTCCAGGGGAAGGGAAGGCAGCACCAGAGGGGAGTGGGGAAGGGCTGAAGGAGAGCTCATGAAGGGATGAGTGCTGAGGTGGGAGGAGGAGGAGAGAGGGTGGGATGGAGGGGCCGCCTGGAAGAGAGAGCTGTGAAGCCCAGCAGCAGGTCTGGTTGCCAGGGGGCACATGAGGGTATGGGGTGGGCAGTGTGGAGGTAGGAGTGAGGACAGAGGAGAAAAGCATGTGGCACAGGAACGTGGTGGGAGAATCAGAGGCAGATCCTTCCTGAGAGTATTTTCAGAATAGTGTGAAAGTGAGGATGAGAATGGCAATGTGATAGGTTCCTGGTGCCATGGATGTGGGTAATGGAAGGATCTGACAGCTGCGGCCACAGTTTGGTGAACAAAGTGTTTGGCTGGCACACGTGTCAATGCAGTGTGACACAAGCTGTGTGAATGTGGTAAAGCTGTGAGTGCCTAGGACAGGTCAAGAAAGGAGTAAATATCAAAGGGGATTAAGGAAGGGAATCAGCTAGATGATTCACAGGCCTAAAAGCATGGCATTTGGGAGGGTGTGGTGGTCTTTGTTATGCACTGGAAAAGGAAAGCAGGAGAAAAGATCCATCTGGTGTTAGAAGAGAGAAAAGGTGAGGAGAATTTAACCTAGGGCAGATCATTATAGCTGAAGTGGTCCAACTGGCAAGAAGAATGAGAAAGATGAAAGGAAAGAGAAAGCAGCTAAGAGAAGAAATGCAAATTTCTAGGTTCAGGGAAGGCATTGCCCCAAGGAAGAAATGACAAGGACAGTTAAGTCAGGAGCAACACAAAGGAAATAGGAACTTCGCCTTAAGGTAGGCAAAGTGTGTGAGAAACCCCAGGGAGGACAAAGAACAGGAGGGAAGAGTAACACAAGCAGGGCATGAAGGAGAGGTGAGAGGGGCCAAAGGATAATGAGGTTGTAGCAGTCATGGCACCTCCACAATGTTGGAGACTGCTTTATCAACGATATGCATGGTAAGATGATGAAAGGTTGGGGAAGGGCTCTAATGAAGACACAACTGTCCCTAGTGTGGTAGAATTCAGAAGCTAGGATAGTTAAGGGAGAATTCAAATAGCAGATGGGCTCAGTAGAATGCTCTAGGGGCAAAGAGGCTGGCAATGCTGGTAGTAGTCAGTACAGATTAGGAAGGGAGGGAACACCAAGGGAAAGACTCTTGAGTCCAAGGACTGACTGGGAGGTGGCAGTAAAGTACAACTGGCCATTGAAGAGGAAGTGCAGGGTCTCTGGAAAATGACAGCAGGAAAAAATGCAGGAGATGGTTGTGTGAGGGTTAAATTCATATCCAGGCTAGAAAAAGATGCTGGAATTGGGCTGCCATGGGAAGGTATCTGTGGGACTGGGATTGGGTCAGGGCTGTTGATGGGAAGAGAAAGTGATGGGAGAGACCCTCGTGAGTTTATGGTAGCTTCAGCGAAAGGGAAGAAGTCAGTATAGAGAAGAGGAAGGCAGAATGCTGAGTTTTCACCCTAAGAGTACCGGCAAGATCTCAAGGGACAAGTTGGTAGGATGGGCAGTACTAAAGCCAGGCCTTAGAAACAGAGAAAGAAGCAAAAGCCAGGGTGTTCACAGAATAAGGTCCTATGGAGATTGTGGGACAAGGGCCACAGCGATTTTGGTAAAACAAACAAAACTGGGCAGTTTGGACTTTTAAGATGGCTCCTGCACAGATAGCACTGGCCGTTAACCTCAGGGACAGGGGGATGGACTCATGCAGATTCAGTCCAGCACATGGGAGACAAATGCTTGCAAATAGCAGAGGAGCAGCTGGGAGACAATGCGGAACAGGCATTTTGCAATGACCACTGCAGCTGTGCTTCCACTGTTCCAGGGTGGCTGAAGGGAAACAGGTGTCCTGACCCATGCTACAGTCTGCAGAAGACAGAATGAAGCTGCAGGTGGGAAGTGGGAACTGGAACCCACTAAGGCAGTATAGGTTCAGAATGAGAAGGTGAGGAACCTAAGTAATGAAATGACAAGGGAGGATAGAGCAAGGCCTTAGGTGCTGCGAACTTTTGTTCAGAGGCCAAACTTTTTTTTTTGGATCCACAGAGCAAGAAAGAAAAGAAACAGGATGGAGATTGGTACCTATGTAAAAAGCAGTACTTCAAATCTGAATGTGAGTGCTTTAATGTAGTGGGATCAAGAGAGAAAGAAAAAACAAGGGGGACACTTGGGGTGGTAGGAGGGCAACTGTGATGAACTGTAGTGTATTCCCTGTGTGAGGCTCAATCCAGAAGGAAGGAAGAATAAAGGAGGAGAGGAAAGATCAAAAGAAAGCAGTGGGGAGACTGGCTGCAGACATCTGTAGAATTTACTAGGTGGAGAAGGAAAAGCAAAGAAAGTAAATTAGAGTGGGAGGAATGGAAGTGAAGGAAGGAAAGGAAGGAAAGGAAGGAAAAGGCAGTCTAAGGGTAGGTGGAGGCCAGAACAAATGGAAGCTCCAGATGAGTAACAGCTGATGGTGCCGGAAGACACTGTAGTAGGGAAAGGATGGAAGGAATCTGAAAGACAGCAGGTCCAGGAAGAGCAGACTTCTATGGAGAAAAGAGGCATGTATCTGATGAAGTAGCAGCAACTAGATAGTTGAGAAGAGGTGGGGAGTAATCCATAGGCCCAGGCAACTAACAAGGAATAGGCAGTAAGTAGAAAGATGACAAGTAAAATGTGACTGGGACAATGATGCAGCACAGCCGGGCAGTCACCTATGGAAGACAGACAGGGTGGCAGGAGGCACCCAGGAAGGATGGAGAGCAGAGAGGAGGAGAAGGGGAACAGGGAGCGGGGAAGCAACAAGGAAGCAGGGCAGAGGGGTGGCAACAGAGTGTTAAGGCCTGCCTGCAAGGTTCGGCATGGGGAGGGCAAAGTAGAAAGGGGTAGAAACCAAAACACAGAAAGGAATGTGAGCTCTTAAAGCCTTGAGTATTGTTGAGGGTGCAAAAATTTAGGTCAGGCTCTTTAGTATGAATGCACCTGGGATGGGGTCTAGGTTGGGATTAACTGGGAGACAAGAGGGCAGGATTGGGAATAGTGGCTTGCAGGTGGGGGGAAGAAGGGGCTACTGGATAAGTAGAGGGTGGATGGGGTAGGAGATATGAGTCAGGCTCCAGGCACTGAAAAGAGAACCTTAATGATATGACCCAGTAGATTATTTCGTGTCCATTGTTGATGCTGATAAACACAGGCTGGTAATACTACTGAATTTACCCCAAAATAAAAAAGAGTAGCATCTGCAGGTAAGGCAAAAAAGAGGCAAAGGTAAGAGACTGCATTGTAGGGTGAATGAGGGATTTGTAGACCAAAGATAAAGGCTCTGCAGGGACTGCTTGTCTCTAACCAGAAAAGAGGAGGGGAGATTAAGAAAAAAGGATAATAGTAAGCATACAGAAGGACGAGATTAGTGCAAAATACTCATGGCCTGAGATTCAAACCAGATGGAGGTCACAATGAATGGGGAGAAGTGTGTATGTGTTAAACAGCTCCCTCATGCAGACATGGGTTGGAGTGTTGTGTGTGAAGGGGGACACAGGGAATGGAATGTGGTGACTCCAGGAGGACAGTGCGGGGTCTGCTAGATCCTCGAGTGAGGACGGCAGATGGCTACCACTGGAACTCTGGAGGCCTGAAATGCGAGGGCAAGGCCAGGGAGCACAGGTGGCACCCACAGCAGTGATTCTTCCCAGGGAGGGGGGTGGGTTCCACCCGAGGGGGGCTGTGGGCACGGCCCCAGGGAGGCCGATCAGGACATGCGCGGGGAGCAGTGCTCTGCTCACAGACAGTACACAACAGCAGCGAAGAGACCCAGAAGATGGTTCTGATAGGCCGCCTGCGGGTCGTGCGTCCTCGGGTGAGAATCACTGGTGGATGGGGGAGAATGGAGGTTGGGGCAGAGATGGGAGAGGAGCAGGAGATGCCTGCGAGTGGAGGCAGATGGAGGCCTCAGACTCGTGAGTGTCAGAGCAGGGCGAGGATGACAGGGAGTCCAGGGATGTAGCAGAGAGGCACCTGGAAGGATGGAAGGTCACATTGCCAGGGGGCACATGTGTGAGGGGATGGGTGGGCATTTGTGGTGGCAGGAGTGAGGGCAGAGGATAAAAGCATGTGGCATAGGAATATGGTGGGAGAATCAGAGGCAGATCTTCTCTTACAGCATTTTCAGAAGAGTCTGAATGAATGAAGGTAAAAGGAAAGGACTCCTAAAAGGCACAGGGAGCCATGTTGTTGGTGCCAGAAAACACAGAGCTAGAGACACAGGGATGCAACCATGAGCTGCTGAGAAGAGTACATAGATTCTGTACACTGTCTTATTAAAAGGAGATGTAATATTCTGGATCATCAGGAACTGTGAGCAGATCTAGGCTGGAGTATGCACCAAAGAAGGTACTGAATTGACTAGACCATGACAGATGGCAGCTAAAAGTGGAGGGTGGGGAAAATGACAGTCCTTTACTATGCAGTGGAGGAAACCAGGAGAAATAAATTAACCTAGGTTCAGGAACTGGAAGAGGAGGTCAGAGTTTTAACCCATGGGGAGAGTGACAGGCAAGATATGACAACAAGTGACAAGAATGAAAAAGAGGGCCGGTGAGATGGCTCAGCGGCATAAGTGCTTGCCTGGCAAGTGCGAGGTCCTGAGTTCGACTCCAGGTACCCACATAAAGGAAAAAAAGGGCCGGTGATATCGCTCAGTGGCACAAGTGCCTGCTGGCAAATGTGAGGTCTGAGTTTGACTCCTGGTACCCGCATTAAAAAAAAAAAATGAAAAAGAGCAAGAAGGAGCCAACAGTTGAAAGAGGAGTGGGCTGTTGAGAGGATCAAAGAATACACTTAGCCAACGGAGGCAAGGCCATGTCCAGTAGGAGGACATGAACTCAAAGTATCCAGGATCTCTTCCCCACATGTGGGAGAAGGTTTGAGATGAAGTCCCTTGACGGAAAGGAGTGTGGCATGGACAGACAAGCCAGGAATGAAGAACAGATGAGAGGAGGCATAAAAAAACAAGTTTGTAGCAGTTGTGGCACCTCAGAAACACCAGGCCCACTGTATCAAAGAATAGCACAGTAAGATGAAAAAAGGTCGGGGTAATCATTCCAAGAGGGGAGGTGACTGTCAGCAAAACACAAACAAGAAGCTACGATGGCCAGGGTAGAATTCAAATAGCAGATAGACTCAGTACAGCACAAAAATGGAGACAAAATAGATGGGAATGGTGGCAGCAGGAAAAGCATGTCAGGAAGGCAGCACACACTGAGGAAAAGACTTCTGAGTCCATAGATTGACTGGGAGGTGTCAAGAAGTATAGCTGGATGGTGAAGAGGAAGCAGAAGGTCTCTGGAAAAAGAAAGCAGGGAAAAATGCACGGAATGGCAGTGCAAGGCTTAAATCTATATCTGAGTGGGAAAAGAGACAAAATAGTTGGGCTGCCGTGAGAAGGTGTCTGTGAGAGTTAGGTCGAGGAAGGTGATGGGAAGAGAAAGAAATGGGAGAGACTCTCACAAGTTATGGAGGCTTCAGTGATAGCCCACTTGGAGAAGGAAGGTGAAATGCAGAGCTGTCTAACTGGGTGTGTTGGCAGATCACACAGGAGTGGCTGGTGGGAGGGGAAGTATCAAAGCCATAGCTTAGAAGCAGAGCAAAAAGACAAGCAAACCTTAGACAGAACAGGACTGTATTGAAAAAAGGGGCTACAAAGAGAACCAAGCAGTACTGCAAATTACTGTAAGTCTTGCACTTTCAGCACTGGCAGGGAACCTCAGGAACATGGAGAGGGAGGGACACAAGTGGAGCAAGCCCTGTGTGTGGGTAGAAAGATGCCTGCAAATGGCAAAGGGGCAGCGGAGAGGCAATATGGACAGGCACTTTGCAGAGACCACTGCAACTGTGCTTCTATTCAAGGCGGCCTGAAAGAGAGGTGTCTGTCCCATACCAAAGATTACAAAGGATAGAGTGAAGCCTGGAGTGAGGAACCTTCAAAACACAGAGATTTCAAAGTTTTGGTGGAGAAGGTAAAAAAGTGACTTGGTCCTGCAGAGCACAGCAAGGCCCTGAGAAGAGATTAGGGGTTCTGTTGCCAGATTCCATTTTTTGGTGGTCTGATCCAGATGACAGGAGAGGAAGGCAGAATAGGATGGGAAACAGTGCCTGTGGAAGAATAGAGTCATAAATTGGGATTATGTGTTTCAGCAGGTAGTGGAGCCATAATATAGAAGGACATGGGGGATCGAGTTGACACAATGCGAAGTAGGAGGCAGTTCCATGGGCAGGGCTGTATTTCTCATACGGGGCATGCCTGGGAGCAAATGCAAGTAATAGAGGAGAGGAAGAAGAGCCAGGAAGTGTGGGAGTGGCTGGAGCGTTCCTGTCCACTTGTTCAGTGGGGAGGGAAGAGAGAAGAAGAAGGCTGGCTGGGAAAGGCAAAGGAAAAGGTATCCTAAGGGAATGTGAATCTGAGGATCTGCGAAAGATCCAGCCAGTGGCCAAGAATGGCCACGGAAGCGAGGCTGGGACAGGGCTGCAAAGAGTTTGAGCAGAGAGAGCCGGCACAGGAAGAGAGCAGAGCCTGCGGAGAGGAGAGGCACACAGATCTGATGAAGTGGCAGGCACCAGACAGCTGAGGGAAGTATGGCCCCAGAGAAGAGGCAGAGAGGCTTCCCTTGGCCAGGGCGTGAAAGAGAAGAAAGGGGTGGCAAGAGGACAGGCAGCAAGGAAGACGTGGTTATGAGAGGAAGAAACAGGGCAAGAGGCAGGCACCTATGCAAGGCAGACAGGATGGCAGGAGGCACCCAGGGAGGATGGAGAGCAGAGAGTGCGGTGGGAGGGAGACAGGCTGGACAGCACCAGGGCAGCAGGGTGGGGGGTGTGGCACCAGAGTGGGAATGAAGGCCCATAGAGTGCTCAGGCCTGCCTGCAAGGCTGGGCATGGGGAGGGCAATGCAGAAAAGGCTGGATGCCTATGGGCAAGGAGAAACACATGCTCTTAAAGCCTTGAATGTTGTTGCAAACATGCAAATTTTAGGCCAGGCTCTTTCTTTACTACGGATCCGGCGGGGGATGGGTGGGTGGGTGGGGGGGAGGGGTAAGGGATGGGGTTTACTGGGGTTGGGAGTTTGGGGTGGGGGTGGGGGTGGGATTGAGGGACATGAGCCAAGTGCCAGGCACTGAGAAAATCCTACTGGTCTGAGCTGGAAGACAATTCCAAGGTTCAGACTGATGGATACTTGCAGAAGACGACAGGGGATCCACCCAAAGAAGAAACAGTAGCTTCAGGACAGGAGGAAGGGAAGTGTAAAGGTTAAGGGGCTGCTTTGTAGGAAGTAAGGAGTCATGTGCAGACCAAAGGGGAAGTCTCTGCATGGGTTCCTTTTCTTTGATTGGAATAGAACAGAGGAGATAAAGAAGAAACTATAATAGTAAGCATACAGAAGGAGCAGATTAGGGCCAAAGATATGGATGGAATGCCTGAGAGTGAAACTAGGTAGAGTCACCAGGAATGGGAAGAAGTGTGTGAGTGTTAAACAGCTCTCTCATGCAGACTGGGTTGGGGTGTTGTGTGGGGAAGGGAATGTGGTGGCTCCAGGAGGACAATGCTGGGTCTGCTGAGATCCTCGAGTCAGGACATCAGATGGCCACCACTGGAACGCTGGAGGCCTGAAATGCGAGGGCGAGGCCAGGGAGCACAGGTGGCACCCACAGCAGTGATTCTTCCTGGGGAGGGGGGTGGGCTCCACCCGAGGGGGGCTGTGGGCACGGCCCCAGGGAGGCCGATCAGGACATGGGAGGGGAGCAGTGCTCTGCTCACAGACAGTACACAACAGCAGCGAAGAGACCCAGAAGATGGTTCTGATAGGCCGCCTGCGGGTCGTGCGTCCTCGGGTGAGAATCACTGGTGGATGGGGGAGAATGGAGGTTGGGGCAGAGATGGGAGAGGAGCAGGAGATGCCTGCGAGTGGAGGCAGATGGAGGCCTCAGACTCGTGAGTGTCAGAGCAGGGCGAGGGTGACAGGGAGTCCAGGGATGTAGCAGAGAGGCACCTGGAAGGATAAGGGCCAAGTGGGGGTTTCCTGTCAAGGTCAGGGAGGGCAGTGCCAGCACTGTGGCCCTGGCTGAGGACTGAGGTGGAGGAGTGAGGCAGAGAGAGATGGCATTGCACAGAGAAAGATGCTGTGCTGGGGGTGGGCCGAGAGTGGGGGCCATTGTCCAGGGGGAAGGCAGCAACAGGGGGGAGTGGGGCCGGGGCTGAAGGAGAGCTCATGAAGGGATGAGTGCTGAGGTGGGAGGAGGAGGAGGAGACAGGGTGGGATGGAAGGGCCTCCCGGAAGAGAGAGCTGTTGGAGAAAGCTGTGAGGAGGCCCAGCAGCAGGTCAGGTTGCCACGGGGCATGTGTGGTGGAAAGAGTAAGGACAGTACATAAAAATATGTGGCATAGGGAGAATCATAGGCAGAGTTTTCCAAATATATTTTCAGAAGTCTGTGAAAGAAAGGACTCTCGAGAAGTTACAGGGAGCTAAGGTTGTGGGGAGCTAGAAAGAACCCATAGCATACAGCTAGAGGGACAGATGCATCAGTGCTTGTACAGAGAACATGGATTTGGTAGTCTGTCTAATGCCAAAGTCCAACAGGTAGAGCAGTGAGAGTGGGGTGGAGTTGGAAGGGAGTCATCCCTGAGTGTTCTCTAGAATCAGCTGGACAACTCCGAAGTGAGCCAAAAGAATAGCAGATGGTGACCACCTGATAATATCTTGATAAGCAATATGGGAAGAAAACAGGAGAGATAATCAACTGGTCCCAGGAAGTAAGAGAGCAGATGAAGAGTTATATACCATGTGGGTGCATGACTTATGAAAAGTGATGTGATATTTATTGGGCAAGAATATTCAGACAGAGCAGAAAATGAAGCCAGCAGCTAAGACAGAAGAAGGCTATTGAGAGCATCAGGGAATGTAATGCACCTAGGGATACAAGGCAAAGATCATGAATGAAGGAGTCAGCGTGAAGAATCTAGAAGCTCTTCCCTCACAGTATACCAAATTACATGATGAATCTCATGGGGGATAAAAAGCATGGCACAAGTTGGAGGTTGGAGGAGGCCAAAGGAGAATAGTAGCACCTCAGAAACACTGTGGGTCAAGCTCAGGTTGACATAATGAAAGATGAGGGAAACAAGAAAGGCGATAAAATCCTCGAAATGGCAAAATTGTGAAAGTACAGTTTTAAGAAGTGAATTAATGGAGTCAATAGAGCATGTTGGGGACAGAAGCTGGCAATGGTGGCAACAATGAGTGCACATGAAAATGGGAGCAGGCTCTCTGGGAAAGACTCCTGAGATTGTGGACTGATTGGGAGGGTAAGGAGGAATGGATGTTGGATAGGAAGTAGAGGATCTCTGGAAGACAACAAGCATATGTGTACCAAGGTTAAGTCAATATCCAGTATGGAAAGAAGGTGAACAGCCATGGAAAGGAATGAGGGGGGCTGTGAGGCTTGATTTGTGTCACAGAGTGGACAGGAAAAGAAAGGCACAGCAGGCACCCCAAATGGCAAAGATCCATTTAAACATGGGAGATCAATATAGTTGCACTGCCAACTTGGAAAAGGACAAGGTGGAATGCAGAGTATGCAAAATGAGGGCACCAGGAGACTAGTCCTTGAGATTTATTGTATCAGGACTACATCTTGCAAGCGAATGAGAGAGAAGAGAGGCAAAAGCCCAGGTGCTTGCACAACTGGGCCCTATAGACAAAGAGGGTGAAAGGTTGAAGTAAGTCAAGTTAAACTGGAAAACCAGACAGCATAGCACTTTATGATGGCTCCTGCACATCACAGAGTCCAGAGAGCACTGGCAGGGAACCTCGAGGACATGAAGATGCACTCAGGTCCAGCAAGTCCTGTGTTTGGGAGACAGATGCTTACAAATGGCAGAGGGGCAGCTGGGGTGCAATGCGGAACAGGCATTTTGCAGTGACTGCAGCTATGCTTCTGCTATTCAATGGTGCTTGAAGGAGGAGCTATCCTGTATCACACACAGACCCAGAGTGGTACATGGTGAAGGAGGATATGGGTGAGTCTTTAAACCCTCTGTAGAACTGTAATTTTACTGAAAGATGGTGACAAATGACCAAATTCGTACTGAGGGTGAGAAATGCCCTAGGGGAGTTACTGGGTTGAGTTTGGCATCTTTTTTAGTAGGCTTAATAAGGAAGAGAAGAGAAGTAGGGAGAAGAATGACGAAGTGGAGAATAGCCCATATGTAAGAAGACATACTTAACACTGAACACGAGTGTTGTGATATTAGCTGAGCCGACAGGAACAGAGGAAATGAGAAATGTGGTGAGTAAGACAGGGCTTGAGAGAACCCGCTTGCTCATGAATCAAAGTAATGGAGCAGAGAAGGAATGGAGAACAGGAAGTGCAAGACTGCCTGGAGAGTTCTGTGGAAACTACCTTGGTGGAAAGGAGAGGAGAAAGAAAGACTGGAGTGAAAGTGGCTGAGAAGGCACTCTAAGAGAAGGTTGAGGTCAGATTCAGTGGAAGGCATGGATAGTCACAGCAAGAGGTTCTAGAAGAACAGGTTGGGTATGGAAAGAAAAAGTGTGAGCAAAAAACCAGGTTCAGGAAAGGAGCAGAATCTGACGTGGGGCACAGGAGGAGGCTGAAAGAAACAGCCACAGAGAAGAGGCAGGGAGGCTTTTCCTGGCCACAGAGCCAAGGGAAGAAATAGTTCACCACGGGGAAGGCTACAAGCCAGGATATAATTATGAGAGGATGAAACGGTACGGGAAGTCACCTATGAAAAGCAGGGCATCAGAACATAGCTGGGAAAATGGAGAGCAGAGAGATGGGTGCCAGAGAGATGGCTGGAGATGATCAGGACAGGGATGGGAAGTGCTTTCATCATAAAGGAGCCTGATGTGTGTGGTGGCTTCAGTGATGGTAAAAGGGCCAGGATGGAGAAGGGTAAGGCAGAAAGCGGAGTCCCCAAATGGGCAGTTGGCAGAAGGCTAGGCTGAGTCAGTGGGATGGGTGGTATCACATTCGAAGCATAGGAGCAGAAGACAGAAAAGGAAGTATTTCTGAGTGTCTGCAGAAGTGGGTGAGAAACTGGAGCAGGGGGTCCCAGTGACTCAGGTCAACCAGAGGAAACTGCGTGGTGTTAACACTTTCGGAGGGCTCTTGCACACAGCACTGCCAGGTAAACTCAGGGACACGGGGCTGAGTCAAGGGGAGCGAGTCAAGTGCAGGGAGACAGATGCTTGCAAATGGCGGAGAAGCAGCTGAGAGCCAATGCGGAACGGGCATTTCGCAATGGCCACTGAAGCTGTGCTTCTGCTGGTTCGAGGGTGCCCGAAAGGCGCGAAGTGTCCAGTGCAGCAGACACTGCAGGGGACGCAGTGAAGGCTGGGTGGACCAAGCCCTTAACGGCTCAGTAGGTCACTATGTATTTAGAGTAAGAACTTAGGTCGCTAGCAAATGGGCATAGCAGCAGTAATCCTAAACACAAGGGACTGGGGGTGGGGGACTGGGGTGGGAGGTCTCTGCTTTGAGAGACTTGATCAAGAGGATGCGTGGAGGGAAAACGAATGTCTTAAAACTTGATGGATGTAATGAAGGTAGCATGGATAAGTCATAATAAGGAACAACCGTCCAGAGACAATGATCGGGTGCGGGTGCAGTGGGCAGGGCTGTATTTCTCATGTGGGACATGCTTGGGAGCAAATGCAAGAAACAGAGGAGAGGAAGAAGAGCCAGGAAGTGTGGGAGTGGCTGGAGGGTTCCTGTCCACTTGTTCCATGGGAAGGGAAGAGAGAGGAAGGCTGGCTGGGAAAGGCAAAGGAAAAGGTATCCTAAGGGAATGTGAATCTGAGGATCTGCGAAAGATCCAGCCAGTGGCCAAGAATGGCCACGGAAGCGAGGCTGGGACAGGGCTGCAAAGAGTTTGAGCAGAGAGAGCCGGCACAGGAAGAGAGCAGAGCCTGCGGAGAGGAGAGGCACACAGATCTGATGAAGTGGCAGGCACCAGACAGCTGAGGGAAGTATGGCCCCAGAGAAGAGGCAGAGAGGCTTCCCTTGGCCAGGGAGTGAAAGAGAAGAAAGGGGTGGCAAGAGGACAGGCAGCAAGGAAGACGTGGTTATGAGAGGAAGAAACAGGGCAAGAGGCAGGCACCTATGCAAGGCAGACAGGATGGCAGGAGGCACCCAGGGAGGATGGAGAGCAGAGAGTGCGGTGGGAGGGAGACAGGCTGGACAGCACCAGGGCAGCAGGGTGGGGGGTGTGGCACCAGAGTGGGAATGAAGGCCCATAGAGTGCTCAGGCCTGCCTGCAAGGCTGGGCATGGGGAGGGCAATGCAGAAAAGGCTGGATGCCTATGGGCAAGGAGAAACACATGCTCCTAAAGTCTTGGGCGTTGTTACAAGGTGTAAATTTTAAGCCAGGCTCTTCACCACGGATCCGATGGGGCAATGGTGGGTGGCTAGGACGCCGTCTGGGATAGGATTTGGGTCGGGGAGGGTGGGAGGGTAGGGTGGGGAATAGAGGGCTCCAGGTGGGGCCATGAGCCTAGCTCCAGGTATTGAGAAGACATCTTGTTGAACTGAGCTGCTGGAACATACCACGTCTAGTGTGTAAAGCGAAAGAGTACAGTTTGGGGAGACCACCAAACCTCCTTTCCTCCTAGGAGGAAAGAGGGTAGCTGAAGGGAGGGGGAAAGGGAAGAGAAGGGTAAAAGGCTGGCTTGTAAGAGAGGAGGAAAGATTTGCAGATCAAAGAGCTACTCTAGAGAGGCACCTTTGCAGGAACCACAAATGGGAGGCGCAATGAACAAAGAGAAGGAAAAGGGACAGTGGTAATCTCCCACAAGACCCCATTTGGTTCAAACACATCAACAGCTGCTGGAGGGTTACCTTGGTTCGTGGGCTCAAGAGGGCTGGTGTGGGGTGGGGTCCTCCGGAAGAGTAACTCTCATGTAGAGTGGGTTTGGGTCGGTTCTCGTACTGAGTAGTGAACGGGGAGGGGAGTATGGTGGCTCCAGGAGGAAAGTGCCAGGTCTGCATCAGAGGGAGACATGCTGAGATCCTCGAGTGAGGACATCAGATGGCCACCACTGGAACGCTGGAGGCCTGAAATGCGAGGGCGAGGCCAGGGAGCACTGGTGGCACCCACAGCAGTGATTCTTCCCGGGGAGGGGGGGGTGGGTTCCACCCGAGGGGGGCTGTGGGCACGGCCCCAGGGAGGCCGATCAGGACATGCGCGGGGAGCAGTGCTCTGCTCACAGACAGTACACAACAGCAGCGAAGAGACCCAGAAGATGGTTCTGATAGGCCGCCTGCGGGTCGTGCGTCCTCGGGTGAGAATCACTGGTGGATGGGGGAGAATGGAGGTTGGGGCAGAGACGGGAGACGAGCAGGAGATGCCCGCGAGTGGAGGCAGATGGAGGCCTCAGACTCGTGAGTGTCAGAGCAGGGCGAGGGTGACAGGGAGTCCAGGGGTGTAGCAGAGAGGCACCTGGAAGGATGAGGGCCGAATGAGGGTTTCTTCTTAAGGTCAGGGAGGGCAGGGCCGGCACTACGGCCCTGGCTGAGGACTGAGGTGGAGGAGTGAGGCAGAGAGAGATGGCAGTGCACAGAGGAAGACGGTGTGCTGGGGGTGGGCCGAGAGTGGGGGCCATTGTCCAGGGGAAGGGAAGGCAGCACCAGAGGGGAGTGGGGCCAGGGCTGAAGGAGAGCTCATGAAGGGACCAGGGCTGAGGTGGGAGGAGGAGGAGAGAGGGTGGGATGGAAGGGCCGCCTGGAAGAGCGAGCTGTGAGGCCCAGCAGCAGGTTCAGGTTGCCAGGGGGCACGTGTGTGAGGGCATGGGGTGGGCAGTGTGGAGGCAGGAGTGAGGGCAGAGGAGAAAAGCATGTGGCACAGGAACATGGTGGGAGAATCAGAGGCAGATGTTTCCAAGAGTGTTTTCAGAAGACTGTGAGAGAGGAGAAAGGAAACATGGAAGACACAGGGGCCGTGGATGTGGAGTTCAGTGAGGAGCCCACGGCCTGAGGCCACAGGGACTGCGGGGCAGAAGGTATAGTCAGTATGGTCTGTGTGAGGCTAAGAGGCCCGAATGTGGCCGAGCACCGGGCGTGGGGGACACGTGAAGATGGGAGTGGACACCCAAGAGGACTAATGCTCAGCCAGATGACTCCAGGAGGCTGATGGGACGGAGTGACCGCATGTTCTTACCGAATAGAGAGGAAAGCAGGCAAAAGAATCAGCTGCAACCACCAAGGGGGGAGAGCTGAGGAGTGTGCAGCATGTTGGGAGCAGGCTGATAAAGAGCAGAGGGAAGAGCCGGCAGGGGAGAGCGGGGAGGGCTGCGGAGAGGGTCAGGAAAGGTACTGCACCACGGAAGGCACATCAGAGCAAAGGAGGAGGCAGAAAGTGATGGATCCGGTGGGCTAGCTCAGGGAGCAAAAGCGCACAGCAGAGGTAAGACAGGGAGAACAGTAGGGCCTGGATACGAAGCCAGAGTAGAACGAGGCTGGAGGGCATCCAAGAAACGTTGCAAATCACGTCAACAAAAATCAAGGCAAAATGATGAAGGGTCAAGGTAATTCTCCACTGAAGGTGACAGATGTTGTAATGTGGCAGAACTGGCAGAACTGGCAGAAGCGAGGATGGTGAGGGGTGCATTTCAATTCAGATGGACTGAGTAGAGTCCACTGGTGATAAAGAAGCTGGTAATGCTGCTGGCGGTGCAGGGAGGCTAGGAAGTGAGCTGCCTGTCTGCAAGGGCATGCAGAGTTTGGAATGTGACAGGATTTCGACTGGATCCTGAGGAGGAAGCACAGGACCTCTGTAAAATGACAGGAGAATGTAGGGGATGGCAGTGCAAGGCTAAAATCTTTATGCAGAAGGGAAACACACAATGGAGCTGGGGGGCCCTGGGAAGGTGTCTGTGAGACTGGACTTGGGACCAGGAGAGGTGATGAGAAGAGGGAGAGATGGGAAGTGCTTTCATCACAAAAGACAATTGGGCCGGTGAGAGGGCTCAACGGCGTAAGCGCCTGCCTGGCAAGGCGAAGACTGAGTTCGACTCCCGGTACCCACATACCAAAAAAAGGGCGGGTGATATCGCTCAGCGGCACGGGCGCCTGCTGGCGCTCGAGGTCCTGAGGTCGACCCCCGGTACCCCGAAAAAAAAGAAAAAAAAAAAAAAGAAGACCCTCATGTGTGTGTAGTGGCTTCAGTGATGGTAAAAGGGCCAGGATGGAGAAGGGTAAGGCAGAAAGCGGAGTCCCCAAATGGGCAGTTGGCAGAAGGCTAGGCTGAGTCAGTGGGATGGGTGGTATCACATTCGAAGCATAGGAGCAGAAGACAGAAAAGGAAGTATTTTTGAGTGTCTGCAGAAGTGGGTGAGAAACTGGAGCAGGGGGTCCCAGTGACTCAGGTCAACCAGAGGAAACTGCGTGGTGTTAACACTTTCGGAGGGCTCTTGCACACAGCACTGCCAGGTAAACTCAGGGACACGGGGCTGAGTCAAGGGGAGCGAGTCAAGTGCAGGGAGACAGATGCTTGCAAATGGCGGAGAAGCAGCTGAGAGCCAATGCGGAACGGGCATTTCGCAATGGCCACTGAAGCTGTGCTTCTGCTGGTTCGAGGGTGCCCGAAAGGCGCGAAGTGTCCAGTGCAGCAGACACTGCAGGGGACGCAGTGAAGGCTGGGTGGACCAAGCCCTTAACGGCTCAGTAGGTCACTATGTATTTAGAGTAAGAACTTAGGTCGCTAGCAAATGGGCATAGCAGCAGTAATCCTAAACACAAGGGACTGGGGGTGGGGGACTGGGGTGGGAGGTCTCTGCTTTGAGAGACTTGATCAAGAGGATGCGTGGAGGGAAAACGAATGTCTTAAAATTTGATGGATGTAATGAAGGTAGCATGGATAAGTCATAATGAGGAACAACCGTCCAGAGACAATGATCGGGTGCGGGTGCAGTGGGCAGGGCTGTATTTCTCATGTGGGACATGCTTGGGAGCAAATGCAAGAAATAGAGGAGAGGAAGAAGAGCCAGGAAGTGTGGGAGTGGCTGGAGGGTTCCTGTCCACTTGTTCCATGGGAAGGGAAGAGAGAGGAAGGCTGGCTGGGAAAGGCAAAGGAAAAGGTATCCTAAGGGAATGTGAATCTGAGGATCTGCGAAAGATCCAGCCAGTGGCCAAGAATGGCCACGGAAGCGAGGCTGGGACAGGGCTGCAAAGAGTTTGAGCAGAGAGAGCCGGCACAGGAAGAGAGCAGAGCCTGCGGAGAGGAGAGGCACACAGATCTGATGAAGTGGCAGGCACCAGACAGCTGAGGGAAGTATGGCCCCAGAGAAGAGGCAGAGAGGCTTCCCTTGGCCAGGGAGTGAAAGAGAAGAAAGGGGTGGCAAGAGGACAGGCAGCAAGGAAGACGTGGTTATGAGAGGAAGAAACAGGGCAAGAGGCAGGCACCTATGCAAGGCAGACAGGATGGCAGGAGGCACCCAGGGAGGATGGAGAGCAGAGAGTGCGGTGGGAGGGAGACAGGCTGGACAGCACCAGGGCAGCAGGGTGGGGGGTGTGGCACCAGAGTGGGAATGAAGGCCCATAGAGTGCTCAGGCCTGCCTGCAAGGCTGGGCATGGGGAGGGCAATGCAGAAAAGGCTGGATGCCTATGGGCAAGGAGAAACACATGCTCCTAAAGTCTTGGGCGTTGTTACAAGGTGTAAATTTTAAGCCAGGCTCTTCACCACGGATCCGATGGGGCAATGGTGGGTGGCTAGGACGCCGTCTGGGATAGGATTTGGGTCGGGGAGGGTGGGAGGGTAGGGTGGGGAATAGAGGGCTCCAGGTGGGGCCATGAGCCTAGCTCCAGGTATTGAGAAGACATCTTGTTGAACTGAGCTGCTGGAACATACCACGTCTAGTGTGTAAAGCGAAAGAGTACAGTTTGGGGAGACCACCAAACCTCCTTTCCTCCTAGGAGGAAAGAGGGTAGCTGAAGGGAGGGGGAAAGGGAAGAGAAGGGTAAAAGGCTGGCTTGTAAGAGAGGAGGAAAGATTTGCAGATCAAAGAGCTACTCTAGAGAGGCACCTTTGCAGGAACCACAAATGGGAGGCGCAATGAACAAAGAGAAGGAAAAGGGACAGTGGTAATCTCCCACAAGACCCCATTTGGTTCAAACACATCAACAGCTGCTGGAGGGTTACCTTGGTTCGTGGGCTCAAGAGGGCTGGTGTGGGGTGGGGTCCTCCGGAAGAGTAACTCTCATGTAGAGTGGGTTTGGGTCGGTTCTCGTACTGAGTAGTAAACGGGGAGGGGAGTATGGTGGCTCCAGGAGGAAAGTGCCAGGTCTGCATCAGAGGGAGACATGCTGAGATCCTCGAGTGAGGACATCAGATGGCCACCACTGGAACGCTGGAGGCCTGAAATGCGAGGGCGAGGCCAGGGAGCACTGGTGGCACCCACAGCAGTGATTCTTCCCGGGGAGGGGGGGGTGGGTTCCACCCGAGGGGGGCTGTGGGCACGGCCCCAGGGAGGCCGATCAGGACATGCGCGGGGAGCAGTGCTCTGCTCACAGACAGTACACAACAGCAGCGAAGAGACCCAGAAGATGGTTCTGATAGGCCGCCTGCGGGTCGTGCGTCCTCGGGTGAGAATCACTGGTGGATGGGGGAGAATGGAGGTTGGGGCAGAGACGGGAGACGAGCAGGAGATGCCCGCGAGTGGAGGCAGATGGAGGCCTCAGACTCGTGAGTGTCAGAGCAGGGCGAGGGTGACAGGGAGTCCAGGGGTGTAGCAGAGAGGCACCTGGAAGGATGAGGGCCGAATGAGGGTTTCTTCTTAAGGTCAGGGAGGGCAGGGCCGGCACTACGGCCCTGGCTGAGGACTGAGGTGGAGGAGTGAGGCAGAGAGAGATGGCAGTGCACAGAGGAAGACGGTGTGCTGGGGGTGGGCCGAGAGTGGGGGCCATTGTCCAGGGGAAGGGAAGGCAGCACCAGAGGGGAGTGGGGCCAGGGCTGAAGGAGAGCTCATGAAGGGACCAGGGCTGAGGTGGGAGGAGGAGGAGAGAGGGTGGGATGGAAGGGCCGCCTGGAAGAGCGAGCTGTGAGGCCCAGCAGCAGGTTCAGGTTGCCAGGGGGCACGTGTGTGAGGGCATGGGGTGGGCAGTGTGGAGGCAGGAGTGAGGGCAGAGGAGAAAAGCATGTGGCACAGGAACATGGTGGGAGAATCAGAGGCAGATGTTTCCAAGAGTGTTTTCAGAAGACTGTGAGAGAGGAGAAAGGAAACATGGAAGACACAGGGGCCGTGGATGTGGAGTTCAGTGAGGAGCCCACGGCCTGAGGCCACAGGGACTGCGGGGCAGAAGGTATAGTCAGTATGGTCTGTGTGAGGCTAAGAGGCCCGAATGTGGCCGAGCACCGGGCGTGGGGGACACGTGAAGATGGGAGTGGACACCCAAGAGGACTAATGCTCAGCCAGATGACTCCAGGAGGCTGATGGGACGGAGTGACCGCATGTTCTTACCGAATAGAGAGGAAAGCAGGCAAAAGAATCAGCTGCAACCACCAAGGGGGGAGAGCTGAGGAGTGTGCAGCATGTTGGGAGCAGGCTGATAAAGAGCAGAGGGAAGAGCCGGCAGGGGAGAGCGGGGAGGGCTGCGGAGAGGGTCAGGAAAGGTACTGCACCACGGAAGGCACATCAGAGCAAAGGAGGAGGCAGAAAGTGATGGATCCGGTGGGCTAGCTCAGGGAGCAAAAGCGCACAGCAGAGGTAAGACAGGGAGAACAGTAGGGCCTGGATACGAAGCCAGAGTAGAACGAGGCTGGAGGGCATCCAAGAAACGTTGCAAATCACGTCAACAAAAATCAAGGCAAAATGATGAAGGGTCAAGGTAATTCTCCACTGAAGGTGACAGATGTTGTAATGTGGCAGAACTGGCAGAACTGGCAGAAGCGAGGATGGTGAGGGGTGCATTTCAATTCAGATGGACTGAGTAGAGTCCACTGGTGATAAAGAAGCTGGTAATGCTGCTGGCGGTGCAGGGAGGCTAGGAAGTGAGCTGCCTGTCTGCAAGGGCATGCAGAGTTTGGAATGTGACAGGATTTCGACTGGATCCTGAGGAGGAAGCACAGGACCTCTGTAAAATGACAGGAGAATGTAGGGGATGGCAGTGCAAGGCTAAAATCTTTATGCAGAAGGGAAACACACAATGGAGCTGGGGGGCCCTGGGAAGGTGTCTGTGAGACTGGACTTGGGACCAGGAGAGGTGATGAGAAGAGGGAGAGATGGGAAGTGCTTTCATCACAAAAGACAATTGGGCCGGTGAGAGGGCTCAACGGCATAAGCGCCTGCCTGGCAAGGCGAAGACTGAGTTCGACTCCCGGTACCCACATACCAAAAAAAGGGCGGGTGATATCGCTCAGCGGCACGGGCGCCTGCTGGCGCTCGAGGTCCTGAGGTCGACCCCCGGTACCCCGAAAAAAAAGAAAAAAAAAAAAAAAGAAGACCCTCATGTGTGTGTAGTGGCTTCAGTGATGGTAAAAGGGCCAGGATGGAGAAGGGTAAGGCAGAAAGCGGAGTCCCCAAATGGGCAGTTGGCAGAAGGCTAGGCTGAGTCAGTGGGATGGGTGGTATCACATTCGAAGCATAGGAGCAGAAGACAGAAAAGGAAGTATTTTTGAGTGTCTGCAGAAGTGGGTGAGAAACTGGAGCAGGGGGTCCCAGTGACTCAGGTCAACCAGAGGAAACTGCGTGGTGTTAACACTTTCGGAGGGCTCTTGCACACAGCACTGCCAGGTAAACTCAGGGACACGGGGCTGAGTCAAGGGGAGCGAGTCAAGTGCAGGGAGACAGATGCTTGCAAATGGCGGAGAAGCAGCTGAGAGCCAATGCGGAACGGGCATTTCGCAATGGCCACTGAAGCTGTGCTTCTGCTGGTTCGAGGGTGCCCGAAAGGCGCGAAGTGTCCAGTGCAGCAGACACTGCAGGGGACGCAGTGAAGGCTGGGTGGACCAAGCCCTTAACGGCTCAGTAGGTCACTATGTATTTAGAGTAAGAACTTAGGTCGCTAGCAAATGGGCATAGCAGCAGTAATCCTAAACACAAGGGACTGGGGGTGGGGGACTGGGGTGGGAGGTCTCTGCTTTGAGAGACTTGATCAAGAGGATGCGTGGAGGGAAAACGAATGTCTTAAAATTTGATGGATGTAATGAAGGTAGCATGGATAAGTCATAATGAGGAACAACCGTCCAGAGACAATGATCGGGTGCGGGTGCAGTGGGCAGGGCTGTATTTCTCATGTGGGACATGCTTGGGAGCAAATGCAAGAAATAGAGGAGAGGAAGAAGAGCCAGGAAGTGTGGGAGTGGCTGGAGGGTTCCTGTCCACTTGTTCCATGGGAAGGGAAGAGAGAGGAAGGCTGGCTGGGAAAGGCAAAGGAAAAGGTATCCTAAGGGAATGTGAATCTGAGGATCTGCGAAAGATCCAGCCAGTGGCCAAGAATGGCCACGGAAGCGAGGCTGGGACAGGGCTGCAAAGAGTTTGAGCAGAGAGAGCCGGCACAGGAAGAGAGCAGAGCCTGCGGAGAGGAGAGGCACACAGATCTGATGAAGTGGCAGGCACCAGACAGCTGAGGGAAGTATGGCCCCAGAGAAGAGGCAGAGAGGCTTCCCTTGGCCAGGGAGTGAAAGAGAAGAAAGGGGTGGCAAGAGGACAGGCAGCAAGGAAGACGTGGTTATGAGAGGAAGAAACAGGGCAAGAGGCAGGCACCTATGCAAGGCAGACAGGATGGCAGGAGGCACCCAGGGAGGATGGAGAGCAGAGAGTGCGGTGGGAGGGAGACAGGCTGGACAGCACCAGGGCAGCAGGGTGGGGGGTGTGGCACCAGAGTGGGAATGAAGGCCCATAGAGTGCTCAGGCCTGCCTGCAAGGCTGGGCATGGGGAGGGCAATGCAGAAAAGGCTGGATGCCTATGGGCAAGGAGAAACACATGCTCCTAAAGTCTTGGGCGTTGTTACAAGGTGTAAATTTTAAGCCAGGCTCTTCACCACGGATCCGATGGGGCAATGGTGGGTGGCTAGGACGCCGTCTGGGATAGGATTTGGGTCGGGGAGGGTGGGAGGGTAGGGTGGGGAATAGAGGGCTCCAGGTGGGGCCATGAGCCTAGCTCCAGGTATTGAGAAGACATCTTGTTGAACTGAGCTGCTGGAACATACCACGTCTAGTGTGTAAAGCGAAAGAGTACAGTTTGGGGAGACCACCAAACCTCCTTTCCTCCTAGGAGGAAAGAGGGTAGCTGAAGGGAGGGGGAAAGGGAAGAGAAGGGTAAAAGGCTGGCTTGTAAGAGAGGAGGAAAGATTTGCAGATCAAAGAGCTACTCTAGAGAGGCACCTTTGCAGGAACCACAAATGGGAGGCGCAATGAACAAAGAGAAGGAAAAGGGACAGTGGTAATCTCCCACAAGACCCCATTTGGTTCAAACACATCAACAGCTGCTGGAGGGTTACCTTGGTTCGTGGGCTCAAGAGGGCTGGTGTGGGGTGGGGTCCTCCGGAAGAGTAACTCTCATGTAGAGTGGGTTTGGGTCGGTTCTCGTACTGAGTAGTGAACGGGGAGGGGAGTATGGTGGCTCCAGGAGGAAAGTGCCAGGTCTGCATCAGAGGGAGACATGCTGAGATCCTCGAGTGAGGACATCAGATGGCCACCACTGGAACGCTGGAGGCCTGAAATGCGAGGGCGAGGCCAGGGAGCACTGGTGGCACCCACAGCAGTGATTCTTCCCGGGGAGGGGGGGGTGGGTTCCACCCGAGGGGGGCTGTGGGCACGGCCCCAGGGAGGCCGATCAGGACATGCGCGGGGAGCAGTGCTCTGCTCACAGACAGTACACAACAGCAGCGAAGAGACCCAGAAGATGGTTCTGATAGGCCGCCTGCGGGTCGTGCGTCCTCGGGTGAGAATCACTGGTGGATGGGGGAGAATGGAGGTTGGGGCAGAGACGGGAGACGAGCAGGAGATGCCCGCGAGTGGAGGCAGATGGAGGCCTCAGACTCGTGAGTGTCAGAGCAGGGCGAGGGTGACAGGGAGTCCAGGGGTGTAGCAGAGAGGCACCTGGAAGGATGAGGGCCGAATGAGGGTTTCTTCTTAAGGTCAGGGAGGGCAGGGCCGGCACTACGGCCCTGGCTGAGGACTGAGGTGGAGGAGTGAGGCAGAGAGAGATGGCAGTGCACAGAGGAAGACGGTGTGCTGGGGGTGGGCCGAGAGTGGGGGCCATCATCCAGGGGAAGGGAAGGCAGCACCAGAGGGGAGTGGGGCCAGGGCTGAAGGAGAGCTCATGAAGGGACCAGGGCTGAGGTGGGAGGAGGAGGATAGAGGGTGGGATGGAAGGGCTGCCTGGAAGAGCGAGCTGTGAGGCCCAGCAGCAGGTTCAGCTTGCCAGGGGGCACATGTGTGAGGGCATGGGGTGGGCAGTGTGGAGGCAGGAGTGCGGGCAGAGGAGAAAAGCATGTGGCACAGGAACATGGTGGGAGAATCAGAGGCAGATGTTTGTAAAAGTGTTTTCAGAATAGTGTGAAAGAGGAAGAGGATAAAGGAAAACTTTGCGAAAGGGAAATGAGATTTTAGTGTTTGTGGGTACCTATACTATTTTGAACATCACCATGTGAGCGTGGTGAGATGACCGTACGTTTTATGAAGGAGCCCACGGTGGGAATCTCTTTCTAATGTAGTGCGAGGGAGGCTTGCCTTCCTGTCCGTAAATTCAGAGAGTAGATGCAGTCTGTAATTTCCTCCAGGAGAAGAGATCCAGGCAGTGGTTGAAGTAGTGAGGTCAGGTCACTGACTTCACTGATGGGAGAATTCCTGAGTATGTGCATTGAGTGGGAGGTGATAAAGTATGGCCTGCTGTTCAAGAGGCATCTGAGGCTCTGTTGAAAGTGACAACGGGGGGTTAGGGGGGATTCACAGGGTTGCTGTGCAAAGTATCTGTTCAGTATGCCTAGTGGCAGTCAAAAATGTAGCAGCAGGAATGTCATACTTGAGAATTTAGTTGGTCAGGTGAGTTGTTGGGAAGTGAAAGGGACAGGAAAGGATAGAACGTTCTGACATTTTTGGGGTTCCCCCTTGGTATGCAGTGAATATCAAAAGGTAGTAGCAGAATGCAGAATTTCCAAGCTAGGGGTTATTGTCAGATCTCAGGGGATATGCTGGTAAAGCTGCATTTCACAGCATACCATATGAGTAAAGTAAGTAGAGAACTTTACGTCTAGAAGAGAAGCAAGTAAGGTAATACCCTTAATATGTTTTGGCATTTACTTTCTTCAATAGGACAACAGAAACAACATTTATCAAGAAATACTTTATACAGTTAATGTCAACTTATGTGGATGTAGGTAGCAACCTTTGGAGGTCAGCAATTGGAAAGCCTGTGGTCAACTATAAAATTAGCAAATATGAGAGTTGGACATAGGCTGAAGTACACTTAACATGGTCTCTAAACAAATTAGCAGAGCAAAAATGGAACAGAAGTAGCAGTTAGAACAATATGAGATTTAAGGGGACAGCCTGTCATTCACTCTATATTGGGAATTACTTAGGAAATTCAGAGTTCATAAATTGGGTAGAGTACTGTTCATTTGAACTTTATTCCAAGTATGGAATAAAAGAAAACAGGAAAAGCACAGAGAAATAAATTGTCAACAGGGA
This sequence comes from Erethizon dorsatum, assembly GCA_028451465.1. Taxonomy (NCBI): domain Eukaryota; kingdom Metazoa; phylum Chordata; class Mammalia; order Rodentia; family Erethizontidae; genus Erethizon; species Erethizon dorsatum. The sequence continues at coordinate 70,856,048 of CM051835.1, forward strand.
ATTTGGTGCCTGCTTCAGTACTCCATCAGATAATCACCTGACGAATGTGTAGTCAGGAGAATAAAAGGTCCCATAGAGATAAATTTGTGAAATGGAATCTGAAGGAATAGCTTGTTTAACAATCCTTAGGAAATCAGTTCCTGATAGCCAAGGATGTAGGTATGTTAGAAGCTCAGAGAAGGGACATGTGTCAGCACTGAGAGGAGGTAAAGGAGGAAGCTCACACATATTCACATTGGTAATCCAGTCACTGAGAGACAGAGTGAACAGGGCCTGTGCAACACCAATACAGGAGGGTTTTTTCCTAAGGCAAAAAGCAGAAATGAGTGGTTATGCATGTTTATGTTGGATTCTCAAGAAATGGGATCATTTAAGTAAGATTACCAGTTTAAAAAAAAAAAAAAAGATTAAAGATACTGAACATGATGGAGTCACCATGTTTCTCCATCATGAGGAACCATATCCAGTAGGATAGGAAGATGGCTTCAAAAGGAATGACAGAAATTCTAGTCAGTTTTAGAAAAGGCAGATTGAGTAAGGATGAATGAGAAGATGAATAAGGAGTTCTTCACTGGGAATTCAGTCAGATCCTGGGAATCTTGTCAGGTCTCATAATGGGTCAAATTGCAGGAATACTGATTTTAATGCCAGAGTTAAATTCTAGTGATAACTAGACTGCCAATCCTGCTCTATTACTATTCAGCAAAAATTCAGATTGAATGTTTATATGAAGAATGCAAAGGTTCATCAAGGGTTATTAATGTGGATCCCAGTGAGTGAGTGGAGGTGAGTCAAAGTAAAAAACTTTAAAGTGATTATTACTAAAAGTTGTGGATTTCATTAGAATGTCAAGAGTTCATATAGTCAATACTGAACAAAAAATAATGGATGGAAGACTGAATATTTAGAGAACAGTTCTGAGTCCATCCAATTGTTGTGACAGCTAAAGTCAAGACAGCACTTCAACGAAGTCTAGGCAGAAAGTCTAGAATTGAAGGAGTTATGAATTGCTATATGGCAGGAAGTATCCCTAATAAAAAACAAAAGAAACACATACCTATACTGCTGAAGTTGATCTCAGTATGGATGTTTTATATAGAAGACTGTTTTTAGAATGAGTTATTTGCCTTTGTTCAAATGGTTCCAGATGAGGGGACATGTGAGGCAATAAAGCATGAGACACTACAATAATAGAAAGCAATAAAGGATTTAGAATGGTTCTGAATAGGCAGTGAGATAAGGTAAACAGTCAGAGGCATTAAAGATATCCAAAGTGGGGAGCAATGGCAGAACAGTGTGTATGTAATATACACTGGTATTGGTATAAGAACTATTTAGAGGGAAGAAAGTTGCTGAATAAGAATGGATGCTAAGAAGGAATACTGCCTTGAAGGTTCTTCTAAAACTTTATGGGTAAAGTTGTAGGGGACAAAAGATGGTAAGCAGAAGTAACTGAGTTGAGACTTATGAGGTTGATAACTTTTTCAAGAAATTGCCCAAGCTTTGAGAGGGGGTGTTAATGGTAATACTGTGTTTGGCTAAAGTAAATTCTTTCCAATGGATTTTTGTACTTTTATGAAGTATAGGGAGTAGGAAAGTTGAAAGACTGTGTGAAGGATGGTATAACTGATGAAACAGCTTTCTGGAGGAAAGTGGAAGGTGTGTCTTTTGAACTGTAGAAGCCTTGATTTTAAAGATGATAAAAAGGAGAGAGTAAGCAATTACATAATTAAATAAAATAGCATCTATTATTTACTATATGTGAAGGACCATGCTAAGTACTTTATTCATTTCATTTCATTTCATTTCATCCTTATAACAATCCTAACAGGCTTCCACAGATAAAATAACTTGTCCAAGATCATAGTCAGTATGTAGCAGGGTCAGAATTAAAATCTTCTATAAAACCTGTTTTCAAAAAGAAAAGAATTATCACATCCAAGACTATTTTTTTCCCTTGTAACTATAAGGAAAAAAATATTTTTCTAAGATGAGATGTAGAGGTGATAGATTTTGATGTGACTGGTAAAGCCTGGAATATCTGTGATGGAAAAACGCAAATAGAAAAGAAAGAATGGATGAAAGACTCCCATTACTATGTATGCCCTGGTATTTCACTTATTTTGTTGTAAAGCAAAGACTTTTGATTGGCCATGAATTAAAACTTGACATTTCTAACAAAAACTAAAGAATAGAAAGGAGTTTGTTTTCAAACACGTATATGATGGGTTGAATATAACTGATTACTAGCACAATTTTAAAAGTCCAAGTGTTGAAACAAGATTTCATTTTTCTCTTACGATGCACTGAAAAAGAGTTTATAACCATGTTCTATCAATGATCAGAAAACTCTTTTGAGTTTAACATAAAAGAAAGGAAATTCTCTTATTGCCAAAATTTTATATATAAAAATCAGAGTCCGTAGCCAGCAGACCAAAGGTTGAAACCTCTGGGCTAATTTGTAAGATCTGTATTTATAAAGAAATAAATTCCTTAGGTGAAGAGGGGTGAGAAAACTTTCTCTATTCTTCCTCTCTTGGTGGAAATGTTTTTATTGTTTTCCTCTAATACATGTAACTTCTGTAATTTCAATATTGTTGTTTTGTGTATTTTGGTATTGTGAAATTGTACTTATTAGATTCTGTTAATTCCACTCCCTGGGATGTGGGGCACCTGAGTTATCAGTTATCAATGTGAACCTGGGAAATGGGAGGAGCTAGTATTCTCAATTAGGAAGGGCTCGATTTTTCAATGGATTCAGCATTTTTCCCTCTGAAATTAAGTGGCAAGGTGGTGTCATTTTAAAAAAACAGAAACTTTGTGAGAAGTACAATAATTAGGAGGAATGAAACAAGGAGAGAGGGCTACTGAAAAAAACTGATAAAATGCAGTCTCCCAGGATGATGGTAAAAGCCCAGGGCTAGGCGCAGAAACTAGTTTGGAAGGATAAATAAAACTAAATCTACTTACGAGTATAGCCAGCCTAATTAGTAGCAAATGGATGCACTTCAGACACATTTAAATGGAGAGAAAATCAGGCCAGGAGAGAAAGTGACGCTACAAGGAAACAGAACTAGAGAAACCCCACAAAGGGATATGGGGGTAACTGAGAGTGAAAGCCAGATGGCCTAAAGCTCAAAGGAGAAATATCAGAGGCCAGATAGGAAAGTGCCTTCCCACGCAGGGGGTTATGATCTAGGGTGGCTGTAGGACAGAAGTGCAGTTCCACCCTGGGCCAGAGGGAACACCTGGGATTCAGACTCAGCAATGGTGCCAAGTTGAATCTACCTCGTGTCAGAGTCTGAGTAGCCTAGTCCAGCACCCAACACAGATGAGACTGGGTGGGAGCTCTCAGGAATCAACATCAGAGAAGGGAGTTAGGAGAGGGGCTATGGAGGAAAACAGGGTCAGCCCCAAATGTAACTCGATGACCAGGGATAACTATTTACTAGTACTTTTATAATTTCTTGTAACTCTGTAACTTCCCCAATATTTGTTAATTTTGTTAACCTCTGTTTTTCTTGTACTTAAAATAGTAAAGATTGTTCAAAACATAAATTGAGGTGTGTGCTTATTTCTGTAACAACTGGGTTACAACTATGGGTATTGTGCAGTGAATATGCGAAAGAACTCAAGTACAAAGGTACTTGACATTGAAAAGAGATGGATCACAAGACCTTCCCAAATCCCAAATTTGTACATCCTACTATAGGCACTAGCAGTTGGCTCTACTAGCCACACCCCTCCCAACCCCCCAGTGACTGCACATGGGCCAAGTAGAGAATTACAAAGTCTTTCTCAAATGTGGACACAATGGTTAGTTAAGCTACTCATGGGGCTAAAACATACTTTTGAACACCATCTAGTAAAATAACCAAGCTTTTCCAAATGCTCTAGAAAGAAACATCACTAGGTCTTTTTTTTTTTTTTTTTTGTGGGTACCAGGGGTCGACCTCAGGACCTCACACGCCAGCAGGCACCTGTGCCGCTGAGCAATATCACCGGCCCTTTTTTTGGTATGTGGGTTCCTGGGAGTCGAACTCGGGCCCTCGCGCTTGCTAGGCAGGCACTTACACCACTGAGCCATCTCACTGGCCCCATCACTAGGTGTTGAATCTTTGTAGGAGACATGAAATATATAAACTCTCACTAGTGGTTATATTCTTCCAAAAGAAAACCTGAGTTCCTTTTTGGACTATTGCTGTATACATTTAGTTTATCTTTTAAGATTAGATCACCAGCAGGTTTTACTCAGAAACTTTAGTTTTTAAATTAATATTCCTGTGGCAGTAACCAATTTTATAAACACACACACACACACACACACACACACACACACCATCATTATCATCACTATTACATTAAAATCTGAAAAAGAACCATATTCTTGAATCCTAAACATTTGTCCAGACATTTTACAGGCTCAAGAAGTAATGTATTCTTTTTGTTGTTGTTGTTAATGTGGGTACCGAGAGTCGACCTCAGGACCTCACACTTGCCAGCAAGCACTTGTGCCGCTGAGCGATATCACCGGCCCTGTATTGTTAATCATATGAGTATGTTCTCTTTCCTGGGGTTAGTACCTGCTGTAGGGTCCTCATCAGGCAAACGAACAAGAGTGTAACATATTCCTGGTTGATTGTAAGTGAGGTTGGGGGCCGGGATACAACACAGCACTTCAAAGGAATCTGATGGCTCCATCTGTACTGTCACTTTCTCAAGTAGCTGGTCATTGAGGGTATTGGTACAGTCAAACTGAAACGTCACCAAATGAAAAAACAAAAGATAAGAAATATTTTCAAGTAAGTTGCTTCTTTTGACTTATAATCCATAGCTCAGTTCTGGAACACACTATACCTTCCCTCTCTAAAGAGCACTATAGGTACCCTAAGATTTTCTTTTTCTTTTTTGGGGGGAGGCAGGTGGTGACGGAACCCAGAGAGGACCTTGCACATGCTAGGTACACATGTACTATTGAGCTACAGCATCAGCCCCACCTTAAGATTTTAATTTGGGCAACAGAGAGTCTTATTTTTGAACTTTTTCTGTTTATATTATTCATCAGGTTTTTTTTTCTTTCCTGAAATTGAGCTGTACCAAACAAAATGGTAAAAATCTGATGGCTGTCAAATATAAGTTCTTTAAACAACCCATTTAATATACCTTGATGTTAAATGCTTATTATTATTTTTTTTAATGTGCGTACCAGAAGTCGAACTCAGGACCTCACGCTTGCCAGGCAGGCGCTTACGCTGCTGAGCTATATCACCAGCTCTAAATGCTGAGTTTTTAAAAACAGTTATACTTTATGTTATCCAATTTCTTCAGATATTTCCGTTTTAGATTTTCTTTTTTTTTTTAATGTGGGTACCAGGAGTCGACCTTAGGACCTCGCGCTTGCCAGGCAGGCGCTTATGCCACTGAGCCATCTCACCAGCCCCTCAGTTTTAGATTTTAAGAATCAAAAGTTACCCATCAGGGCCAGTGAGACAGCTCAGCGGCATAAGCGCCTGCCTAGCAAGCGCGAGGGCCCGAGTTTGACTTCCAGATCCCACATACAAAAAAAGTGCTGGTGATATTGCTCAGCAGCACGGGCGCCTGCTGGAGCACGAGGTCCTGAGGTCGACCCCCGGTACCCACAAAAAAAAAAAAAAAAAAAAAGTTACCCATCATATGAAGGGATCTTTACAGCTTTATAAAGAAAATTAGAATTACTGCTAAATTAATTCTTCATTAAAAAAAAAGTTAAAGTTAGAATCATAAGCTAAAGGGGAACTGATGTTTATCTCCAAGCATACCAGTTTATACTAAGTCTCTACAGGAACTAAGGGCACTTATTTTACCTGGAACACTATATGACTGGTAAACACGTGCTTGATACATCGAACAAAATATTCTGTTTCTGCTTCCGTAAGTTGAACTGGCTCAGAAGACTTGAACAAGGGTCCTAGGTTCATAAACTCAGGAATGGCAGCTAATTGTTCTAGCAAGAAAAAAGGAAAGAAAAGAAGGATACGAAGAAGACAAGGAGAACTATGCTAAAATGTTTTAGTTTCCATAAATGGAAAAATGTTTTAGTGCCATAGTCTTACTAACAGTTGAACATTCAACTAATATTCCCCTCAAGCTTTACAAAAATAATCTTTTAGGTTAGCAGTTTTATATACTGAATTACTAAAAGCAAAAGAAACTAAATTACTAACTTCTTAAAATTTGAATTCTCTATTAACCAACAACATCCAGATAGAACATTCCCAGTTACCACATTAGCAACTGGGAATTGGAAAGTTTCATGAGCTCCAGGTAGCCCTACAACTATAACCTATGATCTTCAGCTATACAAAGATTTCCTGACTTGAGAATAAATCAAATTGAATAAAAGCAGTGGTCTTTATAATATAATGCCTAGGGATTAAAGATTATTATTTCTACACATCAAATCATCATACCTTGGAAAATGTCTTGCCTAGAAGGAGCCAACTTTTCAGGCTTGGGAGCCGCAAGTGTGATTTCTACAAAGACAGACATGATCAATCATGTTAGCTTTTCTCCCCACTGTGAGCTAAGAAGGCAGAGAGAAAAACAAGGGCAGAAACTTCTCGCAGATAGATAATGAGCTATTGCTAAATCACACCAATATTTTTTTGTCACCTTTTTTTTGGGTGGGAGGACAAAATAAAATACATTTAATGGGCATATTATAAAAAAGTAAGCCTTAAAAACATAGTTTGCTTTAAATACACCAAGTTGTAAAAAAAAGTAGTCATAAAAGGAGAAACAATTTATAAAACAAATCTTATAATCAAAATGAAATATCACTTGTAAAATACCAACAAAAAACCTTTGACAATGTTGAAGATTAAGCATAAGATCTTTCATTTCCAGTTTTTCTGTGTTCTAACAACTAAATTTATTTTCTTTCTTTCCCTTTCTTTTTGAGTTTTAAAGTAGAGATTCTTTGGAAATATTTTTAATGACTTTGTCCTACATTCTTTCAAGACAAACCTTCCATTGGGTTAATTAACTAAGAGATTATCAAATACATGAAATAAAATTTGGTGGTGACAGCACTCTACTGCTCTGAGGTACACAGTGGCAACTAACTTCAAAGGCTCTTAACACTTTCATACTAGGACATGTTTCATACTGCTTTCATACTGCTTTTCATACTTTCATACTGCTTTTATGCAAAACCCAGAAGCCTTTTAGAAAATTCCTAACAAAAATATAATTTATCTTACATCAAGTGAAAATTAAACAAAACAACTATTAGATATTTCCTTTTTCTAATTTTATTTTCTACTTTAGAAGATAGGTTAATAGTAGTTTTGCAAAACTACTTGTATATAGAAAAACTAACAGAGTTAATTATTCTTATTACCTGCTTTCTGCTCAAAGACAGGAGCCATAGCAAGTGGAACTGATTTCAGGTCAAAGGGCTTTTCTGAAGGTTCTAATGTATACTGGTGTAAGGCCTTCTCCATTCCCGGTACAGAGACTGTCAGACCTATTAAGACAGAGAAATCTCAACATTATAACCTCTTGGCAATGATTTGTAATATTTATCTAAGCTTTCTGAAGGAAGAAAAGAATTTTTTTTTTTTTTTTTTTTGGTGGGTACCGGGGGGTCGACCTCAGGACCTCGCGCGCCAGCAGGCGCCGGTGCCGCTGAGCGATATCACCGGCCCCTTTTTTGTATGTGGGATCCGGGAGTCGAACTCAGGCCCTTGCGCTTGCCGGGCAGGCGCTTAAGCCGCTGAGCCATCTCACCGGCCCTAGAAATTTTTAAGAAATTAAAAATAAAGGCTATTATATAAAACTGCCTTATAAAATTATAAACTGCCATATTTCTTTCAAGGAAATATGCAAGCAGAACATAAAATTTTTCAACAAAATATAAGTACCTCTCAGAAAAGAAAGCACCTTAGCCATATGGGAGCAATGAGAGCCTAAGAAAAAGGAAGAAGGGTAGACGTATCTAAGAGGAAGATCAAGAAGAATCAAGAATAAGCAGTATTCTTTGGGCCCTCCCGTACTTTTAAGAAATATTTTCTCATAGATTGTTTCACAGGATTTCCATTATCCTCGTGAACACAAGTTCCCCTACAAAAAGTGCATTCAAGGAAAACTAAGCATTTGCCTAGTTGAGCTCGCTAATATACAAATCATCAGGAACTATTATGTTTCAAGACACCATTTGGGAAACAGAAGTATATCTGTCTATGTCCTTGGCTCTCACTGACCATTGAAAATATATGTAGCATTCAGTGCCATCTGCCTCTGCTGTAGCACATTCAGATAGAAGGTAGCTCTGTCCCGTACTTCATCATCAGTATCCATCATACACCTGTCCAAGGGAAAAAGAACAGGCATGTTTCAGTACCCCAAAGATTTCCAATAGCTTTAATACCATAACTAAAGGTCATATGGTACTACCTTTATGAAAGTGCCAACACTGGTTCCTAAAGTCTCCACAAAGCTTTGGAACAGTTCCAAATTACTAAAGAAATATTTACTGTGAATCACAAGTACTACATAAATAGGCACTGAAGGAACTAGGAGAACACAGTTAAATGAAACGGCAGTTTAGAATCTATTCTTGCACCTGCAACTACATGAACCTGATGTCTTGGACTTCTCTAAACATTAAGAAATGGACATACTATTCTTTCTAAGGATGCTAAAAGGATAAATAGCATACAGGATCCAGGCACTGTTACTGTTCAAATGGCAATTTGTTTTATTTAAACCAGACAGCCTTTGGCTTGTGATTTACCTGCTTCAATTACAACATGCAATCACAGAGTATTTGCTAAAGCAAGTCTTCTCCTCATCAAATAGGAAATTATGCAGTCCATGAAAAGTTAACATTTTCACACTTCGCTTATGAATCACCTAAGATTTCTCTGAATTTAGCATCTGTTGCACAAACCGAAGTACATTTTTGTTATGACTCTACAGTCACAGTGAAATCCAAACTCAAATTTTATATGTATCTAGCACATACATAATTACTAGAAAGAGAAAAAAATGCCATTTACCCCTGACTTATTCTATCAGCTCTACTCTTAGGCCCTGCAGTACATCTGATATGGTACAATGAGGCTTTCACTATTTAGCCATATAGAATTCCCATTTTTTAAAAAAAGAAACTCTTTTACTTACCTTTGTAAGAGTACAAGGATGCTTGGGAGAAGACTCTCATTCTGAGCCCCAAATTTAGCCAAAGCACTCACAGCAGCTATTATGAAGCATAAAATGAAGCAACATAAATACTAGCTTCTTAATCAGAAAAGTAGTCCATGTTCAGGGGAGAGAAAGTCTCTTGTTTTATTGAGGGTTTCTTTTTTTTTTTTTTTTTTTTTTTTTGTGGGTACCAGGGGGACGACCTCAGGACCTCGCGCGCCAACAGGCACCCGTGCCACTGAGCGATATCACTGGCCCCTTTTTCGTATGTGGGTTCCGGGAGTCGAACTCGGGCCCTCGCGCTTGCAAGGCAGGCGCTTACGCTGCTGAGCCATCTCACCGGCCCTTATTGAGGGTTTCTTAATCTTATTTCTTTGGTACATTTAAGCAAAGGCAGAATTCTGAAGGCTGTAGAGAGCTCTCAATAGGAAAATCCTCCATGCACTGAGGAAGAAGAATCATGCATATTTTCTGTATGAGCTATGTCTCTACCCCACTACCTTTTATATATCTTCTGTGTGATTAAATTCTAATTCAAACAACTAGCCCTGAGCATAGAAAAGAAACTCTACTATTAAAATTTCTTGCATTCAATAAAGATTCATTGCTTATTTAACTTCTATAAAGAACTGTGGTATGTGCTGGGGGCAGAAAGATAAAGGACATGGTTTCTGACCTTAAAGAGTTACACTGCAGTAGGAAAGACAGACAAGTAAAGAAATAATTACAACACAGCATACCGACTCCCAAGTAGAATTATATTCTGGATGGTAAGTGAATACAGAAAAGAGAGCTTATGTCGGAATTGGTGGAGGAGAAGACGAGGTGACATTTATTACTTGAGCTAAAATTTTAAGAACAAGTAGTGGGGCCGGTGAGATGGCTCAGTGGCTTAAGCGCCTGCCTGGCAAGCGCGAGGGCCCGAGTTCGACTCCCGGATCCCACATACGAAAAAAGGGCCGGTGATATCGCTCAGCAGCACGGGCACCTGCTGGCACGCGAGGTCCTGAGGTCGACCCCCGGTACCCACAAAAAAAAAAAAAAAAAGAACAAGTAGTGGTAGTGAGAGGGGAAAAGCAGGAAAAGATTAGAGGCAGAGAGAATAGTAAGTACACATACCCTCTTCACAGAGCAGAAAACATGCTACATTACCAGACCCAAGTGAACAAGGCTGAGCGTAAAGCCTGTGTTGGAGAACAAAGGAGTCGAACTGAGAGACCAGACATAAAACAGAAGCCAGGTATGGTTCAACCTCCAAGTTGTTATTAAAGGACACTAGATATGAAATAAATTTTAGTATTTTAGTAGTGTGGAGAATGGACTGGATACGTGTGAGACTAGGAACAGTCAGACCACTTAGGTATCTGAAATGGATGAGAATGCCTAAGTCAGCACCCGTACCAACAGAAAAAAGAGAATGAAGAAATATAAGGAGGCAGAACTGACAGCACCTTGCCAAAGAATGGACAGGGTTGTAAATCGGTGGAATAAATGTCTGTTTTCACAGTTGACTATATAACAAAGGTGAGAATATTAGTTTGAGTTAGTTTGAATTTCAGGCAGAATTTGAAGTGCAGTAGGAAAGACAGAAATGCTAGTTCAGGAAAGAGACATGATGGAATGTCTTAACATATCAACAGAGCTCTGAAAATGGTCACCAGGAAGAAAGTGTATGTTGAAATAACAAAATCCTAAGGAGAACTAATATTTTAAGGAAAAGACTTTGGAAGAGAAGCTCCATAAATAAGACTGAGGAATTACAGAAAAATGTAGGCCACAGTGGAAATCAAAGGAAGAGAGGATTTCATGAAGTGCTTAGTCAACAGCACATCAAATTGAGAAGTGAACAAAGGTAAGAACATTATAGTATCCAACTTAATTTTACTACTTTATAAGTAACTTTTTAAAAGTGTCAGAGGATTTTTAAGGGAGAGAGCTAAATTATATTGAGCTAAAGAGAAAATGGAAAATAATTCATAGAGGCAGGTAGTAATGGCTACTTCAAGTTTATCTCAGAGGAGAAAGAAAAGTAATCAGTAGTTAATGAGAGACAAGGGATTATAGGAGGGTTTACACTGAGATTTGGATCTGTTCATATGCTAAGGGGAAAAGAGATGAGAGAAGAAGAGTTCCCTAAAAATAGACACAGAGAGGCACAGCCACACACAAATTCTACATACATTCATACCTACAGCTATAACTGAAAAAATGGAGAAGCCGCCATAGTATTCTTATCATACTGAAAGTCAGGGGTTATTTGTCTCAAAGGCAAAAATGTGGATGGATATTGTAGTACAGAGGAAGAGCATATACTGTATCTGGGCCTAAGGAATGTTCCAAGAGTCTACCGTCAAACAGATTTTGCAACTTTATCTTCCAACTTCATCATCACCTTCTTGAGTTACATATTTCAAAAGATCAGCAGTGATGTCATTATCAATGTCCCCACGACTCACCAGCTCTGATGGCCTCATTCTCCAGGACAACCCGATTAAAAATGAAGCGGATGTATTTGGAGGGGACGGGCGTTCTGGGACCCTCTTTGCCCAACAAGTGTAGAATCTTAGTAGCCAAAACAGTGTGTTCACAGTCCTCAATAAATTCACAAAGGTGGGCTAGGCCTGCTTCTTTACTCTCTGGGTTTTCTTCCACAATGGTGATTATGCAGTCGACAATGGCCCACTTATATTCAAAGCCTCCCTGGCCAAAAAAGATAAAACCGCCATTTGTTATGAAGATACTTTTTGGAGAAATGCTTATACTCCAAGACACATGCTTATAACATTCAAATTTAAATTCTCTACTTTTATTAAAAAAAAAAAACATAGGATTCTTTTTCTCCAAATGTGAAAACAAACAATACTGTAGCATATTAGTAATAAGACAGCAACCAGAGTTAAAAGTATGCTACTTGAGAGGCATGCTGAGATGATAAAGAAATCTAATTACAACACCATGAGAATTTAAAAGAGTAACCTGTGATGGTTAAAGAATGTTCTACCTACATCATCTCGAAGCATGTTGGAGAGGAAAGTCATCATGACACTGTGCTTTCGAGGATACTTCTGACAGAGAGCACTAATTGCCTGTACAACCACCACCTGCAAAAAAAAAAAAAAAAAAAAAAACAGGAAATATCTGCCTTAGAATGACTGTATGACTCCCACTTATGGTACAAAAAAACACAAAGCCTGGCATGTTGGTGCACACTTGTAATCCCAGCTACTTGCAAGGCTGAAGTAGGATTCCAAGTTCGAGGCTAGCCTGGCAACTTGGTTGAGACCTTGTCTCAAAACTTAAAAATAAAATTGAAAAGGGATGGGGGTACAGCTCAGGGGCAAAGCACTCCTGCATTCCATCCCCACCACTGCTAACACATACACACACCCACAACCCACAGGGAGGAAGACAGGGAGAGAGAGAGACAGAGAGAAAGAGAGAGAAGAAATGCACCTTCACAACTTTAGCTACTTGGCATACTTTCCCTATGATTTACTGTAAGCTACAAAAGTGCTAGAGTTGCCTAAAATTGCAATAATGGTTCATGAAAGATAAGCAATGAGACCCCAAAAGAAAGTAACAAAGCAATAGAAAATAAAGTTCATTCAACAGTTTCCAACACTCTGGCCCAAGCAAATACCCACATAAAGATTCTTAACATGAAGAGTAATGGATGGAACTTGAGACCATAATCATAAGTGAAATAAATTGGACACACGTGTAAATATCGCATTATCTTTCTGATGTGAGAAACTGAAAATGTAAATAAGAACATAAATGTACAATAGATATTGTGAAATAGGAAGAAACTGTTGAAAAAGAAAAGGGAAACAGGGAGGGGGGAGGGGAAAAGAAGAAAGGGAAAGAAAAAATGAGAAAAGAAGGATAAAATGAAAATCAAGCTTTGTGAACAGGGAGCGGAAGGGGTTTGAAAAGAGGGGATGGGAATGGGTAAAAAATAGAGGAATCAAAATATATCATGTACAGATACAAACTCCCTACAATGAATGTGGTCATTATGTATACCTAAATTGTACCAAAAACTTAAATTTAAAAAAAGATATATATACTTATCCTTAGATGGTAGTTTAACATATTTGTGTATCAATTATTTCACAATAAATATTAAATAGAGTTTATAAGAGATTTTTGGTGAAAGCTGGATTGCATTCTGTATGAAAATATATTTGCTAATGAGAATAAAAAATAATATTAAAAAAAAGTTTGAACAGACTGATTCTCATATAGGAAATAAAGAAAGCTATCCAAGAATGACTTGACAAAATGATTTCTGGGGGAATGTTACCATAATTTTAAAGACCAACATCAAGAGGTATGAAAAGTATGAGACTTTTCTCTACTTGTAGCTGACAAGTTAACCTGCCACAATTTTATGGGCTCTTGGTACCAAATAAGACTCCCAAGTCAAAGATGAAAGACGGTATATTACAGCAAGAGCAGTGGCCAGGGTATCAGCATTCTAGGGCTGGTTTTCTCAGTCCCAAATCCTGAAGGACAAATGCAAAGAGAGCCAGATAATACCTGGATGTACAATGCATTGCGTTACAAGATAAGAACCATGAGGCATGGAACTTGATCATTTTATCATGGGCAGCAAGCACACCTTTCCTTGGTTCTTTTTGGTTGTTGTTTTGTTTTTTGAGACAGGGTCTCACTCTGTAATTTAGACTGGCCTTGAACTCACTATGTGGCCCTGGCTGGCCTTACGGGTATGCACCACCATGCCCAGCTACTTTCCTTGGTTCTTAAGGAAAACATTACTAGGCTAGATAATAAGCATGCTTGCTTTTCGCTTCCAAGGGAGCTAGAAGGAAGTGTGCCCTTTACTTTAGAAGGAGAGACTATTATCTTCTAAAGCTGGAAGATATCTTGTGTTACACAGAGGGAACAAAAAGGGGAAAGTAGGAAATAAAAAGCAGTTAGGATATAACTAGCAAGATGTGCAGAATGCAAACAGACCCAAGGGGAACTGAGACCTGACTCCCAACAACCAGCAAGCACCAAATCTATGTATAATACACTGTTTCAGAGAATAGAAAATGAAAGAAAATGTCCATAATCTTTTTTTTTTTTTTAATGTGGGTACCAGGAGTCAAACACAGGACCTTGCACTTGCCAGGCAGGCACTTATGCTGCTGAGCTGTATCGCCGGCAAGTTTAAACTCTTACCTTGAACTTATCTGAAAACCCCAGAGAATCAATAATAAAACTACTCAGTAAGACAGCAGGATATAAAATTAACACACAAAAATACCAGTATTTATATACATGAATAATAACTAGTTAGAAGATATAATGGCCTAAAAGGGGGAGGGAGATACAGAGAGGCTAGATAACAGGTACCAAAACAGCTACATAGAGGAAATAAATTCTAGTGTTCTACAGAACGGTGGGTGACTAGTTCACAATAACCTATTAGACACTTTATGAAGAACTAGAAGAGAGGAGCTCAAAAGCTCCAAACATAAAGAAATGTTAAGGAGATAGGCTAAATACCCTAATTGATTAGTACATGCTGTATACATGTGTTGAAATTTGACACTGTATTCCACAAATATGTACAATATTTACAAGCTAAACAAATAATTTAAAAATTTATAGGAGCAACAAAAAGATAAAATATTTAAGAATAAGCATTTAGAAAACATTCAAAATGTATATAAAAATTCTTGAAAGGCACAAAAGTAGATCTGAACAGATGGAAAGACACCCTTACTCTTGGTTACACTGTCTCAACATGATCAAGATGGCTGCTGCTCACTACACTAACTTATACATTTAATGTGATCCCAATAAAAATGCCAGTGGGATTTTCATTAAATTAGAAAATTGATACTAAAATTCATACTGAAAATAAACATGCAATAATACTTAGGAAAATAATAAAAATAAAGGGCTGTAATGGAGGGACTAACAGGTATTAATACAACTTACAAAGCTCCCATATTTAAAACAGTGTATGGCAATGGTATATGAATAGATAAAACCAACAGAACAGAAAGCCCAGAAATAGATCCACATACATATGAACTTTTACTATATGATAAGGTGATATCTCACATCACTGGGGCGAAGATGGCCTTTTGAATAAAAATTTGGGGAGCAACTGAATAATTATGGGGAAAGGATAAGATCAGATCTGTTTCTCACACCATATTCAATAATAAAACCCAATAGGTTAGGGATATAAATGTAAAATATGAAACTATAAGTGCACTATGAAAAAACATGGGGTAAATTCCTATAAAATCTGAAGGGAAAGCCTAACAATGACTCACAAGTTAAGCACAATAAAAGAACTCACAAATCTGACTACATAAAATAAACTTTTACATGAAAAAACACATCACAAGAAAAACCAAAATACAAATGATAAACAGGGAGAAAATATCCATAACATGTTTCACAGATAAACAGCTAATATCGATTTATTTGGTCGGAAGACAAAAAAAAAAATCCAATAATCTCATAACTTTTAAAAGTACATAAAGATGCTCAACTTTCTTCATAATAACAAAAATTCAAAACTACACTGAGATACCATTTCTCATCCAGAAGGTCAGCAAAACTTCAAAAGCTGAAAAAAAAAAATCACACTATTGGTGAGACTGTGGGGCAAGAGACACTCTCAAACACTGCTGGTAGAATTTAGCATTCTCTCCAAACTATGTATTTATTTACCCTTCATAGGGATTTGAAGGAATTTGTCCTGAGGATACACCTCCAGTGTTTTGGGAAAAAAACATGCATGGGGTATCCACCAGCTTTGTTTACACCTGCAAAATATCGCAATTTACCTAAACAGGAAATTGGTTCAATAAGCTGTGTTATACACACCTGCTGGGGTACCGCATAGCTATAAATAACAATGAGGACTATCAGCGGATTTAGAATGATTACCAATATACATTTTTAGGTTAAAAAAAAGCATTGTATAAAAGAAATCTATAGTATGCTATTTTTCATATACAATAAAAGACAAAGTAATAAATATACATGTATCTCTTACCTTTATTTAACAAAAATCCAGGGGGCCAGTGAGACAGCTCAGCGGCATAAGCGCCTGCCTGGCAAGCGCGAGGTCCTGAGTTCGACTCCTGGTACCCACATACAAAAAAAGGGCTGGGGACATCACTCAGTGGCACGGGCGCCTGCTGGCATGCGAGGTCCTGAGGTCAACCTCCGGTACCCACACACACAAAAAAAATCCACTAAAAAAGTAAACTTGAAAGTAATAAACTTGTCTACCTGTGAGAGAGGTTGAAGGAACTAACATTTTTTTAATATACTTCTTTGTATAGCCATGACTTTTGAAGTCACTATAATATTCTACACATTAAAAAATTAAACTGGATCTTAAATTGGAAAATGGAAAAATTACAAAACTTAAAGCAAACTGAAAGAAATGAGCCTATCTGTACTACAAAAGATTTACATCTCTGCACTGGGGAGAAAAAAAGAAGAAAAAACAAATTCAAATGTCTTAGTATTCAATCATTCTATATGTGCAAATTTAAAAAATCAATTGGGACCAGTAGTTCCTTCCCTTCTATATACATATAAAACAATTATAACTGACACCGAAATATTATGCTTGACTATTATTTCATTTAGATTTCACAGTAATCCTATGACATAAGTACTGTCATTATCATCACAGTATATAGCTTAAGAACCTGAGACAGCAGGAGTTTACATGATTCACCTTAGGTCACATATCTAGTAAGTGACAGAATCAGGATTTTTAAACCCAGGAATTTCGATTCTACAGGTTATTCTCTTACCTGGCCTGACATTTAAAATGGACCTTGTAAAAAAATAAAAAATAAAATGGATCCTGTGTATACATTTCTGTTGGGAATATACTTAGGAGTGAACCTGGTGGGTCATGGGATATGCATTTGTTCAGCTTTAGCAAATACTGCCAGTTTTCCAAAATGTCTGTACTAATTTACATTTCCACTCATTGTATGAGAGTTTCGATCTTTATCATTGTTATTTCCTGACTTTTCCATTTCAGCCTTCCTAGTAACTACATTAATTACAATTTTAATTGTGCTTTCTTAATGCTTATAAATTTTTCATATGTTCATGGTCATTTGCATATCCTTTATCATACACAGTCTAAGATTGTGTACCTTCTTTACCTTACACCTTTTTCTTTTTGACTTTGGCGTGCTTTTATAACATTCTCACATTGAGACTTTTACAGCTAACCTGTGTATGTTTTGCAAGCACTCCCATTCTGTGGCTTGCTTTTTCATACTTTTTATGTTTTGTTTTGGTAAATGGAAATTCTTTAATCATGTCTAATTTATCAAAATTTCCTTTGTATCATATTTTTTAAACAATTTTTCTTAGACCGGGGTCATGAAAAATGTTTGAAGTTTTATTCTAAAATGTTTACTGTTTTGTTTTGTACATTTAGGACTACAACTCACTTGAAACTGATTTCAATATAGGGGTTAGGATTTACTTTTTTCCAACTGATGAACTTTCATAATGTTTTTTTTTTTTTTTTTTTTTTTTTTTGTGGGTACCGGGGGGACGACCTCAGGACCTCACGCGCCAACAGGCACCCGTGCCGCTGAGCGATATCACCGGCTCCTTTTTCGTATGTGGGTTCCGGGAGTCGAACTCGGGCCTTCGCGCTTGCAAGGCAGGCGCTCAAGCCACTGAGCCGTCTCACCGGCCCTCATAATGTTTTAATAACATTTTTATCTTAACTGACAAACAAGAGGCCGAAGTCTTAGGCAGAAACTCATAAGAAAGGATACAAACATCAAACTGTTAGGTAGCAGATACAGAAATAGAATTGATGCATTTAAAACTAGAAAATCTGGTTTTTGGTCTTAACTCACTATGTGACTCACTATGTGACTATGTGACTTCAGTGGTTAAGCCAGTCATCTTTCAATGCTATATTTTCCACCACTGACAAAACAACAGTCTGAATAATAATTATTCGTTTTGAAGAATCTAAGAGACAGAGGAGTATATCAGCTATGAATACGAAGATTTACATTGGTAAGTTTTTCACTGATACAGTCCTTGATATAACTCAAACTTGAGAATGTATCCCTGACTCCTTAAGCTTGCTTCCCAACAATATCTATTTCACCTTCTTCATTTCCCTTTAGAAGGCACTAAAAATTGGGAAAACACTTCTGAAATGGTTTTGTAAAACTCTTTATGATATTTTTCATATTACTTATTATAAGTATACATTTAACAAACCATTATAAAAAGAAATGCCTCTGCACTTACCATATAGCCTTTAAAAAGAGGGTTCTCCATACCTGAAATTTCTGTACGCTCCCTCACCCTTCCTGGTCATATCCCCTGCTTCCTTCTCAGAGATGATCATTCTCCTAAATCTTTACCATTTCCTTGCTGTTCTTCAGTTTACCAAATGTATTCACAAGCAACATACATAGTTTAGTTTTGCTTGTTTTTTAGTACTCACATAAATGTTATCATGTTGTACAAAATCTGCACTTCGATCAACATGATATTTGCAAAATTGAACGTGCATCATTGAAATGATCTTATGGGTCCAAAAATGGAACTGTAGGTTTTTCTTTTCCTTTTTCACCTGCTCCTCCTCCTCTTCTTTCTTGCTCCTCCATATCATCTCAGATCTTCAGTGTTACTAAATATTAATGGACTGCTCCACATCCTCATTAACAATATTTTGGTGTATATAAACGTTTTATATTTCTAAAACTGAAGTGAGTAAACTACAGTCCAATCTTGCATGCATCCCATTTTTGAAAACTAAGATGTTTTGAAATTTTTAAAAAGTTATAAAGAAAAAAAGAAGCATATGCAACAGAAAATGGAGGGGCCCAGAAAGCCTAAAACTTATTTTATGGTCCTTTAGAAAAAAGTTTGCCAATTCCTATTCTAAAACATCATCCTTACCAAGCCTACTTTTCCCATAATCCCAGTTTATTTTACAAACAGCTCCAAAACAACTTTTATAACTTTCAAAGTTACCCAAGGATAAAAAAATGTGCACTTATATATAGGCTAGGTTTATTTTTTAAGACTTGAAATGTACTAAGTACAGAGTAATAGGGCCAATTATACTAGATGGCAGAGAAGAATAAAACAATAAAAATCTTTCTAGGGCCGGTGAGATGGCTCAGCGGCGTAAGCACCTGCCTGGCAAGCACGAAGGCCCGAGTTTGACTCCCGGAACCCACATATGAAAAAAGGGCCAGTGATATCGCTCAGCAGCACAGGTGCCTGCTGGCATGCAAGGTCCTGAGGTTGACCCCCGGTACCCAAAAAAAAAAAAAAAAAAAAAAACTTTCTATTTTCATTCTTTGAACTGAAATTTATTATTCTTTTGATTATCTCTAACATACTCACTACTTCTATTCAACACTGCCATAGAAGTACTAGCTAATTTAATAAGGCAAGAAAAAAGAAAGGAAAGGCATTTGGATTGGAAATGAAGCAAAACTGTCTAGTGACAGAGGAAATGATTATTTATATAGATAATATTAAGGAAAGTATTTAACAACAATTAGAGCCAGTAAGATAATTCAGCAAGGTCACAGGATCCTGTATTAATGGAAAAGTTGAAGAAGAGATTTGTATATACTATGAATAAACAATTACTTAGTTGTGTACTTTTCAGACAAAGATGTGAAAGCACTCTGAAGGAAAAAGGAAGTTTTTTCAACAAATTTTAGTGGACAAACTGGTTATCAATATAGAAAAACACTTAACTTATCACACAAACATTAATTCAAGATGGATCATAGGCCAAAATGTAAAAGCTAAGCCCACAAAGCATTTAGAATAAAACATGAGAGAAGATCTTTATGACTTGGAGGTAGATAAAAGTTATTTGGATAGAACACAGCACTATGAAAGAAAAAAAATGGATAAATTAGACTTTCTAAAAATTTAAATTTTTTTCTCCTCAAAAGATACCATTAAGAAAAGAAATAGGCAAGCCTGAGGAAGAAAACATGATCAAGTTTAAACTCTTACCTTGAACTCATCTGAAATTTCAGACACGAAAGAAGATATCTGCTTCATGAGCCTGTCTACACTGCTCTCACTTCCTGTTTTGAGCAGTGTAGTAATGGCTAGGGTAGCAATACTTCTGTTTGAGTCTGTGATTAAGTTTTCTAAGTCCAGATTGCAGGCAGTAACAGCAGAAGGGTGCTTCATTGCCACCTAGTGGAAGGGCAAGAAAACAAAAAAAGTAAGCACACTACTGTTGCTAAAGACCAAAACCTAAATTTTAATTAAGTGGCAATCCAAAGGGTACGGGATAGGTTAAATGTAACTGTTTTTAATTAATAAGGTATATCAGTTGACAAATTATTAATTATCACAGTGTAGTATAACCTTCATAACAATATCACAGTCTTTTATTATAGATCTGTGTTTCCTTATAGCACATGTATGTCTACTCTACCAGATGTTAGGATCTTTGAGACAGGGCTTACCATAGTAAACACTGCTCTATAAACACTGATAATAGCAGTTATAAAACACTTCTGTAATTAAGAGGCTTTTTTGTGTGTGTATGTGTGCTAGGCATGCAAGCTAGGCAAGTGCTCCAGTCCTGAGCTGCACTCTAGCTCTACTTCTTTTTTTTAATATGCGGGTACTGGGGCTCGAACTCAGGACCTCGCGCTTGCCAGGCAGGCACTTATGCAGCTGAGCTATATCACCAGCCCCTCTAGCTCTACTTCTGTAATAATGCAAAACTGGATGGCGCTGGCCACAGATGGTGCCACAATTCTTAAACTCTCTTGCTGGTGCTGATGGTATCCTGCCTCATCCCAATCTACATTGGTAAAGAATCCCTAACCTATGGTCCTGAAAGCATGGTAACACCCTGAAAAGCACTATCATAACAACACATCTCATAGTGAAACACGGCCCATGCCAATGAAAAACTCAGTCTTCATTTATCCACTTAGCAAGGATAGTCATAGGTTCTGTGCAGAAATACCAGTGTGTCTCTGTAGTGGGTGCCGCTCCAGGCCCTGGAACTGATTAGTACCAGAAGAGAAAGCACTATACTGCCTTTCCAAAATTCACAAAAACCTGAATTCTGAGACACATCTGGCTGGTCCTAAGATTACAGATGAGGGATTGATAGAAATGTTCAATATCTGCACTATCTAATATGATACTCTTTAATTACACATGGCTATGAGCACAGGAAATGTGATTAGAATGGCTAAGGAACTAAATTTTTTTCTTAATTTTAATTAATTTAAATACCATTTGTGGTGAATGCCTACCATATTGAACAGCGCAGCTTTTGAACATAAAGTGTTTACAAGTCAGAAATGAAGTTATAACTTTCTGTGAAATATTAGTAAAAATGGCCATAACTAAGCCCACAAACACAAATGAGGTATTACAGAGGTGAAGCCCACAGATCACATATACTAACCTTAAAGAAAAAGCCAAATGCTTCACATTTAATGTTTTATCAAACACTGGTATCAAAATCCACAGTTAGCAAAGAGATCCTACCTTGTTCAAGGTCCTCACAGCTGCATATCTCAAGGCTGGCTTAGGAGAGCTACAGAAAAGTTGAAGAACTGAAAAAGCAAATAAAAACCACTATAAATATTGTTCATTTTATCATATATCCTCATATACCATCCAGCTGAAAATAAAATACACAATGAATCATATTCAAAATATGTATAAAGAAATTAGATCGCAGCATCAAAAATTTACATGAGAAGTATGTCAGCAAAAATAGAAAAAATACTTTTTGTTCAGCTATAAAAACTATAATAATAGAAAATAAAGTTTGCTCTTTTTTCTAAGGATTAGTATACCCATTAATATTTGAATATAAATGATAGAACTATTGATAGTTATAATAATGGGCTTTCTAAACATTAAGGAAAACTAAAGACATTGAAGTTATTTGTCTTCTAAGTAAAATTCTTTCAGAAGTTTTGTATGGGGAAATAGAAACTTCAAAAAAAGAAGTAATAAAGAACAACTGAAGTTATCTACATGTATGCTATCAGAATGCAAAGGCTACATGTACAGAGCTAAGTTTCAAAAATCATTTTTTTTTTTATATGCGGGTACAGGGAGTCGAACTCAGGACCTCGCGCTTGCCAGGTAGGTGCTTATGCTGCTGAGCTGTATCACCGGCCCCAAAACTCATTCTTAATTCTGCAGACCTGTCAAAACTCATTCTTAATTCTGCAGACCTGTACATAAAATACAAACAAAAGCCAGTTATCAAATATTCAACTAACCTGAGACCGCAGGTGCCAACTCTCTCGCAGTACAGTTAGGAAGATGGATAATAGCAGACGCAGCTTCATAAATAACCATTTCATGTTTATTTCTCAAGCAGCTTTCAATGAAATCAAAGAGAGGACTTTCATGGCTGTCAATAAATGCATATGTGATTATTTAGATATCAAACAGACAATATTCATAGTGGTTAAAAGTACAGACAAACCGAGATGCACTTACGGAATAGTAGGTAAAGGATCGCTGAAAATTCACTTGTCCAAAAAGCAATGACAAAAGATTGTCAAAATCAAATTTTTCACAATTCTAGAAATTAACCAAAACTTGCAACAATTCTATAAGTATTTATTCAAGAAAAAAACTTCTTGGTAAAAACAGTGAGCTTTCTAGTGTTTAACTCTTGCCCTACTCCCGATATCCTTTCCCTTCTTCCCAGTCTCATGGTAGCCTTAAAAACCAGCAGCCTCAGAACCACAGAAGCTGTGAAAGTCAGCAGCCTAGAAAAGTTGGCTTAACCTCAGAAAGGCAATTCAGTTTACGCGCTTCATTAATAATACAAAGGATGGGCCAGGGATATAGCTCAGTGGCACAGCGCCTGCCTGGCAAGCGCAAGGTCCTGAGTTCAATTCCCAGTGTCAAAAAATAAAAATAAAAAAATAAAAAAGGATGAAAATGACACAGTCATGTTTTTGACAAAAAATTATCATACATATAAAGTATTACAATAGTGAAGTATGGCTCATACACAGGGAAAAAAGTCAACTGAAATTATATCTAAAAAATAAAAAAGACATTACACCCGAGGAAGCCCAGATGTTGCACTTACTAGGCAAAAACTTTAAATCAACTAATACAAATATGTTCAGAGAACTAAAGCACATCATGTCTAAATATTTAAAGGGAAGGACCACAAATTCAAGCCTAGCCTGCGCAGCTTGGCAACCTAGCAAGACCCTGGCTCAAAAAATAAAAAATAAAGAACAAAGGGGGCAGGGCTGGGGGCATAGCCCAGTTTGAAGTCCCTGGGTCCAATCCCTACTACTGAAAGAAAAAAAGAGAAGTGTAACAATGTCTCATCAAAGAGAGACTCTTGATAGTGAGATATGAATGGTTTTTTTTAAAGAAAGCAAATAAAAATTTCAGATTTGGAAAGTACAACAACAGGAAGGATATTCAATAGCAGACTTGCATTAACAGATGAAAGAACCAGAAACTTGAAAATAGGTTAACTGAGATAAACCAGCCACAGAAAATAAAATAGGGAAGAAAAGTGAACAGAGATTTGAAGACCTGTGCAACATAAAAAAAAAAAAGGGGTACCAACTCTGTATAATAGGAATCCTAGAAGAAAAGGATAAAGACAAAGGGAAGAAAGACTACTTGGTGAAACACTGGCTGAAAACCTCCCAAACTTGATAAAAACCATTAATCTACATACTCAAGAGACAACAATTCTCAGGTATGATACACACAGATCCACACATAGTTATATCAAAGTCAAACTGGTGAACACATAAAAAGAAAAATCAGGCCAGCAGCAGGATAAAAACAACACATCACACTGCATAGTGGAAAATCAATACAATCAGTGACTGACTTCACACCTGAAACAGTGGAAGATCCACAGTAAAATGCCATACTCAAAATGCTGAAATAAAAGGCTTTTTTTTTTTTTTCCTGTAGTGGAATTGACCCAGGGCCCTGCACTTGCTAGGCAAGCATTCTAATGGCAAGATACATCTCCATGTCTTTCTCCCTTCCTCCCTCCCTCCCTTCCTTCCTTTCTTTCTTTTTTGGTGGGGGGCAGGGTCTGACTACCTCGCTCAGGCTGGGATTGAATATGCAATCCTCCTGCTTCAGTCTCCAGAGTGGATGAAATTACAAGCAGGCACCAATAGGCCTTGTGAGACAAGAATTCTGTATTTGGCAAAACTGTCCTCCAAAATGAAGGCTAACAAACACATCCCCAGATAAGCAAAGAGTGAGAATTTGTTATTAAGAGATTTGCTTTACATAAAATACTTTACATAAAAGAACATTTTAGACTGAAAGATTAACTTCAGTGATAAATAATCAGAGTGCACCAGAAAGTATATATGAGTTGATAAAAAAGATTCTAGAGATACTTTTTTCACATTTTTTTCCTTAACTACTTTAAAGTACTTAAAATTTATAAAGCAATAATTATAACACTATTAGTAGATTCACAGCAGTATACAATAACACATGACAATAACAGCAAACAGAAGGGAGAAGAAAATGGAACTATACTGGAACAAAGGTTCAATATTTTAATGGAATTGAGTTAGTATAAATCTGAAATAAACTGGTAAATTAAAATCCCTATAGCAACAAAAAGTTAAAATATTGATAAATTAAAATGACACATTAAAAATATCTAGCTGATACAAAAGAAAGCAATCAAAGAAGAGAGGAACAACAACAAAAACAAGATTTACAGAGAATAAACAGCAAAATGGAAGGATAAATCCAATAAAATCATATTAAAAATGCTTTAAACATGCCAACCAAAAGATAGAGATTATCAGATAAATAAGAACAAGCAAGACCCAACTGTCTACATGGTTCACACTTGAGATTCAAAGTCACAAGTAGGATGAAAGTAAAAAGACAGAAAAAGATATGCCACATAGACATTAACCATAAGAGATCAGAAATGGCTGTATTAATATCAGACAATAGAAAGTAAAATTATAAGACAAAGATATTTCAGAATGACAAAAAGGCAATACACCAGGAAGCTATATCAATGATAAACATACACACAACACCGCAGAACCTCAAAATATATGAAAAAACGGACAAAAAAGAAATGGATTATTTAATAAAAAGGTGGAGGGAGGGGCAGGGTGAGGGGAAGGGGATGTAAAAAGAATTAAGATGTGTTATGTACATGTACCAGCTCCTCATGATGAATGTAACTATCATGTGCTGCAAAAATGTACTAATAAAAAATTAAAATAGAAAATAAAAATATTGGAATTGTCTTATCACTACCTAATAACTGATAAAACAACAAGGATATACAGGCTTGAACAACACAACCAACTCAATCTAACAGATTATATAAGACATTCAACCCAGTAACTGCAAAATACATATCTTTTTCAAGTACTTAGGAACCACTTCCAAGGGTAGATGGGACACCAGGTCATAAAAAAGTCTCAACATAATTAAAAGGACAGAAATCATACAAACATGTTCTCAAACTACATCTGAATTAAGTTATAAGTCAACAACAAAAATCAAATCAGGGAAATCTCAAATATTTGGAAATGAAACAACAACCTCTAAATAACCCTAAAGACTTGAGGGCCAGTGATATAGCTCAGCAGCATAAGCACCTACCAGGCAAGCACAAGGTCCTGAGTTCAACTCCCAGTACCCGCATATTAAAAAAAAAAAAAAGACTTGAGCCAGTGAAATCAGGCACAAAATAGTTAAAAGCATCCAGTTTGAAAAGAAAAACAGTAAAACTCTTTGTTCACAGATGGCAAGATCCTGTACATAGTTAATCCCAATGAAAACACACGCACACGTATCCACGCTCATGGAATTAAAGGAGTGTAGCAATATTATATGTTACAAGATCAACATGCAAAAATCAACTGAATTTCTATATTGATAACAAGAAATGCAAAATGAAATTAATAAAACAGTTTGATTCACAACAGCATAAGAATAAATATAAATAAAGTTAACAAACATAAGCCTTTTATACTGAAAAACTACACAATGTGTCTGAGAACTATGTGAAGAAATAGTCTCTGTTCATGGACTGGAAAAGTCTGTATTACCAAGATGGTGATTTTCCCACATTAATTGATTTTAAATAGATCTATTCTATTCAGAGCAGTTCTTAGCAAAATGCCAACAGGGTTTCTGTTGTAGAAATTCAGAGGTGATCCTAAAAGTTACATGGATATGCAAAGGACCTAGAGTAGTCAGAACAATTTTGAAAAACTTGTATTTCCAATTTCAAACTTACTATATAAAGCTTTATAATCAAAATAAGTTGTATTGGCATGAGTACAGATATCTGTATCAAATGAACAGAACTGGGTGTTCCACTGCGTTCATGGTCAGCTGACTTTCAAAATGGATGCCAAGACAATTCAAACCAGAGAAGATGGTTTTCTTTTTTTTGTGGGTACCGGGGGGTCGACCTCAGGACCTCGCGCGCCAACAGGCGCCCGTGCCGCTGAGCGATATCACCGGCCCCTTTTTCGTATGTGGGATCCGGGAGTCGAACTCGGGCCCTCGCGCTTGCAAGGCAGGCGCTTATGCCGCTGAGCCATCTCACCGGCCCGAGAAGATGGTTTTCACCAAGTGGTGCTGGGAAAACTGAATATATTTATTTTAAATTAACTTAGACCTCCACATGATCATACACAAAAATCAATCCAACACAGACTACAGTCCTAAATGTAAAATCTAAAACTATTAAACTTCTGTAAGAAAACGTTGATGACACCTTTCCAACTTTGAATCAGACAATTCTTATATATGACACCAAAAGCACAATCCCTCAAAGGAAATGTTTATAAAGTAAATATCATCAAAATTTATAACTTTTACACTTCAATAGAACACTACAAGGAAATAAAGGACAAGCAACAATAAGAAAATATATGTTGTATTTTATTAAAAATTTTTGGGTCAGGCCGGTGAGATAGCTCAGTGGCATAGGTGCCTGCCTGGCAAGCGCGAGGTCCTGAGTTCGGCTCCCGGAACCCACGTAAAGGAAAAAAAGGGCCGGTGATATCGCTCAGTGGCACAAGCACTTGCTGGCAAGATTGAGGTCCTCAGGTCGACTCCCGGTACCCACATCAAAAAAAAAAATTTTTTTGTGTGTCTATGTCTAGGGTAGTAGTGGTGAACCTACAGCACATGTGCTGCAGCGAGCTCTTTGTTATCACTGAAAGCTCTAAAAGGTTCACCATCACTGGTTTAGAGAGATACTGGTCTGTAGTTTTAAGATTTTTTTTTTTTTTTTTTTTGATCAGGCTTTGTTATCTGAGCTACCCAGATAATCATCTATTTGCTTAAAGGACTTGTATCCAGAACACGTAGGAAGCCTTTCCACTCAAACAACCCAATTAAAAAAATGGGCAAAAGAGTTGAATGACCTCCACTTAAAGAAAAAAAAGGACTAGCTAATAAGCACTTGAAAAGGAATAAAATAATTAGTCATTAAAGAAATGGAAATTAGAACCAGAATGAGACCACTACATACCCACTAGAATGGCTACTGCTTAAAGCAAAGTAAAGCAAAACAAACATAACAAAACAAACCACCAGACGATATAATGTTGTTTGAAACTGTAATTCTCATACACAATGTAAAATGGTATGACTACCTTGGAAAATAGTTCGTCAGTTTCTTTAAAAGTTAAACATAGCATATGACTCATTTCCATTTACGAAAATCTGACCAAGAGAATGGTAAAAAGTATGTCCACACAAATATCTGTATGTGACTGTTCAGTATTACTCATAATATACAGAAATGGAAATAGCCCAAATGCCCATCTTTCCATACCATGGAATATTATTCAATCATAGGAAGGAAGAAAGTATTGATGTATGCTACAACACAGTGAACCTCAAAAACATTATGCTAATTGAAAGAAGCACAAAATTAACGTGAAAGATGCATAAATATGATTCTGTTTATATGAAATGTCAAGACAGGCAAATAGCAAATGAGAATAAGAAACTTTATGAGGTGATGGAAACATTTTGAAAGTAGATTTTGGTAGCGTGGCACAGCTTTATAAACTTACTGAAAGCCACGCAACTGTACACTTACAATGACTGAATTTTATAATCTGTAAACTATACCTAAACAAAACTGTTAATATCTAATATTATATTGCTTGATTAAAATTTAAAATATTGAGATCTTTTTAGCTGTATATAACTATGCTGAACAGGAAGTCTAGATCTAGGAAAAATACTCATGCATTTACTAAGAGTTGTCAACAGTTAGAAAAACACAAGCTACTTTAAATTGACAAAATACTGGCAATCTGGAGTTGATTAATATGTCATTTTAAGTATTTACACTAATCTACATGTGGATCTTTCCCTTCCTACACGTAAGTGGCACCAAAGGTAACTTCTTTTTATTCCAATCAACCAACTGTAAATGGTTACAGTCAATTAACTAGGCTAATAATCACACCAATATAATAATAGTACAATATTTTTTCACTTTATTAGCAGTTAACAAATTAAATGTAGTTCCTACATTTAAATATGACCCTGTCCTAAATTCCACTGTACTAAAAACAATCACTTAAAAAACTAAGAGAAGGCTCTATTCTCAATAGTCCTAAAATGTTTTCCAAAATCCAATTACATATTATTGCTATAAAAACCATTGTGTAGGGGGAGACAGAAGAAAGGGGAGGGTAAGGGGAAGTGAGAAGGATTAAGATGTGAGATGTGTATGTACCAACTCCTCACAATGACTATCTAATATGCATTACAAACATACTAATAAAAAAAACTTTTTTAAAGCATTTCATTACCTGCTTTCTAAAGATAACCACTATAATGATATTTTGTTATCTTTTTAGATCTTTAAAAAAATCTTCAGGACTGGGATGTAGCTCAACACTATAAGTGCTTGCCTAGGATGGTCAAGGCCCTGGGTTCAACCACTAGTGCCGCAGGGGGAAAAACAAGACCTTCATACATACACATACACAGGGAGAAACTATTCTCAGTAGTTTTGGTTTTTTTTTTTCCTTTTACAGAAACAGTGCTAGACTGCACACTTACTTTATTCTGTTTTTTTCAAGAAGTAATAATTTTTCATGACACTACTTTTTTTTTTTTTTTTTTGTGGGTACCGGGGGGTCGACCTCAGGACCTCGCGCGCCAACAGGCGCCCGTGCCGCTGAGCGATATCACCGGCCCCTTTTTCGTATGTGGGTTCCGGGAGTCGAACTCGGGCCCTCGCGCTTGCCGGGCAGGCGCTTAAGCTGCTGAGCCATCTCACCGGCCCCCCATGACACTACTTTTAAAAAGAGAACCATATGAATATGTACAATTTTTTATTAAATGTTTTATAATATCCTATAACTAAACATTTTGTCCAATTTTTCATTGGATAGATGCTGAAGATATCTCTAAATATCCTGACACTATATATAATACTGGAATTAGCATTTTTATATTTGTTTCCTTGCACACATGTACATATCTTCCTGTGTGGCAGGTGCTGGATCATAATGTACGTGTTTTACTTTTTAATAAACACCACCAAAATACCCTCCAAAGTTATCTGTTTCTATTTATACTATCAGCAACGTAGTATAAGAATATCTACATTCTAGCCAACATTTGATATTACAAAGTATTGAAATTTTTGCCAATCAGATAGGCAACGGGACTCAGCCGAATGTGGAAGGCAGTCAATTCTGGTCAACCATAAAACTTGGACTCCAGCATCTTGCCATGATGTGAAGAAAAAGGCTGGTACCTTCTCAACCATGAATGGTGACTTGGAAATTCCTGCTACTGGCATGCCACGCATTACAGCTATTAAGATTTGGGTCCTAGCCCCTAAGTATAGCTACATCCCCTCAAAATTTAAGTTATGCTATCAAAATAAGACTGAAGCCAAAATTATGCCACATTATGTTGCTTCTGCATCTCTTCCTTGATCACAACAGGGAGTAGTTGGAGTTTCTACACTTCATGAAATTTAAAAGCCTCAAAGCCCATGGGTCATAATCTCTCTACCAAGGAATAAAAACTGCCCCGCTAGTTCTCTGTACACTGACCCAGAATGAATGAGCAATAGAGGTGCTAGAGCGACTGATAATACTCCAGTCTCTATGGGTTTCCCCCAATGCACGTTACTCTAGGTAGATGTATTTGAGTTCTCCTTGGCCATTTGTACTTAGTTCTGTAAGAAGAGGTACAGCAAACTGGGCATGAAGGCGGGTTTCTATTGTGGCTTTCCAGAAGTAAATCAAATATTCAGAGATTTATTCTGACAGCATGGCCAGTCACTGGGATGCCTGATAACTAACTGCCTGTGAGAAATACCCCTAAAGTCCCAATGAATAAAACATCTGGGCATTATCTCCTTGGTTGTTATTAGTGGCCCTGGTGGGAGTCTCCCGAGCAGGAGCAAAGCCCACTGAAGGGAAGGCTACACAATCCCTGATAAAAATTATATAGACACCCAGAGAAATAAGGATGTAAAACAATGGCTAGAAAACACCTACAGAAGAATAAGGGAAGAGATTTTTCTCTAGCGTGTATCTACACTATTATAAAGCTAAATTAGGCAGGTTTGCTATCTTAGGGACAGAAATAAGAGTAGTGGGAAACAGGAGCCCAGAAATAGACAATGCATGTAAAAACACCTGGTTTACAATAAAGCTGATATTGCTGAGGCTACCTGGCATTTGCACTGGGGGGGGGGAGTAAATTGCTGCTTTATATTATATCCAAAAACCAATTCCAGGTAGATTACAGACATAAAACATGAAAACTGAAATCATAATTATTAAAATAATATAGAGGATATATTCATAAGAAAGTATTTATTGAGCAAAGTAACAAAAATATTATTTCTACAATAAAAGATCAATACATTTGACTATGTATTTACATTTAAGAAGGTCTGTTTGTAAAGAGATACCAGAAAAGAGAACAGACAAGCTAATGTAAGGGAAAAGCTATCTGTTATACACAAAACTAACAAAGTACTCACATCTAGAATTCATAAAGAACTGCTACATATCAAAGGGAATAAAGCTCAATAAAAAGCTGGTCAAAAATTCAAATAGGTACTTCAATAGACAGGATATCCAAATGACAGTAAATATAGGAAAGATGTTTAAAATCATTAGCAATTGGGAACCTAGAAATCGAAACCACAATGATTTGACAAGGATGCCAAGATGGTTCAATGGAGGGTGTACTGTTTTTCAAAAAATATGGGGCTGGTGAGATAGCTCAGCGGCATAAGTGCCTGCCTGGCAAGCGCGAGGTCCTGAGTTCAACTCCCGGTACCCACTTAAAGAAAAAAAAGGGCCAGTGATATCACTCAGTGGCACAAGCACTTGCTGGCAAGCACAAGGTCCTGAGTTCGACTCCCGGTGCTCACATTAAAAAAAAAAGTGCCAAAACAACTGGATATCCACACACAAAAGAGTAAAGCTAAACACCTACCTTACGCCGTATACAAAAGGACCATATACAAAATGACCTTATATAAAAATGAATAACTAGTATGAAGATAACAATATGCAATGTATCAATTATTGTTACTCTACCAGCCTGTTCTGAAACTGTTTATTATTTTTATTTTTTTCTCTTTAAAATTAAATTAAAAAAAAAAAAAGACTTGAAAGTGGGTCAAAAACCCAAGTGTAAAAGATAAAACAATGAAATTCTCTTTTTTTTTTCCTTCTTTTTGAGACAGGGTCTCACTCTGTAATTCAGGCTGTTCTTAAACTCACTATGTCACCCAAGCTAGCTTCGAACTCATGGCAATCCTCCTGCATCAGCTTCCCGAGGGCTGGGATTACAGATGTGCACCATGATGCTCAGCCAACAATAAAACTCTTAAAACAAATTTTTATTACCTTGCATTAGGCACTGGTTTCTTAGGTATAACATCAAAAGCATAAGCAGTCAAACAAAAAAAGATAAATTAAATTTTATTAAAATTTGAAACTTCTGAACTTTAAACAATACTATCAAGAAAGTGAAAAGACAATTTAAAAACTTGGAGAAAATATTTGCAAATTACATTTCTAAGGGTATTACACCTAAAAATATATAAAGAGCTACTACAATTCAACAGTAAACAGTAAACAGTACTGTTTAAGACAATCTAAAATTTTAATGGGCGAAGACTGATATTTTTGCAAAGATATACAAGTGGCCAATAAGCGTAGGAAAAGATGTTCATGTGTTAAACTTAATCCCCAAATTCATATATTAATGTTATCTGGAGTGGTGGGGGTGCTTTGGGAGGTAATTAGGATCAGATGAAGTCATGAGGGTGGCGCCCATGATAGCATCAGTGGCTTTAGAGAACAGGAAGATACACCCAAAGCAGCTCACTTGCTGTCTCACCACGCAACGCCCTCCACTATGTTATGAGGCAGCAAGAAGGCCCCCACCAGATGCCAAGCAGACACAGGCAGCTTGCTCTTTACTTCCTAGGCTCCGCAACTGAGCCAAATAAATGCCTACTCATTATAAATTACCTAGTCTCAGTACAGATGCTTCTCAACTTATGATAGGGTTATGTCCCAATAAGCCCATCATAAGCTGAAAATATTGTAAGTCAAACATGATTTTAATATATCTGACTGAGCAACCATAGCTGAGTCACACAACGAAGTGCACTGCTTCCCCTCCTGATTGCACGCTGAGATGCATACTGCATTTCACTACCCTCGGATAAGATCAAATATTCAAGGTAGGGTTTCTACTGCATGCATGCCGCTTTCACCCCATCTTAAGGTTGAAAAACTTAAGTCAGACTATTATATGTTATGGACTACTTGTATTTTGTTGCAGCCACAAACAATGAACTACGATGATGATGCTGTGGTAATGGCAAAGGCATGCTGTTCGTAGCAGTTTTACTTATAATTGCATAAAACAGAAAATATCTCAAATGTCCATTAATAAAAGAATGAAAACATAAACTGATAAATTATCAAGGAACTTAATTTATTTTATAACTATTAGTGCATATTAATTGTATAAAATAATAGTTTTATCATGGCATATTTACATATGCATATAACATGATTTGACGGCATCCACCCTCATCACCTTTCTTGTCCCATACCCCTATTCTTTCTCCCTTTCCCTAATATTTCCCTATTTTCATGTTGTCTTATTTCTTTATGGAATATAATTTAAGTGAATTAGAGCTAAAAACAAAATCAAGGTAACTTACAACAAAATACTAGGTGAAAAGAACGAAATGATTCTACAAAATATAAAATGACAGAATGTTCAAAACAAGGCAAAACTAAACTGTTTAGGGATGCATATACAGGGGTAAAAAATCTAAGGAACAGCAAAGAAATTACTAGCTTAGAAGTCAAGGCAATAGTTTGTTCTGGAAATAAATGGGATCAAATAGGATATATATAGCATCTCTGGGGTACTAGAAAAATGCATTCTTTCTTTCTTCTGATCAGTTTTAGCATGAAATTTACTTTGAGAATAAAATTGTTACCCTGCTTGTTTTTAGGTTCCTAGTGCACAACATATTGTTTTCTACCCTTTGATTTTTTTAGTCTATGAATATATTTTTGGATTAGATCAGCTTCTTGAATGTCACAGACTCTTGGATTCTGTTTTTTGATCCAGTATGCCAATCCCTAGTCTTTTAACTAGGGAGTTGAGCCCATCGATATTGAGAATTATTACTGAAAGGTGTTCATTAACATGTTTCTGCTGGCTTAAACCACTGGTGGTACAAATGGATCTAGTCACTTTTATCGGTGTTTTTACTAATAAAATTAATAAAAAGTCTATAAATGGACTGAACCTAGTCAGTTGCTTAAATCTGAGTAATTACCACCCAAATATAAATATTAACTAATACTATTCATACTGATTTAAAAATATTACAATAATCAACATTTATTTCATTAAATTAAAAGAAATATATTTATATTTGTGAATAGTTTATCAGTAATTAATTCTCTAAATTTAACATAGAAATCTTACAATACCAGCCGGGCATGGTGGCGCATGCCTGTGATCCCAGCACTTGGAAGGCTGAGGCAGGAGGATTACTGCGAGTTTGAGGCCAGCCTGGGCTATATAGAGAGTTCAAAGCCAGCCTTCTTGCATCCAATGCAGCTGAGGAAACTTTCCACATGACTTTTACAATATTCTCTTTACCCATTATGTTAAAAAAATTCAGTAGTAGAATTTGCTTGCTTATTTCTGTCTGTCATTTTACTAAGCATTTATTTTTGTGTCTTAATATATTTTCTATACATCTGAGAAATGATTAACCATTTAAAAATTAATTTGTATTAAATTATGACAAAAATCTAGAAAAGTGCATGAGGTAACTATTAAGGACTGAATGTTTGTGTCCCCCCACTCATATTTTGAAGCCCTGACCCCCAGTGAGGCTGTATGTGAAGATGGAGCCTTTAAAGGGTCCTACTACAGCTGTTCCCACGAATACAGCTGGCCTTTCCATGTAATAAAATTTTTTACATTAGATTTTACTGCTGCATTTTAGATATACATAACTACGTAATAAAATATTGTAGAACTGTTAGCATGTGGTTCTAAGACGAGCTCATATAAACCAAACCAAACCAAACCAAACCAACAACAATAACAATAACAAAAAACCTGTGCTCTCTTTTATCACTTGCTTTGGGGAAATCCAGTCACAATGTTGTGAGAACATTTGTGCAACCCTACGGAGAGGTCCACATGATGAGAACATCTTATTTCAAGCCACTAGTGAGGTACCCTGAAAGCAGATTTTTCCAGCTGCCATTGAGCCTTCAGGTGACTGCAACCCTGGCCAGTATCTTCACTGCAAACTCACTGAACAACCCAAACAAGAACCACCTAGTTGTTATTCTGGCTACTACCAAGAAATCAACCAATAACAAATGCTGACAGGGCTGTGGGGAAAAAGGAACCCTTCTCCACTGTTGGTGGGAGTGTAGACTGGTGCAACCACTGTGGAAATTAGTGTGGAGATTCCTCAAAAAACTAAAACTAGAGGTTCCATTCTACCCAGCTATTCCCCTTCTTGATATCTTCCCAAAAGAATTAAGAACATCATACCACAGTGATATATGCACACCCATGTTTACAGCAGAATAGTTTGTAATATCTAAATCTTGGAAACAGCTCAAATGCCTATTAACCCATGCATGGATAAAGAAGATGTGGGTTTTTTTATACAATGGAGTACTACTCAGCCATAAAGAAGGATAAAAGAGACATGTATAGGTAAATGGATGCACCTTGAGACCAAACTCTTAAGTGAAATAAATCGGACACACATGTAACTACCCCACAGTTTCTTTGGTGTGATAAACTGAAAATGTAAATAGGACAAAGATGTATAATAGATATTATCAAAAAGGAAGACAATGCTCAAAGGGGAAGAGGAACTAGGGAGAGAGGAAGGGGAAAGGAAGGAAGGGAAAAGAAAAAAAAAGAAGGAAAAAAATGGAAACAAAGTTTTTGTAAATAGGGAGGGGAAGAGAGGTTGAAGATAGGGTAGGCGAATGGGAGAAAAAAACGAATTAAGTTATATCATGTACAGGTACAAATTCCCTATGATGAATGTGATCATTATGTATATCTAAAATGTACCAATATAATTAATTTTTAAAAAGTTGCCCCCCTATTTCTGAAGGGCGATGGTATACTCATTGTCTGGATATTGATGGCTTCACCGGTGTATATAAACTATACATTGTAAATATATGCAATTTGTTGTGTGTCAATTACATCTCAATAAAGCTGCTAAGAGTAACAAGAATAAATAAAAATAAAAAGTATCAATGGTTGCAAAAGAAGAACGAAGGAGGTAGATCTACTACCTTATTTTCTGTTTGTTTTTCTATTCGGGAAGCTATCTTCCTAAGCTCATTAAATCAAGTTAAAGAAAAACAAGAACCATCTAGTTAAATATTCCCAGATCTTTGACCAACAGAAATTGTGTCAAAAACAAATGTTTGCTCTTTTAATCTGGTAAGTTTTGGAGTAATCTGTTTTGTAATGATAAACAATACAGTGTGGAAATCATAAGTTAATTATCACAAACCTAATAATATAAACAAAACAAATATTTCAAGCACTCTAGAAGCTCCCTACATATACCATCTTAGAAGTACTACCTTATTCCTGTGTATGTGCACATGCATGTGTGTGGTACTAGGGACTGAACAAGTGTTAGGAAAGCTTTCTACTACCCAGCTATGTCCTAAATTTTATAAAGCTTAGTTTTGTCTACTAAATCTGAAATTAACATAAATGGAACTACACAGAATGTATTCTTTTGTGTATGACTCCCTGGTGAGATTTATCCCTATGATTTAACAGTAATCATTCATTTCCACTGCTGTATACTATTCGAATATATAAATATACCACAGCTTAATTTTTGATTTTAGTACTGATAGACATTCAGACTACCTCTACCTTAGGGCTATTAAGAATAACTATCCTATAAGCCTTCTGGCATATGTCTTTCTGTATACAATGTATACAGCTCTGTTTAATATTTTTTAAAAGCTGATGTGATTTCAATGGGGGGTGACAGATCTAGAGGTCAATTTAAGAAGATATCTTTACAATATTGAATATTACAGTGTAAGAACATGATATATACTTCTATTTATTCACAGCATACATTAAATAATAATATTTTATAATTTTATGGGCAGAGATCTATACAGTTTTGGTAGATTTATTCCTCAGGATTTCATTTCAGTACAATTATAAATAATACCTTCTTTTAAATTTTATTTATTGGTTGCTGGAATACGAAGCAAGCTGATTTTGGATACTGACCTCTTTACAGTTTAGATCGAAGGTACCCCAAAAATCTTGTGTTCAAGAGGTAGGACTTCTGGAAGATGACTGGACCATGGGGGCATTATACTCATCAGAAGATTAATCCATTGATGAGTTCACAGCTGAATGTGCTGCAAGAAGGTGGGGCCTGGTCAGAAGAGGCAGGTCACCAGAGGCATGGCCTGGAAGGGTGTATTCTTATTTCCAGCACTTCCTTTACCCCACCCCTTCTGTATCCTGGCTTCCATGGGCTGAGCAGTGCTCTTCCACCACACCCTTCCACCATGTCATTTCTGCCTTGAAGAAGCCAACTATGGACTGAATCTTCCGAAACCACAAGCCAAAATAAACCTTTTCTCCTTTAAAGTGCAGATGTTGGGTATTTTGTTCCAATGACAGGAGAGTGACTAATACAGTAAAATGGTACCAAGAGTAGAATCATTGCTATGACTATACCTGACCATGTGGTTCAGAAGCCTTTGGAACTTTGTTGGAGAGGTTTGGAAAGGTTTGGAGATGTGGGATAGAGAAGCCTAGAGTGCTATAAACAGAGCTTGCTAAGCAATTCTGGTCAGAGTTTAGACTATCAGAAAGCTGAACAGAATGTGGACAGTAAAGGTCAGACTCATGAGATATCAATTGGGAATAAGGCCTCTGTTGGAAACTGAACTAGAGGCCATCCATGTTACATTTTGGCAAAGAACTTCTCTGCATTTTGCCTGTGTCATAAGATTTTTGTGTGAGACTGAATTTAAAGGTAGTGGACTAGTTAATCTGGAGGAGGAAATTTCAAGGAAGCTCAGCATTTACGCTGTGGCGTGGATACTGCTGGCAGCTTTTAGCCAGAACTACAGTGAGAATTAGGAGCAAAAAGAAGAGTTGAAAGATTTTTTTTTTGTGTGTGTGTGTGGGTACCGGGGGGATGACCTCAGGACCTCACGCGCCAACAGGCACCCGTGCCGCTGAGCGATATCACCGGCCCCTTTTTCGTATGTGGGTTCCGGGAGTCGAACTCGGGCCTTCGCGCTTGCAAGGCAGGCGCTTAAGCCGCTGAGCCGTCTCACCGGCCCCAAGTTGAATGATTTGAAAACTTTGCAGTTGGACAGAAAGGAAGAGCTTGTAAAGCTGGGAGCAAGGGAAGTGCACTTGTTGAAAAAAATCAAAGCCATTTTAAAAAGGCTAAGGACAATGGGAAAGACAGCTTGAGGGTATCTCAGAAATTGGCCAGATCGCAGGCTCAAGGGTGTAAAAGGGTAAACACCTTTGAAAGAATTCGATTTAAGAAGAGAACACCAAGGCATCCTGCACGTTCAGGGCCACCTAGGGAAATGTATCCCAGAATTCAGCCTCTTGGTGCTGCTATAACTGTGGTTCAAGGGAACCAGGATACTGATCAAGTTGGCAGCAAACTTAGCATCATCCATCCATGTTTTCATGGATGTACTATGTTTTCAGTCATGCACAATAGAAGAGTTGTGGTGTCACAGAGGCTTCTACCAAGTTTCAAAAGCCCTGTGAAGGCAAGCAAAAAGGTCACAGTCACTGCCAGGACTCCCTAAGAAGTAAATGCATGAGGCTGTGATAGTGAAGCCAAAGCTGCAGTGGAGATCCCAGGAAATTGGAGATGCCAAAAACGTGGAGTGTCTGCCAAGGAAAGCCACAGACAGTGAGCACAGCCAGCCAAGAGAGAAGCCATATGGGCTACAATTGGCAAGGCCACAGAGTGGGGCTGCTCAAGCCCCTTGGAATTCATGTTACTACAATATGCCCCCAGTACTGGCCAGAGCTACAGGATTTAATGTTTGCCCTGTGAGTTTTTAGTCTTGCTTTGTCTGATTCCTTTCTACCTTCTTAAAATGCTAATGTTTATCCTGTGCTATTTTTAATTTTAATTTTAATTTTTATTTTATTTTTTTATTTTTTTGGTGGGTACCGGGGGGTTGACCTCAGGACCTCGCGCGCCAACAGGCACCCGTGCCGCTGAGCGATATCACCGGCCCCTTTTTCGTATGTGGGTTCTGGGAGTCGAACTCGGGCCCTCGCGCTTGCAAGGCAGGCGCTTACGCCACTGAGCCATCTCACCGGCCCTTATTTTTATTTTTACAGGGACTCACAGCTAAGAGTTTGGCTTAAGTCTCAGAGAAAACTTTGGATTAGGACTTTTCAGCAGTGCTGGAACTGTTAAGACTTTGGTAACTCTTAGAGATGGACTAAATGTGTGTTGCATAATGAGAGGGACATGAATTTGGGGGGGCCAGAGGCAGAATGTTATGGTTTAGATCTAAAATGTCCTCCAAAACTCTTTTGTTCTGAGTTTGGGCTTCTGGAAGGTGACTGGATTTTGGGGGCACTATAATCATCAATGGATTAATCCACTGGAATTCAGAGCTGAATGCGCTGTTAACAGGTAGGGCATGGTCAGAAGAAGAAAGTCACTAAGCAGTGTGACCCCGAAGGTAATATTCTTGTCACTGGCTCCTCCTTTCTCATTCTCTCTGTTTCTCTCTCCCTCTCCCTTTCTTTCTCTTTTTTTCTTCCTGGCTACCATGGGTTGAGTAGGTTTTCTCTGCCATGTCTTTCCAACATGCCATTTCTGCCTTAGAGGCAGGCTACCATGGACTGAACCCTCTGAAACCATGAGTGAAAACAAACCTCCCCTCCTTTAAATTGCAGGTCTTGGGTAATTTGTTCCAGCAACAAGAAAGTGATTGATACAAACCTCTAACAGCAATCTTGGTAAATTCATGTTTTAATTCTAATAAATAATGTATAGATTAGTTTTCATATTCTATATTAATAATCACATTGTCTACAAATATAGTTTTAGTACTCCTTTAGAGTCTTTAGATATTTTTTCTTCACTTATTGCACCAAGTAGGATTTGTAGTAAAATGTGGCTCAGCCAGAAGGATCACAAGTATGAGCCCAGCCAATTTGGCAAGACCCTGTAGAGAGAAGGTGTTGGGGAGGGGAGAGAGAATGGGCAAGAGAAAAGGGGGGAGCAGAAGAAAGAAAAAAGGAAGGAAAGTGTTTTTTTTTTTTTTTTTTTTTTTTTTTAAGCTTTGTAGCAGTGTGGAAGCCCTGAGTTCAACCTCTAGTACTGAAAAAGTGGTGGGGGGTGACATTAAGCATCCTTTCCCTATATACAAGCTTAAGGGTAAAGCCTTTATGGGTACACCAATAAATATGAAGTTTACTGGAGTTTTTGTGTATACTTAGAATAATGATGTTCCTTTCTTGTCTTGATTTGTAAAGAGATTTTTAAATCACAAATTCCTATTGAACTTATCAACTCTTTTTGACACCTCTTAAGACATTTTTTTAAACGAGGTATGGTCTGTTGGATTCTGTCAGAAAAACCTTGCACTTCTAATGCAAACCCATACTCAGAAATATTTAGCCATTATTTCTTCATATACCTTTTTTACTCCATTCTCTCACTTTTCTTTCTGATTCCAATTACATATGTTAGGACACTAATTTTCATGTTAATATTATTCCACAACTCTTTGAAGTTCTCTTCATTGTTTAAAATCTATCTCCTCTCTGTTGTTCAACTTAAGGTTTCTATTGCTATCTTCAAATCCACTATTTCTAACTTGTTTCCTATTTTATCAATGATCTCAAATCTGCTAATAAGCCCATCCAATAAATTATCCATTTCAGTTATTATACTTTTGGAGGTAGAATAACCCTCTCCCTCCAAAAAGAGTCACCAATGTCTCTTCCTATGGAGCCAGTGAATACATTACATTATAATGGTAAAAGAACTTTGTAGATATAATTATGGTCATGTAAATGGATTACCCAGGTGGGTGCAATCTATCAAATGAGCTCTTAAAAGAAAATGGTGAAAGAGGAATCAGAAGACATGTGGCAAAAGGGCAAGTGAGAGAAATTCAAAGTGCTGACTCAACCACACCACCGCTGGAGTTGAGTATATGAGCCAACACACACGGGACTGAAGAAAGGCTTTCAGTTTTTCACTGAACCTGAAAGAAGGAACGGAGGCAGCCTGTAGAGGAACAAACCAACCCCTGGCTGAAAGGCACCACGGAAACAGGAAGCTACAACCTACAACTGCAAAGAAATGAATTTGGCCAAAAACTTAAATGAGGTGGAAGGTAGATTATTCCCCAAAGTCTCCAGTAAGTAACAGGCATCCTGCCAACCAACGCCTGGACTTTAGTCCCATGAGACATATGTCAGATTTCTAAAATACAAAACTGTGAGATAATAATTGGATGTTGTTACATTTGTGGCGATTTGTTAGCAGTAAAAAACTAAAACAGATTTTGTACCTCTAAGTAAAGTACGACTATAAAAAATATCTAAAGTCACACAAATGCCTTTGTAATTGGGCAGTGAGTGGAAGCTGGAAGAAGTCTGAGCACCATAGAAGACAAAGACTAAACTGCTCTGAACAGACTTTTATTGAAATCTGATCTTTCAGGACGCTGGTGGTGAAGACTCTCAGACTGCCCACAGAAATCCTGACTTGGAGGATACTGAAGTGGGGGCTCAAAAGGAAGTGAGAAACATGTTATTATAAACTGGAGTAAGGTGGGTTCTTGCTATGTACCGGCAGAGAGTTTAATGAATTTGTTTCCTGCAGTTATTTGGAAAGCAGAATTTGAAAGTGATTAAATTACACAT
This sequence comes from Erethizon dorsatum, assembly GCA_028451465.1. Lineage (NCBI taxonomy): Eukaryota > Metazoa > Chordata > Mammalia > Rodentia > Erethizontidae > Erethizon > Erethizon dorsatum. The sequence goes on from CM051835.1 coordinate 70,897,763, forward strand.
TTATGGGAGGTGATTTACAAAGGTGAAAGTATGCTCTGGTATCATCTTGCTGCTTACACTAAAATGTGAACTGACCAATTCCACCTATGGAAAGCACTTTGAGTTCTGTAATGTTCCTTTCCTAACACCCTGCTCGATGTATTTGGGACTTGCCTAGCCATCCCCAAAACTGCACACAATTCCTTCCAATATATCCTTTGGTGCTGCCTCTTTGCTTGAATCATGATACAGTACTTTTCAGCTCTAGAATTTCTATTTAGCTCTTTTTTATACTTTCTATTTTCCCTATTTGATCATAGGTATTTTCCACTAAAATCTTGCACAAATTTGTAACAGACACATTGTCTGGCAATTCCAATGTCTGGGTAATATCAGGGTCAGTTTCTGTTATGGTTTAGATATAAAATGTCTCCAATTTTCATGTGTATGGAAGTTGACTGGATCATGGGGGTGCTAGATTCATCAGTGGATTTATCCTTCCCCAAGTTGAATGTGCTGTTAGGAGGTGGGGCCTGGTTGTAGGTGGGTCACTGGAGGTAAAACCTAGAAGAATATATTCTTATCCCCAGTTCTTGCCCTCTTTCTCTGTTTCCTGGCTGCCAAAGGTTGAGTACATTTTCCTCCCCCTCTCCCTTCTGCCATCCTGGTTCTGTGTTAATGCCAGCCAACCATGGACAGAAACTATGAGCCAAAATAAACCTCTCCTCCTTCAAGCTGCACATGTCAGGTATTCTGTCCCAGCTACAAGACAGTGACTAAGATAGTTTCTACTGACTGATTTTTCTTTTGACTACTAGTCACATTTTCCCAATTTTTTGTCTAGTAATCTTTATTGTATACAATAAGTCCCTGACTTATGAACATCTGAGTTGTGAACTTGCGTAGATACAAACAGACCTCACGTTACAAACATTCATAGATGCAAACAATTTGTCGAAGTAGCTCATGTGTCTGCCAAATATTGTCACATTGTGCTGCTGTGTGCTTATTGTACAGTGTGGTAGTGTACAGTAGCACAGTATTCGATCAAAGCCCAGGATGTCCAGAAGCAAGAAGAAAAGCAGTGGTAATGTGGAGGGGACTGCCAGGAAGTGCAAAGAAGTGACCACAGAAATAAAAGTGAAAACAGCTGGGAGACTGGACTGAGCCTAAAAAGATGGCAGATTATCGCTTGTTCTTATAACATGAATTGTTCAACCAATGGCACAATTCTAAAGAACAAGGAAGATCATGGCACATGTGAGGTTTGCTGTGCCAATGAAGTAAACAATACCGTATGAGAATACAGACTTATGAATAAATCTGATTTACAAACATTCTCCCGGAATGGAGCTATTCCATAAATTGGAGGCTTACTGTGTTAGACACAGTGAATATTATACTACAAAGACTTTAGAACTTATGATATTTCTCTAGAAGGCCTCTTGGCTGAGATCAAACTGAAAATTTTATGTCCTCTATAATAAGTTGAAGCTGAAATATCTATTTAGTGCTTTTATCTTAACAGTGACTGCTTATTGCCAGGTTTTCTAGAGGTTTCCCTTGTACAAGCACAGTAGTCAGACAATGAGTTTTTATTAGGTTTTAATACAGATTTTTAGACTCACCCCTTTTGCAGCCTCCTCCTTTCCATGATTTATACCCTAAATTTTCAGTCACTCTTCCAACCTCAAACTGTGTTCTGACTCTGTCTGGTAAATACTGAAGCATTCTGCAATTTCATATCCACCAACTGTAAATGCTATCAGGAAAACAGCCAAAATAAACAAATTTCACCCAGTATAGCTTCTATCTTTCAGGCACTAAATGCCTGCCAGTCCATGTCCCCCTTTCACCACTCAGCAGTACATTCAAGTAATTTTGACTTTTCTCTGCGGGAGTCATATTTTTATATTAATGATATCATTATTTGCAAAAGGGTTGATCTGACCAAGCTATACCATTATTACTGGAAGCAAGTTAAGAATAGTAAGACTGAAAATAGGGAAAGGAGATTTAGAGAAGGGAGGGAAGTGGATGGGAAGGGGAAAGAGATTAAAAGAAAGTGTTACGTACTTGCACTTACTCCCCAAGATGAATGTAAACTTCATGTACTACAAACATGTACTATAAAAAAACTTATTAATGTTAATTAAAAGAAAAAAAAGAAACAAGCAACAAAATGCCTCTGAAGGCTACCAACTCTCTCAAAACAGATCTCAGGGATAACAACAGAGAGAAAAATCAAACACCAAACTGCTGAGCTTCATGAAATGATATATGAGAAAGCAAAGAAACTCAGCAAGCTCAAAGATGACCTACTCCAAAAGATGGTGAATTTAACAAACAAATGGACGGATATTGCTATGTAAAAAAAAAAATTATAAAGTAGAAGAGCTGATTAAAACTATTCAAAACATGAATTACAAATTTACCAAAGAAATAAGAGACTCCAAGACAAGATGCCACAGAAATCTCAGAGATTAAAAAAAAGAAAAATGCTGTGAATACATGAATAGTAGAAATGAGTAGGTGAAGAAAGGGTCTCAGACCTCCAGGACAAAGTGAAAACATGATGAAATACTCAGAGAGAAAAAAAAAAACCAAAGATAAGAGAGTAAGAAAAATTCATCTAACCACTACTAAACAATGCTAGGAAGAATAACCTAAAACTAAATCTGGTTAGAAATTACAGGACAATTATCACCGAAGAAATAAGACAGTTCCTAGAACTAAATGATTAATTCCAGTAAAACATACAGAATTTGAGTCACGAGGAAAGCTGTCCTAATAGGAAAGTTTATAGCTGTGAATGCTCACGTCAGAAAAACACAGCAAGCCATAATTACTTAACAATATACCTCAACGTCACAGAAAAACAAGAACAATCCAAATCCAGAGCTAGTACAAGGAAGGAAATTATAAAGATCAGAGCAGAAATCAATGAAATGGAGACTAAAAACTAATACAAAGAATAAACTGAAGAGTTGATTCTTTGAAAGAATAAACAAAAAACCAAACTCTTAGAAAAGACCTAAATCGGTGCAATCACAGATGAAAAAGGTGAAATCACACAGGACACTACCTAAATCCAGAAAATTATTACTGACTACTTCACATACCTGTAGAACAATGAATTGGAGAACTTAGTAGAAATGGAGAGGTTCCTAGATACATATGAATTATAAAAACGGAACCAATAAGTCTTAAAAACCATGAATAATCTAGTAACAGGCAATAAAATTGAAGAAGCAATAGAAAACCTACCAACTAATAAAAGCCCAGGACCTGATGGATTCACTGCCAAATCTATAAGAACTTCAGGAAGATCTATTTCCAATGCTCCTCAAACTCTTTAATGAAATCAACAGTGAAGGAGTACTCCTAAGGTCTTTTTTTTTTTTTTTGGTACCGAGAATCAAACTCAGGACCTTTCACTTGCCAGGCAGGCGCTTGTGCCACTGAGCTATATCCCCGGACCCCTAAGGTCATTCTTGGAAGCTAGCATTACCCTGATTCCAAAATCAGACAAGGATCCAACCAAAAAGGAAAGCCACTGGCTAATCTCGCTAATAAACATAGACAGGAAAATCCCTCAAAAGATACTGGCTAACAGAATAAAACAAATCATCAAACAGATCAACCCTAACCCTAACCCAGACTCAAGAGGTCCTGGTAAGTAGGCACTCTACCTCCAGTCCCTGGGTTCTCCACAGCACAGGGCAATAGAAGTGACAATGAACAGACTGACCTGATCAAAGAGACCAACACCCAGGAGGACAGTTCCGCTGCAGAACTGAAATCACACCCTTCCATGGAGAGCTGGTGAGAGAGCGCCTTGGGAGGTAGACTTGGAAAGGACGATAACTAGCTAAACAGGCATCTGCTAGGATCCCCTGGGGGTCCTGGGCTCCGACCAGGAAGATCACGGGGTCTGTACTCTGTTGTGGTGACCTAGGATCAGTGGGAGTAATTGCCATAGGGGAAGTCATGAAGAAGGAGGCATAGAGTCTACTGATGTCTGAGCTCTGGCACTGCTGCCAACAGCCAGCAGATATCAGTGATCTGAATTACTATAGGTCAGTATAATGGAGGCCTAAAAGACTTCACTAAAATGAGAGTCCTCTTTGTTTTGGTAAAGGGCAGTTCATGAGTTTGGGTTTGTCAATATCCAGTTGACATTTGATGCCATTGAATTTACTACCATAGACAAGGTAACATAACTGTGGCAGGCAATTGTTTTTCTCTCTGTGCCAAACCTGGGTCGCCTGGGGGATCATACAGAATACTGTCACTTACTCTCAAAGAACAGGGCACTGGACCAAAGAATTTGCAAACCGTAGTGCATGCACACACATGAACATGAAAAGGCAAGCCAACAAAATGCTTCTAAAAACTCCCAATTGGGTGGTTCCAGGAAGATGGCAGAGTGGTAAACAGCAACAAATCAGCCTAAGATTTGAAATCCAGATAGTGGATCATAACAACTCGGGGAAGAAAAGGAGGGAGGTGGATCCCCAGGACCCAGGAAGGATCTGAAGGAAAAACTAGAGCCCACAAAGAAAGTGAAGAGAGACTTCAATGCAGAAAAAGGAGGTGGCACTGTCTCCCTGACTCCCAGCTCACGGCATGAGAGAGGAGGCTCAAATATACAAAGACACAGTGAGGGCAGGTGACTCCAGTGGCCACCAGGGAGAAATATACTACTAAAACATAGCAGTGGATGCCATGAGCTATAACACCTGGTGAGTGACTCAAGTCCAAGCATCTGCCATGTCCCCTGGACAGGGTGCTTGGCCAGATGCCATTTTAGGGAGGGGCCAACTGAACCTGGGAAAAGCATTGGGTTGGCTTTTCTCAGGGTTCCCAGTGACTGGGTAAGGGACACCATAAGAGACGTCAAGGGTCAGGGATCTGAGGCCAGGCTGGAAAGAGACACCTAAAGTGTTGTAGGCTGAACTAATCAGGCCCCAACCCCACACTGTGGAATTGAAAGCACCAGAATCGGAATCCTGCTCTAATCCCACTGCAGCTGGGATTATCCAGCACCCCTCCCTAATCCTATTGCAGCCTTGCTGGGATCATCCAGCATGGATTTGGGCTCTGTTCGCCTCCTTTGTCTACCAGTGACAGCAGAGACACACCATGAATTGGACACTACCACAAAACTGTAGAGCCCAGAAAATAAACACGGGCTTGAAATCACAGAAAAATCTCTTTTTTTCTTGATTATTTATTTTTCATGAGTGTGAACATTAAAATAGTTTTGTTGTTGTTGTTGTTGCTTTCTTTAGTTCTTACTTTGTTTTTTTCTTCCTTTCTTTTCCTCCTATCTTCTTCACCGGTTTTCCAAAGCTTGGGTAATCTTCCTTTGTCCTTCAACCTTGCTTCTAATTTCTTTTTCTTCTTTTATTTCTCTACTTTTTCCTCTTATCCCTTTTAAGTTTTCTCCCCTGAGAAAGTTTCTCTGCTCTATTAGATACTGTATATAATTTTCTGATTTGTTTTAGATTTTAGGATACATGAGATAATTCTTAATTCCCCTTCCAGCTCTCATACTTAATTACCTGCCTGATGATCTGTATTTTTCATTCAATAGCAGTCTGTCAATATATTATTAGTAATCAAAACCTATTAGCTGCATATACAATAGCTACCTATTTTTAAATTGTGTTACTTGGAATCCCATAATATTTTAATTTGGAAAATATCAAACCTACCCAGGTGTAGCGGCACACACCTGTAATCCCAGCACTCAGGAGGCTGAGGCAGGAGGATCACTGCAAGTTTGAAGCCAGCCTGGGCTACAAAGTGAATTCAAGGCTTGAATGCAATTCAGGCCTGAATTGCACAGTCAAACCCTGTCTAAAAAAAAAAAAAAAAAAAAAAAATCAAACTTGTCTGTAAAGTTGGCATTGCCCTAACAATATTCATAAATATTTATGAATAAGAGTTCACTTCAACTCAGAGGTATATCAACTTGCAAATGGAAAATAAATAAGGTAAAGATACTTACCCATCCTCAGTTTCTTTTAGTAAACGACTAGCAATTTGGATCAGCATGCAGTAAGCAAACTGTGACTTGAGACCAGATTTAGTAAACTTATTTAACATCTTGGAAACAGCAAGACGATCATTCTTTCGAAGGTGATATAGGAGTCCCAATGCATGATACTGAAAAACAAGAAAAAGAACATAGCACATGGACTAGAAAAAACACAAAAAACTTACATGAAAATAGAATAATAGAATAACATGGAACTAGATAAAAGATGTTTCATAAAAAGAAATCCAAGTCAAATGTATATAGATAGGATATATATTTTTCATAGTGAACTAAACATAGGTAAGACTAAGGTGATAAGAAGTTATAATTTATCCCAGAAGTTGTAAATTCAGACTGGACAAGTACAAAGGAGATGATGTACAACCTGAAGATGGCTCTAGCAGGTTCAACACTGGCCTACATATACTCAAATCCAAGGCTTTACCAGTGTTGCAGGTCTCATTCATTCATTCATATTTATTTTGAGACAGGGTCTTCCTACATTACCTAGGCTGGTGTTGAACTCATTGGCTCAAATGATTCTCCTGCCTCAGTCTTCCAAATGCTCTGACTACAGGTATGCACCACCACGCCTGATTACAGGTCTCTTTTAGTGGCTTTAAATCATGTGTGACCACCTTAGGAGTTACAGGATTAATCTCCTAAAGTAGGCTAATGGAGTATTATCATGACACTTTGTATAAAAACATAATAATCAGAGTTAGGACAGTGACAGTGTCCAAAGGAAGAGTTACTACTCTGTTTTCTTATAATTAAATTTGCTAATATGAGAAAATATAAACATTGAAAAGCCGTAAATAAATACCCCCTCAAATATACAAGGAGTATTTTATGCTATAATAGAAAATGCCCCCCCCTCCCACCAGTATACTTCAGTTTCTTAGTTGCCCAGGTAATAGTTCCTGTTTCAGTTCCGGTTGCTTCTGTCTCTTAGAAACAGCTGGTCACTGTGATGCATATCATAAGAACCAATCCCCAGCTGACAAGCCATTCTAACTCTGTACTTCCTGCTTGCTTATCCCATATAAACCCTAGACCACCAGAGATGAGGGCCTGATATTTTTGGAATGATCCCAATCAGTGCCCATTGACGTAAATAAATCTGCCTCCAAATCCTGGGTGTCGTTTCAGTGTTTCTGCTTGTGTTGCAATGCAAGATCACCAGTCAAGAATATAATCTTGCTGGTATCTATAATTCCAGCTACTCAAGAAGCTAAAGCAAGAAAATCATAAGATCAAGGCCAGCCTGTGTCAAAATTTAAAAATGAATAAAAAGAGGGCTGGTGAGATGGCTCAGCGGCATAAGCGCCTGCCTGGCAAGCGCAAGGTCCTGAGTTCGACTCCCGGAACCCACATACGAAAAAAGGGCTGGTGATATCGTTCAGCGGCACGGGCGCCTGCTGGTGCGCGAGGTCCTGAGGTCGACCCCCCGGTACCCACAAAAAAAAAAAAAAAAAAAAAAAAAACAGTTGGGGAAATAGTTTAGTACTGGAGTGCTTGCCTAGCATGTGTGAGGTCCTAGGTTCAATCTCCAGTAACAGAAAGAAAAGAAAAGAATAATCTTGTTCCTTTTAATAAGAAATAATCTAATAATTATCATAAAGAGATCTTTCGATAAAATGATTTCAAAGTTTTATAAAGTTAAAAACTATTCTTTATTATTTTCATAATGTCTATACTCAAGTCCTGAGAAACTTGGAATTAAGTACTGTATCTTTTTACACCAATTACTTTTCATATAAAAGCCTACAATACATTTTGAAGGATCTTTGGAATGAACATTTCAATCTATTACTGAACATAAGAACATTTACCAAACACCCCTACGGAAGGTTACCTATCTTCTACTAAACACTCAAAGGGTCTATGACAGTAATCATAATTAGTGAGATAACTACTTAAGAATATGCACGGGTAGGCTACTTAAATGCCAAACAATTTGCCTTTAGTCACTATCAGGGAATCAACATGTTCCCCTTAAAGAAAGCAGATCTGGAGACATAGGCTCATGCAATTCAATGATATTACCTGGACCATAATATTGTCACTTGATGCAGCTTCTTGGGCTTCATTTATCCAGCGTTTAACCACATCATAGCTTATCTTCATCATATGCTAAATATGAGGGCAAAAGAGAATAATGTATGATTACTAGAAGTTTAGAAACACGAGTTAATTTTCTTGCAAAATTACATTAGGCATTTCTAAGACAGAAAATTTTACAGCTTAATATTGTGGTTGTGGTTTACAAGGGAAAGGATTTAATACAGGACACAAAATTTATAGGATTATTTTATAATATTCACCCAAAGAGTCAAATGCAAAAGAGTGTGGGAGAGTGGTCCACACACTAGAGACCCAAAGAATCCAGCCGAGGGCCTGGATCCCATGGCAATGTCCTATACGAGTCCAGCTGAAGACCTAGAGCCCATGGCAATGTCTTCCACAAGTCCTACTGGAGGCCCAGAGCCCATTGATAATGTCTCATGCAAGTCTGTATCAAGGACCTCCACTGGGAAGGCCCAAATGTCAGTGGTGAAAGCAAGAAAGTTTATGCCAGGGGGATGAAGGATCTGTGCCAGCAGGATGAGGGATCTGCACTAGAGCCAGGAAGCGAAGCTCAAGGTAAGGACCAGAGCTCCCCACAAAAGAACCGCAGCCATCCTCAGCAACAGCAAGGTCCCAAGCTCCTCTGATGACAAAAACAGCTGAGTTCATATCAGGAGAGCCAGAGTGACAAGCTTCTCCAGGAGAATCAACAGCACACAGCTTCCTCTCTGGTTCTCTTTTTATGCTGTTGGCAACAATCCTCAGGTGGGCCTCCCACACCCAGCACCATGCTGACTCTGTTCAGCTGGGTATTAGAAGTTGACCATTAGTAAATCCACCACACTAAATAAGTCTACTTCATGTCTCCATTACTGATAAACCAGAAATATTTCCTTCAATACCTCTTTGCAAAGATGAAAATACGTTTGTGAGCTGGAAGGGGTGTACAAAAGTAATGAAAGACGAAGAGGAAGGGAATGGATAGTTAACAGAATGGTGCTTAAATACTGTTCCAGGAAACTCCCTTGAAGAAAGAAGCAGCACAATATATGCCCTGCTGTAAAAACCAACTAATGACATTGCAGAATCAGGAAATCTTGTGTGTTCTAATACATTCACATATTCATTACTAATTTTAATCAAATGCAGTGTAACACATCTTTAATGAATAATTTTGTTTTAATGAAAAGGATAAAGAAAAGCTATTATTAAAAACAAAGACCACTTCCAGGGAGGAAATTCAGAAGTAAAACAGTAGACTGAACTGAAGGACACACGCAGACACAAGGCATCAAGGAAAGACAAAGAGGCAAGAGATAGAAGCACAGGTCATAAAGGAAAATTTTTTAAAGGAATGGCTCTCAGTTTCTTCCCTGTCCCCTACTTCACCCCACCCTCATCCCAATTATATGCACAACTTTGAGATTCCCAAAACCTTTCAAACATGAAATTTTATGATTTTATTGTCCACTTTAACTGCCAAAACACATCTGAATAAAGTAACAGAAATGTATACATATTTTTAAACTGTGATACTTTGCTTTTGCAACTAGAAAATGTTCCATGTATAAGAACCAGAAAACTGCCTGCTCACTTACCAAGGAAGATACCAGTGCTGAACTGGATACACTGGAGACTTTGTCCACAATGGCCTGCTTCATGTATCTTTCAATGGCTTGTAACATTGTTCCCTAATAACATTCAAAAAGAAAAAGCGATTGAAAAAATTGTCATGCAAAATTACCACTTTAAAGTAATTTACAAAAACTAGTCATATACTTATGCATAAATATTTAGAATATTAAAAGGATTATTATACAATATAGTAATAATACCCCAGGGTGTAGAACCCAAATAACCCAGTGGAAGTTTCAAAAAAGACCACTTAAGATTATTATGTAATGAACTTTAACTGTTCAATAATGAAATAAGCTGTCTCAAAGTGGAGAATTTCAGCCTGAAGGAAATACACAAGTAGAAGCTAAATCTCTCAATAAGAGATGTTATAAACAAATTCCTGTATGGGGATAGAGGCTACATCCCCAACCTCCTTTTTAAAAATTTTAAATTTTGAGTCAAGGTCTTGCTAAGTCACTAAGTTGCCTAGGCTGGGCTCGAATTTGTGATCCTCCTGCCTCAGCCTTCCAGAGTGTGGAAGCTACTTCTGAAGTCCTGAAAATACCTCTATATGAAGGGTATATATTACATATAGATTCAAGACACTCCCATAAATTAAACATAATTCATGATTATCTTAGACACATCAATGTTCTCTCCAGAGAAGTCCACCCTTAGCTAATCCTCAAAATACTACTATAGCATGCCCTCAGCACAAAATTTTATGGAAATAAAGGTCTTTATTGCTTTAACTGGGAAAAAGCTTAGGACTGGGAAGATGGTAGCAGATAAAGATGAGTAAACAGACTAGGATCAATATTCAAATAAAAAGAATTTTATCGCTAGCTCTGGCATGGTCTACCCTTATATTACCAATTAAAGCTAAAAACAACCACAACGAAACAACAGCACACACACACAAAAAAAATGGTTTCTTTTAGGATCCAAATTTGCCAAACTTACAATTTGATTTGGACCAAACTTTAAAACTTAAGAAGGTTGCAAATATACATATAAGATATACCCAAACATGGGTATATTGCTATTATTCAATTTGCTTGGCAATGCTGGCCTGCCCTTCAACCTTTCCTCCTCCGAGTTCCTGGAAAATACTAAATGAACTCACCATTCCAGATGTGACAGACTGATTCAGGTTAAAAATGTGACTCAGATCCAGGTGTACACAAGCTACTGGTTACTAGTGGCTAAGGAAATTCTGTCTCTTAAGTATCCGAACAAGGGGCCAAAGTCCAGGAAAATCATGGATAACCACAGTAAATATCTAAAAATCTTGCTGCTAAATTCCTTAGATCTCCCCTATTTCTCACTCTGGTAACTGATTATAAGCTTTATATCAAATTCCCAGTGACCTGTGTACTATAATTTTTAAAAAAGCTTAAAGCCAAATCGGAATGGGTTATTTGCCATAAGCAATGTGCTCTATTACAGTTCATGATAGCAAATACTGTAGAGTGAGAAAACAACATTACTCTAAATAGACAAAAGAAAATAATCTGAGGCTAGAGCCTCAAATGCCTTTTTGGTAGTCATGTTTCACAAAGTCAGACTAGGGAATCCTACTAAATCAGAACGTTCCCTTTGGTAACTCAGTAAAACAAAGAGAACTTACATCCGTGATTCTGCAGAGCGCCCTGATGGCTGGGCCTCGGTACACATCTTCCTTTCCAGTCATGTCCTTGGTCAGACTAAGGAAAATCAAATTAGTTCTCATAAGGTCAATTAAAATACTCTCTCTTAAAGGGACCACTCCTAGCTAATTCCCAATTATCCCCATAATTATCTTAACAGCTACTGATTCAACAAATGCTTCCCAGCATTCATATTCTTTATATAAATATTCAACTATTATGTAGAAGTAGACTACAGATTATTCTAAATCTAAGCAATACAACAGTGAGCAAAACAAAGTCCACTGCCTTTATGGAACTTACATTCCAGTGGGAAAAGAGATAAAAATCAAATAAACAGACAAGAAATTGTAATTTAAAAACTAATAATTGGCATAAAAATAAGGACAATGGTACAGAGACCCTGAGGCTAAAATTTACCCACATCCTAAAAATCTATCAGATTGGACACAGATTTTATAAGAAACTAACAAAAAAAGACTAACTCGTAAGTTCTCTCTCTCTTATGCATAGTTTTCTAAAATGACAGTCATCAACGGATTCAGATCTTTCTGCTGAGCTTCAGAAACAGGCAGAGGCATGTGGTCTGGGCGACAAAATTCCACATCCATAATTTTAAACTTCTTGTCCTCCACGCATTTATATTACCTCCAAACTGACTATCAATTCTCCCCTTTCTCAACTCTCACATAATCCAAAATGGCCTACAACTCAGACCTCACTCCAGTAGGACACCAAGAGAAAACATCGTGAATAACAAGAGTCCTTGGATTTCTTTCTTTCTCATGCACAGCCCTTTATTTTGACATAGGGTCTCCCTAAGTGGCTTAATTGTCCAAGCTAGGCTTAAATTTGTAATCCTCCTTCCTCAGCCTCTCGGAGTGCTGGGATTACAGTTGTGTGTCCATGCCTGGCTTCTTTTTTTCTTTAATTATAAAAATAATTAATTTATTTTATAATTAATTTTCAAAATATTCAGAAAAGTATAAAATATATGTAAGTCTTCCCTCACCTACCTAGCTTTTAGTGCCACTTACAGATAACCACTATGAACAGTTTCTTATTGAGGAAAAAAATTTTTAAATGTATACAACCACAGACATTTATTAAAATGCACACCAATGGCTCTTCACTTTGAAACCTTTCCTTTTATATTTAATAACTTGAGAATATTTCCATATTAACACTTTAAAACAATTTTTAGGTATCTATCCATGTATTTTTAAATACATGATTTTTTAAAAACTTTTTTAGTACTGGGGATTGAACCTAGGGTCTTTGCACTGAGCTACATCCTCGACCTGGTTTTTTGTTTTTTTGTTTGTTTGTTTGTTTGTTTTGTTTTTTTAAAGACAGGGTCTCACTAAAGTACTGAATTGCCCAGGCTGGGCTCTAACTTGCAATCATCCTGCCTCAGCCCCCCAGAGTGCTGGGATTACAGATGTGCACCACCACACCTGGCTAATATCTGAGTATTTCTAAAATATCTTTTTATTTGTAGCACAGATTTGGATATAAGTGATGTAGTAACCATTTTCCCACAAATATCTGAATTTTCCAATCAGATTTAAAAACTGAGGACTCTGTTAATCAAGTTTGGGACAATATGAGAATCAATACATATAATGATAGAAATGGTTTATAACACGAACAAAAATGTTTAAGATTTCAGATTGATGCGAAAATAAATATTTTTAAGGGGGAGAAGGTTTTGTAAAAAATAATGTTAAATAATAAATGTAAGAATAAAAGACATAGGGGAGAAACCACCATTTTTCAACAACCACAGTAACAAACTCAGACAAGCAACATCAAAAAGCGCTAAAATTATTGGTGAAAGACTATTGGGGAGACATTCACATTACCAAAGTAAAATATTCAGTTAATTTTAGTGAAACATATATGTTAGAAATCCATGTTGCCTTCCCCTTCAAATGGTAGCCCTTATCCCAAATCAATGATTCTTTTCAAATTTTTATATAGATTGGAAATGTTACCTTTTTTACTTAATATAACTTAAGAATATTTTTCTATTAGCACTATATACAGATTTTTTTACATTGATTAGAAATGTTAGCTTTTATATACTAAAATCATATGTGAATTTGGGCCTCCTCCTGTAACTTCTCTTACATTACTTTTTTTTCCTTTTCAATACAAATTGATTTTAATATCCATACCATTCTAGAGAGCAGCTTCCCCCTCGTGATTCTTTTTTATCTAAACGATCCTGGCTGCCGTCACATAGACTGTTTCAGGTGAGAGCTAGAATCATCTGTCAATAGCCCATCAACATCTTGCTCTGAAGTGCCCACAATCCATATACCGACTAACGAAGGATGAATCCTGTCCATTTTCCCTGGCCTTCTTCAACTTGTCCCTCAACAGTTTTTAAATCTCCTTCAGATAGGTCCCGTACATTTAAGTTTACTTTCCAGTACTTCACCACTCTTGCGTGCTACAACAAATTTTTATTTTATTCTATATTCTAGTAAGTATTCAAATATAGAAAAACCATTAACTCTTCAGAAAGTCCCTATAAGAAGGGATTAGTACTATCCCTATTTTATAGATGGGAAAACCAAGGCACATTTTGACTCATCTGGAAAGTAACGACATAGGAATTTAACTCTAACCAGACTAATATAAAGAAATCGTGTTAAATAATAACCACCACTTCCTTCCCACTAAAATACTATTTCTTTCTACTGTGTAATTAGTATACTTTTCCATTTTGATATATCTAAGTACTATTGTTTCTTTTTCAAAATAAATTTATAGTTTGACTGCACTGTAATAAAACATAGACTCTGCTGTTATTTCCACTTTCTGAAATTAAGAGGTGTTGAGGGGCTGAATGTATACTGAACTTTGTAAGTGTTCTATAAACACTTGTACAGGTGACAATTCTATTACAAAGATATAATTTTCATAAATATTAATTAACCTTCACAAATATTCAGATCTTTTCTTCTTATAACAAGGACATACTGGTTTGCTTCTATTTGCATTTTTTGAGATTTTTTGGTTTATTCACTTTAACACTATATTGATAAATAATGATTCAATACAGTTCTGCCTTAAGTATGTATATTTATAAAGTATTCCTTTTCTCAAACTTTTTTGCATTGAAACTAATTTCCTAATACAGCATTAATACCAAGTTCTGAGCGTCCTTCTAATAGTGTCTGCCGTGTGTGCTTTCAACCACCCTTCTACATTCAAACTTTGTTAACTTGTCTTCAACTACAAAACACAACATGTAGCATATGTTTAGCTGTATTGGTTTTTTTTTTTAATGTGGGTACCGGGAGTCGACCTCAGGACCTCGCACTTGCCAGGCAGGCGCTTATGCCACTGAGCTATCTCACCGGCACTGTATTTTATTTTTTAAACTAATTGGTATTTCTTCTAATAAACTGTGTTTAGGGTTAGTTCTGTCAATGTGTTTTGTTACATCTCTATTCTGAATACTTCCTTTGTTACCTGTAAGGCAGCACTATCCAAGAAAACCTTCTGCAATGATGGAAATGTTCTGCATCATCCAATACATTAGCCACAAGTTACATGAGGCTACTGAGCACTTAAATACAGCTAATGAGACTGAAGAAGTGAGCTTTTAATTTTATTTAACTTTAACTAATGTTCACTGTAATTTAAGTTAGCATATATAACTAGTAGCTATCTTGTTGGATAATACAGCTATAATAGTTATGTTTTATTTTGCTATATGTTGTTTTCTTTCTGAAATATGGAAGATTTATATATATATATATATATATTTTTTTTTTTTTTTTTTTAATGTGGGTACCGGGAGTCGATCTCAGGACCTTGCGCTTGCCAGCAGGCGCCCATGCCGCTGAGCAATATCTCCGGCCCCGTTTTTCCTTTATGTGGGTACCGGGAGTTGAACTCAGGACCTCGCGCTTTCCAGGCAGGTGCTTAAGCCGCTGAGCCATCTCACTGGCCCGGAAGATTTATATTCTAACTTTAGTTCTTTTGTGGTTGCCGTGTAACTCTAGATAAAATAGTTGATCTATGAAAACTAAGAAAACTAATGCACATACAGTCTCCTCTTTCATCCAGCTTCCCATCTCATTGTTGGTACCATTCTTGTTGCATTACTGTGGAAAATACTTATAATTAAAAACACTATAACACTTTTTTTTTTTTTAATGGGGGTACTGGGAGTCAAACTCAGGACCTCGCGCTTGCCAAGCAGGCGCTTATACTGCTGAGCTATATCACCGGCCCTATAACACCTATATTCTATATTTAACGATAATCCTTATGGTGGTTTAAAATGTTACTTCTTTCACTGAATAAATTCAATGCTCACTGCTAACTCATTTCAGACAGCCTCTCCATTATAGAATTTACTCTTTTAACTTGGATTACTAAAGTTTTAATTTTTAATTTTTTTGAGAAAAACTCGTATGTATTATGGCCCATGAAAGTTGGCTTTTTGTCCCCATACCTAATGACCACTTGTTTAGTTATACTGTTCTTGGATCTTGGTTTGTTTTTGTTTTCCTTATAACTTTCCTTGTCCTTATAACTGTTCCCATTCTTTCCTGACACTTGAAACCACCATGAATAGCTTAAAACCAGACTTGGTTTTTCTCATTTCTAAATAACTATTTTTTTCTGCTTTCAGTCTTAAGCTTTTTTTTTTTTTTTTTTTTTTTTGGTACTAGGAATCAAACTCATGACCTTGTGCTTGCCAGGCAGGCGCTGTGACGCTGAGCTATGTCCCCGGCCAAGAATTCTTTGTCTCTCTCCACAGTATAAGTTAACCAGGATGTATCTTGGTATTGGTCATTCTGTTAAAATCTTTGTTTGGATACAGTATATTATTTTAATTTGTAGATTTCTTTCTTCATGCGTCAAGAACAATTTTTCTATTTTATCTTTGACTGTTTTATTTATAAATTGGGTTTCTGCTTCAGCAATTTCAAAAGGTTTGCCCTTTCACTTCTATAAAGTTGCTTTCATTTTTTTCTTTTTATTCTATACTGCAGTGAGTGTCCAGATGCTCAGATTACGTCAATGAACAAGAGACAAAGATTCCTATCCTTAATAAGCATATTTCTACCAGGGGACAATCTAAAAGAACATTTTTAGCTTTGGCAGGCTAGGGGACCTCACAACTGCTTGTTCTGCTATAGTAGCACGAAAGCAGCTATACACAATGCATATGTTGGCCTCAGGCCTACAGCATGGAGCTAGGAGGTACACAAGATTATTCCCAAGCCTTGAAACCAAAAGGAGTTTGCCTGATTGGCTTTCAAAATTGTTTGATACTAGTGACTCCTTTCTTTCCATTTACTTCCTCCCCTTTGGAATGTATGTAACTGTTTTCTGTCTGCCCGACCACTATGTTTTAGGAGCACAGATGAAGAGATCTGTGGGTCTGTGAAACTAGAAAGCAAATTATTCTGCCCAGAATGAAGCACACTCAGAGACTCACCCACATGGGACTTAGATGATGAGATTTGGAATGTCTAATCGATGATATTTAAGGAGATTTTGAACTTGAATTGATGTAAGGGTCTAGTCATTGGAAGATACTAGGAAAGGGTAAATGTATTTTGAACATAGGACAAATGCAAATCTTCGGGGATCAGCAGGAATACCTTGGTAAGCTAAATAAAAGCCCCCCAAGATATCCAGGTCCTACTCCTGAAACCTAAAAATGTACCTTACATGGCTAAGGGTATTTTGTGGATGTGATTAAAGAATATGAGATGGGGAGGTTATACTGGATTAGTTGGGTGGGCCCTAAATGTAATCACAAGTGTCCTTATAAGAGCAAGGCAGGGCCGGTGAGACGGCTCAGCGGCATAAGCGCCTGCCTGGCAAGCGCGAGGGCCTGAGTTCGACTCCTGGAACCCACATATGAAAAAGGGGCCGGTGATATCGCTCAGCGGCACGCAGGCGCCCGAGGTCCTGAGGTCAACCCCCGGTACCCACAAAAAAAAAAAATAAATAAATAAATAAATAAGAGCAAGGCAGCAGGAGATGTGACACAAAGAGTAGGAGCTATGACAATGAAGCAAGAGGTTGGATAGTAAAAGGACGGACTTGGGATTCAAGGAATACAGGCAGCCTCCAGGAGCTAAGCGGATTCCCTCCTCTTCCAGAAGGAACCAGCTCTGCCCATACCTCTGAACTGTAAGAGAGTAATCAGTACTGTTTTAAACCACCTATTTTGTTGTTTAGGTTATCGAGTCTGTGGTAACTTGTTATAGCTGCATTAAGAAACAGGGTTGGCACACATTTTCCGGAAAGGGTGGGTTGTTAAATATTATAGACTTTGCAAGCTATGCATCTCCTCAAACCTACTCAATCCTATTGTAGTATGAAAGCAATCAGACACAATACCAGAGAAATGGGTGTATCTGTGTTCCAATAACATTTTATTTACAAAATTAGGCAATGGTTTGGGCCTCAACATAGTTTGCCAGTTCATACTCCATACCTGTCTTAGCTTGCGCTGCGCTGGCAGCAAAGGCTTGCATACAGTAAGTTTAGGAGTGTATTCAGAGACAGAGGTGGAATATAGGAAAGTGAATAGGAAAGGAGGTAAAAATCAATACAGATGTTTCCTCAAGTAAGCCACAGGAGCTGGCAACTAGTTGTTTAATGAGCAATCATCTGAGGACCCTTACCTCTCAGATTCACTACACTAGCTCTTAGTCCCTGGCTGAGCAGTAACCTCAAGAGTGTCAACTCCGTATTTTGAGAGTTTGCAGGTGAGTTGCTAGTGAGCAGTCAGCCCCAGAAGGCAAGAAATGTAATACATGGTACATGCTTAAAATAAGGTACTACCAATGCAAGTGGACTCAGCCATGCACAGAATTGTTCACCACACCATAGCTGGAATCAAAGATAAGGCCTGAGACCATGTAAGGTGGCCCAGAAGAGGCATGCTATAGTCCACCCTGTGCACCCCTCAAATTTGTATATGTCCTCTATTAAGTCTAATCTACTACCGAGACTTCAAGATAGTAACCACCTATTTACTATTTCTACAAAAGACTAAATACAGGAAGGTGAGTAGAATCTAGTGTAATCCTGGCTGCTACAATTCATTCTAAGACCATACTTGATATTTACTATCTCCTTCCTAAAACCACCTATTGCATTTTTCCCTTGTCCTTAGCCAATACTTTATCTAGGCTTGGTTACTTAAACAGTAGGTGAGTCAAACCTTTATTCCAAAGGACCTGAGCCCCCTCTGTTGGATGTACCCTGGTTGGACCTTTAGTTTTTCCTATTCCCTATTCACCATTATCACAGACATAATAAAAAGCACCAAAACATATTCAAGGGAATACCATGAATTCTAGATATAGTCCTCTTTGCCTCAATTACATAGAAATAACCCTAGCTCCAGATAGAAATCAAGGCCAGTTACTTATCTCTGAGTACAGCAGCTCCTTTCTTTACCTTCACTAACAGGAATCCAAAGTGACCAAGGTAGTCATCCTCCCAGGTATGTAAACTGGCTTACTTCTTCTCCCCAGGTCTTTTCTGACATGGGATTGTGAGAAGCCTGTGGTTGTCAACTCTTCGCTCAGGCACATATAATCCAGAGGTGTAAGGTATTTCTGTGCTGGAAACAACCTTCAACTTACAGGAACTAAGAGCCTAATGGGTTAAATGATTCTGCCCTTTCATGCCTCTAAAACATTGTTGCCTGGGACCCAGAACTTCTAATCTACAGTAAAGGTGTGGATAGGATGCTGTTTTAATCCAGTCCTGCTGCTGTAATGAAATGGCTTAGACTGGGTAATTTATAAAGAACAGAAATTTATCTGCTAACAGTTCTAGAAGCTAGGAAGTCCAAGCTCAAGACACTAGCAGATTTGATGCCTGGTGAAGACCCCTTCCTCACAGATGATACCATCTAGATGTCTTCACATGGCAGAATCAATGGAAGAGAGGGAGGCAGCTCTCTGGAGCCTCTTTTATAAGAGCACTAACCCCATTCATGAGGATGAGGTACTACTTTTTGATACTATTACACTGGAAACTAAATTTCAACCTGAATGTTGTAGGGATACAAAAATAAAGCATAGCAGATGCATAAATTCTATAAGTGGGGCCTAAGGGCAGGAGCCACAAGTACCCCAACCAACTCCACTCCCATAGATCCCATGTCCTCATCATGGCTACTTGCCAACTCTGAGCCCACTCTGTGTTTTGCTTCTCCCCAGCCCAAGGCAGCAGAGGCACCTACTAACCAACCAACTGGACCGTGGAAGAAGCCAATGCTCTGGGAGAGAAGGTAAAGAATAATGCACCCGGCCACCAGCACCAGCCCCAAGAAAAGCCCACAGCTATTATAAACTTAAAAAAAAAAAAAAGTGTGGGCAGGCTAGAGTTGAAGAAGAAATCCAGTGCAGCGCCTGCCATACTGGAGAGGGTTTAATGAGGAGACATTTTGGGAAGGGATTAATTGTTTAAGACTGAGCCACAGGACTTCAGAAAAACTCCACTTAAGGTTCTCCAGTGTTACCCTACCATGGGGACTAGGTGACAGACTTCAAAAAGAAACAGCCATGGAAAGGGTGCTGGCTAGACACAGATTCGCAGAGAAGTTCAAGACAGGCCAGGAAGAATACACAGTGGTGAGAAGCCAACCCTGGCAAGTGTAGCTTTCAGAAGCAGCTGGATCTGAAAGTGCTGGAATTAAGTCCAGGAATCTGCTTGAACCCCCACCCCGCTGCCTAAATCCAGCAGAGACCAGTGGTCTGTTTTCCCCATCTCCCATTGTTAGCAAGGACATGTGTTGGCTTGGACAGTTACCACAATCTGGGGGGTACAGACACAGGTATCTCTGCAACAGAAGGGGTACTTCACACACCCACCAGCCCTAAAGCTAGATGGACAAAACTACAGCTTCATGAATTCCAACACTGCAGATTCTGGAAAGCATTCATTCAAAACACAGAGGAATGTTGGGGACCGGGCTGCATCAGGGTTAAATTGCTGAACACAGTGCTCTCTGGATGTACTGGAAAGCTCACATTCATGGCCCCTGAAGGCAAGGTAAGACTGCAGCTGCAGGGGGTGCTGACACTCCCTATTCCAGAGCAATAAACTGCCAACCCCAGAGATGAAACAGTTCTCTTCATTAGCAAGATTTACTGTCTTTGTTCTAACTTCTCAAGGCCCTGCTCATTTTCGTGGGCTTTTGCCTCAGATGTGCCCTCCACTTCCTGCACCCCCATGAACTGTGAAGGACCCAATAAATACCAGCAATACCAGCAATAAATACCAGAGAAATCTTTGTCTTCACTCCAAGACAGTTCTGACCTTCCTGGACGCCACAAACCATAGCACTTGTCTCTTTTATTTAAGCCTTCACTGTACATTCATTTTAGGAGAGCAAGGGCAAGGCCAAGCTCACAACAGAGGAATATTTTTTAATTCATTTTTTTTCTTTTTCCTTCATGGGTTTTTGTGGCTTGGGGGTGTATTTTTCCCCTTTCTCCTTTTATTTTTTTCCCATCTTATTTTTCTTTTTCTCCCTTTATTTTACTCTTTTTATTTTCTTTTATCTGTTCTCATCTGCTTTTATCTAATATCCTTTTATTCCTTAATAGGATCCATTATCTCACTTTCTCCTCCTCCTCCTCATCTTCCATTGATTACTTTTACAAATTTCACATTTTTCATTCTCCTGTTCCCCAACCCCTCCACCTTTAGTAGCATAAACATTAAGCTTTATTAATATTTAGGTAGTTACCTAACTCTATGCTATTACTGTTGAATACTTACCTATTAGTGGAGGTACGGTTGTTGCATTTAGTATTTACTTTTCTTTTTTTGTTTGTTTGTTTTTTTTGTCTTTTTGAGACAGGGTTTTGCTATATGGTTCAGGTTGGCCTTGAACTCACTTTGTAGCCCAGACTGGCCTCAAACTTGCAGCAATCCTCCTGCTTCAGCCTCCTTAGTGCTAGGATTTCAGGCGTGCACCACCATGCCCAGCACATTTAGTATTTACTGTATGTCAATATTTCATTTGTTTTAGTGTTTATACTATAATTATAGATCTCTTTTCTATGGTTAAGGTTGATACATAACTGTTCTTAGGGTATATCAATATCTAGTTTGTCTTTGATGCTATTACTCTTGCTGATCTTACTGCCATTGCCAGGGTAGCATAGTTGCTGATATTAATTGGCTTTCTCTATATGCCAATATCTTGATTGCCTCTCAGTCATTAAAAATAATGTGGCCTATTCCTAGAGAACTGAGTGCTAGGTCAATTACACTGCAGCCTCCTCTCTCAAATTAATGGAGGTGGCCAGGTCTTGGGACAGAGGCAAAGGCCTATAGATACCCAGAGTGCACCACTGAAAAGCAGACACTAACTAAAGAGGTCTCCATACTAGCAAAAAATCTTTGCACTATACTCAATCCACAAACCTCAGCATATATGCACACACACACACACACACACACACACACACAAATACAAGTATGAGAAGACAAGACAACAAAATGCCTCTCAAAACTCCCAACTCCCCAAAAGCTAATCCAAAATTTGAAATAAATGGGTGTAATAGGTATCTACAAAGTGTTCCACCCAACAACAAAATACACTTTATTCTCAGCAGCACATGGAACTTTCTCTAGAACAGACTACATACTAGACAATAAAGCATGTTCAAGTGAATGGAAAAGAACAGAAATTACATCATACATATTATTAAATCACAGCACAATGAAACTAGACAAGAGCGAAAGAAACAACAGAATTTGTAGGAAAATGGATGCACCTAGAGAACATAATGTTAAATGAAACAAAGCTTAAATAGAGCATGGTTTCCTTATATGAGAAACCCAAAATATAAATAAAGAGCAAAATAAAAAATAATAAGAAGTAGGGAGATAGATCTTTTTCAAATGGAAAAGAAAACAAGATGCAGAGGGATAGGGGAAAAGGGAAGGGGAAGGAGATGAAAAAAGAATTAAAATGTGTGATGTACATTGTTATGGCTTGTATCTAGATGTGCCCCCCAAAGCCTAATGCCCAAAGCCTAATGCACTCACACTTGGGTTTTTTTTGTTTTTTTTGTTTTTTTGGGGGGGGTACCAGGAAGCACTTGCCAGGCAGGCACTTGTGCCACTGAGCTATATCCCCGGCCCCATACTTGGGGTTTTTGAAAGGTGGCTGGATCACGGGTATGTAATGCTGCATCAGACTGTGTGATACTGGGTGTGTGGTAACTAAAGGGTATGTGATAACTAAATTGTGTGTGTGATAACTAAATTAAGGGTGTGTGATAACTAAATTGGTTTAGCACACTTCTGAGTGTGGATAATGGAAGCCCCACCCTGGGTCTGGGTGGCATGAATCAATAGGCTTGTAGCCTGCAGAAGACAAATAAAGGGACAGAAAGCAAGCTCTTTGCCTGCTGCTTTACTACTTTCCTGCCTGCCCTGCCATGGACTGTTTCTCCTCTGCCATGCTACCCTGCCTTGGAGCCAGCTGACTATGTACTGAAACCTCTATAAACTGTGAGCCAAAATAAACCTTTACTCCTTTTTATTTTTTTATTTTTATTTATTTATTTATTTTTTTTTTTTGTGGGTACCGGGGGTCGACCTCAGGACCTCGCATGCCAGCAGGCAGCCATGCCACTGAGCGATATCACCAGCCCTTTTTTCGTATGTGGTTCTGGGAGTCGAACTCAGGACCTTGCGCTTGCCAGGCAGGCACTTATGCCGCTGAGCTATCTCACCAGCCCTACTCCTTTTTAACAATGATGTTGGGTACTTTGTCTCAGCAATGAGAAAAGTAACCAAGACATACATATACCAACTCCCCACAAGGAACATAATTATTTTGGACTGCAAATACATACTAATAAAAAAGAAAAACCGAAAAAGGAACCATATATGCAAATATATGGAAATTAAACAATACCATCTTGAATAGTCAGTGAGTCACAGAAGAAATCAAGGAAGAAAAGAGACAGTTCACAGACTGAAGCGATAATGCCACTACAAAACATTAGAACCTGTAGGACACAATGAAAGCAGTCCTAAGAGGGAAGTATGTAACTGTAATGTCCACATCAGAAAAACAGAGCAAAGCCAAATAACCTAATGAGGCACCATAAGATCCTGGAAAAACAAGAACAATCCAAATCCAAAGCTAGTAGAAGGAAGGCAATTATAAAGATCACAGGAGAAATGAATGAATTCGAGACTAAAAAAAATACAAAAAAAAAAAATCAATGAAGAGCTGGTTCTTTGAAAGAATAAACAAAACATAAACCATTAGCCAATCACTTTTTTTCATTAGCCAATCTTACCAAAAAAAAAAAAAAAGGAATAAAAGAATAAAAGAAATGCAATCAGAAATGAAAAAAGTTGGATTGATTTTTCATGGTCCCATTTTATTTTTAAGAAATTTTTCTTTTCATGATCACTAACCTCAGTCCTGTCTTCTAGATCTGATATCATGCCCTCACCTTGGTTCATTCAGCTGCATATACATTCAATGAAATTTTTAATCTCCTGGATATCTGTTTGAATCTGTTTCATGGATTCCATTTCTCTCCTATGGTGCACACTCATGGTTTCCATTATTTTTGTAAGCTGTTCTATTTTTTTATCTGTGTCTACTCTAGATTCTCTGAGCAAGTCCTTCACTTTGATCATCTCTTTTTATAACTGAGAGATTACTTCTGATCTAATTTTGTCTATATCCTCATTCATCTGTTTTTTTTTACTTCTGCTGCTACCATTTCAGAAAATTCAGGTGGGTGGCTTCTGATTCCCTCTATCTCAATGTCCCGTGGACTTTTCCTGGGTGGTCTGGAGGTCTGGGGTTGCATTTTGCTTCTATATCTTGTCATTTTCTATTTTTTAATTTTTTCTGTGTTAATACTTGTAAATTTCTATGATAAGTAGCTTTATCACTAGTATCGAGGCTTTCCTACGAAAGTCTGTTCCTCAGAGATGTCTTCTAGAGGTAGCTGCCTCTTGGCCTTTGTGTCTGTCCCAACAACCTACCTTCCCAATTTATTAGGGATGAGAAGTTGCTATCTATTTGGCTCAGCACCCAGGCCTTTGGTGCTAGACTACGGTGATGATTATGACACTAGACAATCACAGTGTTGTCATACAAGGGAGAACAACTGATTACAACAGGTATGACACCATGGCTAAAGTAGTACAATTAGCAATAATAACATCAAGCACAGCCTAGAAACTGACAAAATGTGGTTAACTATTAATTAGGTACCTTTAACCATAGGAGCAAGGTGTACAAAGAAGAAAAACATAAAATGGACCAGAGTCAATGAAAAAGCAGGAGGCAGAGCAAATGAAATAAAAAACCTGTTCATATGAGTAATGGCAGAAAACTTCCCAAACATGGAAAAAGAATTTGATCTACAGATAAGTGAGGCATGTACAACTCCAATTAGCCATCACCAAAATAAATCTATACCAAGGCATATAATAATCAAGACCCCTGAAATTCATCACAAGAACAAAATATTAAAAGCCGGTAGAGAAAAGAAACAAATTATCTACACAGAATCACCCATCAGAATCACAGCAGACTTCTCAACACAAACCCTTAAGTAAAGGAGAGCTTGGAGTGAAGTATTTCAAGTCCTGAAATAAAACAACATCCAAGCCAGATTGATGTATTCTGCAAAACTATCTTTCATAATCAAAGGAGAAATAAGATACTTCTATGACAAAGAACAACTGAAGAAACTCATAACCACCAAACTGGCTCTCCAAAAGGTTCTGAAGGATATTTAAAGAAAAAAGGAAGACTACAATTCCAGGAAGACCAACAGAAAGAATCCACCAGGCAAGACAAGCAATTGAACAGAAATGAAAGACAGGGAACCAACAACAGGAAAATAATAAGACAAGGATAAGTCAATACATATCAGTTATAACTATCAATGTAAATGGTCTCAATTCACCAATCAAAATAAAAAGACTGGCAAAATGGTCAAGAAACAAGATCCAACAATATGCTGCATACAAGAAACACATTTAACTCAGAAAGAAACACACAGACTGAAACTCAAAGAATGAAGAACAATACTTCATGTGACAGGAACCCAGAAAAAAGCAGATGTAGCTATTCTATTTGCAGACAAAGTAGATTTCAAGCCAAGACTGATCAAAAGAAACAAGAAGGTCACTACATACTTAAGGGAACAATCCAAGAGGAAGAAATAACAATCATGAATATATATGCACCAAATACCAATGCACCCAACTGTATAAAACAAATATTAATGGACATGAAAAATCAAATAAGCACTAATACAATTATAATGGGGAGACCTCAATACCCCACTATCACAACAGATCAACTACACAAAAGAATCAACAAATATCAGAACTGAACCAAACCTGTGAACAGATGGTCTTAGTAGATGTCTACGGAGTGTTCCACCCCACAACATCAGAATAAACATTCTTCTCAGCTGTGCATGGTATGTTCTCTAAAACAGACCACATACTAGCTTATAAAACATGCTTAAGTAAATGCAAAGGAACTCAAATTATCCCATGCATATTATCACACCATAGTGCATGAAATTGGAAATCGATGGCAAAAGAAACCACAAAAACTACATAAACATATGGAAATTAAATAACACCCTATTGAACAATGTATCACAGATGAAATTAAAGAAAAAATTAGACAGTTTCTACAATTAAATGATAATACCAGTACAATATACATGAACTTATGGGATGCAATGAAAGCTGTTCTCTGAGGAAAATTCACAGCAGTAAACTCTCACATCAGGAAAACAGAGGGCGATCAAATAAACAACCTCATGCTGAAGCTCAAACTTCTAGAAAAGAATAAGTCAAACCCAAAGCTCGTAAGAGGAAGGAAATTATACAGATCAGAGCAGAAATTAATGCAATTGAGACTAAGAAAATGATACAAAGACGCAATGAATCAAAGAGTTGGTTCTCCAAAAGATTAAATAAAATTAATAAAACCTTAGCCAACCTTAAATGAAACCTTAGCTAACCAAAAAATGAAAAGATTCAATAAAAAGGGTGAAATTATAACAGATCCTGCAGAAATCCAGAAGATACCTATTTTGAGAAACTTTATTCTAATAAGATGAAAAACACAGAAGAAATGCATAGATTCCTAGATATACATGATTTACCAAAGCTGAATCAAGAAGATATAAAAATTCTAAATAAACCAATATCAGTTGATGAAACTGAAGATGTAATTTAAAACTTACAAAGAAGAACCCTAGTCCTGATGGGTTCTACAAGAACTTTAGAGAAGATCTAATGCCACTACTCCTCAACTTTTTAATGAAATTAAAGGGAAGCAACACTCCCAAACCCATTCTTGGAAGCAAGCATTACCCTGATACCAAAACCAGAAAAGGAGTCAACCAAAAAAGAGAGCTATAGGCCAATCTCCCTAATGAACATAGACACAAAAATCTTCGATAAAATACTGGCAAACAGAAGGCAGCAAATTACCCAGATTATACATCATGACCAAGTAGGATTCATCCCAGGGATTCAGGGATCGTTCAACATACGCAAATTAATAAATGTAATACACCATATCAACAGAACCAAGGACAAAAATCACACTATCATCTCAATAGATGCAGAGAAGGCATTTGACAAAGTCCAACACCCATTCATAAAAACCCTATAGAAAATGGGACTACATGGTCTTTATCTCAATCTGATAAAAGCCATCTATGACAAACCAAAAGCCAACATCATCTGATAGTCTCAAAGTGTTCATTCTAAAATCAGGAACAAGACAAGGATGTCCACTGTCACCACTCCTATTCAATATAGTTCTGGAAACATTCACCAGGGCAATTAGACAAGAGAAAGAAATGAATAAGGATAGGAAAGGAAGAAGTCACATTATCACTATTTGCAGATGACATGACACTCTACATAGAAGACCCCAAAAACTCCACCAAAAAACTTCTAGATTTAATAACCAAATTCAATAGCATAGCTGGATACAAAGTTGACACTCAGAAATCAATAGCATTCCTGTAAACAAATAACAAACTCATTGAGAGAGAAACCAGGAAAACAACACCTTTCACAAAGGCATCCAAAAAAATGGAATACTTAGGAATCAATCTAATGAAGGAAGTAAAAGATCCCTACATTGAAAACTATAGTACTCTTAAAAAGGAGATCAAAGAGGATATCAGAAAATGGAAAGATATCTCTTGTTCTTGGGTAGGAAGAACCAACATAGTGAAAATGGCCATACTCCCAAAATTGTTACAAAGATGTAATGTAATCTCAATCAAAATACCAATAGCATGCCTTATGGAATTAGAGAAAACAATCCTAAAAGAAACCACCAACAGATGAACAGACAGCACATAGAGTGGGAAAAAATTTTTGCCAGCTGTTCCTCAGACAAAGGAGTATTATCTAGAATATATAAAGAACTCAAAAGATCAGATCCCCCCCAAATTTAAAGACCCAATCCAAAAATGAGCATCCGATATGAACAGACACTTCTCAGATGAAGATCTAGAAATGGCAAATAAATATATGAGAAAATGTTCAACATCACTAGTCATCCAAGAGAGACAAATCAAAACAATGCTGAGAATTCATCTCACCCCAGAAAGAACGGCTATTATCAAGAAATCAACAAATAACAAATGCTGAAGGGGTGTGGGGAAAAGAAAACTTCCACCACTGTCAGTGTGAATGTAGACTGGTGCAACCACTGTGGAAATGAAGAGGAACTGTGGAAATGAAGAGGAAAAAAACCCCAAAAAAGCTAGGACTACAGGTCCCATTTGACCCATCTATTCCCCTTCTTTGTTATCTTCCTGAAAGAATTAAAAACATCATACCACAGTGATACATGCACATCCATGTGTTATAGCAGCACAGTTTGTAATAGCTAAATTTTGGAAACAGCCCAAATGCCCATTAACTGGTGAATGGTTAAAAAATGTGTTTTTTTATACAATGGAGTACTACTCAGTCTTAAAGAAGTATATACTTGAGACATTTCTAGGTAAATGGATGCACCTTGAGACCATACTCATAAACAAAATGAATTGGACACATGTGTAAATATTGTATTGTTTCTCAGGTGTGAGAAACAGAAAAGGCAAATTAAGTCCAAAATATATAATAGATATTGTGAAGTAGGAAGAAAATGTTCATATGGGAAGGGGAACTAGAGAGGGGAGAGCAGAAAAGAAAGGAAGGGAAAAGAAAAGAAAAATGAGAAAAGCAAAAATGGAAACAAAGCTTTTTAAATAAGGAGGGCAAGAGGGATTGAAGGAAGGGTAGGAGAATGGGAAAAAAGAAGAATCAAGATATATCATGTACAGATACAAACTCCCTATGATGAATGTGATCATTATGTATATCTAAAATGTACCAATAAACTTAATTAATTTAAAAATAAATAAAACACAGCCCCATTGTAACCCTAAAAAAAATTTAAAAAGTCAAATCACAACAGACACCATCATAATCAGAAGATTACTGGTAACTACTTAGAAAACCTGCACTCAGAAAAATTGGAAAATTCAAAAGAAATGGATAAATTCCTAAATACGTATGAAATTACCAAAGTGAACCAAGAAGATACAAAACCTCTGAACAATCCAATAACAGGCAATCAAACTGAAGTAGTGAAAAACCTACCAACTTAGAAAAGTCCAGGACCTAATGGATTCACTGCTGAATTGCACAATAACTTCAGGGAAGATCCAATGCCAGTATTCCTCACTCTTCAAAATTGAAAGGGAAGGACTACTTCCAAACTCAATCCTAGGTACCAAATTACCTTAATACCAAAACCAGACAAGGATCCAACCAAAAAAGAAAACTATAGGACACTTTCTTTAAAGAACACAGATGTAAAAATCCTCAACAAGATATTGGTAAACAGAATGCAACAAATCATCAAAAAGATCATACACATCATGACCAAGCAGGGTTTGTCCCAGGGATGCAAGGAGAGTTCAACATACGTAAATCAATAAATGTAATATATCACATTAACAGAAGGAAGGATAAAAATCTCATGATCATCTCAAGAAATGCATAAAAAGCCTTTGAAAAATCCAATATTAATTCATAAAAACTCTCAAGAAAACAGGTACAGCGGTACCTCAGTTTGTGGAACAAATTCTACAACCAAAATTATGGAAAGTATGAAGTTTGTGAACTGACGTGCCACTGTATAGAAGGACCTTATCTCAATCTGATAAAAGCTATTAAGACAAACCTATTGCTAACATCATATTAAATGGGGAAAACCTGAAAGCTTTCCCTCCAATATAAGAAACAGGACAAGAATGTCCACTATCACCACGCTTGTTTCCAATACAGTACTCAAAACATTAGCCAGAATAAACAGGGAAGAGAAAAAAGAGAGGGTATACATGTAAGAAAGAAAGGAGTCAAATCATCATTTGCAGATAATATGATCCTCTACATAAAAGACCCTAAAAAGTCTACCAAAAGACTCCTAGAATTAATAACCAAATTTAGTAGTCATCCTACTTTTCTCATTGCTGAGACAAAATACCTGAAGTTAAAGGAGGAAAGGTTTATTTAGCTCACAGTCTATAGAGGTTTCAGTCCATAATCAGCTGGCTCCAAAGCAGGATGGCATATGGTAGAGGGGCAACAGTTCACGGCAGAAGACAGCAAAACCAACAAGAGAGAGAGAGCAGGGACAAACTTCTTTTTGTCTCTTATACTGTACCCAGTCTGCAGGGATTAGGGCAGTGTCAATCAAATCAATAGACTGATCCAGCAATCACCCACCCTTAATCCTAGCACCCTTAATCCCAGCATTGTAGTATGAATCGATCACACACTATAGATTCAGCCACTCCCAAAAAACCCCCTATAATTACATGAGGCTTTGGGGGAACATCTACACACAAACCATAACAGCAGTGTAAAAAGATACAAAATCATCACACAAAGATCAACAGTGTTCCTCTATACCAATTATGACTGAGAATAGGAAGAAATACCATTCACAATAATACCAAGAAAAATTAAATACTTAGGAATTAACCTAATTAAGGAAGTGAAAGACCTCTACAATAAAAACTACAGTACTCTGAAAAGAGAAATTGAAGAGGACATCAGAAAATGGAGATATCCACTGTTCCCAGATGGGCAGGATCAACAGAATCAAAATGGCTATACTTCCAAAACTGATATATACATCTAATAAACTCCCAATCAAAATACCGACAGCATTCCTCACAGAACTAGAGAAAGCAATGCTAAAATACATATGGAACAAAAAGAGACCCAGAATAGTAAAAGCAATCCTGGGCAAGAACACCAAAGCAGAGGTATTGCAATCCTAGATTTCAAATTACATTACAAAGCTACAGTAATAAAAATAGCATGGTGTTGGCATAAAACCAGACATGTGGGTCAATGGAACAGAATAAAGAATGCAGAAACCCAAGGCACATTCAGCCACCTGATCTTCGACAACAGGGTGAAAAACACATGCTGGAGGAATGATAGCCTCTTTAGCAAATGGTAGTGGAAAAACTGGCTACCCACATGCAGAAGATTGACTCCAGATCCATATTTCTCATCCTGCACTAACTAAAGTCAAAATGGATCCATAATCCAAATGTTAAAATAGAAGTACTTAACCTGCAGGAAGATGAAACAGGTAAAACTCTTGGAAGTCATAGGTGTAGGGAAGGACTTTCTGAACAGAACCCGAAATGTGCAAGAAACAACATCAACAGTGAACAAATGGGATCACATCAAATTAAAAAGCTTTTACACTGCAAAAGAAACAACCAACAGAGTGAAGAGACAATATACTGAACAGGAAAAATTCTGCCAGCTACTTCTCAGACAGAGGACTAATATTTAGAAAAACTCAGAACAATTACACCTCCCCCAAAATAAAAGACCCAATCAAAACAATGGGCCACTGAAATGAACAGACATTGCTCAGAAGTAGAACAAACGGCCAATAAATACATGAAAAAATGTCCAACATCTCTGGTCATTAGCGAAATGCAAATCAAAACACTGAGATTCCACCTTTCTCCAGAAAGAATGGCTATCATCAAGAAATAAAGTAATAACAAGTGCTGATAAGGCTGCATTGAAGAAGGAACCCTTCTACATTGTTGGTGGTAATGTAAACTAGAGCAACCACTGTAAGTCAGTATGGAGATTCCTTTAAATAGAAATTCCATTCAACCCAGCTACTTTCCTTCTATGTATCTTCCTGAAAGGGTTAAAGACATATTACAGTGATATACGCATACCCACGTGTAGAGCAGCACAATTCATAGCAGCTAAATCTTGGAATTGGCCTATATATGTCATCAACAAATGAATGGGTAAAGAAAATAAGGTATTTACACACAACAGAGTACTATTCTGCCATAAAGAAGGATAAACTCCAGTCATTTATAGGAAAATGTCTGCACCTTGAGACCACAATGTTAAGTGAAGTTAAGTCAGATACACAGGCTTAAATATCACATGGTTTCTCTTACATGAGAAACCTAGAACACAAAGAGCAAAATAAAAGACAGGTAATCAGAAAAAGGGAGAGAGATGCTTTGCAAAAGGGAAGGGGACCAAGAGATGGGGGAAGGTACCTAAAAAGGATTAATGTGCTTGTTATGTACATGTACCAACTCCCCATAATGAATGTAATCATTATGTACTATAAACATGTACTAATTCAAAACAAAAACTGAAAATAAATAAATAATAAATTCTGTAAGTGAGTCACAGCATTTCCTGTATTTAATGGTGATGGTACCATACATTTGCCATTTTGTGTGCGTGTGTGTGTGTGTGTGTGTGTGTGTGCATATATAGCACCATGGAAGAACGTTCTCAATCCCATCATTCAATTAGGCTGCCTAGTCCTAAGTGAAATAGAATATGGTGAAACTATTGGATCTCATAGGAGTCCACTTTCACATTGCTTTGGCCATAAATTGGTAGCAATGTCATGCAGTATACCATGACAATAAATCAAGAGCCATTTGTACCACAACTTGAATCTATAGCAAGCCTCTAGTTCATTTTATATTTCAGAGTATCTTTGACAGGAAATGTTTAAAAGAACTTTTTATATAGTCAAACTTATCAACTTTTTATTGCTTCTGGAATTTGGTCATAATCAACAGCTTTTCCCTACATGATGATTAAAGACGAATGAATCCTTGTTTTCTTATTGTAATATGTAGGGTTTCATTTTTTAAAATTTATATTCCTTAGCTTGGGGTGGTGGCACATGCCTGTAATTCCAGTATGCAGGAGGCTGAGGCAGGAGGATTGTGAGTTTGAGGCCATGCTGTATTACATAGAATAACAAGTTCAAGGCCAGCCTGGACTACACAGCAAGACCTCATCTCAAAAACAAAACAAAATAAAACAACTATAAAAGTAAAAAGTTAAACAAAAACTAAAAATAAATTTATATTTTTTATCCATTTGGAGTTTACACACATGAATGATATGGATTGCTATGGCTTGGATAAGGTTTTAGTGTGCTCCTCAAGAGTTCATGTGCTCAAATTCCATCCCCATTTTAAGATATTAAGGCAGCAGAAAGTTAGTATGTCAGGGGCTGGTGAGATGGCTCAGTGGCATAAGCACCTGCCTGGTAAGTGCGAGGTCCTGAGTTCGACTCCCAGTACCCACACACGAAAAATGGGCTGGTGATATCGCTCAGCGGCACGGGTGCCTGCTGGCGCGCGAAGTCCTGAGGTCGACCCCCGGTACCCACACAAAATAAATAAATAAATAAATAAATAAAAATTAAGTATATTCTTAAAGGCATTTGGACCTGGCTTTTTAAAATCAAACTGATAATCTTTGCCTTTGTGTGTGTGTGTGTGTGTGTGTGTACTGGGGGTCGAACTCAGGACCTCGCACTTGGGAGCAGGCGCTTGTGCCACTTGAGCGATACCACCCGCCCTTTTTTCCTTTTTATTTGGGTACCGGGAGTCAAACTCAGGACCTCGTGCTTGCCAGGCAGGCGCTTATGCTGCTGAGCTATCTCACCGGCCCCAATCTTTGCCTTTTAATTGGGGCGTTTAGAATATTTCCTTTAATGTGATCGGTATGGTTAGGTTTGAGTATTATCATCTTGCTATTTCTTTTCTATTCATTTCATCTGGGTTTTCCCCCCCATTCTCATGGACTCAGTACTTCTTATGATTCTGTTTATCTTCCTTGTTGGCTTATTGGCTGTATTAGTGGTTGCTTTCAGCGTTATAATATACATTTTCAATATATTGCAGATTACCTTTGAGTGGTATGATACACTTCATACCCAAAGTAAAAACTGTATCATTTAAGTTACATTTTTCCTCCTGGTCTCATACTTTATTAGCACTCATTTTACTTTTACATATAAGTTCCACAGTATATTATGATTTCTGTTTAAGTAGTTAACTAACTTCTAAAGAAATTTAAACATAAGAAAATTTTTTCTGTGAATACTCAACAATTCCAGTGCTCTTCATTCCTTTATGTAGATCCATATTTTCATTCAGTATCATTTTCCTTCGGATTGAAAACTCCCTTTTATATTTATGTGTTAATTTGCTAGAGATGAATTCTCTCAGTTTTTGTATATCTGAAATTGCCTTACGTCACTTTCACTTTTGAAAGATATTTTCTCTAGGCACAGAATTCTAGATGGGCAATTATTTTTAATTGTTTTCTTGCAGTATTATCAAGATGTTGTAGTGCTTGTGCTGGAGATCATCCTATTATTATTTCCCTTCAGCCTGAGAAGTTTCATTTAATATTTCCTTTAAGATAGGTCTCCTGGTGAAAAATTCTTCAGTTTACCTTCATCTGAGTAAGTCTTCATTTCACGTTTGTTTTTGCTTTTTGAGACAGGGCCTCATCTAGTTTCAGGCTGCCCTTGAACTCACTATGTAGCCCAGGCTGGCCTCAAACTCATGGTGATCCTCCTGCCTCAGCCTCCCAAGTGCTATCACTTTCATTTCTGAAAGATATTTTCATGATTCTAATATTCTGATTCTTTTTTTTTTTTTTTTTTTGTGGGTACCGGGGGGTTGACCTCAGGACCTCACGCGCCAGCAGGCGCCCGTGCCGCTGAGCGATATCACCGGCCCCTTTTTTCGTATGTGGGTTCAGGGAGTCGAACTCGGGCCCTTGCGCTTGCAAGGCAGGCGCTTACGCCACTAAGCCATCTCACCGGCCCTGATTCTAATATTCTGGATACTCAGTTTCTTTCAGCACATTAAAAATGATAAAATCCGGGCCGGTGAGATGGCTCAGCGGCATAAGCGCCTGCCTTGCAAGCGCGAGGGCCCGAGTTCGACTCCCGGATCCCATATACAAAAAAGGGGCCAGTGATATCACTCAGCGGCATGGGTGCCTGTTGGCGCGCGAGGTCCTGAGGTCGACCCCCCGGTACCCACAAAAAAAAAAAAAAAAGATAAAACCCATAGTGATTTTTTAAGTACTCCTATATGTAACATCATTTTTTTCTAGCTGCTTTCAAGAGTTTTCCTTTATCTTTGGTCTTCAGCAGTTTCATTATGTGCCTGAGTGTGGACTCCCCTATGTTTATCTTGTATAAATTTCACTGAGCTTCCTGAATCTGTACATTTAGAGTATTTCCTCAATTGTGAAAGTTGTCTTCAAATATTTTGTTCTTCAGCGTCCCCTTTTTCCTCCTCTGCAGTGACATCAACTGGGGTTTCAATGACATCAATGTTAGGCTGTTTGATATAGCCCCAAGTAGGCTTTTTTTTTTTCAACCTTATTTCTCTGTTCTCAGTACTAGTTTTTTGTTTTTTTGGGTTGTTGTTTGTTTGTTTTGATTTTGGTTTTGGGTTTTTGAGACAGGTTATTTAAACTCTATAGAGTTCAAGCTGGACTTGAAATCACTATGTAGCCCAAGCTGGCCTCGAACTCATGGCAATCCTCCTGCCTCAGCTTCCTAAATGCTAGGATTACAGGGGTGCACTACCACACTCACCTATTTCTATTAGTTTATCTTCAAGTTCACTGATCCCTTCCTCTGACATCTCCATTCAGCTACTTAGCCCAGCAGATAATTTTTTTAACCTTACCTACTATACTTTGCCATTTCTAAAAATTTTTTTTATTTGGTGGCTTTTTTATATATGGTTCAATTTTAAGAAATTTTCTCTCAATTCATTTCAAGAGTGCTGTTACTGAGCATTGTGGCACTGGCTGTTTTAAAGTATTTAATAATTGTACCAATTAGGTCACTTGGTGATGGGCATCTATTGATTAACTTTTCCTTTAAGAACTGGTCAGACTTTTTTTTGGCTGAATGATTTTGGAGGGTATCCTAAACACATTAAATAGGTCATGAGACTCTGGATCCTATTAAAAGGCTTGGGAATAGAGAGTTGTTTTGTTTTGTTTTATCAAGGAATCAACCCATTTCTTCGCAGATTGCAAGTTTCACCTGTCCTGGGCATACTGGTTCCAATGTCAGTTCATATTTTGAAGCTTTGGCTGTGCTTGTTCAGGTGTGCTCCACACACGCACAGCTTTGGTAAGGCACCATTCTTCCAGGTCTCTCTTCACGTCCTGTGTTCTCTGGCTTTCAAAGACCCCTTTTCCCAATTCTAGCCAGCAATATGAGATTCTCTCAGAGACTTGGCTCCCTGTACTGCTGCAAAATTCTATACAGTGGGACCACCCTCAAGACAAAGAGGTAAGAAAGAAGACAGGGGAAAGATAATAATGTGGATTTCCCCCCACTCTTCACATGACAGGAGCCCGTTTTCTCAGGGATGGCTTTTATCTCAGGGTTTTGGGAGATCACATCACCACTGTCACACCATAGTAAATGTGTTCCACAATTAAAGCTGCCTCAGGACAGGACTAGGAGAAAGAACAGAAAAACAAAAACCAAGGATTCTCCACCATGCTCTGTAGTTTACGGGGCATTTTTTTTTTAAAACCTGTGCTCAGCCAAAGCTGGCTTCTCTCTGGGTCTTTGTCCATCCCACCCACTACACAGCTCCTGAGTCAGCCTGCCCTGAGTCAAACCCAGGGTGCAAAGAACAATAACCATGAAATCCATTGTTGCCACACTGGTCACTCATTAATAGTATTTTCTCTCCTCGATTCATCTATTATTTACTTTTTGGAGGCCTCAGATAGTTGTCTTTGTGTTTTTGGTGTAATCACTAGGAAAGATGGGCTGTAAAACCCTGCCTTCATCTGGAATTAGAAGGCTCCTACTTTCATTTTTATCCAGATTATAACACTATCTCATTTCCTTTCTTTCTCTAAACCACATCTTGGCAGTCACTCCTCAGAAGTAATTATTCAGGAACAACTGTACCATTCAAACAGAAAAACTGTTTCAGACTTGTCTGTTTCTTACCAAGCAAGTGGATGGACCTAGCTCCTTAGTTCCCTCAGGAACTTCGAAGTATTTTTTTCCCCTACTGAAATCATACATTACCCCCATGACTGACTTCAAAACTGTTGATGACTGTCTCTACAACCCATTTATTTCTTCCCAAGTCAGGATTTATGAACTGTTCGTTTGACTTATGAGACTTGGGATGTAACTTACTCCTACCAATACCCATACCTCCACATCCCTGACTGAATCTTCCTCATGACTTAATTTTAGAATCCTAAGCATTCTTCAGTTGTAGATTTTCACTGGTTGAGTCCTTCTAGTAATGGTTAAACTAGTATAACCAGATAGTCAATATATTTGATATCCTTAAGTCATTAACTAAATCTCTTCTCTTTTTAACTAAGTTATAATTTATATACAATTTGCATACAATAAAAAGGGACAGGTGTTCAGTTAGATGAGTTCTGACAGCTGTGATCACCGATTTAACTTCCATTCAAAATAAAATACTGAACATTTTCATCATCTCAGACTGTTCCTTCATACCCATTTCTGAGCAATTTCCTCTAACCCATTATTAGACTTCTGGTTTCTATCATCACAGACGAGTTTTAGCTATCCTTATAGTTTACAAAAATAGAATAATCTGGTATATATTTTTTTGTGTCTGTTTTCTTTCATGTCAACATATTGTTTCAGAAGTCTATCCATGTTATTGCCTGAATCAGCAAGTTGTTCCTTTCTATTGCTATGTAGTAGTCCACTGTACGAATATCCATTCTTCTATACATAAGCATTTGGGTTGTTTGCAGTTTATGCCAATCAAAGACAAAATTGTTATGAAATTCTCATACAGTCTTATTTTTGTAGCCATATGTTCTCATTTTCCTTGGATACATACCTAGAAGTGAAAAAGAACTTCAGGGTAAATGCCAGAAGTTACTGGTCACAGGATGAGTATATGTTTTCAAGAAAGTGACAAATCTTTTCTAAGGTGGTTGTACTGCTCTACCTTCCTACCTAGTGTATGATAGTTTTAGTTGTTCCGTTTATTCTGTACTAGGGCAGACTTTTTGATTTTGGTATTGTCAGGCTTCTCTATTTTAACCATTCTGGCAGTATGGTATGATATCTCATTAAGTGTGTGGTACTGGATTAGTCCACTAATTGGTTTATCACAGTTCTAGGTGTGGGTAATAGGAAGCCTACCCTGGGTGTGGGTGGCACCACCCAAAATGCTTGTGGCCTGGATTAGATAAAAGGGAAAGGAAGGCTTGCTGCTGCTGCTTGCTGCCTTCTGCCTGCCCTGCCATGGACTGTTTCTCCTCTGCAGTGCTGCCCTGCCTTTGGAGTCAGCCAACTGTGGACTGAAACCTCTACAAATTGCAAGCTGAAATAAACCTTTCTTCCCTTAACTTGTGGGTGTCAGGTATTTTGTCCCAGCAATGAGAAAAAGTAACTAAGACAATTTCCTTGACGACTAATAATATTGAGAACATTTCCACATACTTACTGTCCATTCATACATATTCTTTTATGAAGTATCTGTTTTCAGGCTTTCTTAATCTCTATAGTTTCTTGCCATCTAACACAGTTGTCTCTGTATATAGAATGAACATCTACAATATTTGTTTCCTATTCCTGCTATAACAAATCACCATAATTTGTGACTTAACACAAATTTAGTATTTATAGTTCTGCAGAATTAAAATCTAACATCGGTGTCACTCGACTAAAAATTGTTATTAGCTTTGCATCCATTTCACAGGCAAAATACATTCATCCCATCCCAAAATCTCCCAAAATCTCAACACAATGCAGTACCAATTCAAAGTCCAAACTTTCATCTCAATCTCACTGATTCAAAAGTTCCAATCTTATTATCAAAATCATATAAATTAGGTATGGGTGAGAATCTTGGTATAAACCATCCTGAAGCAACATTCCTCTCCATCTTCGGACTCACAAAGCTAGAAAACAAGTTCCCTGCTCTAACAATTACAGATATTTTCACTCTAAGAGAAAACAGAATGAAAAGTCACTGGTCCCAAACAACTGTAAAATCCAGCCAGGCAAACAGAGTAGGTTTCTGGCTGGGCAGAATTCTGTAAAGTTTTCAGTGCCACCCTACAGGCCTGCCCCTCTGTCCTTGAGTTAATGCTCCTTTTTCATAAGAGGTAGCTAGCATGACTTCAAAGCTGAGTAGTTCTATTAGCTTGTTTCCTCAGTTGAATATCCAAGTTCACTGCTTATAAATTCTGCTTCACACATAACCACAGGACATAATTCTGCTAAGCTTTCTGTCACCATAACAACAAGGATCCCCTTTCTTCCTTGTCTTAGTTACTTTTTTCAGTTTATACAGGTTTCAGTCCATAGTCAGCTGGCTGCCAGGGAGGGTGGCATAGCAGAGGGGCCTTGCAGAGGAGAAACAGTCCATGGCAAAGCACGACAAGCAGAAGGCAGCAAAGCAGCTTCTTTATGCCCCTTTATACTCCACCCAGGCTACCTGTCTTCTGGATGGTATCACCCATACCCAGGATGGGGCACCTTTAATCCCAGCATCACACCCTTAATCCAGCCACCTTTGAAACCCCCTACCTATGACCCCATGAGTCTTTAGAGGGCACATCTAGATACAAGCCATAACACAACTGTTTCCAACATCTTCCTTATTTTCTTATGAGTCCCCAACATCAGCAACCTTAATGTCCGCATTTCTACCATCAGTCTGTTCACAACGATTTAGGCATTCTCTAAGAGAATGTTTTCTCTGTCCTGTTCCTTACTTCTTTCCTAGTCTATAACAGTCATTAGCATCCATAGTTCTACTAATAGTCTAGGGTTTTTCTAACGTGTATTTCAAAATTCTTCCAGAATGTGCTCTTTGCCTAATTCCTCACACCCAAAGTTTTAGCTATTTCTACAGCAGCACCTCTCTTGTAGGTACCAAAATTTATATTAATTTTATATTACTGCTATTACAAAGTACCACAAACCTAGAGGCTTAAGGCAACATTCACTTCTTTATCTTTCCATTATGTAAGTTAGAAATCCAAAACAGGACTCATTGGGCTAAAATCAACATATAATCAGGGGGCTTTTCTGGGAGCTGTTGGGGTTGCTACGGTTTGAACATGCCCCCCAAAGCTTCATGTGCTGGAAGTTTAGTGTCTACTGTGGAGCTCCTGACATGGCGGAACCTTTAAGGAGTGGGGTGTAGTAAAAGGTGGCACTGTCCTCAGATGGGAAGAAGGTAGGACCTGGTTAGTTCCTGCAACAATGAGCTGTTACAAAGAGAGAAAGCCTGCTCCCTGAGCCCCTCTGGCTTCCTGTCTTACCACATGCTCCCTGCTGCACACACTCCTGCCTCTATGATGCCATCAGCCATGGGGCTCTCACCAGAAGCCAGATAGGGCCACCAAATCTTGAACTTTCATCCTCCGAAATTTTTTAAGTACTCAACCTCAGGCATTTTGTTTTAGAAATAAAAAATGGATTTACGATAAATAACTTTTCTTGTATTTCCAGTTTATAGAAGTCCCCTAGGCTCTGTGGCTCATGGTCCCCTTCCTGTATCTTCAAATCCAGCAACACTGCATCCCTCTGACCCTGTTCTCATCATCACATCTCTTTATGGAACTTCTGTTTCTCACTTCCACTGTTAAGGATGCTTGTCTGTACAGTACCCACATGAATAATCTGGGATAATCTCCCATACTGCTGTTTAGCAACTTTAATTCCTCTGGCCATGTAATGTAACATATTTACAGGTCCTGAGAATTAAGACCTAGACATCTTTTTTTTTTTTTTTTTTTTTTTTGGTACCGGGAATTGAACTCAGGACCTCTTGCCACGCAGGCGCCATGCCACTGAGCCATATCCCTGGCCCAAGACCTGGACATCTTTAGGGAGCCATTATTCTGCCTACCACATCTACTATTCAATTAAAATGAACTAGAAGTAAGCTGTAATTCAAAGTAGCCTAAGACAACTCAGGAGGAAGCATTAAGAGCTAAAACAAACAAAAAACCCAGATGACTATTTTATTTTAAATTTTTTTAAATAGTGATTCTAGCAATCTAACAAGGTTTTCTGTTTTATCTTTG
The DNA here is from genome assembly GCA_028451465.1 of Erethizon dorsatum. Classification (NCBI taxonomy): domain Eukaryota; kingdom Metazoa; phylum Chordata; class Mammalia; order Rodentia; family Erethizontidae; genus Erethizon; species Erethizon dorsatum. Next base: position 70,938,647 of record CM051835.1, read on the forward strand.
TGGCAGACACTATTAGCTGACTAATTCAACACCCATTTTCAATCCCTTCTTCCTTGCCTACCCCTAATGCATGAACTATAAAAACTAAATACTCACTTTCCTGGCCTCCTAAGGATAGTCATATAATACAGTTGTGCCAAGTAAAATCTAAAAATTGCCTTGGGAAAAGCTATTATATTCCTGATAAAAGCAGCAGATGGTGCTGGCACTTCCTGGCCCCCTTCCCAGTAGCCCTCCTGCCTTGAGGGTGATGCTCTGCCAGTAATACAAAAATCTATTTTGTAATAACAGAGCATGTCCAAACAAATCCAAGAGTCACCAGCCCGCCCTACTGAGTGACTAAATCAACACCATCTAGTCTATGCCTCCAGACTTATGGTTATTAGGGAAGAATAAACTCCCACCTTGTTTAAGTCACTGTTTACATTTTCTTTTCTGTTATTTTCAGCTAAAAATGTCCCTCATTACAACTATACTCAATGCAGCTGCTGTTTAAACACAAGCACCCTCCTTCAAAAATGTATTTTGTTGTACAAAAACCATATTCAGTTAAATGAGTTATAATTAATAACGAAAAAGTTTTTTTTTTTTTTTTGTGGGTTCCTGGGGGGTCGACCTCAGGACCTCGCGCGCCAGCAGGCGCCCGTGCCGCTCAGCGATATCACCGGCCCCTTTTTTGTATGTGGGTTCTGGGAGTCGAACTCGGGCCCTTGCGCTTGCCAGGCAGGCGCTTAAGCCACTGAGCCATCTCACCGGCCCCTGAAAAAGGTTTTTAAAATAATGCTTTGTATATACTCATTCTAAGACATATGGAAATTATCAAAACTTTAAAGTAAATAAATATTTGCCATAATCCCAAAACCAGAGATATGGGGCCAGTGAGATGGCTCAGCGGCGTAAGCGCCTGCCTGGCAAGCGCGAGGGCCCGAGTTCGACTCCCGGATCCCACATACGAAAAAAGGGGCCGGTGATATCGCTCAGCGGCACGGGCGCCTGCTGGCGAGCGAGGTCCTGAGGTCGACCCCCCGGTACCCACAAAAAAAAAAAAAAAACCAGAGATAACCTAATGGTAATTTATCAGTATATTTCCAACCGTATTTCTTATACACATACAATATTTTTTAAAGTTAGAGTATATGGAATATACAGGCTGCATTCAACTAGCATACAGCACTAAATTTAGTGAAGAATTTTCCATATCATCAAAGATATTTTAAAAATATTTTCAGGGCTGGTGAGATAGCTCAGCAGCGTAAGCTCCTGCCTGGAAAGCACGAGGTCCTGAGTTCGACTCCCGGTACCCACAGAAAGGAAAGAAAGGGCCGGTGATAGTGCTCAGCGGCACAAGCGCCTGCTGGCAAGCACGAGGTCCTGAGTTCGTTTCCCAGTACCCACGTTAAAAAAAAAATTTTTTTTTCAAAAATTTAAAATAATTTCAAAACATTATTAAAACATGATTAAATAATTTTAACAATGATAGACACAAGTTTTTCATCCTTTTTGCTAGTAAACACAGTGCTGCAACAAACACCATTCCATATAAGTCTTGCTATGTCTGATTATTTTCTGAGGACAGATTTACAGATGTGGCCAAAGGGATAAAACGTTTTATTCAATAAACGCTGCCAAACTGCTTTCTAGAAAAACTGAATCAATTTATACCCTGCCTTGTGTGTACAGGAATATCAGTCTTCCTTACAAGTAAAAAATACTTAACATGTGATATTCTTTTAAATTCCTATTGGCTTTCTTATAGTCAAAAAAGTAAAATCAATAGGAAGAAAACAGCAAATATTCCATAAACATATCTCATCCTAGATTCTGACTATTCACATACCTGCTTGTGACAATTATCACATCCTCAGAGATGGTAGCCATTTCTTTGATGGTAAGGTAGCACATTCTCCTCAATGTTTGCTGAAAAATTATTTATAAAAGGTAACAGTTATTCATAAGGAAATGTTTTTTTCTTAATTGTCTGAAGTGAGGACCCCAAGTAGATATATTTAGAAAAATACATTTTAAAAGATTTTTACCTCCCCCTAAAATTTTAAAATATCTGGGTAAGAAGATATTCAGAATATTACTATTTCCTAAACACAAATACTGTTTTTTTCTTTTGGTTGTTGTTGCTATTGTTTTTCAGTATTGGGGATTCAATGAACCCAGGGCTTTTACACTGAATTACATCCCCAGCCATTTTTTTATTATTTTGAGGCAGGGTCTTACTAAGTTGCTAAGTTGCCTAGGCAGGACTCAAACTTGCAATCCTCCTGACTCAGCCTCCTAAAGAATGTTGATATTTGGCTCTAAACACAAATATGTGATGCACTAACACCCTGGAAAAAATCTAAATAAAAACTTAAAAATTCAATTAATTATATGGGTCTTTCTACCAAGAGATTCAAACTTAGACTCTGATTTGTCTAAGTCCAAAGACATAGTTTTTTCCAAAGTGTTAAAGGCTAGTCCTGAAAGAAATATTTTTAAAATCCTTTAAAAATGTGTATGGAGAGATACGTACTCTGCGCTTTCCTCAGCTGAGTGTATACCAATGTTTCTCCTGAGCACTAAGTGATTTGTGCTTAGTTAACCAACTTCTGTTTTCAATTATCAAGATTTCCACATGAATGTGTGGATCTAAAGAGTATAACAACAAGTATTCTGCTCCCTTCCCTCCTGGATCTGATTCGTCCACATACTATGGGTCCCGTCAGACTCCATCTGTCCAGCCTCGTCCTCTTCTAAATAACGTCAGATTTCTTATAAATAGAGAAACCAAGCTCCAGAATCCAAGCTAGAGAGAGAACCTGAACTACCAGAGATCACTGAGCCCATTACAGAAAGAAAGAAAAGATGAGGATTCCTAGGGTAATTTAACAGAAAAAAAAAAGAGAAAGCCAAAATAGGGTAGATCAAGGCATATAAATTTCCTATTAGAAGAAAACAGAAAATAAGAATCAAATTTCAGAGCTGAAGAAAATCTGTACCTCTCCCATTTAAAAATAAACAAAACAAGCAGAAGACAACTGGAGATGCAAAATTTAACTAAAGCAGAAAAAAAGGGGTCAACATTAGTAATCATCAAAGAAATGAAATTAAAACCATATTTTTGATACTACCTCACACTCAACCAAATGGCAAAACTTCAAAAGACTAACAGTACAAAGTATTGGCAAAGATGTGCTCTCAGCCAGTAAAATACACTATATAACTAAACACTCAGAAATGCTGAATGACACAGGAACCAAAAAGTTAAATAAGTAGCCATGGGCAAAATACAGGGAAATTCACAGGTGCCAGAAGTGAAAACAAATCCTCATAGCCAGAGAGTATAAGCCTAGTACCTTAATGCCACGGGCTAGGAAGAACTGGATTCCATAAGATATACTCTTTAGGCACAAGGAAAATTATCCCAGATAATAACTTGGAGATAAAACAAGGCAGGGAGGAAAACGTGTTAAGATATGAGTAAGTCTCAATGAGTAACAACAGCAAAACCCCACAAAAATTAATGTGTTATAAAATAAAGGATTTATGTATGTAAATGTATATGTGTCTGTGTACATGTAACACAGACATGTTTATATTTATATATATGCTGAATGAGAGTGTCCTAAGACTGACAAATTTCCCATGAGCAGGGAAAAGACAAAGATGGATATTAGATTTAGTAAGTCAAAAATCCATAATGCAAATTGTAGGATAACTACCAAAAGAACTTCCAAACTGTGACCCCACATGTCACTGACGCTGTTCATTTTTAGTATCTTTGATTTATTTTAGACAGTTTCTATTAATATGCTGTATGTTACGGCTTTTATGCAGATGTTCCCCCAAAGCTTCATGCTGTCATAGCTGGGGTTTTTCAGAGCTGGCTGGATCTAGAGTGTGTGATACTGTGGTTAAAGATGCATGGTAATTTGAAAATTTGTTCTTTTGATTTGTTTTGTTTTTTTCTTCTCTTTAAAAGAAAAAAAAAAAAAAGATGCATGGTACTAAACTAGCCCACTGACTGGAATTAGCACAGTTCTGGATGTGGATAATGGAAGCCCAAACTCCTGGGTGTGGGTGGCACCAATCAGTAGGCTTATAGCCTAGATGGAATATAAAGGGAGAGAGGGAAGGCAGGCTGCTGCTTTGCTGCCTTCTGCCTGCCACACCATGAACTGTTCTCCTCTGTGATGCCCCTCTGCCATGCCGCCCTGCCTTGGAGCCAACTGACTATGGACTGAAATGTCTACGAACTGTGAGCTAAATAAACCTTTCCTCCTTTAACTTGTGGGTGTTGGGTATTTTGTCCCAGCAACAAGAAAAGTAATTAAGACACTATACTAGTATGTGATATTTTTCCTGTATCTCTAATCTGCTATTAACCCCGCACAGTGTATTTTCCACTTTATACACTGTTTTTAAAAAAATCCAGAAAGTGTACATGGATTTTATTTTCTTCTTTATTCATTTTTTCTATGCCTTTCAATACATACTTAAATACACAATGTTTGTAGCAGTTGTTTCAATGCCACTGTACATTTATCCTGTTATCTTTATAATTTCTGGGTTTGTATCTGCTGACCCAGTTTTCTCCTGGTTAACTGTCTGCTTCTTTGCCTTACAGACTGATTGACTGACCGACTGCTATACTTGGGATTGAACCCAGGGCTTTGTGTGTGCTAGGCAAGCACTCCAACACTGAACAACATCCCCAGCCTTTTTTAAAATTTTATTTTGAGACAGGTTCTCCCCCTAAGTTGCCCAGGCTGGCCTTAAACTGGTGATCTTCCTGCCTTACTGTCCTGAATACCTGAGATTATAGGTGTACACCACCTATATATTAAGAAATTTATGTTAAGTGCTGGATTTTGTAGTATTGTTTTTGTTTGTTTGTTTGTTTTATATGTGGGTACCGGGAGTCGAACTCAGGACCTCGCGCTTCCCAGACAGGCACTTATGCTGCTGAGCTATATCACTGGCCCATATTCTTTTACATGGTATTGAACTCTATCATGAAGTTAGGTTACCTGGGACTTGGTTTCCTTAACTTTTGAGGCTTACTTTTAAGACTTTGAAAGCTATAATCCAAGGTTAATGTATTCCCATTACTTAGACAACACCCTCCTGAGAACTATGCCAGATGTCTTCTGTATTTACAGGGTCTTTCCACTTTCACTGATGAGACTATGAACTATTCTCAGCCTCATGTTCTCCTGATTCTCTTCTGAGCCTTGACCAGTCTCCTTTTACATGTGCACAGAACAGCTCTCGTCCACACTCAAGGCATAGTTCTCAGCACGTTTCTGGCTCTCTCTTTCTCTCCTCCTCTTTCCCTCCTTCCTCTCTAGTATTCTGCCCTACAAATTTAAGCTTTCTTGGCTTCTGCAACATTCATCTGTCTTCCTGACTCAGAGAGAAGGTTAGGCTCTGTTATAGCTTGTGTCTAGATGTCCCCCCAAAGCCTCATGCTGGCATGAAAGGTGTGTGATTACTAATACTAGTCCACTGGTAGGTCTGGCACCCTCCCTAAGCCGGGTAGCGTAGACAGAATAAAAAAGGGGCAGAAAGAAGCTGCTCTTGTCTCCTTGTTGGTTTTTGCTTTGCTTCTTGCTTGGTTTTGCTTCTTCTGCCTGCCATGAACTGTTTCTCCTCTCCAATGCCCATCTGCCACGCCACCCTGCCTTGGAGCCAGCTGATTATGGACTGAAACCCCTACAAACTATGAGCCAAATAAACCTTTCCCCCTTTAACTTTGTGTATCGGATATTCTGGAAAAGTAACTAAGACAGGCTCTTTTCAGTCCACCCTGTCTGGCCTTGAGGCCTAGAACCTGCCTCTGGGCAGTGAACTAGTGCAATCCTAGGCTCATCTTGTTTGCTTCCCTTCTCCAGTTCACAGTCCTTGGATGCCTAGTATCTAATGTCTGAAAACTGCTGTGTCACTTATTTTGTTTGATTTTCTAGTATTTACAGTATCAGGATAAAACCAGCCCCTTTACCACAGCTAGAAACAAAAAAGAAATGTATCCTTAATGCAAAACATGGGGTAAATTATCTATTTATTCTTTCATTATTAATTTTTAACTCTATTCCATTATAATTAAAGAATACAGTCTACATGATATCATTCCTTTGAAACTTGTTGTCCGCCTTTGTAGCTAAGTTATATAATTGAGTTCTATAAATGTCCTCTGTACTCTTCATTTACATGTAATGTAAATAAGTCTTTTTTTTTTAATGTGGGTACCGGGAGTCGAACTCAGGCCCTAGCACTTGCCAGCAGGTGCTTGTGCCGCTGAGCGCTATCACCGGCCCTGTTTTTCCTTTATGTGGATACCGGAAATCGAACTAAGGACCTCGCGCTTGCCAGGCAGGTACTTATGCCGCTGAGCTATCTCACCAGCCCTAGATAAGTCTTTATCTACCATCTTATACAATTTAGGTTTGTCCTATTTGATCTGTTTCTCTTCCTTTCCTTTTTCCCTTCTTCTAGCTTGATTTTTAGCACCCCCACCATTAGTTTGGAAGAAGAAAACAAGAAAATCAATGAAACAAAAAGCTGGTTTATGAAGAGATCAGTAAAGTTTATGAACCTCTAGACAAACTTGCTAGCAATAAAAGGGAAAAAGACACAATTTACCAATATCAAAATAAAAGGAGAGACTACCACCACTATTCTGCAGGCATTATAAGAATAAGGGAATATTATGAACCGCTCCATTTTCCATCCTTCCACAAATCACAAGCCCCTCTGTTATTCTCTGACACTTCCATCAGCAAAATCTCCTACAGCTTCAAGTTTTCCTCTGAATGTTCCCATCTTTTTTTCTAACTGAAATGAGGTTCTTCCCTAAGGACTCTCCTGCAGCCTTCTCAAAACACTGGCTATTTTCTCTCCCACAAGCCCCACCTCACCAGGCCTACAAGTGGGGAAGATCTCCAAGTTGTTCCTCATTGCCTCTTCAAAACCATCACACTGCCTTCTTTCACTGTTACCTCCTTCTCTAAAAAACCTTTGACTTTGATATTCCTTGCCTTGGACTGTACCATCTGCCACAATTCCTGGTTACACATACAGACCCAGGTTACTACCCTATGTTTAAAAAACTATTAGTACAGTGTTTATTATCACTCTCCAATATTATTCCACTAATAATTACTGGGGATCTTACTATTCATACAGACCTTATCCATTCCTTGAACTCCTTTTCTCCAATATCTTCTTGTAGTGATCATCCTTTTCCACTGCCACATCCTGTATCAGTAACAGTGATCCATTTCGTTTTATCTCTAAACATCACCCTCTTCAACCACCACTGCTGACTCCAACAATTCCTTTCATTCCATCATGACCTATAATCCATTGACCCTCTTAAACTTCCAACCAGGCCCAGCACCAGACACCTGGTTGAAAAATCAGAGCCAAACAGAGGCAACAGCCCCCCTGCCCCTGCGACAGTATTACTGACAGCATTCTTGTGCCACCCATTCTAGCACCTTGAAATGCCTAGTTTTCTAGTCCAAGTCCTCTAATAAATACCTAATCCTGAAATACATTGGTTCTCTTCCTTGACTGAACCCTAAATTTGGTACAGGAAGCAGTTAAAGGGAAACAGGACCCAAAGGTTATAAACCTGAATTGTTTTTCTGCTTGGAGGCATTAATAACCCTGAGCGGTATACAGGACACAATGCAGTGGCAAAATACTGTTTTACTACTATTTATCACCTGCAGACAGGGACCAGAGAGCAAATCCTTGGGTAAGTATGCCGCTGCTGCCAAAGATTTTAATAAAAGTTGTCAAACCCACTGAAAGAGAAATTAGGAAACAACACCTCTCACAATAACATCCCAAAAAATGAAATACCTAGGAATCAATCTAACAAAGGATGTAAAAGACCTCTACACTGAAAACTACAGTAATCTGAAAAAGGAGATTGAAGAGGATATCAGAAAATGGAAAGATATTCCTTGCTCTTGGGTAGGAAGAATCAATATAGTGAAAATCGCCATACTTCCAAAATTGTTATACAGATTTAATGCAATTCTGATCAAAATTTCAACAACATATCTCACAGAATTAGAGAAAACAATCCTAAAATTCATTTGGAATCAGAAGAGACCTAGAATAGCAAAGGCAATTCTGGGCAACAAAGGCAAGGCAGGGGGCATCACAATCCCTGACTTGAAATTATACTATAAAGCCACTGTGATAAAAACAGCATGGTACTGGCAAAAACACAGACCCTAAGATCAGTGGAACAGATTAAAAGATGCAGAAACAACTCCAGACATACTAAGCCACCTTATCTTTGACAAAGGTGCCAAACACATTCACTGGAAGAAAGCCTCTTTAATAATGGTGCTGGAAAAACTGGCTCTGCACATGCCAAAGATTAAAATTAAACCTATATCTTTCACCGTGCACTAAACTAAATTCAAAATGGATCAAAGATCTAAATATTAAAACAGAAACATTAAATCTGCTGGAAAGATAAGAATAGGTAAAACTCTTGAAGACAATGGTGTAGGCAAAGAGTTTATGAATAAAACCCCAACTGCACAGGAACTATAGCAAAGAATCAACCACTGGGATCTCATCTTATTAAAAAGTTTTTGCACAGCAAGAGAAACCACCAACAGAGTGAAGAGACAACCCACAACATGGGAAAAAATGTTGGCCAGCTGTTCCTCAGAAAAAGGATTACTATCGAGAACATACAAAGAACTTAAAAAAAACAGACCTCCCAAATTTAAAGACCCAATCCAAAAATGGGCATCTGAGATGAATAAACACTTCTCAGATGAAGAAATACAAATGGCAAATAAATATATGAAAAAATGTTCAACATCACTAGTCATTCGAGAGAGGCGAATTAAAACAACACTGAGATTCCACCTCACCCCAGAAAGAATGGCTATTATCAAGAAAACACCCAATAACAAATGCTGGAGGGGCTGTGGGGAAAAGGAACCCTTCTCCACTGTTGGTGGGAATGCAGACTGGTGCGGCCACTGTGGAAATCAGTGCGGCGATTCCTCAAAAAACTAGGATTGGAGGTCCCATTTGACCCAGCTATTCCCCTTTTGGGTATCTTCCCAGAAGAATTAAAAACATCGCACCACAACGATATATGTGCACCCATGTTTATAGCAGCACAATTTGTAATAGCCAGGTCTTGGAAACAATCCAAATGCCCATCAACCAAGGAATGGATAAAAAAGATGTGGTATTTTTATGCAAGGGACTACTCAGCCATAAAGAAAGATAAACTGGAGACTTTTATAGGTAAATGGACGCAACTCAAGACCCTACTCATAAATGAAATAAACCAGACGCATATGTGTAAACATCATATTGTCTCCCTAGTGTGAGAGGCTGAAAGAGTAAATAAGATCCAAAATGTACAATAGATATGGTGAAACAGGAAGAAACTGTTCAAAAGGAAAGAGAAACTGGGATGGGGAAATGGAGAAAAGAAGGAAGGGAAAAGAAAAAAATATATATATACATATATCTATACAAGATAGTTAAGATAGATACACTACTAATTTTGCTTAGTTCATTGAAAAGAAAGGTTTGTGCTAACATTGTTTGGACAATTGAATGCTGTTATCTTGTACCCTGAGTAACTAATTTAAAGCTAACGATATGCAATGTGTTAACCATTGTTACCCTCCTATTATGTTGTTTTAAAATTTTGTTCTATTTTTTTTTCTCTTTAAAATAAAAAAAAAAGTAAGTTGTCAAAACTTAAATTGTTAAAAATAAGTTGCTTAGGGTCAGGGATGTAGCTTAGTGTACACCACCTGCCTGGCAAGTGCAAGGCCCTGAGTTCAATTCCCAGTAACAAAACAGAAAAAAGAGACTAAAATAAATACATACATACATACATACATACATACATAAATAAATAAGAGTAAGTTGCTTAGTAAAAATAATGGATTAATTAGTTGTTTCTAAGTACACTGGAGAATTCTTTTCTTGGGAAAAGAAAATGATGAGCTTAGCATTTTAAATACATAGCTCATAGTTTTAACAGAAAGACGTAGGTCATGTGGCCACAGAGCTCACAAAGCACATCCTACAGGCAGCTCGATTACAACGCAAATTCAGTTCACACCTTACAGGGCCTCTTACATGAAAATTAGGACCTTGACTGGCAAGGATAAGAGCCTTGAAAATTGACATGGGGACATATAGACAGATTCTGATGGAGCTGAGTATCGAAACTCCTAAAATCTGCCAAGAATTCTTTGCCACTGAAAGCAGTCATTCATTCCATGTCTGAGGAATCAGTCTCCCTTTGCCTGAAAGCTACACAAAGATATCCCCTGAGAGTTACCTTACAGGCTGACTGCTGCCCATCCTACAGACCTACTCCTAAAACCTCTCATTATTGAGACACATAACCAGACTCAAATCCCAGAAAGTCTTGGAGGTTGGGTATAAAATGTGACCTGTGCATACATGCAATATGTTTGAAAAGATCTGTAAGATCTGGCCAATTTATGTTAACACAATGCTGGAAAATATGTATCTCAGAGTCCTCTTCCCTAAGTGTTTCTGCACTAGGTTTGGGCATAAGAGAAATATGTGTCACATTCAGAAAACAGAAGAAAAGTAGCAGCCACTACGCTCTGCAGGTTGTGGTGATCTGAGGTAGGATGTAGAGGGGCTGGCAGGTTTAATCTGTTCTCACTCTTCCTTTCCCTATTCCATGTCACCTCCCCTACACCACATCCACCTAGCTAGTCTTCTCAACTGCCAGGCCCGCTGACCAACAGCAACCCTAAGCCCACCAGAAACACGACTAATGCCTGGAGACACAGCAGCTATATGCTTGGGATTCTGAGTCCACCTTTGCAGTGTCTGAAAGCTGCAGTGTCTGAGTCACTTTTGCAGTGTCATTCCGAAAGTTGGGTATGAACTATTTTTTATAACTGCACAGTAAATCTATGGAGAACAGCTTTATACTATATATTTTAATTTTTTCATTCTTACATACCCTTTAATGAGCATTTATAAGTTTTGTAACAATAAACATGCAATTTAAAACATTTCAGGCCACCCTCTCTAATCTGAACACTCTAAATTCCCTGGGGGAAAACAAATAAAAGGAGCTTTGTCATCCTAAAAGAATAAAAAAAAGAAAACTTACATCATTAGATTGAAACAATCGAGTCATTGCAAAGAAGGCTTCGGTAGCTTCCACAGTTCCAAAGTGTTCACCCTTGGTAAAATTTGAAACAATTTTTTAAACTTAAAAATGCAGATGTTAAGGACTTTCTCTCTCTTTTTTTTTTTTTTTTTTTTCTTTGTGGGTACCGGGGGTTGACCTCAGGACCTCGCACACCAGCAGGCGCCCGTGCCGCTGAGCGATATCACCGGCCCTTTTTTCGTATGTGGGTTCCGGGAGTCGAACTCGGGCCCTCACACTTGCCAGGCAGGCACATACGCTGCTGAGCCATCTCACCGGCCCATCTTTATTTCTGCATAAATCTTTCGGAAGTCAGGAAAAGTCTCTCTGTGTACATTCTGCTTCTTGGTAATTTTTCTGGCTTTCAATTTACAAACCTGCATGGCCATTTATGCATACCTTATTTAAAATAATTCAGTATTGCACAGCACACTTAAATGTTATGGAATAGTTCTAAGCTTTTAACAGGAACTGTTTTTACTTCTCTGAAGAAGTATCTACAAGGAGACAGAAAATGATGCAAGTAGAGTTTCTAATCAGAATAGGATGTTACTATTACACTGCCCAACAGCAGAAATCATAACTTGTACATTTCAATAGTCTAATGCCCAACACAATGCATGATATAACAGAGGCACATAATAAATATGAAACTAAAGGAACTGTCTATGAGGAATCCCAGAAAATACAGCAAAATGGGGTCCAATCAAAAGGAAACGATACAGATCTACCATGTTAATATGGCTTAAGGGGCTGCTATAGATCCCAAGACACTGGCCCAAACCCTTAAAAACATGATTTGGATCAGAGCTTCACAAACTTTAACCTAGATCCATTTGTGGATCTTGCTGAAATGCAGATTCCAATTCACTGGAAGCCTACTTTTTTACTTGAAATTCAGAGAACACGTGGCTTTGTTAACTTCAGTAGAAATTTAGAAGTATTTTTCCATAAAGATTTAACAAAACCAGGGAAAGAGATCAAACAAATGTTCCCAAACCTGTTCATGTGGTTAATTGTGTTTACCCTGTGTTTGATAATTTCCTTATCAAGATAACTGTTTCAACATGAATTGCCCCATGAAAAAGGTACTGGCCAATATAAAAGAATATGCTATTCTGAATCAACTTTGACTACTCAAAATTCTGTTTATGTTATGTATTTAGCCAATTTGGACATAATGAGTGCTAGGAAAAGTTAAGTCAAACTGACTACGGCTTAAATATTTATAATGTGCTTCTACAGAGGAAGTATGCTGTTTGTAAACAAATATATTTTATTTAAAACTACATTCTTGTTGCTCAGTCTCAATTTGCAAACAACAAAGCTTTATTTAATATCTGAATGAGATGTTCAGTTACAAAACAGTAAAAATAAAGCATTCTCTTAGAATTCAAATTGTAAACTATAATCTTCTTAGCATCTTATGATCTATGAAACAAAAGTATATTGTTTAAGGCTCTATAAATTTCATGAGATTTTTTACAATGTGAAACAAGGAAAAAAAAAAAGTAACAATGATAGATGCAGGATCTATATTCCATGGCAAGTATTGTTTTTGGTTTTGTCTGCTATATCCCAGTGCCCAGAACAGTGCACAGGACACAGCAGGAATGCAGTAAATACTTGCTGAGTAACTGTATGACAGCTCTTTCTGAATGTTTACCATGTGTTTAGCACTATTCTCAATGCTTTATGTTTATTATTTCACTTAATCATTACAACTTCATAAAACAGATATTACCATAATCCTCACTGCAGAACAGGCCATTAAGGCCCATAATGGTTAAATTACTTGCCCAAAATCATATTCCCAGTAATAATGGAACAGGGATAATAAACACAAAACCTGAATATTAAAATCAAAGTTTTAAAACATCACTACTATACAAAAAAAATTTGAAATTTGTCTGACTTTGCACTATATTTTCAGAAAGCCATAAAGACCCCAAAAAACATACAAACAATATGGTCTAATTTATACTTATTAAACTGACAAATATATTTACTGAGAATCTATTATGTACTTAAATAGTTTAATAACCTCATGAATATGAAAAGAAACATGTCATATACCTTTTGCTCTAAGACTTTTGCATATTATTAATTTAATCAAACGTGGATTTTAAAGTTCAGTAAATTTTTAAAAAATTACTATACTTTCTAGAAAACACTTCACTGTATGTTACATATTTCTATTCTGTGACACAAATCTCAGGAAAATCAAAATAATTTACCTGGTTCAGTAAGTAGAGAATCTTGGTAAGAATATGCAAACATCTTCTTGGATTGATAGGAGTTTCATTGAATATACGAGCCTATGAAAACATTAAAAACATTATGTTTCATATAATGTATTTCCTATCACAAATTATCTCAACTCAAGTTTAATAAAGACTGTATTTAATACAATCTCCAAAAAGGTTAGTTGTCTATAGTTCTCACTTTACTATGGTACATGACAAATTATTAGATGTGGCCTTGATTTTCCAATGTATACTTTCTAACTCATTCCCTTAGTTTAACCACTCTATGGGCTTCAACTATATAGACTTTATGTTAAACAGCAGTCACCATATTTATCAAATGAACACAATTGAGGTTAATTTCCCAACACATAGCAGAAAACACATTTCTGTAAGCTCTATTCTCCTGTGACATGTAAATCCTCCTCCTTTTTCCTCAAGTCTCTGTTTTTCGAACTCAATTACATTCCTTAATTCTCATTTTGGATGTCCTGATCATGGTACCCCAGAGGTTCTTTGCACACCATTCTAAAAATCAGAAAAAAAAAAAAAAAATCACAGTTTACTTTCAAGCCATACCTCCTGTAAGACAGCACTCTTCTCCAGATGCTGGAAAGGATTGGAGCCACTACCTATAGCATAAAACAAAACACGTCTTCAGTAGCTACCCTACACATTTATTTTCTAGAGAAGGGCACTAAATGGGAAATCTCAAGTGAGGTGATCACTTAGCTATCACAGTAATAATAATTACTAATATTCATATACACCGAATTAAGTCATTTTTTATTTTGATACAAGTCCTGTCGTCACATACTCAGCTTGGATCTCTTTTTCAGGAACCGTGCCCAAAATGCGTGTCTTCGTTCCCTGCCCCCCACCGCCCCCAACGAATGTTACAAACGTGCCATTTCCACACGACGAAGATTAATTAGATTATGGTACGGCACTTTTGATTTAGGTAAAAGAAAGCCCTATTTTATGTGTTTCTAAAATTTACTAAAAGGCACAGATAGAGAGTTTCGCAGAGAATCACATGAAAGTAAACCTGGATGAGGCCACGGGTGTTAACTAACCTAACCCTTTACCACGCTTAGCAGCTTTCAAACACTGGGAATTTTTTTTCTTTTGGGCATGGCTTGGCATCTTCCGCATCTGCTCGAAAGTCACTTCTGGATGCAGGAGCATTCAAAGAGCTACGTCCCATGAGACACCTGGCCCCTGGGAAAAAGTGACAGTCAAGGGCCACCAGGAAGACTTAGAAGGTAAAGACGCCTCCACGTCCATATACGCGCACTCGCTGCCCCGTGGACCCTAGCCCCGCAGAAGACGGTGTGTACTCGGGACCTAAAATCACCAGCACTCCCAGCCACACAGGCCGGCGCGGCCGTCCGCCAAGGCGGCTGCAGACCCGCGGGACTGCGGTTCAGAGGGGCTCAGCGGAGGGCGGGGGCGGGGCGGGGGCGGGGACGGGGCGGGGGCGGGGCAGCCGAGCAGACCCAGGCGGTGCGGCGCGCCCGGGCGGGAGCGCGCGGCCCAAGGGGAGGCCCCGGCGCCCGGGGGAGGGGCTACGGCAGGCCCCCGGCTGCAGCGCCCACGCCCCCAGCCCAGCAGTCCGGGAAAGCGGGTGGCGGCGGGCGAAGGAAGGGGTCACCCGCGGCTGAGGGTGGGCGACAGAAGCCCCGCGCGTACCAGACTCCTCGTCCTTCTTGTCGAATTTTTTAATCATCTTGGACCACTTCCCAGCGCCCAGACCCACCACAACCGTCCCAAGCGCTGCTGCTGGCAAGCGGAAGAGACTGCAGGAAGGCCGGCCCCATCCTCTCTCGCCGGTTGGGCCACCGGGCCGTCACTCGGGGCCGAGGCCCGCCCTCCCGGGCCGTCGCGAACGCCCTCACCCCTCTGGAGACGTAGCCACGCTTTTTTGTCCCCCCGCCGCCGCACGGGGCGGGACCAGGCGGGGCCCCGGGTTCGCCCCGCCCGCTGCCCGCGCCTCGGCAGCCCACGCTTGCTGTCTGCTGCAAAGTGATTTTATTTTGGTTGGCGACTTCTGCAGGGCCCTCAGTCCCTGGAGAGCGAGGCGAGAGCCCTGAAGGGTTCGTTTTCACTTGACGAGAGTGGCATTTTTGATAATCCACTGCTGGGCCCTTCCGTTGCGGAAGGAGTTTTCCCCCGGCGCGCACCGGGTGGGCTTCTCTTTCTGAAGCGATGAAAGTGTGAGTGGTTCCTGGAGCAACTGGGAAGTCGGCGATTCACTCACTGACTCCTTGGAAGCTACGACAAAGCACAAGGCATCGTAGTGAACGCGCTAGAAGAATACTTAATGGGAGGCTTGGGAGGACCGGAAAGCTGGTCTTTACTCCTAGCAAGAGGGTAGATCTTTTGGATCGCAGACTGCCATTCCCAGCTTGAATAACTCTGGATTCCTTCTCTTCGTCAAAAGCCAGTTTAAGGCACACTGCCAGTGTAATCTTTCTTGTTTAGTCCCACCCCTTTCAAGGGATTCCATCTCCAGCCATTTTGATAATTAAGTCCCTGAGTTGATGTGCACTCATTCATACACTCTCGTGCCTTTTTAGCCTTTGAGAAAGTATACGTTGGAGTTCTGGTGTTTGGGAGCGTGACACACTTTTTCTGCCTTTAGCTTCAATGGCATTACTTTATCCAGATTCTCTTTTAACCTCTGCCTGTTTTTCTGGAAGCGTGGGGTCGTCTTGCTCCCACCCCTCCCACCTTTTGGATGTATCTTGCCTTGTACATAACCCTTGAATCTGCTCCCTTATCCCTACTGGCATCACTTGGGTTCCGGTCTTGTCCTCTGCTTGGACAGCCTCCTAACCAGTTTTCAAGGCACTCTAACCGTTCTTCGTGTAATCTTTATGTGGATGCCTCATAAGCAAGAGGCATTATTTTGGAGGAGGAACACTCTCCATTATTTTGGAGGGGGAACCTCTGAGGTTCAATTCCTCAGCAGGTGTGTCTTTGTTTAGAAAGTGCACCCTAACTAGCCCTTTACCCCTTTACATACAAAAGTAAACTATCCACTTTTTTTTTTTTTTAGGGAAACTGCAAATCACCTTACCATAAATTAAGATAGGAGCTACCCGCTGAGATTGTGTTCTTTTTGTAAATGTAAATTGAGTGCATCCTGTTAACCACCTTTCTCTTGCAAAATTAGACAAATTCTAATCTAAGAGTCTAGAGTTCTTTCCCCTTTATGTGGATTTAAGCTGAACTGCAATATCCTACATATGGTATCATTTAATATTTAACTCACACTTGACTAAACGTACTGTATTAACTGTTACGTTTGCTTTCTCTGGCTTATAATGTTTAAACCATGCTTTCCATGTGGAATTTCTCTTGGAAGAAATAGATGTTTGCATTTATATAGTCAGGGGCTGAAAGTAAACAGGCTTTGGGGAAGGAGAGATCCACTTCCCCTTCCTTGGGCCAGTGGTTTTGGGAGCTAAGCAGAAATAGTGTTCATAAGCTTGGAGAGTCCAAAGAATGGGAATGTGACAGAGACCTGGTGGGAAGTACAAAAAAACTGAGGTTAGGGTGAGGCTGAACCTAAGGGTGGCCCCTTTTAAAGAAAAATAAATCACTCTCTGATGCTTTTGTTCTACATCAAATTCTGTTTCATGCCACAGGTTGGTTTTAGTTGCATATGGAGAGTTAGGGAGAGGCAGTAGTAAGTGGGGATGGGGCACATAGGTATAGGAAGAACAGAGAAGCCTGAAGAAGTCAGTTCAGGAGTGGTGCAATATGATCTCACACCTCTGGGACTATGGGCTGAGGATGGCTGGCAAAGGTGTTAGGCAGTCACTGGAAGGGCCTTGAGGAATAGGTAAGGATGCCTTTGGGGGAGTCTCAGACACTGTTGGGAGAAACCCAGTGGGAGGAGTGGACCTTTTCTTGCAGCCATGGCTGGTGAAGTCTAGGGGCCCATCAGTTACATGTCTAATAAGCATTGGTGTATCCAGTGCCCCGAAAACCTTCAGTGGGGCCCAACTGCCAAATGGAGAAAATTTATATACTGTAATATGCAAGGCCCTTCACGGTCTGGTCCATCTATCTCACATACTAAAAGTGCTATCACTGGTGTTTGCTAAGTGTCCAACATTTAATAGGTATCCTGTAAGTGTCATTGAATGAAAGACATCACATGAGGAGCATTTTCATTAACACCCTCTTCCATACAACCTTATCTTAAACCCCTTCCATCCCATCCCCACCCCAACCCCAAAGAGACTGGTTAATCTCTGAGACTCACAGACTTATCCTTTGACTCTCCTAAAGCAGTTTTCCTCAGAGTAAGATATGCATATATCTGGGTGGTTTTATGTGTTACATAGATAAACATTTTAAAATTTATAAATTCGTATACCAAAACCATGCTGTCAAGAATACGACATGATTTAGGATAAGAATTTTTTTAAGTCCTTTTAAAGAAAAATGCTAAATAAATAGCAGAGCAAATCATATTAATAACATGCAAAAAACTATAAAAGTACGAGGCAATATAGTTTGGGAAACACTATGCTTGCGCTTACTTAAAATTTTGGCTTTAAACAGGGTTCAAAGCCCTCACCACTTGAGCTTCTTTGAGCTCTTTGCTTCCCTGCTACAAGGAAAAAGTGTCCAGAACCACTAATATCAATTTCCCCACATCTCTAATCCTCAAAGATTTCTACCTCTAGCCCACATCTCAGTCCAATAAACCACTGCATTGAAAGAGAAGAACTTACCATCTTCCATCTTGTCTCTTTCACAGACTGGAGCAAAGCTAAGCTGTGGGTACATTTTTTTCTGTTTCCTCAGAGCATAGGTTTTCGAATACTGCCCTTCAGTCTTAAAGTCATTGTCAGTGGAAAACCTTAATCAAAAAAAAGTTCGTATAGTGGATCCTAAGGCAGGTTAATGATACTACACACTTTAAAATTGACTATATCCTCAGGGATTTTGGGAGAGAAGAAGGAACAATGACAAGCTGTTGATTAGTACAGAGTGAGAGCATAATTCAGTAGCAAGGTAGCACTGCCAACCCTTGAAGTAACTTCAGAATCTCCTTTCTCTTCTCTAAGAGAATAACTTCTCTAAGTAGATAAAAGCTGCTCCAATAACTGATTTCAAATAAGACCTCTATTGTCTTTATATTTTCATGGCACATTGCTCCTACACTATAGTCTTTAATTTGCACTGAGGATACATTTTTTGTTTGTTTGTTTCCTCAAAATGCAGACCTTAGAATAGACCACTTCCCTTCACCCTTGAAATCACAGTCAGTTGAAAACTTTATTTTTGCATTACTGTTTCATTAGCGTGTATTAAAGGTCATGCAGGTTGAAAGTTCATGAGGTTGAAAGTCATGTAGGGAAGCTGTGTCTTGGTATTACATCATTGG
The DNA here is from genome assembly GCA_028451465.1 of Erethizon dorsatum. NCBI lineage: Eukaryota > Metazoa > Chordata > Mammalia > Rodentia > Erethizontidae > Erethizon > Erethizon dorsatum. The sequence goes on from CM051835.1 coordinate 70,957,494, forward strand.
ACAGGCTCCTTACAACTAAAATTATGTGAGGAACTTTCTCATTGTGCCTTGTTCTGTACAATCTTACCCCAAACCCCTTTGGGTCCACTTCTGTATTTATTAAATTGTATTGAAAGGAAACAGTAACAAGAAAAGATAAGAAAGACAATGAGTACAAGAGCCAGCACTTTACCTAAACCATTGTTTTTCCTTGGATTTAGGATCATCAAACTTTTTCACAGGGAAGATTGGTTTCAGCCCAGATCTCAACTTTTTTTTCTGAGGCACCACGGGAAGGCAAAAGTTCTTGGTGTGTTTATGCTGATGACTTTCCTATATGTGGCAAAGGGAAGAAAAGTGGGCAAGTAAGTTGAGTCCCTTCGGAGTTAAGAAGGAAGGGAAAAGGAGAAAAAAAATTATATATATATGTATACAAGATAGGATAGCTATACAACTAATTTCTCTTAATTCATTGAAAAGAAAGGTTTATGCTAATACCATTTGGTCAATTTTTCGTGCGTATATCTTGTACTCTGAGCAAATACTTTGAAGTGAACAACACACAATGTATTAACCATTGCTATTCTATTATCTTGTTTTTGAAATTTTGTGTCATTGTTTTTTCTCTTTAAAAAAAAAGCTTGGGCTAAGTTCCTGGTCTGTTACAATTCCTTTAAAATGATAGATAACACATCAGGGAACTGGGAACTCAGAAATCAGAACCAGAGGAAGCAGTTCTCTGAGCAGGATAATATTTATGTTTCATTGCCAGATGGCTTGTCCAAAGTTGGTCTATTAAGAAACTAATTGCAATTTCCTACTGACCCTTGGAAGTGAACAATAGAGAAGTTACTTGGTGTGGGGAAGGATTCAGTCAGCAAATTGTTTGAGAAAATGAACATTTAAAGATAAATTGGGAAATAGATCCATGGGACTCTAACTTCCTTTCTTGAAGATGACTGCCTTGTCCACATTCCCTTCTCTGTCTACAGCGAAAAGCCTTGAGAGTGGGGTCTTTTGTGAGGTAATAATTGCATTGCTCCTAAAGGTCATAGAATCAAAGACTTTTCAGAGTCTTAAAAGTCTTCAATTCTAACAGTTCATCTGGCATTCATACCCCCACCATCTTTCACTATCAAGTGGATTGATCTTCCTATATCTAAAACAACAACAACAACGAAACAAAAACCCAAATCTTTAACCAGCCAATAGCAGTCTCCCTGAAACTTTTACCCAATAGACCAAATAGAACAAATCTAATGCCTCTTCCCAAGTCCTTCAACTTCTTGATGCAATCCTTTATTTTCCTTCCAAGCTATGTTTCTTCCAGGTTAAACATTACCAATATCTTGAACTTTTCTTCCTGTCACATGGTTTTGAGTTCCTCTAGTCTCCTGATTTATCTCATTTGAGAAAATTACAATTTATATTTTCCCTAATGTGCAGCAATCTAAAATGAAAACAATGAAATGAAATGAAAAACAAGTGTAGCAATTGCATGGTTCTGACCTCATTGAAGTGTCTATTCAAAAGTCATTATTTCTGCCGAGAGCCTTCCCTAACCCATGATCCAAAACTGTCACTCACAAGCCATCCCTTTATTCTGCTTTGTCACTGCACCTGTCACATTACACATTACTGCGTGACTGTTTACGTGATTATGGCCCGTCTGTCTCACTAGAGTTGAACTTCATTAAACCAAAGACTCAGTCGTAAGGATGTTGGTGTATCCCTAACAGTGGCACATATAAGTGCTCAACTTATATTGTTTGAATAAATGAGCAAACAATTAATTGACCTGCTGAGCTTTTTGTTTCAGAAATTGAAAGCCTTTTAAAAAATACTTGCTGGTGTTAAACCATGATTTCTTAATTCTGAACTCATTCTCTTTCATTTGTTCTGGTTTTAGTAAAATCTATTCAAGTTACCTCAACTAAACAGGTGTTTTAACAGAAGAGCACATGTGCCTAGGAACATAGCTAGTGACCCAGCCATAAAAAGAACAGACACCTTAGCAGAACAGGACCTCATAGCAGAAAACTAGGAAATGAAAAATTAGGCATAAAAAATGGCACTATATCAGAACCACCACCCTGACCCTAACATATCACTATTACTAAAATGTCCTCACTTACTTTCTTTCTGCCTGCTTCCTTCTTCACTTCTTACTTCCTCCCCCATATGTATTCTACGTCCCTATAACTTCAACCCACTCATCTTCTACTTTCATGGCTCCTGCATTGTCCTTCCTCATGGTTTAATTCTTTTATGTGCTCACTCTGTGTGCCTTATGTTCAGTTTTCTTTCCCACTGCTTTTCATTTTCTAATTCAGGTGTCTGGAATCAAAAATCTGATTAACTCAAGAATTTCAGTTGTTGGTAGGTCGGTTTTTGTTCTGACTTTGTTTTTGTTTGTTTGGGTTGGAAAGTACCCATCTGTCCCATAGGTCACTAACCAGCAGAGAGATTGGGGTGCTATTGTGCAAAATAGGGCCCCTTAAACCATTCCCATGGGAAACTGTAGTAAGGCCAGTTTCACTTAGAAGGGACTGTGAGTGCAAGAACCATCTTACATTTTGCAACTTGCCTACTGGAACCCACGCTCTTCTTACACGTGTGCCTGCACATGCAAAGAGAGTGCTTATCTTGCCTGGCCTAAAATCCCAGCTACTCAGGAGGCTGAGGCAGAAGGGTTGCAATTTCGAGGCCAGCCTGGGCAATTCAGCAAAACTCTATAAATAAATAAGTAAGTGGTCAGTAAGTAGGATTTGGGATGTACCTCAGTGGTAGAGTGCTTGGCTAGCGTGTGCAGAGCCCGGGTTCAACCCTTGGCAAAAAAAAAAAAAAAAAAAGAGAGAAATGTTTTTTCTTGTATACACGAGATCCCAAGTTCACAAAATACTGTCCTTCTCAGCAAGCAAAGGAGAGGATGCAGCATGAATATTGAAGAGCCTTTGTAGATACGGTGCTTTCCAGTCTTTCATAATCAGAGCTTAACTCTGTCTACTAATATAATTTAACTGGCCAAATTTATCTGGGTACTACCATTTGCTCAGATTCCACACCCGGCCTGGAGGGATCACAAAGTGTGCTAGCTGTTGGAAGCAAGCTCTTTTTGCATCTAGGTTACAGGTTAAGCCTTGTATTTTCTTCTCTATGTTGAGCCAGGCAATCCTGGCCTGGCATCTGTTTCTCCCTCAGTACATGTTGTATATGGACTTCCATAAGAAATGACAGTGAACTTACCATCAAAGGGCACAAATTCGGAGACCCAAGAGACCACAGGCAATGAATTTGTTAATTCGTTTTGTCACACATACCATCAGGTAGTAGCATTTTATCTTCCACTTGAAGAGGGATTGCTCACTGCCTTCCATCCAGCAACTAAGAATTTTGGAATAGACTGACTCCAAATGTGCCATATTTTATTTAAGATCTGTCTTGGTTTTTTTTGTTTTTGTTTCTGTTTTTTGAGACGGGGTCTCACTATGTAGTCGAGGCTGGTCTTGAACTTACTATATAGCCCAGGATGGCCTTGAACTCCTGCCTTCGCCTCCTGAGTGCTGGGATTACAGGTGTGCACCACCATGCCCAGCTAAGGATATATCTTGGGATACACTATTCCCTAATTTTTATTATATTCCTTGTTTGCACTTTAACTTATTTAATTTCTTCTTGTTAAATTAGACCCTTTCTCAAGGCTGTCAACATCTTGCTTAATATTCCTAAATATCTCTTAAATCAATGCTTCACTTCCTCTACTATTGACTTAGTTCGAATCTTAAGTACCTTTCAGCTTGACTATTATAGTAACATCATAACTAATCTTTCTGGTTTTTATCTCTTCCACAACTAATGCACCTTTCTTCAATTTGCAAAATGCTCTAAAACACAAACTTGATTATATTCTTTTATCTCCTGCCATTTACTCTCTTTCATCTCCCTGAAAGTGCCTCACTTTCTCATGTCTCTATGCTTTTGCGTTTCTCTGTGATTGGAACATTTTCCTATTCTTTTGTCATGAGTCACCTCCTTGATTACTGTTTCTCCCCATAGAAATATTGTTCTGTGGTTTACATTACTTCTGTATCTTATATATTCTTTGAGTATCCATATATCTTGGTATATTAGAATTACTTTTATATATCTAATTGATTGATCACCTATTGCATTCCAAGTTCCTTCAAGATAGAAACTCTCCTATAATCATCTTTCTATTCTGGTTCCTTTCTTACTCTATGTTCAGCAGTGGTTTGTTGAATGGGATTTGAACATTTTTGACCTATAATGAAGTTCCAGATGTCTGTCTACTGTAGTGGTAAATTCCTTTTTCCCTTCTCCTGACACCTGAAAGCAAAGTAAAACAAACTTTTACTTTTTTCCCATTTAGATATTCATTGCTGTTCCTCAATATCTAATTCATCTTTTACTACCTTATTCTCAGCTAGACCCAGCCTTATAGAATTCCTGTTCTGAGTATTTCACAGGCCCTCTAGATTCTGCTTTGTGAATCATCTGGCCAGGAACTAGAAGGCAGAAGTAACTTCCTGAGTACCATTCTCCACGTTAAGTTAGTTCCTTTCTCACAATTACTCCTAATTCTTCAGAGTCCATGGTTAGAGAGTCAGACTTCCATAGGTACCATTACCTTGAACAGTAAGTCCTTGGAAAAGTATTTCAGAGCACTGTCCTTTTCCTGCTGGCAGATTAAGCAGGGAGGTGGGTTGTTGGTCATAATCAGTACGGTCATATCCTGATCAAACTCAGTTACTTTTAACATGAGGCTAGTGATTTTCCTGTTTTGATCCAGGAATTTCTGCAGTCTAGTGGGCTTCAAAGGCTCATAGTACTGGGCCTGGGTGGATAGAAAGGTTTCCGGCAAGACAAAGAGATTAGATCAAGAGAAGACTAGCAAATCAGTTGGCTAATCTTTTGCCTCTGTGGGGTAGAATCAGAGGCTGAGCAGGGACTGGACAAATCTGCTCCAAAATGTGCTGATCCTAGACTCTCAAAAGCTCTCTATCTTCATCTTCCCTCAGGGCATTCATTCCCCACCAAATAACCTAAGAGGCTGGGGAAACACAACCAAAAGTTCCCCACGGTAACAGAAAGAAGATGCTTACTTAACTCTTCCAAAAATAGTGTAACATGGTGCCCAGGCATAGGTAGGGCAAACTGGGAAGTCTTCTGTGGCTCAGCCTGATTGGCCTTGTCTGGACAACTGTCTCTGTAGAGAGGGGAAGCCAGGGACCAAGCTGCCTTAAGGCAGGCAACAAGCTGTTCACTAGCAGGCCCAGCAAGTACCTCCCTATTTACATCTTCCCACTGCCACCGGCCTCTCACCGGCACAGCCGCCTGAGCAGGCAGGCGCTCACAAGCAAAGGAAAGGCAGTCACGAAGCACAGCATGTCACTTAAGGTGTGGGTGGGATGGGGCAGCCCCACTACATTTGCTTTTTTCTCAATAGGAGGATTAGAGAGGAAGGGAGCAGGAGGGAATGAATTATAAATGTTTTCCTGATTATAAACACGTTTTCTCAACTGAGAAAAATATCAGGTGCAAGAATCACTTTCTTCCCAGGCCCTGCTCCCATCTCACCATGACAAACCCCAGAAACTGCCTCTGCCATTGAAGCCAGAGCTGCTCTGCCTCCCTGTCTCGGAGTGGGGACACACTTGGCATTAGGGCGACACTCAGTAGTGAGCCTCTGCACTGCTGCCAAAACTCACCCTTTGAGATCTTGGGGGAATGCTTTTCCACCTACCAAATCTGGATGGGTCGTGTAATATCGGAGGTTCTCTAGGACAAATTTTGATTGGCCAACTGCATCAAAAATCTAAAGACAATAATCACAATTAGTGGTTTCACACTGCACCTATCTTAAATAATATTCCACTCCTCACTTGGGCTCACTAAAAAGGGGTCTCTAATGGATGCTAAGTGAGGAGAACACTGTGCCTTATGTTTTGCACTCTGGGTTTCTGGAACAAGGGTCACAGCAAAGAGAGCTGGGACCTGGGACATCATGAGAGGGAAGCTTATAAACGGAAGTGTGATCCAGGCTTAGGAAATGTCAGGCGACGCTGTTAGGAGGTGAAGTAGACTTGGTCAGCATCAAAGTTTGGATTAAGACAAATCACGGCATGAAATCACACCCCTTTCTCTGCTTTTTCCATCTCTACAGGAGGGAGATCAGGTGGCAGTAGACATGGAGGACAGCCTTTAAGGAGAAAATCAATTATAACAGGGCAATACCCTAAAGGTTGTGGGTGCCAGAGCACCCTAGGTGCAACTCTGCAACTGAGCTTTAAGCAGACATTCTCAGAGAGGAATGGAGAGGAGGAGACAGTGTCTTTTTTTTTTTTTTTTTTTTATACTCGGGTACCGGGAGTCAAACTCAGAACCTCGCGCTTGCAGGCAGGTGCTTATGCTGCTGAGCTATATCACCAGCCGGACAGTGTCTTTTGGATTTTTGAACATCTCTGCAGAATACAGTTCTTCCAGAAATGTTGCAAAAAGTAACTGAATTCTGTTATCACTTCTGCCTGCTACTTTGCATTGTTGCATTAGTGGTAGTGCTGGTTATCTGTAGATTGAGTGTCATGTCTGATATTGGAGGAGCTGAGCCTTTTCCATCCCCTTGCTGCGGCTTCTAACATTGTTGCCTCCCCTCTTGCCTAACCCCAGATTATCTAAGGATAAATCGAAGCAATAAGAACACGGAAGGTTCTGATTTACTTTCCCCTCTAAAATTTACTTTGGGTTTGACATAACCAGAAACCGGCCGGGAGGGAAAGGATCATAATCCTGTGTTTGGATCAGCATCTCTAAAGATGCTATGCCCCCAAAGAAGTGTTATGCCAAGATGGGGTTCAGGAGAAAGAAGATAATCCAATGGAAGGTAAAGAAAGCACGAAGGTGAATGAAGGCAATAGTAAGAATGGGACGGAGCCCTGGGAGAAGAGACGATATGCTTCAGGAGGAAAATGCCAAGTTAGCTGGAAATTCTTAGTTGTTGCAAGAGGACAGGGAAGAAGAACAGCAGAGCCACTCCATACATTCCTTGGGGAGGCTGGGATGAAATATGGGACAAATCCAAAGATACAATCAGTTAATTTTGATTATCTTTTTGAAAACTGAAATCTACTTATTGAAAACAAAAATATATTATGAAAAATCTGGTTCAGAAATATGACATATGTGATATATTACAGTTACTAGGAATCTAAGAAAAATTTTAACTTGGGAGAAAAGTATGAAGACTTTTTCTTTAAACCATTTTTAAAAAATTAATTTTAGAGGGGAAATTCTTTGGGGAAAATGTTTTTTACTCCTGAATTTTTCCGAGGTATTTCCTCTCTGTTTCAAATTTGCTTTCAGCAGTTGACTAAACCCACAAGATTGTCCAAATTGGAATATGTTTTTAGTTTTGTTATGTTGACTTGCATTATTATGGGCTGATGAAGTAAAAGCCTGAAAAGTTCACATGAATATGATAATCCTAGGAAAGCACTCAAGATGCCCAAGGGAGTTTTGCTATAAGAGGTAGCGTTGAAGTCTAAGTAAGATAAGGTTTAGCACTCCCTAAGATAGGGGTACTAGTTCCTAGGTCTCATATCCTGACTTTTTTTTTTTTTTTTGTGGGTACCGGGGGTCGACCTCAGGACCTCGCGCGCCAGCAGGCGCCCGTGCCGCTGAGCGATATCACCGGCCCTTTTTTCGTATGTGGGTTCTGGGAGTCGAACTTGGGCCCTCGTGCTTGCCAGGCAGGCGCGTATACCCTGCTGAGCCATCTCACCCGGCCCCATCGTATCATTATTTTTTTAAAGGTTTTTTTTTTTTTTCATTTTTTTTATTTAGTACATGTTTGAAGTGTATAATGATTATATTCATCATGGGGAATTGATACTTGATTTGTTGCTGCATGTGTCCTTGTCTCTTTTTACTGTGCTTCTGCTTCTCTTTCACAAAACGAGATAAATTAACCTTGTTCTATATATAAATTTTAACCCATTTTTGCTTTCCAGTAGGAAGTTTGTAGACCCCAGCTTATAGAAGACTCCTAAGCAACCCCAAAGCATACAACGAGAAGATTTGCTGTTGTTCTTTCTTACCTCGTCATCATCAGTAACTATTCCTTTGTCAAGTTTAAGAGTGCTGTTTTCTGAGGTTTCATCATTTTGAAACCTAAAAAAGAGGCAGAACATCCAATTGCATCTGCTGACTTAGAGTCCTGGCCCTTCTATATGTCTCAATCTCCCTCAACTAAGTTTAGGGACCTAATTTAGAAGATCACTTAATTGATCACAAATGGAATATGTAGTAAAGAATAGGACTTCAGTGTAAAGGCCTAAACAAGTAGGACCTCTTGGAGATATGCTGACGTCAATGAATTAGTTTATTCTAAAATACAAGTTTTTGGTCAAAGAAGTGCTCTAAATTAGGCTTGGTGGTACTCACCTGTAATCTCAGCACTCTGGGAGGCTGAGACAGGAAGATCACAAATTTGAGCCCAGCCTGGTCAACTTAGTAACTTTAGTGATACCCTGTGGCAAAAATAAAAAATAGAAAAGGGCTGGGGGTTGTAGCGCAGTGTGCAGGCCCTGGGTTCGATCTCCAGTATTGACAAAAGAAATGCTCTAGTAGACTGTGTATTAGAAATTCTTTTGGGCAGTTAGACCCTCATAATATCCTTAAAGACCATCTACTAATTTGAACACATATCTCCCTCCTCTTCCTCCCCATGGAAATGGCCTTTGTCAGTGATTGGCTATAGGATTAGCCAGTGAATCCATGAGAAAGAATATAGTTTATGAGACTTCACAACTAAATTTCCATTATTTATTGACCTTGCTTGGATTACTGGCTATCTCATCTTCCTAACCACACCTAAGATTTCTCTTCCTAGAACTAAGGTAGTAAAAGTGATCATCAATGGTAAATATTTTCATATTCTGGTCTTTCACTTACTTTCCGATCTCCTACCTGATACTGGTTCCCTTTGAAGAAAAAGGAAAGGGGTAGAACCAAGATATTTAATAAGGTATTGGGGATTCCCTGTTTCTTTATAAACCTGCTTACAGCCAGGAACATAGAGAAAAATGTCCATCAGTAAGATTGGGTTAATGATTAAAATAAATGGTCCTCTTCCTCCTTAGAGGATAGTTCTACTTTGGGGTTAAACTAGCTCAAATTTAGAAGAATTCTGCAAGTACCTCAGTTAGACTTCTCTCATTTAAATATGAAGATACCTGAATAAGGACCTAAATAACAAAAGCAGAAATAGCCAAGCTAGGTAGTCAGTAGATCAACTGGCGATAGCATGATATAGATCATTCCAAATCCAAAATCAAATCCCATCCAAGGATGATTAACTTTTATTTATTGCTATCCCTTGCTGGCCATCAGATAACCATTAATTCTAACAAGAGATTGTTTGTTTGCACTGTAAGGCCTTCCCACTAAGTAAGCTATACTCCATTTATTTATTTATTTATTTATTTATTTATTTATATTTTTGAGATATTGTTTCACTAAGTCGTTAGATTTTCCAGGCCAGGCTCAAACTTGTGATCCTCCTGCCTCATCCTTCTGGAGTATTGGGATTACCAGTGTGCAGTACCATGCCAGCCCAGGAATGGGTCTTTAAAACGGCCCCAAGGGGAGCAGGAGACCCTTTGTGGATAAACCAAAATAAATTCATCCCAAATTAACATCTTGAAGTTTGTGCCCCATTGATGTGTCCTATGGCTGTAAATTACCTAATAATTAAAAATATAACATACTCTTTATAGTGCTACCTTTAAAAATGATTTTTTGCTATCTAAAAGGCAACACAATTTCCAGATACTCTTCTTTGAGGCCAATTTAAAGCCTAGAACTACATGAAAAGTACTTCTTTAGCCCAGCAGAGTTCATCTTTACAACTTGGTGCTTCCTTTTTGTCAAAGTTACTCTGCTTGCTGCATGAAACACAGAGCAAGCTCTGGTTTTTGATCTGCAATTAGTCAGTTAAAATATCTTTAGTGAGAATCTACTCTGTGATGAACATTGTTCAGAATGCTTCGGGCTATGAAGCAAGTCAGTATAAAGCAGTATTTATAACTTAGTTGAGCAAACACAACTACATACTTGGCATATTTCTTTGGGCCCATTGCTGTTCACTGCTAACTGTGCAAACCCAAACAGTCTTTCTACATAGTCCACATTCTGCAGAGATTCAGTTCAATCAGTTCTTTCCTCAGCGCACCTTGTATGCCCCTCCTGGCTCTTGATCCTATGTGGGAAACAAGGGAAGACCGATAGATGATAATGTAGATGTAGAAAATGTGAAAAACATACCAGCTCCTCAGGAGGCTCAGGCAGGAGGATCACAAGTTTGAGGCCATCCTGGGCAATTTAACAAGCCCCTGTCTCTCAAATAAATAAATGGATAAATAAATACATTTATCAAAGTGAGTCCGGGGAGCCTACTAGTAGAAGCACTTACCTAGCATACACGAGGCTCTGGGTTTCAATCCTCGGTACTGCCAAAAAGAAGAAAGAAAAGAGAAAGAAAATGCACAAAACATGATGGTCCTTACCCAGAAGAAATAAAGGTTATTTGGCCAATGGGGGTGGGGGTGGGGAGAGGAGGTGATATGAAGCAATAATGATAGCTACGCTTTTATATTCTAAGGAAGTCAGTTCATCTCAATTTCCTCATCTGTAAGTGGAGGGCATTTACCAAATGACTGAGAGGTGACATTCTAATTCCAGGATAGTAGTAATATTTACCTGTGTGAAGATCTGAAATAAAATTAATTCACATGTATCAGTAGTGGGATAAAGTTGGAGGAAATGCCTTCTTTGTTACCTTGCAACAAACCACATGTATCCTCAGATTAGTCTGGAGGATTTTGAAAAAGTGTGTGTGGTGTGTGAGTGCTGGGGCTGGGCACTAGGGGTTGCTATGCTTTTTGATATAGATTAGAAGTGGGAGAACTGGTCAACAATGTAGAACTCACCATTGAAAGAAATGAGAGGTCAGTGAGGCTTGGGGAAAAGGTTACCTAAAGGATGTGGGCCTTGAGCTGGGCCTTGCAGGATTGGTGTGAAGTAGCTTAAGTGGAAAGCTAATTGTTGCTGTTTCAAGTACTCAGAAATAAAGACAGGTGGGAAGGATGGGATTTCATCACGGGAGTCTTGAAGAATAAGTAAAACTTCAGTAAGACCTATTAGCCCAAGTTCCTGTAGAGACTGAAGATCTAGAAAGACAGTTAATGTTTGTGTTGGTAAGTAATTTTTTAAGGATTTGGGTCTAGTTTTATTGTCTAGACCCCTAAACCTTAAAGATGATTGTGCAGAGTTTATGATTAAACTAAACCAAACCCTGAAATTTTCCTTCCAGGGAAATAGACTAATAAGCTCTTCATCTTTTTCTCACCTTTAGCTCTTCTGGAATTGTAAGTCCAGTTCAAGTATATATTGAAGTAAAAGAAGGAGCTATCAGATTGGAAGTTACAAGGCTTGTGTTGCTTGTGTGCAGCACAGGCTGTGGGAAAAATCACACAAACACAAAAAGTACATTTAAAATAAAAATAAAAAGATCTAGCTGAGAGTAGGGGGCACATAGCTATATACCCTCAGCTACTTGAGAAGCTAACACAGCAGGATCATTTGAACCCAGCGGTTTGGGGCTAGCCTGGGCAACATAGCAAGACCCCATCTGGAAGAAGAAGGAAGAGAAGCAAGAGAAGGAGAGGGAAGGGGAACGGGGAGGGGAAAGAGGAGGAGAAAGAAGAAGAGGGGAGAAAGGGGTAGAGGGGGAGAAAGGAAGAATGAAGAAAAAGAGGAGGAGGAGCAAGGAAGAAAGAATGAAGAATGAGGAGGAGGAGGAATGCAGGAAGAATGAAGAAAAAGAGGAGGAGAACGAGAAAGAAGTAGAAAGCACATTCTCCTCAAATTGAAGCTGAAAACATTTAAAGGAAAGTCATTCCTGGATTTCAGTCTCCTAGTTCCTTGGGGTGTAGCATTGCTACTGTTTGAGTCAGGCTAATTTTTAAAGTTTTGAAAAGAACAATCCATTCCAGGGTGAGTCATCCCTCTCAACTTTGCTTCTCTCTCATTGACTTCAACAAACAAAAAGAGCATCTCCCTAAAATTAGCTGCGCCTCCAATTTTCTGTTCAGTGAAGGAAACTTTGATAGAAAAATCCTATCTGGAATCTTAACTTCCCTCTATCCATGCATCTATTTGTGTTATTTCCTTAACTTCCCTCTATCCATGCATCTATTTGTGTTATTTCTAGACCTTAAAAATTCTAGTTTTGGTTTTATGCTTGGGAGAGCGTTTTATTAACTTTTTAATAATGTTTGTTTGTTAGGCTTTATTTTTTATTTTATTTAATTTTTTTTATTTTTAAAGAGAAAATAAGATTGACATAGCAATGAAACTGAGTTTCAAAACAGGTTAGTAGGATGGTTACAATAGTTGATACATTGTGTATTGTTGTCTTCCTAGTACTTATTCAGAGTACAAAATATAGGCATGATATCTTGTCCAAACAATATTAGCACAAACCTTTCTTTTCAATGAACTAAGAGAAACTAGCTGTATAACTATCTTAACTATCTTGTGTATACATACATTTTTTTCTATTTCCCTTTCTTCCTTTCCCCTTTCCCCCATCACAGTTTGTCTTTTCTTTTGAACAGATTCTTCCCAATTGACAATATCTATCGTACATTTCAAATCTTATTTACTCATTCAGTTTCTCACACTAGTGAGACAATATGATGTTTACACATGTGGGTCTGATTTATTTCATTTATGAGTATGGTCTTGAGTTACTGGGGCAGGAAACACAGCTGTGAGCATGAGCATATTAGAAAGACACATTTTGAGCAAATTTCAGATTCAATGGCATTTTATTAATGACCAAAAGAGACATGGAACGTATATGTTTCATGTGATCAGTTTTACCTATAAAGTAGATTTCCTAAGAGGTATAGGATTATGTACTGGGCAGGCTACTAGTTTTGGATATTTTCAAATAGATGAAAATGAAATATTTGTTTGATACAATTGTGTGTGTGCTTTAATGTGAAAGTGAGTGAATAAGAGTGGAGAAAGAAATCTTCAGGTTGAACCCCTGTATAATTATTAACTTTATACTTGGACAGAACAGATTTGAGTTAGTAGGATTCTCATGTATCTCCATGCAGCTTTCTCATTAGTCCTCATTTCTTGGAGGGATCACTGGTGGTTGTAGGGTTTTTTAGACGTGAAAGCAAAACGAAGCGAAATGATCACTACCGGTGTCAGTTATACTCTGTGTTGCATCACTGCTCCTCAAGAATTTATACTAACAACTTTCCTAGAAGGGTGGGTAGACAAAGACACATCATTCTTGACTCTTGAGCTAAACACATCATTAGCAATACTTTTCCAAAATGCATCAGGTGACCTTAATCAATATCCCTGCCTCCAGCTAAGGTGTGTTCAACAAAGACAGGCGGTCGTTTAGCAAATTGTCTCTTCATGCCATTTTCCCAGATGCACTTAATTTTTTTTATCATTTTGATCATTCTATAAATTAAATTCATTAATCTTAAATGTTCAAAACTTACTGTGGTTTGTTTGATATTACTGATTGGCAGATAATAATTCTTTGTCGATATTAAAATCTCTTCCCTTGTGAGTTCTTATTGCTTTTATGCACAGAGAGTGTTACCCTATTCAGAGAAGAGGATAGTGAAGATCTTATACATGATATTTTAAAATTTTGATTAAAAATACCTCTAAAATAAATAATTTATTATAATGAGTGTAAGGAATAGTATTATAGTTTACATATTTTAAAATGTTACCTAAATAATTGTCATAGGTTTATTTATGAATATTGTACCATTTTCACTGACATTATGTTAATAAACTCTTATTAAATATTAAGTTCTTTTATATTAAAAAAAAGAAAGAAGTAGAAAAAAGGAGAAAGAAATAAAAGAAAGAGAGAGAAATAAAAGGGGAAAGAATCTAGTGCATGATACCTTTAAGGACATCAGGAAATCTCCGGGAAGAAAGTGAAATTCCTCGATGTGGAAACTTTCCACTTTGAAAATATCTTAATTACTCTCTTCTGGATTCTGGAGGAGACAAGGAATTTGTGATGAACAGACAATCTAGAATGCTGAGGTGTTCCATATTGAAGCAGAGGACGAAAAGGACAAAGACGTAATTACAGTCTACTCTTAGGCACTCAAATTTTTAACCTATGACTCCTCCCCCCACACGCACACATTTACCTCTTCAATATCTCTTAATCAGTCTCTGCTTCAGTCAGTATTTTCATCCCATTCCTCGAAGTACGGTTCAAAGACAGTGAACATTTCTCTTTTACTCCCCGTGCTTAAAACACTGCGTAACTATTTGAATCTTCTTTCTTTTAGGTTACTACTCAAGTCTTTCTTCTTAACACAAACCTTTCCAGATCAATACCAAACTTGAGCCTACAGGCATTGTTTTTAAGTGAATGTGATTATATGGTATCTTGTATTTTCATTTATACTTTTCTTATATGCAGGTTTTGTCTGCTTGCTAAGTGGTCAGCTCCTTAAATACGGAAATGTGAATTTATGCATATTTGCATCCCCACAGAGTTTTGTACATTGAATATTCAAAATCAGTATTCGTTTATTTCAGTATATTTACTGGACATTTGTCATGTGTTACACACCATCCTAGTGATGGGAACCAAACATAGCTCAGATGTAATCCTTCACCTTAGCCTGGGGCGTCATGGTAAATATTTTTAAAAGGAGCGTTAAAATGGGCATATAATGCCCACATTTATTCTGTAGGAGTATTTCTTTCTTTCTTTTTTTTTTTTTGTGGGTACCAGGGGTCGATCTCAGGACCTCGCGCGCCAGCAGGCACCTGTGCCTCTGAGTGATATCACCTTTCTTCGTACGGGGGTTCGGGGAGTCAAACTCAGGCCCTTGCACTTGCCAGGCAGGTGCTTATACCGCTGAGCCATCTCACCAGCCCAGGAGTATTTATTTCTATTGATGAATTATTTATTTTAATTTTATGAGTTTTATTATACTCTACAATGTATACTTAAGAAAATAAAATATCAATAAAATAAAATATTAAAATTTGAATACATAATGAGTGTTTAGAATAAACATCACCATTTGCAACATCAACTGTTTACTTGCTTACTAAATCTAAAAAATAACAACAGAAATAAATTTGTATGTGAACTACAATGAATATATAAATAAAACTCTACCACAGAAATAATCTTTACTTCAATCTTTACACCTAAGGCAGTCTTCACACACGAAAACAGCATTTCCATACACAAGTATCACTTATACTGCTAGCACATTGTGGTTTGTTTTCCTGTCTTTTTTGGTAAGACATACTTGACATCTTGCTGGTCTTTCTGTTTTCTTAGGAGGTTCTTGTGATGTTTCACCTGTCTGTTCACCTGTCTACTCCAGAATTCTTTTGTGGAATTCCTTGGGCAGATACATATTGTTCTTCCTCTGTTGTAATTGGTCATTTATCAATTCTAGGCCCAATCCTAAGAACATTTCTCCATGATATTTTGTGCTTGTTATTTTCTTTGTAAACTATGAAACTATTATGCCTGACATGTTTAGGATTGAGTAAAACAGAACCAATGGCCAACACTTTGTTTTTTGGGTGACATCACAGTTGCTGCATAATTTGTCAACAACATTTAGTCTATCTTTCATTTTGTTGTAAAATGTGACCATTTGTGCCTTCATTTGTATTGAGGATTCATTATCAATCTTTTTTTTGGGACAGGATCTTGCTACATAGTCCAGGCTAGCCTAGAACTCACTATGTAGCACAGGCTGACGTTGAACTTACAGGATTCTCCTGCCTCAGCCTCCCGAGTGCTGGGATTATTGGCATGTACTGGCATGTACTGGCATGTACCACCATGCCACTATTAATCTTATCATTATGGTGTAATGTTGACAGTATCAATACTACTTTGTTTTTCTTCATCATATACAAGGCCAATGTTATGTCTTTCTGAAATCCAAAGCTTGTACTATACATTTCTCTATTGTGAATGTGCAACATTTTGGGGGTAATCTCCACTTTGTTCTTGCAAATAGTTCCTGTGCTGGTCAAATGGTATTGACCATTTGGAAATGTAACTTCAATGGGTAACTAGTGAACCAATTGTCGAATGTGACATTTTGGTTACTTTTTGAAATAGGTGCAACAAGTCTGTTCACAATGTCATATGGTTTATTACTGCATGAATAAAGATCTGGTGGCTGAGTTCCAGGATAAATTTCTGAATCCAAGGTGTAAAATGTCTTCACATCTACCAGGGCATATATTTTTATACCATATTTAGAAGGTTTATTTGGCATATATTGCAGAAAGCTACAACAACCATGAAACAATGTGAGTTGTTTGTCAATTGTCATGTATTTGGATGGTGTATAAACTGCTTGACAGTTCGAAACAAACCTTTCAAAAAATGAGTGAATAGCAGCCAAATTGTCAGATTATTTTTTCTTTTTCATTTTTGTCAGGTCTTTTTGTCATCAAAACATAGGCAATTTTGAAGGAAACCAAATCTTTTGAGTGTCATTATTGTTCTAAAAATTTCAACATCACATCTATCACTTCTCCATAAATCCTTTAGATTCTGATGATTAAAATGAAAGCTATGAAAGCTTTTAGTTTAGATAGTGAGGTGTCATGATAATATATTCTGAGTATTGTGATTGATGCATATAGCACATTTTACTTGTACTTCATTGTTAGTATATTTCACAACATCTTGTAGCATGTAGTCCATTACAACCAATTTTCAACACTGAATTGCAACGTTGGTATTCTGTCCGATAGGTTTTACCCTTGGAAAGAACCTAATAACATTTTCCAACCTAGTTCTAATGTTGGATCATTCAGTTATACATGACAATTTTGTAGAATTTTGACTGGTCAAATATTTATTTACATTACTGTTTCTTTCTTCATCTGAATCAAGGTCCTCATTCTGTACTTCTCTATCTGTCATATCTTGCTCCATCTCACTGTCACAACTTCTTTGGCTTACATGATCCAAGTCATCATTGGTAGGTGAGTCACCTGACAAGTCACTTTCAACTACTTCCCAAAGTTATAAAAGCAGATTTTCATGTAACATTGTACTGCATTGGGCTAATTCTACAAAAGAATCAAAAGAAAACATTTAATAAAACAAATTTTAAATACACAACAATGTAACAGTGCATAAAGTGGGTAAAAACTTACCTGTTGATACTTCGAGACACGTGTATACATACTGCCATTTATCTACCAGTGGGTGGACACAAAGATTGCTTCCTGTATTTCCCGAGTGTGGCTACTGAGATGCACAGCCAGCTACCATTACACTAAAGTAAATATTTACATTAGAAAAGTATGGTGTGGGCCTCTGCTACCCAATTTGAGGAACTGGGGGGAGCTCGAAGTTTATCAAGGAAAAGTGACAAGGAAAGTATGGATTGCAAAATAGTTTGCTGACTATGTTAAAGACAAGTTCAGGATGCTATGGGAGAGGAGAAGAGCACTTAATTCAGATTGAGAAGAGCCCAGGAGCAACTTGGAACTAACATCTAAAATGAGCCTGGAGGGCCAGTGAGATAGCTCAGCGGCATAAGCACCTGCCTGGCAAGCGCGAGGTCCTGAGTTCAACTTCTGGTACTCACATATGAAAAAAGGGCTGGTGATATCGCTCAGTGGCACGGGCGCCTGCTGGAGTGCCAGGTCCTGAGTTTGAGCCCTGGTACCTACCCAAAAAATAAATAAATAAATAAAATAAAATGAGCCTGGAAAGCTATGAGTTAAGTAGGTGAGGAGAAGAGAAAATGGACATCTGAGAGAGAGGAACATTTGAAAGAGCACAAGCAAAAACATGAGACTACAACAAAGCATGGCTTGTTTAGGAGAATTGAAATAATTGCACTATGTCTGGAACGTGAGATTTAGGAGAGAGGTAGCAAGAGGTGTGACTAGCAAGGTAGACCAGATCCAAATCCTAAAATGAAGTCCCTCAGAGAAAGTTTGTAGATTGGTCTGCATGATGAAGAGCTATCAAGGGATTTTAAGTAAGGACATGCATTGAATCATACTTTTTTATAACTATGAAAATAGCAAGATGAACTACAGAATGGAAAGACACAAGAAAAACAGATTAAAAAAGAGAATGGAAGGGAAAGAATGGAAACAAAGGTTTTGTAAATGGGAAGGGGAAAAAGGGTTGAAGGGAGGAGAAGGGAATTGGGAAAAAAAGGAAAAATTAAGATATATTATGTACAGGTACAAATTTCCTATGATGAATGTGATCATTATGTATGGCAAATATGTACTAATAAAAAATAATTACAGGTAGGAAAGATGCAAAGACACAAGCTTAAATAATATTGCATGGTTTCTCTTATACGAGAAATCCAAAGTATAAATAATTTAAAGAGCAAAATTAAAGATAGGTAATAGGAAACAGGGAGACAGATCTTTTGCAGATGGAAAGAAGGGAAGGAGGAAGAAGAAGAGGGGAAGGGGAAGTAAAAAGAATTAAGATGTGCTATGTACATGTACCAACTCCCCGTAATGAATGTAATCACTGTGTATTACAAACATGTACTAATAAATATTAAAACAATTTTTTAGAAACCTACTCAAAGAGGCAAAGACAAGAATACTATGGCAGTCCCGGGGAGGCTGCTGAGAAATGAAAAGGTCTGTAGTTACAGATGAGTTTCATTCACCCCTGTGTCCTGGCTCTGGATGACATATACTCTGCCAGGAATTTGAAAGTCTGATAAAGACACAGAGATAAAACGTGATTGCATCTGCTCAGAGCTACTCCAGATCTAGCCTTCACTGCAGGATGGTTATTCAGATTTCTCTTCAATTCTCTGAGCTTCCTCAATATTATTACAAATAAATCCCTCCTTTTTACCTAAATTAATTAGAGTTTGTTTCTGGGGTTTTCAACCAAAAGCACTTAAGTTGATGCTGTATAGGCTATAAGGCAAGGTAGTCATAGTGAAGAGAAAGGAAAGATGTCAGGAAGGCAGAATTAATAGGACTTGGTAACCAATTGGATCCATGGGATAATGAATATATCACACTTCAGATTCATTAGTGAGTAAATGGAGAAGCAATTTATCAACTTAGAGATGAAGGAGATGGAGCAAGTTTGGGAAATAAATGATAAATTTTGGTTTTGGTCAGTTGAATGTGAGGGACAGGTGGGAACATTGAGTAGTGAGTGAGTGGTTTAAAAGATGAGTCTGGAGCTCAGGAGAGACAGGTTTGGTGCTGTAGATTGAATGCTTATGTCTCCCTCAGATTCATATGTTAAAGCCTAATCCCTAGTACAAAGGTATTAGGAGGTGGACCCTTTGGGAAGTGATTAGTGCCCTTCTAAAAGAGAACCCTGAAGAGTGTCTTGGTCCCTTCTGCCATGAGATCACAGTGAAAGACATAATCTCTGAGCCAGGGGGTGGGGTCTCACTAGATCTAGAATCTGACAGCACCTTGCTCTTGGACTTCCAGCCCCCAAAGCTGAGAGAAGTACATTTCTGTTGATAATAAGCCACCTGGTTTATGGTATTTTGTTATAGCAACCTTGCCTAAGACATTTGGGATAGAGTTCCACATCTAGGAGCCAAGCCCAAGTATATGTGCTAGTTGACGCTACTGGAATAGATGCGATCAAAGAGAGAAAATTGTGGGCTGAAGAGAGACGAAGGAATAGAACAAAGCCCTGGACTATGCAAATGTGGGAGGAAGAGCATTGTAAGTGGATGGTGTAAAGAACACTGAAGAGGAGAGGCCAGAGGTTGAAGGAGAACCAGGAGAATTGGCCAAATCATAGGTGGGAGGAGATAATGTCATAGAAAAGGAAACAAAATCTCCAGCTTATAGCAACATTTGGACTGCTACTTCTAGAACTATAGAAGAGAATTAAAGCTCACAAAAATGACCAAAAGCTTAAGAAACTAACCAGTGTTGCCAATTGTAAAGCAGATAAAAGACTTATAGATTGAAAAATCCTATTAGGTTTGAGCTCACGGAAGAGCCACATCAGACCCACTGATTGTCTTCATCTTCAGAGACATAGGGGCTACATCAACCAAAATTCAGGGTGGTCATCCCTTTCTACAACTAAAGCCTTGTATAAGAACAGCTCCTCCTCATGCTTTTCCACATTCAGATGGAGACATCATCTCACAGGAGACAACTGGGCAGGAAGAATGGGGTCCTAGGGGTGGTATAATCTAGAAGATAAGACCTCAGGAGCAAGGAGCAGGAGGTGAAGGCACAAGGCAGGAAGAACTCTTGAGAGAACCATATCCTTCCTCTTCTTCCACTTCTAGCTGTTTATAAGATAGAAAATTCTACCCTTTTGTAAGTATTGGTGTGCAAAGTCAGAGAGAAAAGAAGCATCCACCCTTCTTTTTTTCTGCCATGAAGAAATGGTGATATATAATGCTGCGCCAGAGTATCTCATCCAATTATTTGGCTCTTTCTTTATTAAACAGGAACCAACAATACATGAAGCTCTGCTTTTGTTAGGGAGAGGCCTTTTATTATTGACAAGGTAAGTCTTTCCAGTCCAGGGAGATGTATTAAGAAGCCCAGTTTATTTAAATTTTTTTTTCAATCAGATTTTATTGGTACATTTTATTTTATTTTATTTTTACATTCTGGTTCTCATTTTACTTTTGTTAGAGGTAGGTCATGAATGTTGATTTCATTCAGGAAGTGGAAAGTTTACAAAGTACCTGGTGAAGGAAAATTAGGCCTTGATCCTGGCCTCTTTCATTTTGCGTATTTCTTTTTTAATTAAATTTTTTTTATTTTATTTTAAAGAGAAGAAAAATAGAAATAAAATAAAACAGAGTTTTAAGGGAAAAAATATATGTGTATATACACAAGGTAGTTAAGATAGCTATACAACTAGTTTCTCTTAGCTCATTGAAAAGAACATTATTTCATGCCTGTATCTTGTACTCTGAGTAACTACTATGAAGATAACAATGAGCAATGTATTAATTATTGTTACTCTCTTATTAGCCTGATTTGAAACTCTGTTTCATTGGTACATTGTAGATATGCATAAT
This sequence comes from Erethizon dorsatum, assembly GCA_028451465.1. Classification (NCBI taxonomy): domain Eukaryota; kingdom Metazoa; phylum Chordata; class Mammalia; order Rodentia; family Erethizontidae; genus Erethizon; species Erethizon dorsatum. The sequence continues at coordinate 70,978,628 of CM051835.1, forward strand.
GATCACATTCATCATAGAGAATTTGTATGGCTATCGCAAAGAGAAACACCGAAACAACACCCATTATTTGGAGGCAGATTTATTTAACTTTAGATGGGCACTGATTAGGAATCAACTGTTCCTCAAAATGTCAGGCCTCGAAGGCCCAGGGAGGGAGGTTTTTATGGGGTTGCATAGGGGGGTGGGTGGGTACAGAGGTAGAGTGCTTGGCTGTCTTTGATTGGTTCTTATGATACGCATCATAATGAAAAGCTATGCATCACAGTGACCAGCAGTTTCTAAGAGACAGAAGCAACCAGAACTGCAATAGGAACTGTCACCTGGGCAACTGAAGTATACTGGCTGGGGGGGGCATTTTCTGCTATGGTACCTGTACATGATGTAATTTGATTCTTTTTTTCTTCATTCCCCTACCCTCCCTTCAACATCTCCTCCCTTCCCCATTGACAAAAGCTTTGTTTCCATTTTTTCCTTTTCTCACATTTTTTTACTTTTCCCTTCTTTCCTTTCCCTCTCCCCGCTTCCTTTTTCCCCCACACCATTTGAAAAATTTCTTCCTATTTTGCAATATCTAATATACATTTTGGTCCTTATTTACACTTTTGGTTTCTCACACCAGAGACACACTGTGGTATTTACACACATGTGTCCAATTTATTTCACCTGAGTATGGTCTCAAGGTGCATCCATTTACCTAAGAATGTCTCAAAAGAAGCCCAGTTTATATTCAGTACAAACAGACTTCTAGCAAAACAAGCAAACAAACAAACAAGCACCAGAACCAATATTTTGAACTCACCTGATTCCTGGATATGTTTATTTGCTTCAGAATTTGAATGGGGAAGAGATGTGACTGTGGCTGCAGTGAACTCTACAACTGCAGTTTAAAGTTCTGCATTGGTTCAGATACTGCAGAACCAAGAACTAGAAGTTTAAGAAAGTTATTTCCTTAGTAAAGCAAAAATGAAAACCTTCTAGAAACTGAGAACTGGGCAGGGAGCTTTGCCTAACAACTTACCTTCCACCCTAGAGCCAGGGTTTATAAATCAATTTACCCTGTTAACCAACACCAAATCTGAATTAGCATTATGCAGTAATAAATGAATGGGAAATGATTTTCAGAGCGAATGCATTTTATGAGGCAATAAATACAGCAGCAATGATCTGTTCTGGCATAGATGGGAAGCTAAGAAAGACTAGCAGAAATGAGGAAATAGAGATCAAGCAGGAGATTGGTAATAGTAGGGGATCTGGGAATCAAGGCCATGAAATATGTTGCATATATATTTTTATATGGGAAATCTGGGGCTGGGGGCATACCTCAGTGAGAGAATACTTGCCTAGCATGCCCTGGGTTTAATTTCTAGAATGAGAAAAAGAAGAAAAAAAAAGAAAAGAAAAAAAGAAAGAAAGAAAAAGAAAGAAAGAGAGAGAGAGAAAGAAAGAAAGAAAGAAAAAGAGAAAGAAAGAAAGAAAGAAAGAAAGAAAGAAAGAAAGAAAGAAAGAAAGAAAGAAAGAAAGAAGCTACTTACAAGAGAGAGTGGAAGCTATCTGTCCTTACAGTACTTCCCTTCAATTTAGCATTGAAGTGGCAGGGATATAGGGGCCAAAGGAGAAACAAACAGGGACAAAATGAAATAAAATTAAATATACAAAATATATGGTAAGGAATAGAAGGTGGTCTCAGGAAAAGTCTTGGGGCTAGAAATGCCTACCAGGGCAAATTTCTGTTTCAAATACAGCAGGAGGGTATATGAAGGAACAGAGGATATACTTTCCCGATCAAGGCACCTCCCAACCCTCTGCTATTCTTGTCTTCCTAGAGGGTTTCCCTTAACCTAATTTAAGGGAACCCGAGAAGGAAGTAGTAGATTCTTAGTTTTAAGTCCAAGCATCGTAGACTCAATTGTACTCTAGAATAATTCAGGAAATACATGTGATCGGTTCCCATATTTACGTCCCAGAAAGCAGACGAATTGTTAATCTTACAGATTTCTACCCTGATGTGGGAGACATAGTGTCACAACTGAGTTACCACTGAGTGTCATAATTGGGTCCACCCACAAAAGGTGGACTCTAGGAGACAAGCACAAATTTATTGGCATCTCAGTGAGATTGCAACCTAGAAGCTTCCATCCACCTCTTACTTTTTGAAGGTTCTTGGTTCAAAATAACTCCAGGCTCTTCCTGATTTGATAGTCAGCCATAGTGATGTAGGATAATACATAATTGAACCAAACTATATATAACTTATATTCCATACATTGAATCTTCATACCAACCATATACTGAATGTTATTACTGGAAAAGCTCTAAAAACATCAGTGTTAGTTGACTTAGGGTGATGGGGATGGGGCTCATGAGGAACTTTCTTCTTTGTCACTTTCTCTCTTGGCTTTCTCTGATTCATATTTCTCTTGGGCTTTCTTTTCTTTTCTGAGGAGATGTCTAGACACTAAAAGTTCATATAAATGCGTTTGCCTTACTCTTCTATTCTGACTATGGTCTTCTATCCTCTCTGTTCTCCTTTTCTTCATATGTCAGGGCAATCCAGAAATTGGGGTTTGAATTTAGACTTCAGGAAGACCTGCTTGGTCTCTGTTTCTTGTGACTAGCCTCCTGTGCTACTTATTTAGCCATCACCCCTCAGCTCCATGCCCTTCATGTTAAACTCTGAGATTGAACTGCATTTTCCACATTCTCTTGTCCAATTTTTAGGTTCTGCTAAAAGGAGGGACTACCAGAAAACCGGAGTATAGAAAGAAGAAAAATTTTCTTTCTGTTTTCCAGTTCTTGTCAGCATCTCTCTGGCAAAAGCAGTTGGCTCATTCACAATTCTCTCAGTGTTTTGAGTATTGATAAATGGTCTTTTCTGTCAGTTTGCTTTTTGCCATTCTGTTCAGCAAGGGTTGTAGGCCAGGACTTTAAGCTCCCAAATCCTCCAACTCATATTCATTCATTCATTCAACAAATATTTACTGAACACCTAGCATAGACCACAGTCTCTTGCAAGTTCCAAGGATACAACAATAAACAAAAGACAAGAATCTCCATTCTGAGTGGTGCCATGTGCAATTTTAGTCTATACCTGCTTTTGGTTATCCAATAGGCATCTCAGACCTGACATGTTTAAAATTATTCTTGATTCTCCCTCCCCTTCAAAGCTATTCCTCCCTTAGTCTCACCCATCTTGCTAGATGGCATTGTCATTCATTCTGTTATCTAGCTAAAAGTAATTCTGGAGTTATTCTTGATTTCTCTCATTCCCTCACACCACACAGCCAATCTTTCCATTTTAAGTCCTATTGATTCTATCTTCAGACGTATCCCAAATTGAAAATCAGGGTGCTTTTCAACCATCCTGGGTCCAATCCAAAGCTCCATTTCACTTTGGGCTGCTTACACATAGTTGTAGCTTTCCTTGGCTTGAATCTCTTTAGTGGGAGGGATTGAACCCACGGCCTTCCCACTGAACTACATCCCTAGCCCTTTTTATTTTTATTTTTAAATTTTGAAACAGGATCTCACTAAGTCATTAAACTGCCCAGGTTGGACTCAAACTTGTCATCCTCCTGCCTCCGCCTCCCAGGCATGTGCAGTCATGCCCAGCTATAGATTGTTTTTATTGTAAAAGAATCATACAGTTTTCTTACTCAAAATCTGCTAATATCTTCCTATTGTTTTGGGAATAAAATTCAGACTGCTTGCCGTATTGTGTAAGAGCCCATGCAGGTCTCCCTGGCCTCCCTAGCTTCATCTCCTCCTAGACTTCTATCATGTCAGCTGCTCTTGCCATCTTGGGCTTCTTGCTAGTCTTTGAACGTGCCAAGGTCATTTTCTTCTAGAGCTTTCTTTAATTCTATTCTCAAGAACTTTGTATGGCTTACTCCCTTACTTCATTCATTTTCTGTTCAAGTATTCCTTTTAAGAAACGCCTTCTGAGGGGCCGGTGAGATGGCTCAGCGGCGTAAGCGCCTGCCCGGCAAGCGCGAGGGCCCGAGTTCAACTCCCGGAACCCACATACGAAAAAGGGGCCGGTGATATCGCTCAGCGGCACGGGCACCTGCTGGCGCGCGAGGTCCTGAGGTCGACCCCCCGGTACCCACATAAAAAAAAAAAAAAAAAGAAACGCCTTCTGAATGGATACTCTCTCCCAATCATGTTCTCTTTATTATGTTCTCTTAATTATGCTTTATTATTCTTCAAAGCCCTTAGATTTATTCCTTATGTATTTGTCACTTCTTATCCATTTCCTTCACAAAATTATGCTCTCTAATATGGCAAACTCTTTGGTTCACACTAATCCCCAGTGTGTATGGCAGTAGTACTTGGCACACAGTAGGCACTTTGGAATGTTTTGAGATTGAATGACTGAAAACTCAACTGAAATGTTCCATGTAGGCCAAGTGAGAATTTGGTTTTTATTTATTAGTGTGAGGAATTTTTAGTATGCGATAGTCATTCCAAATTTCTTCTTTTTTATACAATTCTGAAAGAAGAAATACTAGATTCAAGGAAAAATCAGATGGAACCAATATCAAGGGATTTTATGGCGCATCTACAGCCTGTCCAAAGCATTTTCCTACCTGTCCACTCACTGCTCTATGCTCTTATTTGGTCCTAGTGTGTCCATTAATTATGATTTAATTTCATTTGTAGATATCATAGCAATGGATAGATGCAGATAAAGAGGTGTCTACTTACAAGAAGAGTAAAACAATCCCAACGTCTAAAAAATCTACAGAAAGCCAGCATCCATTATGTCTTTAGTTATGGAGTTAGGCTGGTGTGGAAGTAGTGGGAGCGTCTTGATCAGCAGGCAGGGCCAACTACTGGGCGGTTCAAATGAACAAAGAAGTATGACTTGAGAATATTAGCCTTAGAAAAGACAGAAGGCAAACTAAGGATATATCAGCAGATGAATAAAGAAAGACTGATTCTTGGGGAAGACATGAGATCTGAAATGCCTATTAGTCTTAGTCATGTAAGAGTCATATAAAAGAAGGGTGTCCCTCTGATTTTATATATGGACCTGATTGCTTTTACATTTGAAGACTAGGCTAGGAATGGTTTGGGGAGATGTTTTGGATGATAGTGGATTCCAAGGAGTTTTAATGGAGGAGGAAAGAAATGATATACCAGGGAACAATTTGGAATTATACCCCAAGAGGGAACTGGATCCGGGAAACTATTGAAAGTCGCCCTCTGATGGTGACAGGTAGAAACTCCTCAGTAAAGAGCAACTGGGGGACTTTCTTTTGATGACAGAGACAACTGCCCAAGATAGTTACAGAAAATGTAGACAGGTTTAAGAGGAAAAGACTCCCAAATTAACCAGAGGCTATGTCAGGCATTCTTCTGTGTGTGTGTGACATGGTTTTTGCAGGTGGGGAGGCATGATGAGCATGTGCCCTGAGGAACACATTAGGCTATTGTGCGAGGACAGGACAGGACTCTAAGGAAAGGCGATCTGACACAAAAGGGCTGACAAAAATCACAGAATGAGTCTAGGGCACCATGGGCAAATGGACCAATACTTCCTCATCTTCACCCGAAATGAACTTTGTAAATATTACATGCTGAAGCTTTAAAGGTAATAACTAGAGGAATGTATGACTATTTCCCATAGAATATTCTGCTTTTTAATCCAGTGAATATTTCCTTGCTTTTAAATACTCATTTTATAGAAGTTCATCTCTCAGTACAGGGTTTTTCATCTGTTGCCTAAGAAAAATTGGTATCCATGGCCCCAAAACTCAATACAACTTTAAAAATATGTATTTTAAAGATGTGCAAATAATAATTTGGTTCACATCCTAAGTACAATTAGCATAATGTGCAGATCATATGTAGTCAGTTTATAAAGCACACGTATTGACAAAGGGATATGAATTTCAGATGTTACTGATGCTGAGAGGCCAAATGATTGCATCAAATAAACATTTATTTATTTATTTATTTATTGAGATGGGGTCTTGTTATGTAGTTCAGGCTGGCCTTGAACTTACAGCAATCATCCTGCTCAGCCTCCTGAGTGCTGGGACTAGAGGCATGCACCCCCATGCCTGGCCTAAACATTTTCTTAGTAATTACATTATTTCTGATTTGAATACAATTTTAAAGTATTTTCTTTCTAATACAATTTGTTAATGATACTTAGATGTTTTAGTTATGCTTTAGAAGTTTGATGGGAGGATTTTTGTTGACATATAACTCATTATAATGTTTTCTACTTAAAATGATAGAAAATAGACTTAGCATTTTTATACACAATATCTATCTTTCAGGAAAGGATTATTGATTTAAGTGGGAGCTGCCCCACTTGATTTTCAAGTAAATAGAAGGAATAAATAAAAATGATGCAGTATACAAGGTGTGATCAAAATTACAGTAAATGTTAAAATTTTATTTCAGTAAGAGATATATTACTATTAATTCCCCTCAAAATACTCCCCCTGACTTCAGACATATTTATCTCATTGTTCTTGCTACTTTTTGAAGCAGTTCTGGAAATCCTCTTTCATGAGTATCTTTATAAGATGTGATCAAAAATACAGTGAATGCCATCTACTGCTGCTGAGTGCCATCTAATGGAAAGGCAGACTTGTAAAAACAATTACAGTGTGTCCTCATCCACTTTATTCACTGGATCTGGCACCATGCAACTTTTGGTTGTACCCAAAAGTCAAAATGACCAAGAAAGGTAAATGTTTTGAATTGATTCAGGACATCAAAGCTGCTATGATAGTGCAACTAAAGACACTCATGAAAGAGGACTTCCAGAACTGCTTCAGAACATGGCAAAAATGATGAGATAAGTATATTTGAAGCAAGGGGAAGCATCTTGAGGGGATTAATGTCAATGTGTCTTTTCCCATAATAACTTTTTTTAAATATTTAAACATTCAATGTCTTTTTCAGTCACATCTCATAAGACAAGAAAGCAAGAATCTGAATTAAAGTGAAAAAACATAGTAAATTGAAAACAGGAAATAAGATAGTAAAAATAAATTCAGCGAAATAAAAAATCACAACAATCAAATGTATGAGAAAGATATCCTCAGGTTGGATTTTTAAAAAACCAGCCATTTACTCTTTGCCAGGACACACCTGAAATATAGTAATAAAGAATGCCTGAAAAAGGAATGTAGCCCAAGAGAAAGTATTGTCTCATTCTCTTTTCTTTCTTTTAAATCTCCTCTACCTCTATCTACTTTGCATCCTGCGTCATCATATCTGTATGCTATAGGTATTTTTCCAGTATCTCTCCCCAACAAAAAGACCAAACTAGCCAGGTGTGGTGGCACATGCCTCTAATTCCAGCTCCTTGGGAGGCTGAAGCAGGAGGGTGGCAAATTTGAGGCCAGCCTGTGCAACTTACTGAGACTCTGTCTCAAAAAATAAAAGGGCCAGAGGTATAGCTCAGTGTCAGAGCATCTCCAAGTTTCATCTCCAGTACCCCACAACACACAAAAAGAGCCAACAATAGCAACTTGATGATGTCCTGTGAATCTAGGCAATATTGGGTTATCTTGGCTAGAAAAAAAAAAATCAAAACCCAGAAACTGCTTTTATCTAGCAGAGACAACAATACAACTTCACCATCCTGCAGCAAGTGTATCAGCCATTTCCCTATAGTTTTTCTCTACTCTCCACTATGATAGTGCAACTAGATTCTGCAAATTTCATTTTCCAGATTCCCCTGCTAGCTAGCTGCTGGTTGGGTTCTGCCAAATGGAACTGGAGAGTGGAGGAGGGAATTTCCAGTTTGAGTCTCCAAGCTCTCCAGCTACAGCACCCAACTATAATTCCAGCCTCCAGCTTCTTTGAGCACTCCCAGTAATAATTTCACTGTGCTCCATTAAGACACTCTAAGTCAAACACACCATTTGTTTTACCCATTTGGCCATAGCCCCTTCAGGGTCTAGCCTCCGCCCCCTCAGCAATCTAAGCTCTAGCGGTGAAGTCTCTTTTCTAGGTTCTGGCAACATCACTTCCTCCCTTTTGTTTCTCCAGCTCTGGAATGATAGCTGCTTCTAAAAGTATTCACCTCTGCATTTGCTTGACCTCTTTGTCAGTATTCTAACACCTGTGTAAACAATTCCCTTTATGAAATACCCTTCAATATTGGTATGGTTTCAACACTATCAAATTGAAGAATTTCTTTCTAATCTTTGTTTTCTGAAAAGATTGTCATCCGTAAGTGTTGAAGCATATCAAATATTTTTGTTAACTACTATTGTAAATTCTTTTTCTGCATTGTTCCATTAGCCTATACATATGGGAAATTTTGATTGTATTATATATAAAATCACATCTCATAGATATACTACAAATTTCTCTTAGTTCATTGAAAAGAAAGGTTTGTGCTAATATTGTTTGGACAATTGAATGCCGATATCTTGTACTCTGAGTAACTAATTTAACGATAACAATATGCAATGTATTAACTCTTGTTGCCCTCCTATCACGTTTTGAAATTTTGAAATTTTGTTCTATTTTTCTCTTTAAAATAAAAATTAATAAAATAAAATCACATCTCAATTTCCAAGATAAAATTCAGTTAATTGATTTTAAGTATTATTTTTAAATTCTCTAGGGCCGGTGAGATAGCTCATGGGCTGCTGAGATAGCTCAGCGGCATAAGCGCCTGCCTGGCAAGTGCGAGGTCCTGAGTTCGACTCCCGGTACCCACATACGAAAAAAGGGCCGGTGATATCGCTCAGCAGCACGGGCGCCTGCTGGCACACGAGGTCCTGAGTTCGACCCCCAGTACCCACAGGAAAAAAAAATAATAAATAAATAAATTCTCTTAGATCCAAAGAACTATTTTAAATTTTATTTAAATTTATACTTATAAATGAAATGGTCCTATATGTCCTTGTATTATATTATTTTTTTACAATAGTTTCATAAAATTAAGCAGCTTTTTCTTGATTTCTACTTGCTGGACCAAATTTCATACACAAAACAGAAATTACTTTACTAAAATTACTATGACACATGTCATTTGCATTGCTTCTTCTATGGTAACTTTAGGTCCAAATCTTGTTTAATGTCTCATCCACACTTATAGCTAATTATCTCTTCTTGGTCTCAGGACACCATACTATAAATGCATATTTAAACTTTCCCTCTCTCCTAAAATCCAGATTCACATATTAACGAAGTATCTTCACACTTCTGCTTGGATGTCAAACATGTCCAAAACTGAGCTCTTACATCGCCCCAGCTATGAATATGCAGCACACTCAGACTTCTTCTGATCCTTCCCATTTCAGTAAACAGCAATTACTTTTTTCTCCAGTAGTCAATGAATCTTGGAGTCAACTTCCTTTCTTTCACACCCACATCCAATCCTTCAGTAAATCCTGTCACCTTTACTGTCCACCAGCCTCACGTGGTCTAAACCATTTTTGCTCCTTGACTGGACTGTTGCGATATTCTCCCAACTGGTCTTCTTCCTTCATCCTTGTTGCTCCTTTCTTGCTCAGCTTCTCTCAACACTCCAGCCAGAATAGTACTGCCGACATGTCAGACAATGCTGCTCCTCCACGAAAAACCCTCCACTAGTTTCCCAACTGACTTGTAGCAACAGCCCGATTTCTGACAGCGTCCTAAGTGTTCCGTGGCTTGACTTCCATCCTCCCTCCCGGTCTCTTCGCCTCTCTGATACTGTCTCTTCATAATGTCCCTCTTGCTCAATCCATTCGCCCGCTACCCTTCTCTCCTTTCCTCAAATACACCAGGCACACTCACATCCAGGGCTTTCCTCTTGCTCCTGATGGATACTTGTAGTCTCACTTCCTTACATTCTTCAGGTCTTCTTGGGAACCCTTTCTGCTACTTTATTTTAAAATGTGATAGTCCTCCTCAGTCAGTATTTTCTATCTTCCTCCCCTGCTTTTTTTGGTGAGTATTTAATAGACTATATATTTTAGACTCCCATTTTATTTATTTTATGAGCTCCCTGAAGTTAAGGGCTTTTGTTTCTCAACTGCTCTATCTCCAGCATGTGGACTAGTATCTAGCACATAGTAGGTACACTTGATATATTTTTTGAAGAAATATGTGCTGAATACTTCCTGTGTGCTTCTCTCAATCCACTTGTCGCTAGTTTCCACCTCTTTGCCCATTTCCTGATCTCTGTCCTGGAAGACTGACCTATTTGGTCTGCATCCTGTGTCCTCTAACTGTTGATTGTGCTTGGTAAATAGAGATCCTGGCAGGAGACAAGCAGGGATAAGGAGATGGAAGTCAAATTGTTTACTCTCCCGAGTGTCTCTGTATTGATCCACCTCCATGGCTCTGCCTTAGTGGCCCTCTCTGCCTGTCTTTTTCTCCCAGGGTGGTCTTGGAAACTACTCTTTTTCCTCTGCTTTTGGGATCTAGGCACAGTGACAGCACTAGGGCACTGTACTAGCCTTTGTGGTTTCCCTATGTGGCCTTTTATAAACAACCCTCTTTTTTTCTTTGAAATATCTTAATTTGTATGTATCATTTGTTTCTTCAGGGACCTGAGTGACAGAAAGTGAATGAATGAACTGTTCAGAATATATCCAGAGTATAACAAAGTTGGTGTCTCATGTGACTGCTCGCTGACAGGCTCCTGCTGCAGAGTTATCTGATGGACAAAATGAACTGCTCCGTCAATGTCAGTCAGCCTTTTTCCCAGTGCCGGGAACCTGTTTCACAGGCTCATGAACATAGTGAAACAGCGGCTAATATGGAGTTTATAAAGAGGATTTACTAACACAGATCTTGTTTCCTTTCCAAGTTATCAACCTGGGAGCAGCAATCACACCTGAGCCCTCACAGTCAGGCAAATGGAGGCAGATGAGTTCATACACAGAATCCCTTCTATTATAAATGGGATTGCATTTTTTTCCTACACGAGAACAAATACTCCAGATGTGAATTTGTTTTCCTTGTCTGGATAGCATTTCCCATTTGAATCATGTTTGGATTTAGTGTTCATCCAGTAACATAATAGCTCATATATCCAATGTTGATTTGTTTATTTTTTGTAGTGCTGGGGATCAAACCCAGGGCCATCTGTATGCTAAGCAAGCACCCCACCACCAAGTTCTGCCCCCAATCCTCATATAACATTGTTTTAAACCAAGAAGCTCACTCAATTGTAAAAGAAGCACAGCAAAATACTGATCGTGCCTACGGGATCTACTGGTTTTGTTTGTTCATTTTTTTACCATGAACTCCATCATCCAGAAGTAGCCTGGGCTACTGAAAGGGCTTCTGAAGACTCAAAAAAAATGTTTTTTTCATACTGGAGATTGAATCTCAGGCCTTTGCACTGATCTGCATCCCCAATCCACATATATATTTGTTGTTGTTTTAAATTTTGAGATGGTCTTGGTGGGTCTTGCTTTCCCAGGCTGGGCCTGAACTTGCAAAACTCCTCCTATAGCCTCCCAGAATGTTGGGATTATAGGCACTCACCACCACATCCAGTTTGAAGAATCAGTTTTGGTGCCAGCTGAGACCATCATTTGAAAGGGTATGTAGTCTGAACCAGAACTTAAATACAGTGATGTTTCTCCCAAAGCCAGAAGACAAGGGTCAGAGTAAATGTCAGAGTGGTATTCTCATGTCACCTTTTTTCTTTCAGCACTAGGGACTGAATCCAGGACTTTCACACTGAGTTATATCCCCAGCCCTTTTTTATTTTTTATTTTCAGGCAGGGTCTCATTTAAGTCAACAAGTCACCCAGACTGAGCTCAAACATTTGATCCTGCTGCCTCAGCCTCCCAGAGTGTCGAGCTCCATATCGCTTTTAACATTTTTATTTCTTCATTCCTGTGGGCTTCACTTGTCTAAAGCTCTTAAAACCAAAGATCTGGTACCAGGAGAGCTGCAGGGGTCCCATTGAACTGGAAGCTGAGATACTTCCTGGCCATTTTGGGTGTACTCCACCTACCACTGGGAATACAGGCTAAAAGGATAGAATGTAGTCACCTTAGTAGGGAGAGGAGATAATTTTCTGAGTGTCTAATTTCATTGTCTTAGAGAAGAATCTCAACTATTGGTACAAAATGAAAACTTTTCCTTGGTGATTACTATTATCTGTTCTTTTGAAACTCCCTTTCCTATCAATTCAATAATTTTTAGTAACTTTCATCTATTAGAACAGTTATACCACCTGGCTGTTTATTTCACAAATTAATTTTAAGATCTTCCCCCTAAACTCTGTATTCAACCTGTTTCTAGTGGCTTAGAGTGGAGAGGGACAGTCTGGCTCTCCTCTGCCCCTTGCAAGTGCCCTTTTGATGCAGTGGGGAAGAGGGACAGCAAAGGTCAAGACCTTTTCTTGGGGTTGCCCATGGAGAGAATAAGGTCTTCTGTATGGCTCACCGTCCATGGGCAAGGTGCCAGTTCCCACAGGCACAGATTCATTCTCAAGCCATTCTCCCCTCGGCTACCTTCCACCTGGGGTCCTCACATTCTGTTCCTCTTATATGTATGCCTCTTTGCCTCGCTGTGGCAGTTTCAGCCAGACTGTTGTCCTCAATCCCCATTCACTCTTTGCAGATAACTCTTGGTCGTGAATGCATTGGGAGGACCCTGACACTGTCCCTCCAGAAACTGGACACTAGATGAGGGAGTGAGGGAGTGATCCTGGCTTCCTCTCTTCTTTGTTAGTCTCACCCTACCATCTGTCCTCCACCTTCCTCTCTGATCTCGGAGCATCAGGGCAGATCCCTGGTAGTCCTTTGACTAGGGAGACATCCACCTGGTATGCCACCTGCCTGCCTCCCTCACAGGACACTGATAGGCCTTTGCACTGAGCTGCATCCCCAATCCACATATATATTTGTTGTTTTAAATTTTGAGATGGTCTTTTTTTTTTTTTTTTTTTGTGGGTACCGGGGGGTCGACCTCAGGACCTCGCGCGCCAGCAGGCGCCCGTGCCGCTAAGCGATATCACCCACCCTTTTTTCGTATGTGGGTTCCGGGAGTCGAACTTGGGCCCTCACGCTTGCCGGGCAGGCGCTTAAGCCGCTGAGCCATCTCACCAGCCCGAGATGGTCTTGATGGGTCTTGCTTTCCCAGGATGGGCTCAAACTTGCAAAACTCTTCCTACAGCCTCCCAGAATGTTGGGATTATAGGCATTCACCACCACGTCCAGTTTGAAGAATCAGTTTTGGTGCTTTGTAAAAAATCACTCTGTCAGGAATTGCTATGTTAAAGTGAGTTTTTCTCTTTTTGGTCAAGAAGTAGTCTCCCATTTAAACCTCCAGGTCTCAGTTTATAAGGAAAATAATGGACTTTTGTTTTAAAGACAAGCCCAGGTGGCTAAGTCTGGGCAGATAGGCATGCCCTCCTCCTTTATAGGGTGGCTGGGGTCTCTCGGTTCCCTTCCATGGACATGCAGCTCGATGTCATTCTGTAGCATTCTGACCCTGTTGCCAAGCCTTTCAGAAGCATGGACAACCTGATCATCTCAACTGTACACCGCTGGGGAGCAAGCTCAACTCTGGATAACAATCCAGGAAGGCACTTGAGCGTCTGGCACTGTTCTATGCCAAATCTCAAGGTGATACGCTATGCCCGAAAAAAATTATTTAACCCAGCCCCAAATCAGCTCCTGACATGTAACAGAAGGCCTTAATTTCTGTTCTTTCCCTAGTGGCTCCACTGTGGGGGAGGTTGTTTATGCTCTGGCCAGAAGGACTAATTTCAAACCTGTTCCCTCTGTCTTCTGTACCAAGCATTTACAATTGGACATCTGGAACTGACCTCTGAAATGATCTACCACTTTCTAAATTAGATGGGGTGCCACCCGACAATGCCTTTGAAATAGAGCATCCTTTGTCCTGCTGCCCGTGATCCAGCCACCCTACCTCCAGACATTTCCTTGCAGTGGACTTTCTGGGTTCCCTCTCTGAGTCCTCTATAATTGCCTAATATCTCTCAGGCTACCTTGGTTTATGGAGTCCTATCCCCATAAATGGGAAAGTGGTTGAGTATTTGTCAAACAGGACTCTTCCCAGTCTGCCTCATGATTCCAATAAACTCCAGGGTATACACAAAATTCTGTGGGTGTTCATTTCTTGTTTAAGTTGGCTTTCTATCTGATGGAAATTTTTTGATAAGAGTTCTGCTATCATTATTATTCTTTTATTTTTAATTTTGAGGATTAAAATTAGCCCATTACAATTAGCCTAGCCCATTACAATTAGAGATAGTGATAGCTTTAAGATCATTGGGAAAAAAAAAAGATTATTGGCACAATCTGCTTCTATTAAAATTTCAAAGATGATCTATCTGAAATGACTCAGGAAAAAAGATATGTGTGTAAATTACATTTATGAATGTCTTGCCTGTGTACACATACACACATACAAATATACAAAAAGACAGGGAGGTGAATTAAGTAAATGTAGTGAAAGCTTAACATTTACAGAATCATCATGAAAGGGATATGGGAATTTTGTGTACCATCACTGCAATTTCTGTCAGTCTAAAATTATACCAAAATAAAAAGTTGAAAAACATACAAATATGTATGAAGGTAAGAATAAGACATTTTAAAAAACATATCCCATAATATTAGCAATGGTTATTGCTAGGATATGGGATTTCAAGACGGTTTTATTTTCTCCTTTTAGTTTATTCATGTTTCTAAATGTTTTACAATGGAAATGCATTGCTTTTGTTCTGTGATAAGGATAAAAGAACATTAAAATATGAACTGGTAAAAGGCAATATTTTTCAAAATTGATCTTGTTGGCATGCAAGCCACACGATAGCTCTTGCTGTTCCTGGGAATATAACTTAAACATTGAATTCAGTAATATGTGGTCTAGACATCCTATTTTGAGTACTAGATGTTTTGTTCTGTGATCAAAACAAGAAAAAAATTTAAAGAGGGTCGCTAACATTCTTCCAGCCCTTGAAAATTATTCATATTTTGCTGGCTATATTCTGATGGACTATATCCATTCTCCACCTTTCTCTGCTCTTCTTCTTCAGAAGTCTGTCCTGGTCAAAATGTTCTCTTGTTCTCTGGCTCCCACTGAGTTTGGCCATTTGTGAACAAGGAACAAAAGACCCAAGGAAGGGAGAAGAGTAAGCTCTGGGAAATGTTTTCCTTGCTACCAGCTGGCACCATCCTTTACGAGAAGAACCCTGCACCTGTCAGGTGTAATCTCTGCTCAGCTCTCCTTCAGATCTAGGCGTGTTAATGGTCCCTCAAGTTACTGGGCGCAGGATACTGAACTACACCTGCTTAACCTCTACTCACATCACTGAAGATGGTGCCTTTACTGAACCCTTCTTTGCTGACCTAATTTGAGTGTACCGTATGTTTCTCACTGGGACCCTAAATGACAGCAATGTCTGCTGCCATGTAGTTTTAAAGGAAAATTCAGCAACTGCACTGAAAGTTTTAGTAAGGGTCATTTCCCTACACTTATCCCTTTAATTCTCCCTTATGTCCAGTTAAAAAGCTAGGCCACAGAGGACTTAGAGAGGTGGTTGTACAAGCCTTTAGTTTGGCTCAGGTTTAACACCTACCATATTTGCTCCCATTGATGTGGCCAACACTTTCCTTTAAATCTCTTTCCACTCCAACATCAACAGCATATGTTTGGTATACGTAGCCAAGGTTTCTTGAATTTTCCTGACTTGTACCACTTCATGGTATGGCAAGACCTTTACCTTGGTGTTGCCTTCTCCCCAGAATTTTCTTGATCATGTCCTTTTCTAGGGCCCATTCAGACACTGGCCTACATTCAAGCTCCAGAACATCAGTGTCCTTTTGACTTCTGAGCATTAAACTGCATGGTATCACATTGATTTCTCCCTAAAGCTGAATTTTCCCAAGAAGACTCAGCACCTTGTTAATTTGTTCAACTACCAGCACCTACTATGATTTATCTATCCTTGGCACTCCCTTTTGTTGGAAGCCTAAGAAACAGGAAGGTCTCAAGTCAGTACATACGAGAGTGCTGCCATTCCAGCCATGAGGTCTCCCTCACTCTGCCTGGCCTCTGGCCCCCGAAGCCTCCCTCTTACTAGCCTCACCATTCTAGAGCTCTGGATGAACCTGTCCTCTTTTTTAAAAAATGGCCTCCGAACCTCTGGATGTGCATATTGGCACCACTAGCTCCTACCTACAGTCCTGGAGAAGAGCAACGTTTAGCTCTTGTTGAGCTTGAGCATCTCTATGATGTTTACCTGAGTGCCTCAAGTTCTTGTTCTTTCTTGGGTTTTCTGATACAGATATAAATCACCTTGGCCAAACTACAGAGGTTTCTGTGTGATTGAGTGAAACTGGGATAGGCAGAACGGGGTGGCTGTTTTTTCCTTGCCCACAGCTGCCTGAGAGGAGGCTGCACTGGCCCATGTCACTCATGACTCAGCTGTCTCTACTCCCTCTGAGACACGGAGGCTGTGCACAAAGCTTTTCTTGCCATGGGACCTTTCCTGGTGAGGTTCTCAAGAAGGCTGAGGTTAAAGGTCAGGCAGGGAGGCCAACCTTTCACGAGCCCACATTATGCAACTGCATCCCTGAGTTACTTGCCTGGGGTCTCAATCATAGGTGAGCTGTGTGTAACTCTCTGAATTCTTGGACATTTTCTCAGGATAAAACACACTGGCTGTCATGGTTAATTCTGTGTTCACTTGATGGGACTGGGAGGTGCCCAGGTACCACCTTGCCCACACAGTGGGGACCCATCTGGCCACCTGGACATGCACATTGCTACCACCAGCTCCTGACTGGCTTGGTTTCTCCTAGTGTTCCTCTGTGCAACAATCCAGATCAAAGGCGAACACTGGAGTCTGCTCCTGGGACTCCTCTTACTGTGCTTGCTCAGATTCTGAAGCTAAGCGCTTTCCGAACTCGTAAGGAAGAGCCTTCAGAACCTTCGTGGGGAGGAGCACTATCCTTAGTAACCTTTTGTTTTGCATAAATTGACCTAAAGAATTTTCTTCTTTTTTTCTACACTGTTTAAACAAAATAGAAAAAACTTTCTCACAAACCTTAGAGATAAGTCGAAGATTGAGAAATGTTTTATAAAAAGATCTGTGCAAACTAGCAATTAAAAAGTAATAAATCCCAGCTCAAATCCCACCCCAACGCCACTTCAAAATGAGAAGTCATCACTAAAGGCCCAGGCAGCACTGACTGGGTATCAGAGTCAGGAACAGCTACTCATAACTTAGGACTTGGAGATTCTCAAAAAATAAGATAAATATCTCCCCTCCTTCCCCATCCCCCTGTTCCTTATTAGTTTAGGAGAGTGTCAGAGGCAAAAAGACATTACCATTTGATATTTGTAGCAATGATTGGTGTGTGCAATTTCAGAGAGAATCCAGGCACTGATGTCTATCATAACCACACAGCAGGCATGTTACCTGTTTGGTTTGCCAGTCTTACCAAGTCCTATGTTTCAAATTTTCAGGATAATTTGAGTAATTATAAATATGTAAAACCTTCTTGTTATAGGATCATTAGATATTCTAGAGAATCAAAGGATCAAATCTCAAAAATAATGCTGGGCATGGTGGCATACTCCTGTAATCCCAGCACTTGGGAGGCTGAGACAGGAGGATTGCCATGAGTTTGAGGCCAGCCTGGGCTACATAGTGAGTTCAAGGCCAGCCTGAACTACATAGCAAGGCTGTCTCAAAAATCCAAAAAAAAAGAAAGAAAGAAAGAGGGAAAGAAATCTCTACCAATTAAGTTACAGTAGGAGTTTCTGTTGCTTGTAAGCCAAAAACAATTATATCTAATACAGGTCCTTAAGCAAAACGAAGGATTTCAACATAGGTACCTTTTTCACAAGGGGGATAGAAGCTTCCAATATGTCCTTTCCAATGATTCAAATCCTAGGTTGGCTCTCTGATATGGCCAAGGGGTGCCTCTTAAATACTAATAGGATCTACCTTTAAGATCACATTAATGGGCTGCATTCTGTCGTGTAAAAAAGTCAAACAGTTACAATTGCAAGTATAAAATGCTGGCAACAAGTAATAATTATGCTCCAGTTTTCCAACTGGCAAATAGTAAGACTGGCCCGATACTCAGTTCCAAACTTAAATTTGCTTGAAGGTTCAGGCTGTGGACTACGGAAGATCAGTGTGGGACAAAGATGCTGCTTTCTCCCTTCTCCCACAGAAACTCAAAGTAAAAAGTGGTCTGTGGTCTGTGTTAGCAGTAGGGCGCTGCCTCTCAGAGCAGTTAGGACAGCAGTACAGATGGGCCTGTACCCAGCAGCCCAGTGGGCCAGGCAGAAAACTTCTGCCCTTGGTGGCCATAGTAACTGCAACCTCAACTGTATTTCCTTGATGAACAACACTGGGGTAGCTAGACAAATCCTTAAAGAATGTTTTCTGGGCTTCCTGGTGCCAAACTGCCCAATCAGTGGCACTAAATGAAACTAAAGCATGACTTTCCTTTACTCTCTATGAGCACATCCCCTAAGTGTACTCAAGGGACTAAAAAGACTTGCGCCAGAAGAAGTTTTGAGGTGGAATTCTTAATGCCTGAAGACTATTCTGAGCAATATCAGGAAGGGTGGCTCCTCAGTCAATAAATTGCTTTGATTTTTTTTTTTTTTCCTGTACTGGAGATTGAACCCAAGGTCTTTGAACTGAGCTACTATCCCAGCCTCACCCTTTTATTTTGAGACAAGGTCTTGCTAAATCACTAAGTTGCCAGGATGGGCTCGAATTTATGATCCTCCTGCCTCAACCTCCTAGAGTGCTGGGGTCACAGGCATGTGCCACCATGTCTGGTGCATTATGCTTTGTGTCTCTACCGAGATACAAAAAGTAGATGCTGACATGTTTTCATCCCAGCCCTATACAACCTACAGAAGGGAGTAAGGAAGCATTTCACAAATACCCTATGGGAATATCTTTGTGCCCCTGTCAATCACTCAAAATCCATTAAGCTATTTGTTGCCTGGGAAAAGTGTTTTTTTGCTTTATCTACACAAACACATGGGAAGATGGAAAGGTATGTCTATTTTCTATTATTCCAGAACAAAAACCACTTTGAGATCACGGGAACTATATCAGGATGTGCCACAGTATGAACACTGTCACAGTGACTCTTCATGTGTCTAAGGTCTCCTGGGCAATAAGGCAAGAGGGCTTGTCACAGACATTAACGTCAGCAAAATGGAGTACAGGACCCAGGCTGTACCAGTCACTCTAGGTAGAAAAGCAATCAAAATGACCCACTCATCCTTAAAAATGGTGATGGGAAAAAAAATCATGAGATATTAGCAATCTAAGGAGAAAGACATAGTGTGTAATTTAGAAGTCAGAAGTTAATAGTTCTAAGCTCTTGGCGGATGTTTTCCTTTTACTATCTAATCTTGAGATCACTGGGGAAGATGAATGTCCCATAATTCATTATTTTAGAATTAAGATTATTAGACTTGAATAACTAAGGTGCTACTGTAATGTCAAGCAGGCCTTAATGGGGGAATGAATCTGAATCTCCTTCAAAAAAAAAAAAAAAAAAAGAAGACATAAATAAATTACTGAAGCAAATGGAAGGGTTTGTCGTGTTCGAGAGAACCCATTTACTGCTCAAAGAAATAGCACAGTGTTACCTTTTGGTTTTGGCATAATCCATGCTTCTGTACTACCTGATGTAAAGTTTTTGCAAATAAATAAAATATTTGGTGGGAATTATAAGAATGATACACGGGATATGTGAATCATTAAATGTTACTAGAAGGAAAAACGAAACTAAGAAGCAGTATACAATTAAAGCAGAGAATCTCTTCTTGCCTGTAGGGGTAAGTTTCCCTAGGGAAACTTCTCTTTGTTGGACTTGTACCCATTCAAGCAAATATTACACTACAGCAATATTTTGTTTTGTTATATAGCAATAGGTAAATTAATTTATAAATGGTATGTTTTGATTATAAGATTCAATTTGTGATTCACTTTTAAGAATATCAGTGGATCATTCTCCCATATTTCTAATAATTTTACCTCTTGGCTTATTACTACCCTTGCCATTATTACCTCTTCCTTAACCTTGGTGAATGTCATATACATGTAAATGAACCTGACCTCTCAATTCTTCACCTTCTCTCCTCCAATAATCTTCTCCACCACCTCAACTACTTACTTCCATGGTCATAATTTAGATCTTTTTATTACTTAGAACTACAACCTCTCCAAAATCTTAATTTCATGTTCCTACTCTCTATCTGCCTTCTCTTATCTTTCTAATTTACCCTCTAACCCTAGCAAGCTTTTTGTATCCTACAAGCAAACTAATCAATCGAACTACATACCTTTTTTTTCCTTATCCAAAAATCACGTTGGGTAATTATGGAAGATAAAGATTGTGTCAAAGATAAAAAGGGCATTTAAGGTCATTATTTAAAGCAATAAACTGGCACTTAGGATCATTATTTAAAGCAATAAACTGGTTCCACAAAGCACATACATGTCGTTCCATTTGTGCCAATAATTTATTTTTCTATCCTTCCAAATCTTGATGTTTTCACTCCCCTATCATCCAGCTTAAATTCCATGGTCCATTATTGGGAGTCCTCCCATTCACGTACCTTTCCTTGGTTTGTTTGCTCCTTCACTTCTTTTTCACTGGACTAAAATGTAGATTAACTCAGTTTCCCTGGTCAGTGTGTGTCTAAACTCATGCATCCAAATGAGGCTGATATGTCTGTACACACGCATGCGCACACACATACACACACACACGGACTGGTGTCATTTTACATTCATGATCAATAGTCTCGAGTGAATATTTAATGCTGGCTGATAATCACACATGTCCTGGTCCTTTACTCTCCCTGTCTCCTAAATGATTTTTTCACACCTTTTCCTCTCTCCAAATCCCAATAACTCACACTCCATTCTCAAGCTCAGTAGATGACCTTACTTTCTACTTTACTGAAAATTTTTAAGCAATCAAGAAAGAACTTTCACAGACTCCCTCCACTGCTTCCACCCATCTACGCCTGTCTGTCCCCACATATTATGCTTTTCCGACTGCTTCACGATACACTATCCATGCTTCTGGCTAAAATCAACCCTAGCACATGTGCACTGGACCTCATTCCCATTGCCCCTGTAAGGATATTGTTCCTGTAATTCTCCTTCCTCTCTGTCATGCATTAACAACTTTTTACCTTCCTCCTGGGTCATTTTCATTAGCATATAAATAGTCTGCTTTCTTTCTCATCTTAAAAACAGAAACAAAACAAAATGAAACAAAACACCAGGCCCACTGTGGCATGGCACACGCCTGTAATCCTAACACTCTGGGAGGTCGAAGCAGAAGAATCTCAAGTCTGAGCCCAGCCTACCAAGACCTTGTAATAAATAAGTAAATAAATAAAATGTGTAAGTAAATAAATAAATAAATGGGCCAGGGATGTAGCTCAATGTGAAGGCCCTGGGTTCAAACCCCAGTACCAAACACACATGCACCACAACCACCACCACCATCAACCCCTAACACAACAACAAAAACAAAAATCTTGCTCCTTCCAATTTTTGCTCCATTTCTTCACAGCAAAATGTCTAATGGCCTCTAGTTTCTTTCCTCCTGTTCTTTCTCAAATCCATTAAATCCACTGCAGTCAAGCATTTGTTTCTAACACTCTGCCGCAATTGCTCTTATCAAGTTCGCCAGTGACTGCCTAGTGGTGAACCTGCTTGATTTAACATGAGCATCTGAGAAAGTGGACTGTTTCCTTTTGGATGTGCTTTCTTTAGTAGGCTCCTAGGACACTGTGCTCTTGGCTTTCTTTCTCCCTTACTGGTTCCACCTCAGACTCTTTTGCTGGTTCTTCCTCACTTCTGCTCCTTTCAGTTCTTCATGTTGGAGTCCCCGGGGATCTGTCTTAGCCTTTCTTCCCCTTATATTCACTTTCTCTTTAATTTGATTCACGTGTAGCTTTAAATAACATCTCTATCTTGTTAACTCCTCAATTTTTCTCTTGTTCTTTTTCCAACTCTAGTTATTTATTCCATTGCCTAGTCAAATTTTCTTATGGAATGTCTAATATACATCTTAAACTCAACATGTCCAAAATGGAATGCTTTTTCTTCTCCTACAAATCTGCCCCACTTCTAGCCTTCCTCATCCCAGCTGATGGCAATTCCATCTTCTTGGTTGCTCAGGCCACAGACTTTTGAGTCATCCCAACTCTTTTCTTTCAGCACCATGGTCAATCCTTTAGAGAAGTTTATCAGTTTTTCCTTTAAAATGCTGACCAGCATTTGTCCACTTCCAACTGGCCCCCTCTACAACAACCCTGATCCAACCCACCATCATATCAGCCCCCTAGCAGATGACCTTGCTTAAACCCCTTAAGAATGATCCTCTGAAATTTACAGCGGAGAATATTAGGGTTCTGCTCAAAATCTTCAATAGCTCTGCACTTTACCTAAAGAAAAAGCCAAAGTCACGATAGTGGCCTTTAAGATCCATATAATGTGGTCTGGCATTCCTCTCTTCCTTTTGACAGTAAATCTCTTCCAGCCATGCTAGTATCCTTGGTTTTTCTTGACCTCATCACCTAGGGTTGTTTCTTTGGCTGGTGCCCGCTGCTTGGAACGCTTTCTCCCCAGATATCTGTTGGCTGATTTCTGTCTTTGTTCATATCTTATTTGCACAATGAATCCCATCCAGATCACCCCATTTATTACCTTGTCCTAACCCTGACTCCCACCCAGCACTCTTGAACACACTTAGCCTTCTCTGCTTTTGTTAATTCCATATCTTCTACTACTTAACATATTATACCGTGTATTTCTTATTTCTTATATCCCTTCTGCAACATAAAACCAAATGTGCAGGGATCTTTTATGTACTTGTATGACCCAACATGCCTATGACAGTGCCTGACACATCATAAATGCTCAGTAAATCATTGAATTGAATAGTTGAATTGCACACCCCAGTGCATGAAAGCCTGGTTTCTCAGATAAAAGCCATGACTAAACAACAGCCCCGGAAGGAAAGCCTCTAGCATTGCCTCTGGGGTGCTCAGTGCATTCCAGTCCAATCCATTGCTGACCCCTGCTGGATCTTACTGACCAATTTGCTGCCCCTTCCTGGATGGGATGAGAGGACCTAGAACTCCCTGGGGACCAGCAGGATGACAAGATGCTGCTGATACTCTCTGCCATCTACTGTGCCCTCCTTTGAGTGCAGCAATAATAACTGCAATCCTTCCTCTCCCTCAGGCTTTTCCTAACTCTAGGGGCCTGGAGAAGACAGATTAAAGCTTTTTTTTGTTTTATTTATATTTGATTAGTGTTTTTCTCTCATGAGGGCCCAATTGGCTAGAAGGGAAAAATAAAATTAAAAACCCTGCTCTTGGTTCCACCACTAGAACTAAGAACTTAATTTTAACTAAACTAAAAACTGACATAAAGGAGATAATCTAGTTTGAAAAATATTATTATTGTGTTTTCTTTTCTTTTCTTTTTTTCCCCATCTGGCTATTCCCTTTTCAACCAGAGGCATCCTTTTGCTCCAGAAAGCATCATGGTTGTTATGGTAGCGATGTAAAGGTAAACAATGATGCTAGCTCAGCTTTTGAAGCCCATCACTAAACAGCAATCTTGGACACTCTGTTGGGAAATAAAAGAGAGCTCCAAATTCCAACACCTCTTAAGTATTAATAGCAAGGTGTGTAGCATCAGTAGGTAGAGCAAACTCGGAGTTTGATGGAAAGTTGCCATTACCAAAAGAGGAACATAGTGCTCTTCCAGTTGGGAAAGCCAAGGAGAGGAGGAAGGTTAGAAAGGTTGAACTTGGACTACTTGAGTGCTTGGATCCCTGAGTAGGAACCATCACACCCCTCATTCCTTAGGCCAGGATGAGGAAAAAGGACTTGACATTGGGAATCCCTTATGAGTTGAGGCAGAATCCAGAACTTTTGGACTGGTCCCTCACTTCCATTCCATGCTCAGAATGGTACTGGGCAACATGGTGCCATTCAAGGGCTAATGCTTAAGTGGCCAGAAGGTATGCAGGCAGGTGGACCTATATTTAAACCATGGTTCCCTGTGGCCTTGGTGCAGTACAGAAAATCACATAGGTTTTCATACCTTGGTAAGAGACCCCAGGTCCAGAAGAGGTCTGCATTAGAGGTAAGACAGTCACATCCAGCAGGGACCTCATAATGACACATGGCAAGACCACAGACTCCAGCTTTAAGGGTACCCCCCATAAAAAAAACCCAGACAGAAGGACTGTTGCAACCCTCTGGGAACAAGCTTAAAACGCCCAGAGCCTCCTAGACAACCACGTAGTATGGAAAATGAGCGCAGACCCAGAGCACAGCACATCACGCTGCTCTGAGACGGTCCCTCTTTCTGCTGCTGACAGAAGGCTATGTAAGCCCCCCGGTATTCAGAAACTGTAGCAGGAAGGAAGGGGGACCCTTGGGAGGAGACAGCTCTGAAAGTGAAATTTGAATTGAATGAATATTTATATAAAAACACCAAATTAAACCGAATGGGAATATTTTAAACTGCAAATGACGAACTGACATTTAACTAAGTAGCCCTCATTGACAAGTTTAATTTTTTCCTCTGTCATTAACAAGAATGGGAGCTTCTTAAGAAGATACAAGTTGCTGTAGATAATAAAGAACACATAATTTTTTCTTTCAAACTGAGCCATAAACATACATTTTGACTGTTTTGCTTCTCTTCCCCTTTACTAAACAATAATATTTTCAAAGAGGAGGTAGTATCCTGGTGCAAGCTCTGTCTGTATCATTAAGAGCTACTGTGAAACAATAAGAGGGGCAAAGAGTATCTGGGGGGAGATTTTCCTGAGGGAATTCAGATGGGGATCAAGCTCCTATAAGACTTAACCTGTGACGATATTCTTACCTCTGCACCTGCAGTGACTTTAAGACAATGGAGATGGATTTCTGAATTTCTTTAGATGGACAGGGGGACACAGAAAGCCCCTATCCCAGTCTAGTGTAGGCACCAGAGCTCCTGAGCTGCCCACCCCCCCAGATACAAGCAAAGAGATTCTGATTGTTCGGGATTCTTACTGTGCTATACTTTTTCTCCACATAATCTACCTTTGCTCTGCTAATATTTTGTAATTTGAATCTGATATTAATCTTGTCATACCTGCTTGCTTTTATTAACATTTGCCTGCTATATTATTTCCTACCCTACCATCTGCTTCTGTTTTTTAAACAATTGTATGTTGTCTTCCTTCTTTAAAATATTTAAAAATGTTATTCTTTTTAATTTATGCACACAATACATAAAGATAGCCTTCTTCTAAAAGAACAACAATATTATATATAAGGCTAAAACACACCAAACTAGTACTCTCAGTTCTAGTCTTTATACCACCTACCAATATCACTTGATGAGTTTTTACGTCCTTATCTATTTCTTAAATTTTTGGCTCTTTATTATATTCTGGACATTAGTCCTGTGCCTGTGAAATGATTTTTTTCCCTCAGGGTGTAACGTGATACTTAATTTTGTTTAGGTTTTAAAATTCAAAACATTTTTAAATTTTGATGTAGTCAGATTTTCTTTTTCTTTAAATTTTTATTCTTAAAATTCCTAGCTGGGCATAGCTATATATACCTATAATTCCAGCACTCTGGGAGGCTAAGGTAGGAGGACTGCAAGTTCAAGCCCAGCCTGGGCAACTTAGCAAGACCTTGTCTCAAAACAAAAGATAAAAATGCGCTGGGGATATGGCTCAGTGTGAAGGTCTTGCATTCAGTTCCAATATTGCCCCCAACCAAAAAAAAAAAAAAAAAAAAAAAAAAAATCCTGCATCCTAAACAAGACAAACTTTCTTGTACTTCCATGCTCAATGATGATTAGTTTATCAATATTTTTTACTTCTATAGTTTATAACTTAAAATTTTTTTAGGCATCTAGAATTTTTTTAAAACGTGGGACAGAAAGTAATATTGTCTTCATTTTGTTTTTCTTTCCTCATGAAGAGTTGATTGTTTCTGCAATATTTATCAACCAGTCTATCTTTTCCCTATGTATGTGAAGTGCCATTGTTTTCATCACCATATTCTACATTCACAGGTCTATATGTAACTGGTAAAGCAATTCCCCTCCTTTTCTTCATGTTCTTTTGTGTTATTTCCTTTAAAAAGGTCCATGATAAATCATTTTGGGGTTTTTTGTTTTGTTTTGTTTTGTTTTGGAATCACATTAACCATAAAGACTAATTTGGGGGAGGTACTGAATTTCACATCCACAATTTTTAAATCTATTAAGTCATATTTTCTTTTGTCATTCACTAAAGGTTTTACAATCTTCTCCATAAAGGTTCTTAATATTATTTGTTGCTACCATGTACGGAATCACTTAGTCCATTATACATTTTCTGATTGATGATTGCTGGCATATAAGGAAGTAATTGATTTTCTCCTTTATTCAATTAATGGAGTGAATTATACTGATAAACCTCTATTATTGAATTAGTTTTGCATTCCTGACATAAATGTCACACGATCATCATACATTATTTTTTTATTCACCACTGAATTAGAATTACTAGTATTTTACATAGGGTTTTTGCATCTGTATTTATGGACTAAATTGATAATTTTTCCATGTCTTTTACTTTTTTTGTGTGTTAGAGTTAACTACATAAATTGGTTAATTTTCTATCGTTTTCTGTGCTTTGAAACAATTTGTAAAAGTTGCAAGTTATCTGTTTCTTGAAGGTTTACAGAACTTGCCTGTACAACTCCCTAGTGCCTTTTGGGGGGTAGGCACTTTGACTGCTATTGCAGTTACAGAATCCGTACATCTACTTAGATCATTTTGAAATTTTTTTTCATATAAAATAATTTACATATTTTCTAAATCTATTGCTATAAAGGTGTTCGTACTATTCTCTTAGAGCTAAAAACATCTGCTCTAACCAATACAGTCAAATTGGCCATACTTCCAAAACTGATACACAGAGTTAATGCAATCCCAATTAAAATAGTAATAGCATACCTTACTGAGCCAGAGAAAAAAAATCCTATAATTCATATGGAACCAGAAGAAAACTAGAATAGCAAAAGTAATCCTGGTCAACAAAAGCAAGGCAGGAGGCATCACAATCAAGTTACACTACAAGACTATGGTGATTAAAAACAGTATGGTATTTAAAAAAAAAAAAAAAGAAACCAGACATGTGGATCAGTGGAATAAAATACAGAAAGCAGAAACAACTCCAGGCATATTCAACTACCTGATCTTTGACAAATGTGTCAAAAACTTATGCTGGAGGAAATGTAGCCTCTTTAACAATTGGTGATGGGAAAACTGGCTACCCACCTGCAGAAGATTGAAGCTAGAATCATATCTTTCACCATATACTACACTAAAATCAAAGTGAATCAAAAGTCTAAATATTAAAACAGAAGCAATTGGCTGGAGATAAAATAGGTAAAACTCTTGAAGGCATAGGCTTAAGCAAGGACTTTCTGAAAAGAACCCTAATTGCTCAAGAAATAACATCAAGAGTCAACAAATAACCAAGTTGGATTTATCCCAGGGATGCAGGGATGGTTCAACATACATAAATCAATAAATGTAATACACCATATTAACAGAGCCAAGGACAAAAATCATACGATCATCTCAATAGATGCAGAAAAAGCTTTTGACAAAGTCCAGCACCCATTCACGATAAAAACTCTACAGAAAATTGGAATAGATGGTCTTTATCTCAATCTGATAAAAGCCATCTGTGACAAACCAACAGCCAACATCATACTAAATGGACAAAAACTGAAAGCTTTCTCTCTAAAATTAGGAACAAGACAAGGATGTCCACTGTCTCCACTCTTATTCAACACAGTCCTGGAAACTTTAGCCAGAGCAATTAGACAAGAGAAAGAAATATAAGAAATAACAATAGGAGAGGAAGAAGTGAAATTATCATTATTTGCAGACATGATACTCTACATAGAAAACCCAAAAAATTCCACTAAAAAATGGCTCAATTTAATAAGCAAATTCAGTAGTGTAGCTGGATACAAAGTCAACACTCAAAAATCAATAGCCTTCCTGTACATGAATAAAAAACTCACTGAGAGAGAAATTAGGGTAACAACACCTTTCATAATAGCATCCAAAAAAGTGAAATACCTAGGAATCAATCTAACAAAGGATGTAAAAGACCTCTACATTGAAAACTACAGGACTCTGAAAAAGGAGATTGAAGAGGATATCAGAAAATGGAAAGATATCCCTTGCTCTTAGGTAGGAAGAACCAATAGAGTGAAAATGGTTATACTTCCAAAATTGTTATACAGATTTAATGCAATTCCAATAGCATATCTCACAGAATTACAGAAAACAATCCTAAAATTCATCTGGAACCAGAAGAGACCTAGAATAGCAAAGGCAAGATCAATGGAACAGATTAGAAGACGCAGAAACAACTCCAGACATACTAAGCCACCTTATCTTTGACAAAGAGGCCAAACACATTCACTGGAAGAAAGATAGCCTCTTTAATAAATGGTGCTGGAAAAACTGGCTCTGCACATGCTGAAGATTAAAATTGGGCCCGTATCTTTCACCATGCACTAAACTAAATTCAAAATGGATTAAAGATCTAAATATTAAAACAGAAACATTAAATCTGCTGGAAGATAGAATAGGTAAAACTCTTGAAGACACTGGTGTAGGCAAAGACTTTATGAATAAAACCCCAATTGCACAGGAACTATCACAAAGAATCAACCACTGGGATCTCATCTTATTAAAAAGCTTTTGCATAGCAAGAGAAACCACCCAACAGAGTGAAAAGGCAACCCACAACGTGGGAAAAAATGTTTGCCAGCTGTTCCTCAGACAAAGGACTTCTATCGAGAACATACAAAGAACTCAAAAAAATCAGACCTCCCAAATGTAAAGACCCAATCCAAAAAAGGACATCTGAGATGAATAAACACTTCTCAGATGAAGAAATACAAACAGCAAATAAATATATGAAAAAATGTTCAACATCACTGGTCATTTGAGAGATGTAAACTAAAACAATACTGAGATACCATCTCACCCTGAAAAGAATGGCTATTATCACGAAATTAACCAATAACAAATGCTGGAGGGGCTGTGGGGAAAAAGGAACCCTTCTCCATTGTTGGTGGGAGTGTCGACTGGTGCAGCCACTGTGGAAATCAGTGTGGAGATTCCTAGGATTGGAACTAGGATTGGAGGTCCCATTTGTCCCAAATATTCCCCTTCTGGCTATCTTCCCAGAAGAATTAAAAACACCATACCACAGCAATATATGTGCACCCATGTCTGTAGCAGCATAATTTGTAATAGCTATATCTTGGAAACAACCCAAATGCCCATCAACTGAGGAAGGGATAAAAAAGATGTGGTCTTTTTATAAAATGGAGTATTACTCAGCCATAAAGAAGGATAAACTGGAGACTTTTTTTTTTTGGTACCGGAAATTGAACTCAGGAACTTGTGCTTGCCAGGCAGGCACTTGTTGGAACTTTTATAGGTAAATGGATACAACTAGAGACCATACTCGTAAGTGAAATAAATTGGACACACATGTGTAAACATTGTATTGTCTCCCTAGTGTAAGAGACTGAAAGAATAAATAAGATCTAAAATGTACGATAGATATTGTAAAATGGGAAGAAACTGTTCAAAAGGAATGAGAAACTGGGATGGGGGAATGGAGAAAATAAGGAAGGGAAGAGCAAAAAAAAATATATATATATATATATAAAAGATAGTTAAGATAGTTATACTACTTCTCTTAGTTCATTAAAAAGAAAGGTTTGTGCTAATATTGTTTGGACAATTTAATACTGATATATTGTACTCTGAGTAACTAATTTAAAGGTAACAATACACAACGTACTAACCATTGTTATTCTCCTATTATCTTGTGTGGAAATTTTGTTCTATTTTTTTTTCTCTTTAAAAAGAAAAGGAATCAACAGATAGGAGACTTCTAGGAAGATGGTAGAGTGGTAAGTGGCAACAAACCAGCCTCTCTAAGATTCAGAATTCAGACACTGGAAAATAACAACTTGGGGAAGAAAAAAGAGGGAGGTGGACGTCTGGGACCTAGGATGGATCTGATGGGAAAATTGGAGCCTACAGAGAAATTGGAGAGACAGACCACGACACAGAAAAAGAAGGGAAAATCTGCACTTTCTCCCCAGCTCCTGGCTCCTGAGAAAGGAAGACCAACTCTATAGCAACACAGTGAAAGCATGTGACTTCAGAGGCCCTCAGGGAGAAACACACCAGTGGAGTGAAACGGTGGATGGTGTGCACTACCACAGCTGTTGAGTGACTCCGGTCCAAGTGTCTGCCATATTGAGACTGGAGATTAGGGCACAGCAAAGCCTGCTGGGGAAGAAGATGTGATCTGTTAATTACAAAATCCCAGGACACATGTGCAGAACATGTGTCCCAAAGCTCTGCACGTGGACTTCTTGTGAGAACTCATCCAGGCTTCTGATAGGATGGCCTGGAATTGACATCAGCCTGAGGAGTGAATGGTACAAAAAGGACTGTCCATATTGAGGTTTTGCCACTGTATTTGCTCTTGCATGGTGGTCCATCCTCACGCTGAAAGGTGTACTTCTTTCCCTACTTTTACTTGGCCCAAACTAATTCTGTAGCGCCTGTTTCTTTCCCTACCTTTAGCAAAACTTTGCTACCGTTTATACTTGTCTTGACCAATTTTTTTGTTCAGGACAGAAAGAAACTAGAAACCACCTCCAGAAGGAGACTCCAGCACCCCAAAACCCAGTAACAATATCCCCTGGAGAGAGTGCTTGGTCAGACACCATTTTAGGGAGGGACCAACTGAACTTGTAACTCAAAATAGCCATGGGTTGGCTTAATCTCAGGACTCCCAGTATTAAAGTCCCATAGTGACTGTGTAAGGGACAACCACGGGAAATGTCCGTGGTCAGGGGGCCATGGTCAGGCTGGCAAGAGACACCCAGAGTGTTATAAGCTAAATGACTCAGGTCCCACCCCATGACCAGAGGCCAGGATCAACCTGAATTTCTGTGGATTTGAAAGTCTCAGAACTGGCATCCCACCCTAATACTACTGCTGGCTCACTGGTGATTATTGAGCACAGATCTGGGTTCTGACTGCCTCCTTTGTCTACCAGAAAGAGCAGAGTCATGCCTTGAATTGGACACTGCCACAAAACTGTAGAACCTGGAAGATAACTACAGGCCTGAAATCGCAGAGAAATTTTTTTGTTCATTTTGCTTTTCTTAAAAAAAAATTTCGGGCCGGTGAGATGGCTCAGTGGCTTAAGCGCCTGCCTTGCAAGCTCAAGGGCCCGAGTTCGACTCCCGGAACCCACATACGAAAAAGGGGCCTGTGATATCGCTCAGCGGCAGGCGCGCGAGGTCCTGAGGTCAACCCCCCGGTACCCACAAAAAAAAAAAAAAAATTTCATTTGGTTATTTTTTTAATTGTTTTTGTTTTTTGTGTATGTGTGAACATTGTTTTTAGTTTTTGTTTTGTTTTGTTCTTGTTTTTATTTTTTCTTTTTTCCTTCCCTCCTGTCTTCTTCACCAGTTTCCTAGAGCTAGAGTGATCTTCCTTTCAATCTGAATTTCAGCCTTGCTTCTAATTTCTTGTTCTTTTATTTCTCTTTTTCCTCTTCTCCCTTTTAAATTTTCTCCTTCTAATTACTTCTCTCTTATTTGCCTTTGTGACATTAACAGTGCTAGAGTACATTCCTAGAGAACCTGGGTGCTGGGCTAACTATACTGCATCCTCCTTTCCCAAAATAACCAAGGCGGTTGAATCTTGGGGAAGTGGCAAAGGATTACAGTTAGGTAGGCCCAAAGTACATCACTGAAAAGCAACTGAAGAGATGTCTACAATAGCAACAAAGTCTTTAGACTATAAGCATCCACAAGCCTCAGCACAAAACAAACAAAAACAATAAGAACATAGGAAGAAAAGATAACAAAATGACTCCCAAAACGCCAACTTCCCCATAGCCAATTAAGGGGGCAAAAAGGGGTAGAATAGTGTAAGCTACACACCTGAATTACTCAAAAGCATAACAGAGAGGTTAGAAAACAGTTCAAAGAGATATACAGTGGGATTAGAGAAGATATAACTAAACAGATAATGGAAGTAATAATTACTAAGATGCAGGAGCTCTTAGAAGACACTAATGAAAACTAGATGAGCTAAACAAAATGATACAAAACATCGCTGACCAGTTTACCAAAGAATTAGAGCCCCTGGGCCGGTGAGATGGCTCAGTGGCGTAAGCGCCTGCCTTGCAAGCGCGAAGGCCCGAGTTCGACTCCCGGATCCCACATACGGAAAAGGGGCCGGTGATATCGCTCAGCGGCACGGGCGCCTGTTGGCGCACGAGGTCCTGAGGTCGACCCCCCGGTACCCACGGAAAAAAAAAAAAAAAAAAAAAAAAAGAATTAGAGCCCCTAAAAAGGTCTCAATCAGAAATCCAGGAGATTAAAAATCATATTCGAAGTATGGCAGCAGGACAGACCAATGTGAGGACAGAATTTCAGAACTAGAAGACAATGATGCCTTTAAAGGCCAACTACTCAGACACCTTAAAAACAACAAAAGAAAATGTAAATTTGATCCAACAACTGCTAGTTGATGCAAAGAAAAGTAATCTAAGAATAATTGGAATAAGTGAAAAATTAGAAGACAACACAAATGGCATAAAAATTGTTCACAGAAATAAGGCAGAAAACTCCCCAAATACAGGGAAAGAAATAAACATACAGATAAGTGAGGTACATAGAACATCAAATAGTCATGACCAAAAGAGAACTTCTCCATGCCACATGATACTCAAAATTCCAGAAGTCCATCACAGGGACAAAAATCTCAAAAGCTGTTAGAGAAAGGTAATGAATCACATACAAAGGTAAACCCATTAGAATCATGGCAGACATCTCTACACAAACCTTAAAGACCAAGAGAACTTGAAGTGAAGTGTTTCAAGCTCTAAAAGATAACTACTTCCAACCCTGACGTATGTGCCCTGCAGAACTTTCCTTTAAAATTGGTGGAGAAATAAGGTATTCCCATGACAAGGATCTACTCAAGAAATTCATGACCACCAAACCAGCATTACAAAAAAAATTTCTCAAGGATATCCTAGAAAGAGTTAGTGAAGCCAACAATGGCAATAAATCAAAAAGAATCAACACACCTGGTGGGGTAAGCAGCTAACGAAAGGGGAAAAAATGAGGAAATCAGCAACAGGAGAATAACGCAATGGCAGGGATAAGTCAACGCCTCTCAGTAATAACTCTCAATGTGAACGGTCTCGATTCCCCAATCAAAAGACACAGATTGGTAGAATGGATCAAGAAAGAAAACCCAACAATATGCAGCATACAAGAAACACATTTAATTCAACAGATACACACAGATTAAAAATCCAAAGGATGAAAAACAATATTCCATGCAACGGGAACTCAGAAAAAAACAGGGAGTTGCTATCTTAATTTTAGACAAAGTGGATTTCAAGCTAAAACTGATCAGAAAAGACAAAGACAGTCACTACATATTAGTTAGGGAACAATTAAACAGGAAGATTTAACAAGTATAAACATATATGCACCAAATGTCCACACACCCAACTTCATAAAACAAATACTAACAGACATGAAAAATCAGATAAACACCAATCTTGCCAAAAGAATTAAAGATATACCATAGTGATCTATGCATACCAATGTTTATAGCAGCATAATTAATAATAGCTTAATCTTGGAAACAGGCTATATGTTCATCAACAGATGTATGGATTAAAAATGTGATATTTATATATTACAGAATACTGTTCTGCCATAAAGAAGGATAAACTTGAGCCTCTTTTTTTTTTTTTTTTGTGGATACTGGGGGTCGACCTCAGGACCTCGCGCTCCAGCAGGTGCCTGTGCCACTGAGTGATATCACCGGCCCTTTATTCTTATGTGGGTTCTGGGAGTCGAACTCGGGCCCTCGCGCTTGCCAGGCAGGTGCTTATGCTGCTGAGCCAACTCGCCAGCCCAAACTTGAGCCATTTGTAGGAAAATGGATATACCTTTGAGATCTTAATGTTAAGCAAAGTAACATTAAGCAAAGTAAGCTTGGACACACAAGCTTAAATATTACATGATTTCTCTAATATGAAAAACTCAATGTATATATATATATATATATATAAACTCAATACACATAAAATTTAATATAATATATATATATACTACAGAATAAAAGACAGATAATAGGAAAAAAGAAAGAAAAAAACGTATTTTAATCTAGCACAGACAATGTATCTAAAACGGTACCTTGACTTAGTACAATTGTCTTACATGTTTTATGTGTTCTTTGGCCTATTAGTTTGGCTTTCAATCTGTACATAAGATAATTAACTTTATAAGGTTTTATAAGATAAATAAATAAATCTAGTGCTGGAAAAAAAAGGGCGTGGGGGGAGCGGGAAAAAGAAAGGAATTGAAATGTGTAATGCACATGTACCAATTCATTACAGTGAATGCAATCATTATGTACTACAAACATGTACTTATAAAAGTAAAAAAAAAGAAAAAATAAAGAATCAATAAATGGGATCATATCAAATTAAAAAGCTTCTGCACAGCAAAGGAAACAACCAATAGACTGAAAAGACACCCTAGAGAATGGGGGAAATTTTTGTCAGCTATTCCTCAGACATTGGACTAATATCTAGAATATATAAAGAACACAAAAAATTAGATCCCCCAAGACACCAATCAAAAAGACCCAATCAAAAGACCCAATCAAAAACTGGGCAACTTAAATGAACAGACATTTCTCAAAAGAAGGAACACAAAGGTCAATAAACATGAAAAATGTTCAGTATCTCTGGCCACCAGAGATATGCAAAATTCATAAAACAACACTGAGATTCCGCCTTACTCCAGAAAGAATGGCTATCATTAAGAAATCAGATAACAACAAATTTGAGGCTGTGGGGGAAGGGGGCTTTTAAATTATGGGAATGTAAATTAGTAAAACCAGTATGGAAATCAGCATGGAGATTCCTCAAAAATCTAAAGCAAGGTACAGTATTCCATTCCACCCAGCCATTCCTCTTCTATGTCTCTTCCTGAAAGAGTTAAAGACATCATATTACAGTGATACATGCTACCTATATTTATAGCAGCACAATTCACGATAGCTAAATCTTGGAAGCAGTCTATATGTCCATCAACAGATGAATGGATAAATAAAATGTGGTATTTATATACAATGGAGTATTACTATGCCATAAAAAAGGATAAACTTGAGTCATTTGTAGAAAAATGGATGCACCTGGAGACCATAATATTAAGTGAAATAAATCAGACACACAAGCTTGAATATCATGTTTTCTCTTATGAGAAACCCAAAATACAAATAAAGAGCAAAATAAAAGAGATAATAGGAAATAATGAGATAGATCTTTTGCATATGGAAAGGGGACCATTAGATGGAGGGATGGGGGAGAAAGGAGAGGGAAAGGCAATTTTAAAAAGAATTAAGATGTGCTGTGTACATGTACCAAATTCCTAAGAGGAACATGATCATTATATACTACAAATATGCACTAATAAAAAAATAAATGAATACAAAGTAAATACAACTATCTGCTCGTGTCATATAATTTTATGTCTTTTCAAGTTCCTAATAATTTCTTTGTGCCATCTTATTTTTAATTTATATTTACCAAATAAATCTATTAGGCTTTTTAAAGATTTTGTTCCGCTCATTTTGCCTTCTGTTTTACTAACTTCCGCTTTTATTTGTAACATTGTTTCAATTTTTTTCATTAACACCCTTTTAGAATTGCTTTTAGATTTTTTTCCTAAACCCTCTCTATCCCTGCCCATATAAAATGTTAAACCATAAAGTATATGTCTACGTAATATGCTCTTTTGGAAGCCACAACTGATTTGATATCTAATGCCCCCCACTCCCTTTAAGAACCCATTATTTGCTCCTTTAGGATCAGTAGCTTCCTAGTTGCAGATGCGCAGTCCATGGTAATGTCTCTATTTTCTTAGGGTTTGTTTTCCTTTTCCTCTGGAGTTAAAAGCTTATTCACTCACTTTCATCATTCTTTCAAACAAAAAATTTAAGTCGATAAGCTGCTACTATTCTTCTTCTAGTGGCTAGATCATGCTGTTTTCATTCAGTTCTAAATTTGGGGGAGTACCGGGAATCAAATTCAGGACCTCACGATTGCCAGGCAGGCGCTGCACCACTGAGCTAAATCCCCGGCCCCAGTTCGAAATTTTTGTAATATCCCCCTGCTTTTTTTTTTTTTTTACATAAGAGTTATGTAGAGGTTTGCTTTTACATTTCCCAAACTATGGATTTTTAGTGATATTTTCATTGTAAACCTATGTTATTAGCTGCCTGGAGTTTACCAAGATGATGTATCTTACCATATGGCCAATAGGAATGCTTGCGATCTTTCAGTATTTAAATGTGATGTTTACAGTAGGCTTTCGGCAGATATTATCAATATCAGAAATTATCTTCTGTTACTAGTTTACCAAGGTTTTAAAATTAAATCCAAAATTTGTGCTCAGTTTTAACAGATATTTATTTTTGGAACTCATTGAGATGATCACATCTTTTTTCTTCTTCATTTTGATTATTTTTATATATTTCATGTTTCTTGCCCTATACTTTCCCTTGGAGACATAATTCTGTACATTCTCCAAGCCATACTTGTGTATCTATAACAGGGCGGTATCACCGAAACTAAGCTAAAAATGTCAGTAGTACTATTTACATTCCTTAACAATCTGGAATACCTATCTCAGGGTTGAAAAGATGATTTCCCATTATTTTCTCTGCAAATTCAGGCAGAATTATCTCAGTATTTCATTTCACCTGAAATCTCTTATAGAGGTAGACATTCCTTTTTTCTCCTCTGAAAGCTTGCTTCCATTCTCCTTAGATCTCACTCCAATCACCTCCTCTAATAGTAATGATTAAAATGTAACTTTTAAAATTCCATCTTTAAGATTCATCTCCTGATCTTTCCTTTTCCTTTCATATCAATACTATAATCAAAGAACACAATCTTTCTAAAGAAATCCTTTTCTTCCTCCAGCTTAATCAGCCTGCCCTTCTTTTCTTTTCACTGTTCACTACTTTTACTTCAAGATCTAAATATATATATGAAACGAACATGGCTCTTACTTAATTCCCTGAATATGGCTGATTCCTATTGGCAGAAGAATCTAGGCACAACTTTTTCCTCTTGGCTTTGCTTTTCCCTTTTACAAAACCCTATATAACAAATATTTCCACTACTTTTTATACAGTCATGATAAAATCCATTATTCTTCTGTGGTTGAACATATAGGAAATTTCAGGAGTCCCTCAAATTCCACTCCTGGAGTTTATATAGTCCACAAAAACAGAGGATATGTCTAACCTCTATGAAATAAAGGACTTGCTCCCTCCCATTTATCTCCTTATCCCTATAAAAGGATGCAATTCAACCAAGATGCTAAAGTGAAGTTGGGTAAACCTGATCTAATGCTACCTGGATTTCACACAATTTAAGGGCTAGAATTTCCTAAACTTGGATTCTTAATTACAGTATTGTGGAATTTAGGCTATTGTATCTAAGGTCTTCACATTCACCGTGGCTGAGAATAAAGGCAACACAAGTTGATCCGTTCAGTGGTACAACATCTTCCCTCTCTGCAGCAAGCCTATCACAGCCACATCTATGTGATTCAAGATCAGCCACAGTGGCCAGTAC
Organism: Erethizon dorsatum; assembly: GCA_028451465.1. NCBI lineage: Eukaryota > Metazoa > Chordata > Mammalia > Rodentia > Erethizontidae > Erethizon > Erethizon dorsatum. The sequence continues at coordinate 71,016,416 of CM051835.1, forward strand.
AGCTATGCCCAGTGCCTCTAAAAAATAGTGCCTTGCAAGCAGACACTACCTACCCCAAACAGCTTAGACTCGAAAAAGCCAAAGAACCCAACAGTCCAAGTCACTGAAGCATTAAAGCCCTGTTCCCTGGTACAGTAGACATCTAACCTCTATACAACTTATTTTGGTTCCCTAGTTCCAGTTGGGGTGCCTATTCCTCAAGATTTAACATCCAATATACACTTAAATGTGTTAGGCTTTAAAGGAGAAAGTTAATCATATCCCTTCCCCTTCCAAATGTTCAGCCACATGAATAATAAATACAGGAATCAGAGTAATAAATATCAAAATATCAGGACCGTTAGGAAGCTGTATCAAAATCAAAACTGGGCTAATAAATTGTCTCTCCAGTCCCTCCCAGTTCCTGGTCTTGAGGTGACCCATCAAAAGGAAAATATGCAAAAGAAACACTTACCTGGATAAAAGCAGGGGGCATCGCTGCCCCCGAGGCAGGCGAGAGGTGCTCTTCAGACCTACCTCTGGAAGGCAGACCTGGCCTCAGCAGGGGTGTTTACCATATGAAAGCAGGATCAGAGTAGAGTGCATATATAGATAGGGAAGTGCAAAAGAGATAAGGAAACGCAGGGTGTGTGTATGTGTACAATGAATCTCCTCCTTATATCTCCATCAAAAAACACAATCTTTTTCCTTAGAGAAGGGAAAGGTAGAAATAGGGCAAGGAATGATATTCAAATATTTTTCCCTAATGGAAAAACAGAGGAACAGGGACAAATGACAGATTCTTATCCCTGTGGGTAGAGGCAAACCTTGTACTCTTACCCTGCTCTCAGCAGGAGTAGGGGATTCATTTCCCTCAAAACCAAGGTCTAACCTGGAATTCATTCTCAGCTTCCAACCCAGAATTCAGGAAGATTTCTCTTAAGAGATTCTGTTACTGGATCATTCCTCTATTGGATTTTAGGATGACAGGGGTGGGGCAAGGACCCAGAGGTTCAGCCTGACTCCAACCAACCTCCAGATATATGTACTCACAGAGCTCCATCTGATTAACGAAAAGGAAAGGAAACACGAATAGATCTAGGAAGTTCCTTCCAAAGCATTTCACTAATAACTACTCTTCAAGAAGTCTCTGGTCACTGGAATGAAAAGAATAACAACAGTCAGACCAAGAAAATCCTGCTTCTGTTATCAGGTTCTTCTGGGGTCCTGGGTTTCTCCCTCTCTACCACTAAGACCTAAGGGGAATCAGTCTATCAATGAAAGATATATGACATAAAGGTTGTCCGTGGCTACCCTCCAACAAAAGTCCTCAAGGTAGAACCCAAATAAGGATAGTATTTGGGAGCTCAAGAGTCAAAAGTCATTTATCAATGGGTAGTTTGGAAAGCTAGTTTGTTTGTTTTTTTGTTATTTGAGCTCAATTCCATAAGAGTAAATGGGCTCCTTTCCTCTCAGCTTCCTTAGTCCACTTATCCAATGGATCTCCTAATGAAGGGGACAATGGAAAAATTGTAGCTTTCAATGGGGCCCGTAGTGTCCTACCTACCCAGCCCCGGTTAAAAAAAGAGAGCAGGGCCGGTGATACAGCTCGGTGGCATAAGCGCCTGCCTGGCAAGCGTGAGGTCCTGAGTTCGACTGCCGGTACCCGCATAAAAAAAAAAAAAAAAAAAGAGCAAAGGGATGACTCTTCCTACTCCCCCAAATCACCTCCACAATTGATGGCCTACTCTTCCCATATGTAACCCAAGGATAGCCCCACCTGCCCTGTTATACTCTTACCCACAAACACTGAACCTCTTCAGGGTCACAGACTACACTCTTAGTGTTTTTATAAGGATCCCTCCCTTATAAAGTGTAGGAGGACTTAGCAGTGTCCCAATCCTATGTTTGTATCATGCTCTCAAGGATACTGGAATCCCCAGGACAAGAAAAAGAAAACTGACAATGAAATTCTAGCAGTTAAACAAAAAACAAAAAACAAAAAACAAACGGTCTCTCCCCAGATATCAAAGAATCATTCTCACGTTTAAGTCCACACAGTGTAGAGAATGGGAATGAACGTAACCTGTTAAGAAAAGGGCTTCTGGGTTAAGTACAACAGGCAAATGTTCAGGAAAAGATCCAACATTTGAAGATACATAGAACTGATAGGGAATAGGGTAAGAAGGAATCCCAGTGGCAGGAAGGTAGAGTGGTGTCTTTTGTCAAAGGGTCCATGGAGTGGAGGAGGATGGGGAACCAAGTGTGAGGGAGAGTCATTAGAAGGTCAGACACTTCAGTTCTAATGTTGCTCTTGCCAGCAACTTTACATACGACTTTGAGATGATACAGACTTCAGTATCTTCATCTGCAAAGTAGGTGAAAGCTGTTTGTTTAATCAGGTGCCTGTTATGGTTCTCTGAGATTATGGCATCCTCCACAAATGTGATTGATGGATTATTACAAGATATCCAGGAGAGGCCAGAGGAGACCTCACCAGGTTAGGAAATGCCTTTCAGCCTCATCTCTAAAGAAAAGAATCACATATATACACATACTCATATATACAAGCAAAGTGGTCAATTATTTCATCTACAGCAGCAGGGACGCATAGTAGGAAAAATAAACACTGTTGATGTCTGATTCCTTCATGGGGTTTGGGGAGAAGGGCCCTGAGGATGTAACCCTGGAGGGATTTCACAGTCAGAGGAGAAGGATCCTATTATTTAACAAAAGCTATCACTGTGCTGCTCCTTCGCCAAACCAGCAGCCAGCTCTTTGGAAGAAATCAAACTTTCACCTTGCCTCCTCCCACCCATCAATACACCTGTAGCAGGAACACAATGCTCAGACCTTGAGGGAAATAAACCACTAATTAGCCACTAAGAAATGAACAGAATCTACCACCCCTGAGATAATTTGAGGTTGGGCAGCTGGGACCACACGCCTCTGTTTCCCTGAATGCTATCCATGGTTTTGCAAGGTCTTGTTTTAAACCTACCCCATCCAAAAGTTGACTGGCTTGCCATCTGGGTACCTGTCATTTTCTGGTACTTTTATGGTTGTTTCCACATTGTTTAACTAATCTCATTCTGAGTGATCCTGAAAGTTACCATTTGTAAGTAGGAATTCAAATCGGGAGAAGTGCTACGACGCAAGACCATGGTTTAAAATCATGCTACAAAACCTACAAACAGACTCAAACCACTCCTCAGACACCAAGAAGCATCTGCCAGCCATACATCCACATGGACACTTACATAGCCTCTCCTAGCAGAGGTAGCTGGGGCAACTGGGGGAGGACATCAGCATCCTACCAACCTTGAATCCTTGTTTAAAAGATACTAAAAATAAATTAGTAAACATTGCTGTTTACAGAAATAGAAATCATTTCTGTTTCCAAAGGCCTTTCACCAACCCAGTCCTGGACATTTCCAAGACTGCCACCCCTGATACCCTCTCCAAGGTCCACCCTCATGGGTGAGACACCAGTCCTTTGAGACTGGGAGCTCCTCAGGCATCTGAGAATTCCAGTTTCACATTTCTGGTTCCAGGCTGGGGAGAATCTTCAGTACTCTGCGGAGTACCGAAGTTCATCCCTTCTCACAAGTTCCTGGGGTCTGTCTTGAGGCAACCCCTACTTTTAGGATGGTATTTGTGTTGCAAGAATTTCCGCTATTTTCTGGCTCCCAGTCCCTCCCCACAGTACAAGATGCCCGTCTGGACCCACCCTCAGAGCAGAGGACTCAGTCTGTGCCTTGGTCTAATAACTCTGAAGAAGTGGGGTGGGCAGAGAGAAAGCGGAGACAACGACCTGGGGGAATCATTCTTGAGGGGACGACAGACAGCAATGACTGTCCTACAAGTAGGTAGTGAGGCTGGGCACCTGGCCAGAGCCGGAGCCGGAGCCGGAGCCAGAGCCAGAGCTTTCCACCACACTGGTAGGTTCCGGATCGACGCGGGGTGTGCGACGACGCCCCCGGTACTCGATCATGTCTGGATGATAAGTTGGATGGCGGCGGGCGTGCTTGGTCAAGTGGTCGCTCCGGGAGAACTGCTTGGGGCAGAGGGGACAGGAGAAGCGCTTTTCACCCGTGTGCGTCCTGTAGTGGCGGGCCAGCTCGTCAGAACGCGTAAACTTCTTGTCGCAGTCGAGCCAGTCGCAGGAGAAAGGGCGCTCACCCGTGTGGGTACGCTGGTGGGACTTGAGGTGCGATGACTTGTAGTAGGCTTTGGTGCAGCCCGGGAAGGGGCATTGGTGGCGCTTGGCAGCAGGTGTTACCGGCCTCCTCCGGTGCATCTGACCTGCTGCAGGGGCGGGGCTGGCCCCTGGGGCCCTGCCAGACACCCCACAGGTGACTGCGGGCACGCCCGGGACCGCTGGCGCGCTAGGGACAGCGGGCGCACCAGATAAGCTCGAGGGTCCCGGGACCGCTTCCGCGCTGGAGGCTGGGTCGGGCTCGAGGCACCGGGGCGACCCCGCGCATTGGGTAGGGTCGGAGGGGCCAGACGAGGCGCGCAGAGCTTCCCCCAAGTTCGCCCCAAAGCCCTCCCCAGAGCAGCCGCGCAAATCAGCCAAGACGCTTGCAGCCAGCAGGTGGGGCGCGGCGCCGCCCGCGCCGGGGCTGGGGGCGGGGACCTGGGGAAGCTGGGGGACCGACGCGGGCCCCGGTGGCCCCGGACCCGGCAGAGCGGACTCCGGCGGCGCCGCACCCACCTCCGAGCCGGCGGCTCCGCCCGCGCCCTCGGGGTCCGGCGGGCGGCGGTGAACCACGGCGCCCGCGGACATGGACACCAGGCACTCGGCGGCGAAGTAGTCCAGGCACGCCACGGCGGCCGACATGCTGCGCCCGCCCGGCCGCCGGCGAGCGCCGTCCGAGCGCGGCCGGCCGCGGGCGAGGGAGTTCCCGGGAGCGTCCGTCCCGCCGCCTCGGAGCGAGAAGCCGGAGGCCGGTGCGCTCCGCTCGCCGCCCGCCGCCCGCCGCTCGCCGCCCGCCGCCGCCGCCGCCGCCGCCCGCGCGCAGCCCGCCCCGCCCGCCGCGCCCCTGACGCACCGGAGCCGCGGGGGCGCGGGGACCGCCCCGGCCGGCAGGACCCCCCCGGAACGCGTGGCCGCCGGGCTAAGTCATTGTTAACAGCCTAAGAAATTATCTTGTCTCCGCGCTCTTTCGTCTGCTGGCGAGCCAGGTAATTTTCTTAAAGCGAAAACTCCCCGATCGTAACTTCTGGGCAGCCTGCCGGCTCGCCCCCCACCCGCCCGCCCCCGCTGGTCCTCTGCCAGCTGGGTGTCCCGCGGAGTCCGAGAAACTTTTTTTATTTAAGGAAAAAAAAATGCTAATACCTGACTTGTCTTTCGATTCATAATTGTGATCGTTAGCTAAGTGGTCTGGAATTACATTTCGCTCCTGTTCTCCGCTTGCAGACAAATTGAAAATATCCCCAAGTCTGCATCAAAAAAAAAAGTTTTCTCATTTAGCACTTCAACTGCTAATCCAGGGTCGGTAACAATTCCCTAAATAGATCCACTACGTAGCCATTAATTAATAGCGTTTTGAACCAGAAACATTTTTAACCTTGGAAAAGCAAAGAAGCCTCTCATGGTTGAAATTGAAACTTAAAATCCTCTGAGTAACGATATAACTATTCAACCAACGAAAGAAAAATGCGTGTTTAAACTGCATTAACCTGTCACAGGCATACAAACAAATTTCCACGCTGAAATATAAATTATAGACTAGCAGCGAGATAAACACATTAAAATGGACTCCCACAATTTCAATAATAGAAAGTCACGTTTCCAATTAGGCAACATCTTCTATTTTTCTTTTGACAAAAATTAAAAATAAGAAAATGCAGCCAATGCTATAGAATGATCATATGGTGCTTATGACTGGAGGTTTTTCTTTCTTATAATCAAGTGTGTGAGTAATTTCTTTTACGTGTCTTCATTGCTTTCATTTTGCTCTTTTTTAAAAAAAAAATTTAAAACACGTAGAAAACAATCAGGACAATTCTAAAAAATAGACACCACAGTTTTGGATGTACACAGGCTTTACTTTTATAATGAATCATGAGCATTTTATTTGTAACCAGTACATTTTCTTCTGAAAATTAAAAAATACAGATGCAGCAGGAGTAACATACGTTCATGTGTTTACTGACTAGAATAATCAAATGTGGTGTTTTTGCCATATTTTCTTAAAGGTTTTTGTTTATATTAAACGTTACAGAGTTGAATGTCACTTTACTTTCCTCCTCAGTCCCATTCACCTTTCTCCCTCCTTAACTTCCCGAGGTAATCAGTATTGTAAATTGTGTATCCCAGCAGCATTTGTTATGATAGTTTGATTAGTCAATGACCTATATGTATAAATATATATCTATCAGTGATTATTTAAATTTTCATAAATGATACAGTAGTGTACATAGCATTTTGCACCTTGCTTTTCTTCCTCAATGTGATTTTGAGAATTACTCATGTAGATGCTTATAGAATCTATTTTATTCATTTCAGTAGTTTTAAAATAATATTGTCAGCTTTATTATTGTTAAGGAGATTCCATTTTAAACCTGATAATTTTTGCTGAAGTTGCTTGCCTTAAGATTTCAGATGATTCACAATCTACACATTAAAATCTGTAAGACAGACTTCTTTACTAGCTCTTTTTCTTTTAATTTTATGTTTAGAAAAAAATGTAAAGATATTTTAAAATACAGAGAATATAAGCACCCATGTACTAGTCTCCTATAATTAAGGAATGTTACAATTTGTCATATCTGCATCAGATCTACTTTTTAAAATCGAACGATTCAACATTTCCGATAAAATTGAAGCCCCCTTTGCATCCCCTGTAATACATTCTCCACCCCCTTTTCGTCAGAGGCAAACACTATCATGAATTTGGTATGTAACTTTCCAATCTAGGTTTTACACTTTCACTGCATATGAACTCATGTAGAATATTGCCTTGAATGGTTTTAAAATATACACATGTGATGTTAGACTGTAGATACCATTTTGTGATTTTTTTTTCCTTCATGGTATGTTTTTATTTTTTCTCTTCACGTTGATAAATACAGACCCAGTTCATTCATTTTAATCTCCATATTGTTGATCCATGCATATGAATGTGCCTTGTTTATTCATGCCCCTATTGATGAATATTTAAGCTGCTGCCAATATTTTGCTATTGCTTGTACATTTTTTCCTTGCACCTATGTGAGAATTTCTCTGTGTATCTACCTAGATGGGGATTTGCTAGGCTGCACACACATTTTCAGTTTTACTACCAACTGCCAAATGGTTTTCCAATTTGTACACCCCTCAGCAATGTACGAGAGTTCTTGTTTCCCTAACATGACATCAAATACTTTCTCAATTCAGACTTTTATTTCTGCCAGTTTGATTTTTAAAGAATCCAGTGTCTTGTTGTTTTATTTGAATTTCCCTCACTGCCAGTGAGGTTGAGTGCTTCATATATTTATTGGCTGTTGAAGTTTTTCTGAGTTTGTGATTTGTTTTTTCAGTGTTCATTCATTTTTCCAATAGGCTGTGTGTTTTTATCTTTTATTCTCTTCATTTATAGGAGTTCGTGTGTATAAACATTCAACATATTGTCTCAGTTTATAGCTTGTCTTTTAACTTTTGATGTCTTTTTTACTCTAGAAAATTTAAAATGTGGTGATATTCACTTTCTCTCTTTTTTAATAGTTTGTGCCATTTGTGTATTATTAAGGGGACTTCTCACCTGATGTGTGAAGGTATCCTATTATATCTTTTACCTTAATATTTTTAAGGTTTTGTTTTTTCACACATAAAATCCATCTATCCGTGGCTTATCTTTTTGAATGGTATAAAGCAGGAATTACATTTTACTTTTCCTCTCGCCCCCAATATAGAAAGCCTGTCATGACCTGATTTACAGAACTGTCTTCATATCCCTATTAATGTGTAATGCTACCATGGTTTTAAATTAAATTTCCATATATTCATAAATATGTTCCTAGCTTGTCCTTTCTCATAGAGCAAACCAATTCTGAGCCAGTAGCACACTCTTAATGAATTACTATGGCTTCATAATAAGTCTTGATATGTAGAAGGTCATTGCCCCCTCTTTGTTCATTTTTAAATTTGTGCCGACTATTTTTGGACTTTTACTCTCCTATATGAGTATATAAAGTCTTCTATATGATTTTAGCATCAGTTTGTCAGGTTCCTTAATGAAAAAAAATTTGGGGGTATTTTGTTGAGTTAAATTTACAGGTTAAACTTGGCAAGCTGTGACATCTTCATAAAATTTAGTAATCCAATGCCTGAATATTATGCTGATTTTTAAATATCTTTCAATAATATTTTATAATATGTTTATAAAATGCTTGTGTTTATTTGCTAGGTATCCTCTCAGGTATGTTATGGCTTTTGTTGCTAGTATAAGTGGTGCATAAAATTTTTAAAAATTGGTTATTACTACTGTTTGGAAATGCTATAGATTTTAGAATAATTTTGGTTTAAAGGCAAACATGCTGAACATTCTTATGAAATAGTTTATTTGCAGATTCTTTTGTATTTTCACATAAGCACATTATCTGTACCTAACATTCCTGATACCTTTTCCCCTTTCTTACTTTTTTGGATAGGCTGGGACTTTCCATAGAAGGGTGACAGCAAGCTTTGTTTTCCTGTTTCTATTTCATAGAGAATGTTCCTAATGTGTCATCATTATTTATCATATTTGTTGTGAATTTTTGGTAAAAACTCATTATCAAGTTAGGGTAGTGCCCTTCTATCCCAGTTTTGTCTTAAAATAGTAATATTTTAAACCATAAAATAAATACTGAAATTTTACTACTTTTTCTAAAACAGAGATGGTTATATATAGATTTTTGTCTTTGATATATTAATGTAACAGGTCACATTGATGGATTTTTCTAATGTGGACTTGACATTGAATTCCAAAGTAATCCTGTTTTGCCATATGGTACTGTTATTTTTTAATATATTGCTTCATGTAATTTGTGATTTTTAAAAAAATTTTAGCATCTTGTTCATAAGTGTCATTGGCTTATAATTTACATTTCTTGTAGTGTCTTTGTCCATATTTGGTGTTGGGTTATAGTGCATTCATGAAAGGCATTTGGAAATTTCCTTCATTTTCTATATCCTGTGATCGTTTGTATGAGATAGGTTATTATATTATTTCCTTGAATGTTTAGTAAATTTCCACTGTGAAGCCATCATATTTTGAAAATTTAACTCAATTTCTCTAATTATTCTACAATCAATTTTAGTAATTTACATTTTTCTTAAAAATTAGATATATTTAAACATTTAAAATTTTGGTATATAGTTCATATTCTTTTATTCTAAAATTTTAACGCAGTATCTGTAGTCACGTTCTGTTTTTCATTCCTGATCTATGCTTGTCAATTCTCTACTTTTTTTGTCTTGACATGGATTTTCTATATTTTTAGACAAATTTATAAATGTTTGTTTAGAGTCTTCAAATGGGCAGCTTTTGTTGACCATATTTCTTTTTAAATATACGTATGTTTATTTAATTTCTGCATTTACCTTATTATTCCCTGACATTTTTATTGAATTTAATATGCTACTCCTTAAAAAAGTTTTCCAAGTTATATATCTAACATGTTAATTTCCAGTCTTTCTTATTTTCTTTTTCTTTTCTTTTTTTTTTTTTTTTTTGTGGGTACCGGGGGTCGACCTCAGGCCCTCGTGCTTGCCAGGCAGACGCTTAAGCTGCTGAGCCATCTCACCGGTCCTCTTTCTTATTTTCTAACATAAATTTAGGGCTATAAATTTCCCTTCACGGAAATTGCTTTATCTATAGCCCACAGATTTCCAAAAGAGTGGCATCATTACCATTTGGTTCTAAATACTTCATAATTCCACTGTGATTTCTTTTCTTCTTTTTTTTTTTTTATATGAGTACCGGGAGTCAACCTCAGGACCTCACGCTTGCCAGGCAGGTGCTTATGCCGCTGAGCCATATCACTGGCCCTCCACTGTGATTTCTTAAAGATTACATGTTCCAACAGGGCTCTTCTGAATTTCCCTGCTATTGAACCCTGGAGCAGTAACTCTGACTAGCGCTCATTGTGTAGCCTCTTGGGATCTGGCTCTGGAAGTACAATTGGGTATCATTTGAAATGAAAAGTTAAAAAGGGTAATTTCTCCATATGGTGTATATGGTGACTTTCAAATAAATGTCACTAAAATTATCTTTCTCCCAAGCCCATTCAGAAGCTTCCAGAAAATCATCAAAAATGGGCCAGTGAGATGGCTCAGCGGCATAAGTGCCTGCCTTGCAAGCGCGAGGGCCCGAGTTCGACTCCTGGATCCCACATACGAAAAAGGGGCCGGTGATATCGCTCAGCGGCACGGGTGCCTGTTGGCGCGCGAGGTCCTGAGGTCGACCCCCCGGTACCCACAAAAAAAAAAAAAAAAAAAGAAAGAAAATCATCAAAAAGATGTTCCTGAAGGCCTTGAGTAGCTGATCTGGCTATTCCTTTGGTCATAAGTGGTTCAGAGCAGGTATGTAGTAGGCATCCCACAAATATGCCAAGAATAAGTGAATAGGAGTTGATAACCTAGCAGATTATCATCACTATTCATTCATGATTGTCAACCTCAAAAAGACACTCAGCGTTCCCAGAAACACTGCAAACCTGTTTGCATTTGGGCTGGTCTTCTTCCTATCTTTTGGAAAAAGCCAGTCCATTCTTGTTCTATCCCATTACCTCTTGCTTTTCCAGGGTCCACAGTTCATTACATATCTCCCTGCTCGCCAACATCTTTTGTGCCTCGTTCTTTACAGAATAATTTGAGTCAACATTCAATAATGGACCAATATCTTCAATTTAAAAAGTCTTGTCTCTCCATTCTCTTCTAATTCCTGCTATAGCTACTTTGCCCTTCAAAGCCAAATTTCTCAAGTGCTGAGTATATTCTTGGTCATCATCTCCTTAGCTCTACTTTATTAAAATTACTCCATACTGCACCCTCACTTTGCTACAAAATTTTTTTTTGTTAAACCCAATACGAACACAGAACAGTGTGACTGTACTTTAACACCACTGAACTCTACACTTAAAAATGGTTAAGATTGTAAACTTTCCATTATACATATTCTACCACAATCAAAACCCTTTTTTCTTAAAAAGAAAAAAATCAACATTGGCCCCTTTGTTACTAAGTCCAATCTTCAAATAACTAGAACTCTTAGAGCAGTTGAGCAATCCTTGAAACATTCTCTTCTTTTGGCTTCTGTGATATTACATTCTTTTGGGCTTTCTTCATCTTTCTAACTGTTCCTTAACAGTTTTTTGTTTTTGTTTTATACCAGGAATTGAACTTACGACCTCGCGCTTGCCAGGCAGGCACTCTGCCACTGAGCTATATGCCCAGCCCAACAGTCTTGAATCTATTGTTTGAGATATCTGTGAGACACGATGTCTCAAACAGTAGATTTGAAAGTTGAATTCTTGGTTGTTACTACCAAATCTATTCTTCCTGCATTTTTCCTTCTCTCAGAACATAGCACTTCCATCTGTCCTATTCCTGAACTGGGTGTCATTCTCTACTGCTTCCTTTCCATCAGCTGTCACATTTAATTCATCTTCATGTGTGGTCGATTCTACTTTCAACTATATGTTGACCATCCACTATTCTCATTTTCCCTGCCAGTAATCCAAATCATCTTCAGTTGTGATCAAACTGCAGTGATACTGAGTTCCCCTAACTGATCCCCTTGCTTCGCTCTTGCTCCATTTCAGTCTTTTCTCTGTGTTGTAGCTATGCGACAAAGTCCTTAAGACCTTCCAGGCACAGCTAAGACAAATCCAAAATGGCAGACAATGATCCAGCTCCTGTTTACCTCTCCACTTGATTTCTGACATACTTTACCCCAGCTTCCACTGGCCTTTGAAAACACCAGTTCCTCAGATGCTCAAGTTAGAAACCTTGTGTATGCTTTTACCTCAACCTAGACGGCTCTTTCTTTCATTCTGACTGAGTAACTCTTATGCAGCATTCACTCATTATTACTTCCTCCAAGAAACCTGCCATTTCCCATCTAAATTGGGTCCCTTTTCTTATACAAGAATCCATTTATTTAACAAATATTTATTGGATGGCTCTTGTCCAGCTGGCATAGTCTGAGGCATTGGAGATGGAACAGTGAACAAAGTAGTCCCTGCTCTCATGGAGCTTACATTTTAGTGGGGGAAAACTGATAACAAGCAAGTAAATAAGTAAACATATTTCAGATAGTCGTAACTGCTATAGTGAACAATAAAACAGTGTCAGCAAGATAGTAAGTCCTGAAAGGAGATATTTTATGTAGAGTGATCAGGCAGGGCCATTCTGATAAGGGAAGTAGAGGAAGTAAGCCTTGGAAAAATCTAAGGCAGGGACAGAAAATCCAAAAGTCTTGAGACGGGAGCATGTCAGGGTTCTGAACAACTTAAAGGCTTGCATTCGTTTTCTGTCACTGTTGTAGCAAAGTACCATACATTTAGTGGTCTAAAACAACAAAAAATTGTTTCTAACTGTTCTGTAGTTCAGAAGTCCAAAGTAAGTATCAGTGGGCTAAATAAAGCAGTCAACAGGGCTGCATTTGTTTTTGGAGATTCTAGGTGAGAACTGGTTTCTTGTCCCTTTCTGGCTTTTTTTTTTTGTGTGTGTGTGTGGGTACTGGGGTCGACCTCAGGACCTCTTGCACCAGCAGGCGCCGGTGCCGCTGAGCGATATCACCGGCCATTTTTCCATATGTGGGTTCCAGGAGTCGAACTCGGGCCCTCGCGCTTGCCAGGCAGGCACTTATGCCGCTGAGCCATCTCACCGGCCCCCCTTTCTGGCTTTGAGAGGCGGCTGTCTCCTAGACTCCTTCCTCCATCCATAAGGCCAGCAATGATGGGTTGAGTCTTTTTCTGATTTGCATGGCTCTTCTGCTTCTCACTTCCATTTACAAAGATCTATGTGATTACATTGGGCTCACTTGAAAAATCTGATCTATTTCAAGAGCAGCAGATTAGTAACCTTTATTCCATCTGCTGCCTTAACTCTGCATTGTCATTAGTGTAACATCTTCATGGGTTCTGGGTGTTAGAGTGGGGCATCACTGGGGAGCCATTATTCTGCTTAGCACAAGGCTGAAGTAGACTAAGCAAAAAGAAACATAGTAAGGGAAGAGAAAGCCCTGGGATCTGGCCAGGTGGGAGGCAGGTCATATAGCACTTTGCAAACTGGTGTAAAGAGTAACATGGGACTCTTTAAGGAGGATTTTGAATAGGGAAATGATGTGAGTTACTTTTTTAGAAGTTCATGCTTTTGCTATGTGGCAAACATAGTAGAGCTCAGGCAAGAGTAGCAGATCAGTTAGTAAGCTACTGCAGATATCCAAGCAAAAGGCAGTGGTGGTTGGGATCAGAGAGGTAGCAGTGAAGGCGGTGAGATGTGTTACATGCAGGGTGTGAAAGAAGGTGAGGACCCATGAATGACTGCAAGGATTTCAGCCTGGTAACTGGAAGACTGTCCGTTATGTTTTGAGATGGGGAAGGCTTTAGAAGAATCAGAATACATGAGATGGAAATTGGGAGTTTGGTTTTGGAGAGTTGGAGATGACTCTGAGGCGTGTAAGTAGAGATGCAGGTAGGCTGGTGGATCCACGAGGCTGATACTTTTGCAGTTTGAAGTCCAGCTACATCCCTGGCTGAGAAACAGGATAAAGTGATTTTTTAGAAAGCTGTATACTTCTATACATGTGTCTCTGGAGGTCAAGAATTTTAACTCTTAGTAGGATATTTTCTCAAAATTCCATATATAATTACTTGTTTAATGTTTTTAGTATAATCTCAAATTATTAAGTACTATTAAAACTAATAGTAAAAAATTATAATGATCAAAACTTTCTTTTTTATAAAATCTAGTTACATTTATTTACTTGTTTATTTATTTTTGTGGTGCAGAGGATTGAATCCAGGGCTTTTGCACATGGTAGGCAAGCACTTTACCACTCAGCTACACCGCCAATTTCAAAAATATAGTCATTTTAAACCTAATGTTTTAGGTTTACCTGATAAACCTTTATGTTCTTAACTATGAAGTTTCTTTTAGATCCAAACTTCCTTTGTGTTACATTCAGGTTCATGATAATTTATGTCTGTGTGAGCTATATATGACTTTATGTGGATCAGCAGGTAAAAAGCTACAGTTGGATGGGAAGAGTAAGTTCAGGTGTGCAATTGCACGGCACGGTGACTGTGGTCAATAGTGATGAGCCTTCCTTTGACTAATTTCAAGTACAGTGCCCGTAGTGTTACAGACTTTAAAAAATAACTGTAAGTGGTAGGACATAGTAAATGCTCAATAAATATTTTTACATGAGACAGAGAGCAAAGACCCAACTGAGGTGTTTATATGAAGACAAAAAGAAAGTGGGCGATGTAAGATTTTATAGAATAAAGCCCAGTAGTTCAGCAAATATGTATTGTAACTTTGGAGTTTAACAGGCCAGATTCAGATGAGGAGGGAATGTAAGTTTGTGCATCAATTTGACAATAACTTGTCAAGATGACAGTGTGCATAACCTCTGAGTTGGAAATTTCACACCTTAATTATATGCCTTAGGGAAACTCTTGTATTCAGGCCTCAGAGATCTCTACAAATATGTTCAGTGAGGCATTTGCTTCAGGTTTTTTTTTTTAACAATTTAAACATCATGAAAATGCAACACACTACTACATTGGATTAAAAATAAATGTTGAACCCAAACTTGCTAGATCATGGATAATGCTTTCTTAGTAAATAGAGCAGAAAAAACTCTAAGACTTTAAAAGAAGATGTCTAATAGACCATTTAATTTTGTTCATGCATGGTAATCATTACTTTATCAGCATGTAATATTTTGTTAGTAGTACAAACTCCGTATCCAGGCTGCTGAGTTCTGGTTCTGTCAATTGCCAGCTGTGGGACTTGATTAAGTTACTTTTCCTCACTCTTGAAAAGAGGACAATAATAGTACCTACTTCACCGCAGTGTAGGGAGAATTCATTATTTTCGATGTTATTGGGCCACACATAGGCATGTAGTGAGCACTATATTAGGTGTAGGAGTGCGTGTGTGTGTGTGTGTGAGCCTGCATGTGTGTGTGTGTCTGGGTGGTGCTGGGGATTGAACTCAGGGCTTTGTACATGCTATGCAAATGCTCTACCACTTATCTACATTTGCAGTCCCTATATTAGTCATTATATATTGTTTACTCACGTATTATCCATCTACATATATCTCCACAATATTGTGTATCTATACATTAAAAGTGTAATACCTTAATAAGTGTGATACGTGACAAATTTAGAGCAGTAGTTACCTACCAGTATGGTATAGGAGGAAAGGAAAGGGAATAGAGTTTCAACTAATTGTTTAATGTTTCATTTATTTTTTACAAAAACTTGAAGCAAATGAATCTGAGTGATAACATTTGTCAATATGAGTGATGAGTACACTGCTGACTGCTGTAATATTGTCTGTACTTTTTCTGTGTGCATGGTGTGTTTTATTTCAAAAAGTCCCAGGACAGGGGCCGGGGATCTAGCTCAGCGGCACAGCACCTGCCTGGCAAGTGCAAGGTCCTGAGTTCGATTTCTGGTACCAAAAAAAAAAAATCCCAGGAGATAACTGGAACATTAGATGCACAATGAATGTCTGCTGAATGAATGAGTGATTAAGGACTGGCTTGGACTGAAGAAGCAGCCCTGAGTCATTCAGCCAAACTTCCCTGTTAGTGTGCTGCATAGTCAGTTAGGGACAGTGACGGGTGTGGGCGATTAGAAGGGAAAGCTTTTCCTCGGCCATGGTGGATTGAGGGAGACAATGGAACAAGGCTTTCAAGCTTCTGATGGAACAATATTTGAACTTAAATTCTATACTCAGGTGAACCTATCATTCACATATCAGAGCCAAATAAAAATGCTCTCATAAATATGTGGGTTCAGAACACCGACCCCTCAAGCCCCTTTCCCTGAAATAGTCACTAAACAGCGTATTCTGGGAAAACGACAAATGAATCAAAGAGGGAAGGTAGGGAGGGATGCCAAATCTGGTGACAAAAACAGTGAAACTTAAAATACTTACTGAGTGAGGAAGAAGGAGAGGGAGAAAGAGAAAAGACAACAGTCTGACAATCTGGAACTGAAATCCCTAATGATCTTTACTTAGGAAGTAGCAGAGGGCAAAGGAGAAAACTAGAGACAGGAATAGTTTCTTGATTTATTTAGAGAGAAGCTAGTTGTATCCTAACAGTACGGAAGTTGATTTTATAAGTTTTAAGTACTGTATGTGCTTAAAAATTGAAGAGTAGCCCTTGGAGAGTGGAAATAAGATATAACTTCCTAACCATTAAAAAGATAAAATAAGAGAAAAA
Source organism: Erethizon dorsatum (assembly GCA_028451465.1). Lineage (NCBI taxonomy): Eukaryota > Metazoa > Chordata > Mammalia > Rodentia > Erethizontidae > Erethizon > Erethizon dorsatum. The sequence continues at coordinate 71,032,834 of CM051835.1, forward strand.
CACCATCAATTCAAAAAAGTAGGAAGGGGGAAAAGGAGAAACAATAACAAAGTTGGTACATAGAAAAAAGAAAATAAATTGCAAGTGTTAGCCTGAAGTGTTAATAATCATGATGGTAATGGATTTACTACCTCGGTAAAAGACAGAGCTCTTCAGGTTGCAGTTAAAAGAGGAGTGGGGAGACAAAATCTCCAACCTGAAAAACTATATGCTGTTTATCTAAAATACGTAAAACAAAATGATCCAGGAATTTAAAATTAATAAAAGCAGATATGCTGTGTAAATGTTAACAGTGTAAATGAATGTTACTTTAAAACATTTCAATGGAGAAAAAGAGAGGCTATGGAAGATTCTATAACATTATTAAGAAGCTGTATACTCAGAAAAGAATGGGTGTATATTGTTTAAACTTGCATGGTGTATTTACAAGAAAATTTCAATAAACTCTACAAAGCAGAAATTATACAACCTACATTCAGTACCACATGCCTACAGTGGCTATTTAACAACAAAAAGCTAGTAAAAAAAAACCCTTAAAGACGAAAACCACTATCCTCCTGGAAAGGAGAAAGCACACTTATAATTTACTTGGATTACAGAGGAATTAAATTTGAAATTACAAACTACTTAGAAATGAACAAATGAGCACACTGCATTTCAAGATCTGTGAGTGCTGCCAAAGTGGTGCAAATGGAAAGATTTACAGCGTTAAGTGCTTGTAGAAAACAGAAATTGTGAAAATAAACAAACTGAGCATTTGACTCAAGAGCTAGAAAAAGAACAGGAAAATAAACCCAAGGAAATAAAGGGAAGAAGAGAATAAAGACAAAAGTAGAACTAACAAAATAAAAAACAAAAATATTAGACTTCATTAATACAACCAATTACTACTTCTTTGGCAAGACCAATAAGATAAATGAATGCCTGGTAAATCAGATTAAGAAAGAGTGGAGAAGATATGAACAATGTAAGGTACAAGAAATATCAAAAAACAGCTGAATGATTACAATTTTAAGAAAATACAATTAGAATTAAGATGGAATGTTTGACCCATAAAAAAACAAATTACCAAAGTTGGTTTAATGAGAAGTGAGAAATTTCTAGTGACTATCACTTAAAAATAGATGAAAAAATAACTAATGATCTACTTTTCAAAAAGAAAAGAAAATAGAACCAGACCGAAGTAGTTTTGCAATCTACAGCTACCAAAATGAAGGAACTGTTTGTTATTTCTCATGTTAAACAAGTAGTTGTGGTTCATAACATAGGACAGTATTTCATTCATAAGAGACTGCTTCTAAAATCAGATAAAGAGAATGTCAAAAAGGGGATTGGGAGTTTAATCTCACTTATAAATATAAGAATAGGGCCGGGGATATAGCTCAGCGACACAGCGCCTGCCTGGCAAGCGTGAGGTCCTGAGTTCGATTCCTGGTACCCCCCCAAAATATATATGTATAAATACTATAGCTAAGTCCATCAGTGTATTAAAAGAATATGGCATCATACTCAAGTTGTTGACTTTTTCCCAAATTGTTGTTTTTCAGTAGAAAATACATTAATAGAATTCATTGTGTTCTCTGAAGAGAAAAAGATGATTCCATTAAAAAAAAATTCTTAGTAAATGAACCATAGAAGAAATACCTCGTACTTGAAAAGTGACAACAAAAATCTATAGCAAACATAATGCTTAATGATGAAATATTTGAAGCATTCCCATTAAAATGAAGAACTATGCAGGGATAAACTCTACTACCACCATTTAACAGTAAACTGGATGTTCCATTTAATGAAATAATTTTTAAAAAGCAAAAGTAAGATATGCAGATATTAGAAAGAAAAGATGTACAACATTACTTTTTGCAGACTGTATTTCCATGTACCTAAAAATATCCAAGAAAAATACCTAAAAGATTTTAGAACTAGTAAGATATTGGTAGGGTAACTAGACAGCTTCATGAAGAAAAGTATCTACTGAATTGAAATTCCAAAATCAAGGACTGAATAAATGGAAAAACAATACTGTTTCTTAACGGAAAAAGCAGGTCCTACAAAATAACAATAGTTACAAAAATTATAAATTTAATGCTATCCTACTCAGTATAACAACAGGTTTCTATATGGAATTTGACAAGCTGATTCAAGTTCATCTGAAAAAGAAAAAGAGCAGGAATAACATTTTTCTAGCAAATATCAAAACATATCCTAGGGCCGGTGAGATGGCTCAGCAGCATAAGCGCCTGCCTGGCAAGCACGAGGTCCTGAGTTCGACTCCCGGAACCCACCTAAAGGAAAAAAAAGGCCGGTGATATCGCTCAGTGGCACAGGCGCCTGCTGGCGCGCAAGGTCCTGAGTTCAACCCCCGGTACCCCCCCAAAAAAAATATCCTAAAGGATTAGTAATTGATTCAGTGTCTATTGACGTGGGAATAGTCCTGTAAATTGGTAGAGCAAAAGAAATGGTCCAGAAACAGAGCCACCTGTATGTAAGAGTTCAGTACATGATAAAAGTTACATTTCAAGCGAGTGGGGAAATGATAGACAATTTATTAAAGAGTGTTCAACACTTATCTTAATCATTTTGGGGAAAATAAAGTTTAATCACTTTTATGTATAATATAAAAATAAATTCTAGATGGATTTGAGAGCTAAGCATAAAAATAAAAATTAAAGTATGGGATATTAATCTCAATAGATGTAGAATAAGTATTTGGCAAAACTCAAGATTTTGTCATTATTAAAAACTCTTAGAAAACTAGGAATAGAAAGGAAGGTTCTTAATTTGATAAATAGCTTCTAGGAAAAAACTTACATTGCATTTAATGGTCAAAACCAGAATGATTACTCCCTAAGATTGGAGATAAGCCAAAGATAGATGTTCATTCTCCTACTTTTATTCAACATTTTACTGGAAGTTTTAATTAGAACAATTAGGCGAGAAAACTATAGAAAAGGCGTCTAGACTGGAAAAGTAGAAATATTATCAAACATAATCATCTATTTAGAAAATCTTAATGTATCTACCAAAAAGTTACTAGAACTAAGAAGTGATTTGGGTAAGGTTTCAGGATATAAGGTCAATATACAAAAATCAATACTGTTCCTATATAGTAACAATGAACAAATAAAAAGCATTACTACCAAAGCCAGTACCAAAAAAGAAAAAAACATTTGGTATACATTTAATAAAATATGTAATATCTGTATACATAAAACTACAAAACACGGTGAAATCCAACATATGCCTAAATAAATGCAGTCTTCCGTGAACTGGGAGACTCACTATTGTGAAAATGCCAGTTCTCTTCAAATTGATGCATAGATTCAGTGCAGTTCTAATCGAAATCCCAGTAGGATTGTGACTTTTGTAGGTATCATATCTAAATCGATATGGAAAAACAGAGGAACTAAAAGAATCAAAACTATTTTGCAAAAGAGCAAAATTGGATGACACATTTTATTTGATTTCAAGAGTAATCTAAAGCTACAGAGATTAGGATAGAATGGTACAAGTGAAAAAATAGAAACATAAATTGATGATCAGAAGCGATATTCCAGAAATGAATCAAATTAGCAGCTGATTTTTGACAATTGTGCAAAAATTCTGTGGAAAAAGATTAGTTTTTTTAATTGCAGTTTTCAAGCAATCACAATTCATGTACAAAAAACTGAATCTCATTTCATACCTTGTACCACCTATAAAACTGTGATCTAAAAAGATCATAGACCTAAATATAAAATCCAGAACTATGAAACTTCCAAAAAAAATATGTATTTTTGAGTTAGGCAAAGATTTCTTTTGATATCAAAAATATTAGGCTTTCTTAATAATTATAATAATATCAACTTCCAGTACATTAAAATTTTCTCTTCAAGAGACACTTTAAAATGACAAAAAAAATTATAGGCTGGAAATAATATTTGCAAACTATATATATGTAAGGGATTTGTATTAAAAAATAAAGAAATTTTCAAATTCAATAGAAAAGAATAAATAACCACATTTTTAAATGAGCAAAAGACTTGAACCAACACATCACCCAAAGAGATGTATAGGGATATCAAATATGTATATAAAAAGATACTTGAAATTATTGGTTGTTAGGGAAACACAAATTAAACCCACAATGAGGTACCACTATCTACCTATTAGAATTTGTGTGTGTGTGTGTTTTAAAACTTGACAATACTAAGTGCAAAGCAGCTAGGAAGAGAGTAGAGCTGCTTGGAAGACAGTTTGACACTTTATAAAGTTACACACACACACACGTTCACACTATATGATCCATTAGTGCCCTCGGTATTTAGGCAAAAGGGATAAAACTTATGTTCACCTAAAAACCTAATGCAAATGTTCATAAAGTCTTTATTTATAATGGCCCCCAATCAGAAATAATTCAAATTTCCTATAGTTGATAAATGGATCAACAAATTATTGTACTTCCATATAATGGAATGCAGTACTAATAGGCAATAAAAAGAGGCAAACTTACATTCACAACAACACAGATGGCTGTCACTGCATTATGCTAAGTGAAAGCAGTCAAATAAAAGACTACATCTTTATGTTTCCATTTTATGAGAAATTCCTTAAAAATATGGTGGTTGCCCAGACCGGTGTAGGAGGAGGGGCAGAAATGAGTGTTAGGGGTTCTAGTACTATTCTGTGTTTTGTTTGTTGGTGGTTATGCAGCTGTATAAATTTGTTCAAGCTCACTGAGTAGTATGCCCCAAAGAATTTAAAAATTACTGTGAAAAATTAGACCTTCTTTGTAATTGCTCAGTACAGTAGCAAGACATGAATCCCAAAAGCTATGAAGGAAAAGACTCACAGATTTGAATCCTATGAAATACTAAACTTTTTAGGAAAAAACCACCACAAATAAATTACAAAGTTAGGTTACAGATTCGTGAATATAAATTTTCGGCAAATATTTTAGACAAAGGAATAATATTCATAATACAAAGAGTGACTATAAATTTATATGAAAAGAAGATAAATAATATGAGACAAAGGGTTACAGTACATGAAATACAGGAAGAGGTAGACGGAGCTCACATATTCCAAAGCATCAATAAATATGAAAAGACAACCTCACTATGGATCAAAGAGCTATGAATTAAAGCAGTTACATAAAATAATTTCAGCCATCATGTAGGCAAAGCTTTTAATGATTGCTAAAACCCAACATGAGTGATGGTGTGAGGCAACAGATACACCCATAGAGATTTTTAGTTATAAACTGGTGTAACTTTTGAAGGATAATTTGGTAGCAGCTATCAAAAAATTAAATGTGCATACTTTTGACTCAGTAATTTCACATCTAGGTATTAAAATATTTGCACAGGTTTACAAATATGTATGTAAGATTTTTTATTAGAACATTGTAGTGAAAAATAGGGATCAAATTAAAAATCAGCAAAGAAGTGTTTACATAAATTAGATAAATCTTTATCATAGACTGCTGTGACAGTACAAAGGACACACATGTAAGTACTGATCTAGTATTGTATCCATTTACGTACAGTGAAATCTATTATTAAATGAAAGAGCAAATATAGTAGTGGGAAAACATACATATTGATCCTATTTATGTTTTTTAAATATCTGCAAACCTGTGTACGCATGCGTGCATGCACACACACACACACACACACACACACACAGTAAAGGTTTGAGTAAGTGCACATCAAAGTTCAGGTAGTGTTCCCTGTTGGGGTAGGGAGTGGTAAGATTAGGGGTCATGAAAGAAACTTACATTTTTTCACTGTATGTACTTTGGTCTTATTTGAACTTTTAAAAATCTATTTTCATTTCTACATGTTCGCAGTACATAATGTTTACATTCCTTGTGTGGAATTGGTACACATACATTTGAACTTTTTAAATGCAAAATATTTATGTTTTACTTGTATGATTTTTTTTTTTTTTTTTTTTTTGTGGGTACCGGGGGGTCGACCTCAGGACCTCACGCGCCAGCAGGCGCCCATGCCACTGAGCGATATCACCGGCCCCTTTTTCGTATGTGGGTTCCGGGAGTCGAACTCGGGCCCTCGCGCTTGCCGGGCAGGCGCTTAAGCCGCTGAGCCATCTCACCGGCCCCTACTTGTATGATTTTTAAATTAATGAAATAGAGGCATAGTTCAAATACATTAATACATTTTTAAATTAAGTTCAAATAGCAAACAAGATGGTAAATAATTTCCAAATCATGAAAGGAGAAAAAAGTAAATTTGATTACTAAAATAAGAAAAAAGAAAGAAGCAAATGTTAAAAATAGAAACCATAAAATAAATAGGCAGAACAAAGATCAAGTATAACTTTTCTCATGACATCTGTGAATGCCCTAAAAATATCTCTCAAAAGGCAGAAGACTCCCAGGTTGAATTAAAAAAAAAAAAAAAAAGAAAGAAAGGTAGCCATCAGCTGTTCATAAATTTACAGAGAAAATTGGAAAGTAAAGATTTGGCCAAAATATCAGAGACAAATGCAATGAAAGAGAATCTATCCATAGGTACTAACACTGTGTTAAAGTGATAAATAGAATTCAGTATCTGCACATCAAATGGAACAAAGGGGTTTGTTAATCTTCAGAAACGGGATACCTCTAAATGGCAGGCCGAGGGAAGACGGCAGTGCAGTCCGCAACATAAGCACCTCTGGAGGTCATTGATGTTGTGGTTAGTTATAGTCTGATGCTGATTCATTCACAACGAAATTCTACACAGCCAAGAAATTGCTAATGTAGAAAGATCTACCATGACCTGAAAACGTTATGAATTATGAAGTGAAAACATAAACTATATACTATAATTACTGTATGATCTCAATTTTGTTTTAAAACTATAAAAAAGAGTAAAAGGGCCCAGGGCTCACAGAGTCAGTGCTGTCCCCTGTGCATGGAGGACGGACAGCAGTCCTGACACGGAACGGCCCCATGTCACGCAGGAATACATGACACTGGGTATTCAGGCTGGCCGTGAAAAGCCTGCCTTTGAACAGTTTTTGACTGACACTTCCTTTTGCTGTCCAGCCTTTGAACAGGCTGTATTTCTTGATTCCCATAACTGGACTGCCTAGTCATAATGTGTCACCCCTTTTTCTGAGACATGTAGGCCATCCTTAGTCACCACAGCTTGGTTCAGTTATTGATGTGGGACGTCCCAAGATGTTTGGTGGGCCCAGACTGGCCTGGAAGCATTTAGGTAACCGTGGGAAAGTGCTGTATGTCACAAGGCACCAGGCCCAATGAGAAGGAACACAACCATGGCTTCCTCTAGAGGACAAATGGCTGTGAGTCTTGGAGCTCCCGCTGGAAGACTTACTCTCTGTCTCTCCTAATAGCCTCTTCATAGCTTCTCCTGGGATTGGGTTGTTATGGTGCTGAGAATGGAGTAAAATAGGGGAAAAACTGAGAAAACATTGCAATGGAATAATTGCCTCTGGATTTGCATAAGCCACGGTCCATGTGTTCTCCTTTGAACTAAGCTCCAAGGGGCATACAGCCTCTTCCAGGAGGCTGGATCACATCATGAGGCCAGAGAGTGTTCCCAGGCTATGAGTAAGATTACTCTCTGTCCTCCGAATTACCTAGAAGCACTAGAATTTTAAAGGTATCCTAGTGGGTACACTCCCGTAATCCCAGCACTGAGGGAGGCTGCAGCAGGAGGATCGCAAGTTTGAGGCCCATCTGGGTAATTTAGCGAGAACCTGTCTCAAAATAAAAAAATTAAGAAAAAGGGTTGGGCCTATAACTCAGTATGAAAGCCCTGGGTTCAATCCCCAGTACCAGTAAAAAGTAAAGAGGTGTCTTATTACAATAGGGACAGAAGCATCAAAGTTACTGGCAAGAGTGGTTGAGGAAGAGATTGGGCACTGGTACCAACCCTCACAATCTCAGAGGAGATAATGGGGGAAGACCAGCGTCAAACTATAGCCAGGATTGACGGAGAGAAAAAGGAAAATTCAGTCTTTGCAGCAGTGACACAATTCTAGGGTAGACTGTGGAAATCTGCTCCTCCAGGGCACAGATGCAGGGTTCATGGAAACATTACTACTTAGTACATAAAGGAAGGAAATGGTCTAAATTTCAGTAGAGAGATTTGCATGAGACCAAATAGATAAGTGGAATGGAAACCAATAGCTCCTCACTAACCATCGGGGACTCCAGGCACGTCTCTTAGAACAGGGTTCTTAAAATTGAGTGTGAATGAGAAGCACTTGGGGGGCCTTGTTTATCTCCTGACTGCTCGCCACCCCACCAACCCCTCCCCACCCTGAATTTCTGTAGTGGTATGTTGGGGATGGGGCATTAGAATTAGTGTTTTTAGCAAGTTTCCAGCTGATACTGCTGCTGTGCTGGTTTAGGGTACACAGCTGAGAATGAAGCCTAGAGCCTGATGGGCAGGTAAATAAAGTGAATGCATGGAAAATATCAATGACCCATAATTCCAAATCTTAGACCTCATATTTAAAGACTCTCTAGTTTAGGGGTTATTAGATAATGGGCTCTATGCCACATTTACATGGGAGGGGTTGACTGGATGCTCACATTATGACATTGAAGGTGCTGGATCTGATCCTTTATCTTACAGATTTAGTAGGGTTACATGTTAAGGGAAATGATAATCTAAATTTTAATGTTATTCAAGTTCCTTCCAAGGCCTTGGGAAATTTCTTCTGTGGATTTCTAGGAACTCATTTTTCGGCATCGCCGTTAGCTCTGAGTCCTTTCTCCACTGAGCAGCCACCTTCTATGCCTGCTCCCTTCTTTCTCCTGCACATGACAGGAATGTGTTCCTTGTCCCCTTTCTCATTCCTCTAGTACCACTGACAGGCGATGTGGGTATGCAGCATGCAGTGGGTGTCTGTTGCTTTGCCTGTCCTGTGGGCACCCCCTCCCTGGTCATATGCCCCAGTCTGCTTTCGGGAGCTACACTTCCCAATAGAAATGGATGTCAAGGGGCTGTTAAGGTGTCTTCCCAGCCAACGCCAGCCACAAGTTGTCTTCCTGGACCTTTTCCGGGGGAGGGGTGCTGCCTGTTGACCTCAAGGTGGCAGACGAGCTGGGTGGGCAGCCTGCCTTCCAGAACCTCCCTCTTCTAAAGGTCCTTTGCCTTTCTGATCTGCCCCGTATCGTCCAGTGAATCCTGTTTCTTGGAAGTTAGCCATTGTCTTGCTTGTAAATAAAAAGGAGGGGCCATAGACTGGAGATTGGGCTCTGGAAAGGTCTTATATTTTAGCAATACCAATAATTTAAAATGGAATTGCTAGTGCAATCTTGTTGATTATCAAAAGGCTTTATCTACTCCACCACAGGTCTGTGTCCCTGTCTACCTTCCCTATGGGTGTCGGTCACCTCACATGCTGTCCACCCTGTTTCCCCTGTTCCTCCCCCCACCTACTGCATCCTCAGCTTTCCTTGCTCATCAGTGTCTCCTTCAGAGCAGTGTCGCTCTCCCTGTTTCGTTCCCAGCTGTGCCATGGACCGTCACCCTCCACAACCAAAGTTCTACCACGGACTTCCTTTCCTGGTAGGTGATTCCCACCTGCAAAGGAGGAACCATGGACACAGCCTGCTGTTCAAAAAATAGAGCTCTCTTACCCTCAACGAATTGAGTGCCTACTATGTGTTGGGTCTTACAAATTATTCTTTGCCGCAGATGGTTGCATCCTGTGAATAATAAATTAACTGCCAGGAATAAACTAATGAAATACTGCTTTATTAACCATGAGAACAATTTATTGATTTTAATCTAAGTAACCTATAAATGAATTGGGATGGGGCTGTCAGACCATGGCCTGAGGCCTGTCTAATGGTTTAAAAACATTTTTAATGTATTGTAAAACAGAAACAAAAACCATGTGGCAGGAACTTACGTGGTTCACAAACCTAAAATACTTATTCTCTGGGCCTTTGCAGAGAAAGTTTGTTGACCTCTGGATCAGAATCCTCTTGTAAGGTGACAGAGGCTGAGAATGAAGACCCCAGACCCTAGGAAATAGATCCATATTGGGCAGTTTGACTTGCAGGTGGCCTGCTGGATTCAGGAAGCTCTTCCTGCCTGTAGGTGAAAAGAAGATGGGGGGTGGTGCCCTTTGATCACTGGGCCCAATTCAAAGGAGTAGGGGCAAAGAGAATGGGAAGGGGAAGACCTGGGAGTGGGGCTCTGGCCTCTGGTCTCCTTGAGAGGCTGCACGTGCATTTCCAGGATGCAGAGGTTGTGTGTGGGAGGGCTGGTCCTGGCCATGGTGGGTATCTCAGGATGCCTGTGAGATGAGCAGAAGAGGAGGAACAGGGTGGAGAATAGCCCAGCTTGGGGGACAACAAAGTGAATTGGTCTGGCTCTCACCTGGGCGGGTACCAGCCTCATGTCCTCCTGCTCCTGCTCCTCCTGGCTTCTCTACCTAAAACTGCATCCACCTTTCCCCACCTGCGCACAGGTTCCTCTCACTTGTTGCTCTGCTTTTCTTCTTAGTGCTTATCAGAGCCCACCTCCGGTATTCTTTTTCTTTTTTTTTTTTTTTGTGGGTACTGGGGGGTCGACCTCAGGACCTCGCGCGCCAACAGGCGCTCGTGCCGCTGAGCGATATCACCGGCCCCTTTTTCGTATGTGGGATCCGGTAGTCGAACTCAGGCCCTCGCGCTTGCAAGGCAGGCGCTTATGCTGCTGAGCCATCTCACCGACCCCACCTCCGGTATTCTTGAGCTCACTGCTTTGTCATTGCTGGGTAGGGGTTATTCGCTGCTTGCCCACAGTGCCTTGGCTGTACCTGGTACACAAGCGCTTCATAAATTCCTGTTGATTGCCCGGGCGTTGTGGTGCACGCCTGTAATCCCAGCACTCGGGAGTGTGAGGCAGGAGGATCACTGTGGGTTTGAGGCCAGCCTGGGCTACACAGTGAGTCCAAGGCCAACCTGAGCTACTTAGCGAGACCCTGTCTCATAAAAACCAAACCAAATCAAAACAAAACAAAACCCTATTGATTGACTCCAACAAACCCTGTCTCCTACAGAATATTCATGTAGAAAGAACCCCTGGAAAGTCCTAATACCTGGTCAAGAAGGGACTCAATTTGGTCAGGAAGGGGCTTAAAATCTCTCCAAATTGAACTTTAGTGGAAACGTGATCTTATTTTGTATCCTAAATTAATAAAGTACACCCTGTTGGTTGTATCAGAACCAGCTGACCAGTCCCTGTTCTCCTGGACAGAATGTTCACATGGAATGCAGTTACTGACAAAAGGTTACTTACTGAATACAGAATCCCAGCGCAGGAACCGGCAAATATCTTGGCTTTGTGATAGAAATACATCATTCCGGGGATACAAAAACTTGGAACTGCAGGGTCCTTCTCTCATAAAATAACAGCCCACGCTTAACTAGTGCCCACTCTGCACCAGTGGAGACTTTATTGAAATTGTCTGCATAATTTGTTGAGTGAATTTATGAGCAATATAAGCATTTACTGTGTAGTATTTTGAGCATTTACTATGTAATATTTGGGTATTATTCTGAGCACTTTAAATGTGTATCTCATTTAATTCTCATGAAACTCCTATGAAGTAGGTTCTGATTTTCAGCCTCTTATTTCATACAAGGCATCAGAGGTATTGGGACGTCAAGTAACTCACTCAGGGTCACACAAATTAGTAAATGGTGGCACTGGGATTTGAACCCTGGCAGCCCCTATGCCTCTCCAGGGCAGTGCTGGAGACCTAGGGAAAAGCTACTGACCGCTGAGCCTTTCTCCTTGGTCTCTGTGGACCACGGCCCTCAGAGCACAGCAGATCTGCCATGAAGTAGATCACTGCAGCGAACAGTCTAGTCACATCTTCCTCTGGAGGCGTCCTGTCCCTGGGAATGCACTTGTCTGGTCCTCCACCGTCATCAGCAACAGTCCCTCGCTCTTTAAATCATGTGCGCCTTTTAAAAGCAGCTGCCACTTTAATTCTAGATCATGATTCTAGTGTGTCAGGATAGACTTACTGTGGCTGTGTTGATAGCCTCAATAATCTGACAGTGCTCTTCTAATCATCACATAATTTTTGTTTTTTGTAAGTCTGGAACTTTGCCTATTAGATTTTCCTGTAGTGGCACAGGATTCGAGGGAGAATGTTAGTCTTTTAATTCAATTCCATTGCTCCCCGCCCCCATGGAAACCAGGGCCTTACCAGGCAAGCGCTGTACCACTGAGCTAGCTGCCCCTCCAGCCCTCACCTAAACAAGTGTCTTTGCACATTTTAAAGATTGGAACTGAGCTGGCAAGTGAGAGAGAAATGAGCGTACACATAAACTTATTATCTTGTCCCCCAGGCAAGATAGAGATGTGGGATGTAATTTGATAACAAAACCAGTAAAACTGCTTCTGCTAAGTGCCAACTTGGACAGAGCAGATACAGCATACATTGAGGTGGGATATGGAGGGACCATACGAACTTAGAATAGGGCCGGAGATATCGCTCAGCGGCACGGGCGCCTGCTGGCGCGCGAGGTCCTGAAGTCGACCCCGGTACCCACAAAAAACAAAACAAAACAACTTAGAATAGACATGTTTGCAGTGGTTTAAATTCAGTCCTTCTCAGGTGAGTTTAATAATGCCTCCTGGACGGCTTCTCAGATTGCCAACAGCCTTGTTAAAAAAAAAAAAAAAAAAAAAATCCTAGAGCTATTTTGGTGGGGATTTGGTTCCCTCCAGTGGTGTTATCACGAAATGCAAATTTACTTCTTTGTATATTTCTATTTTTCTAATGTATTTATTTGGTCAGCAAATCTGTTGAGCACTTGCTATATACTAGGCTTTGTATTATGGATACAGAGATAAAAGACACAGCTTTGTTTATGAAGAACACAAAAGGCTAAGAAGACTGAAGAATTATCTACAAAACTTGCGAAGGAAGATGTGACTAGACTGTTCACTGCCGTGATCTACTTCATTGCAGATCTGCTGTGTTCTGAGGGCCGTGGTCCACAGAGACTACGGAGAAAGGCACAGGGGTCAGTAGCCTTCCCCCTGGTCTCCAGCACTGCCTCGGAGAGGTGTAGGGGCTGCCAGAGCTCAAATCCCAGTGCCATTTACTAATTTGTATGAAAAACAAGTACAGTGACCTAGCCCAGATCTGGAGGGATGGAGTGAAAATAAAAGAAGACTTTCTGAAAGAGTAAAGATGTGATCTGAGCTTTTTAAAAGGTGTTCATTCCTTTTCCTTTATACAATAAAAACAAATGTTTATTGTAGAAAATTTAAGAAATAGAAACATGCTAAAAAAATTGTCATATTATTCCACCACCCACAGCAATTACTTACATTTTCCTATATCTACTCCAAACCTCTTTTCTTTTTTTTTTTTTTTTTTTTTTTTTTTTGGTACCGGGAATCAAACTCAGGACTATGTGCTTGCTAGGCAGGCACTGGGGCCCCTGAGCTATATCCCCAGCCCCAAAACCTCTTTTCTGTATGGTTTTAAACAGAAATTATGCTCATAACATTTTGTAATCTTCTTTAAACAAGTTGATATGTTTTGAAATTTTTCTTAATATACTCATGCAATCTTACGACTTTTTCAAAATAGTATTAGGTGTTTTACCACTTTTATTTTTTCAGATGAATTTTAGGATCATTTTGTTTAGTTTTTTAAGATCTTGTTGGTATTTTAATTGTGGGAAATACAGAGATTTGAAGAGATTTTATATTAAATATTTCTGTCTAGTATGTAGCACATCTCTCCATTCGTCTGAATCTTCTTTTGTGTCCCCTCAGTCAAATTATATAATTTTTGTCATTAGGGTTAACATTTCAATTTAAAGGTTTATTTCCAGATTAAAACTTTTTTTCAATGAATTAGCTATTGAATCTTTCTCAATTCATTATTTTTCTAACTAGTCGTTATGGGAATAGGCATGAAATATAACTGATTTTTAAATAATTTGCAATGTTATTGATGTGTGAATTGCCATTTTTTAAAGTTAATTCTTTTAGGGCTGGTGAGATAGCTCAGCGGCATAAGCGCCTGCCTGGCAAACGCGAGGTCCTGAGTTCGACTCCCGGTACACACATATGAAAAAAGGGCTGGTGATATCGCTCAGTGACACGGTCACCTGCTGGTGTGTGAGGTCCTGAGTTCGACCCCCGGTACCCACACACACACAAAAAATTAATTCTTTTAGTTCTCCATTTACAATCGTTAGCATATGAAATGACCATTTGATATCACTCTCCCCCAAACTAGTCCTCTTTTATTTTTCTTAAGGCATTGATAGGAAAGTCCATAATTATATTACATAATGTAGGGACACTTGTTGTGGCTTTCTCTGCCTTATTTCTGTTTTATTTTTTTATTTTATTTTATTTTATTTTTTGTGGGTACCAGGGGTTCGACCTCAGGACCTCGCGTGCCAGCAGGCACCCAGGCCGCTGAGCAATATCACCGGCCCCTTTTTCGTATGTGGGATCCGGGAGTCGAACTCAGGCCCTCGCGCTTGCAAGGCAGGCGCTTACGCCGCTGAGCCATCTCACCGGCCCCTGTTTTATTTTTAAATGTAGCATTTTTTATAGATATTTTCACATTATCCCTAATTTACTAAGTTGTTTTCTTTTTAAATTTGCAATGGGTACTAAGTTTATCAAATACATTTTTTGCATCTGTGTATAGTTTTCTAAGTCTACATAAAAACTTAGCACATACAGGGTAGCTTAAAACAACAGAATCTATTGTATGTTTCTGAAGACCAGAAATCCAAAGTGAAGGGAACAGTAATGCTTGTTTCTTCTGGAAGTTTCTAGGGAAACCCACCCCACACCCCTCTCCTAGCTTCTGGGGTAATCTGTCAATCCTCAGCGTTCCTTGGCTTGTAGCTGCACCACTCCTGTCTCTCTCTGCCTGTCTTTGCATCACTTTTTCCTCTATCATCTTCATTTTTTTTTTTTTTTTATGACATTTGTTACTGGATTTAGAGCCCGTGTGGACAATCTGGGATGGTCTCATCTTCTAAAACTCTTCTCTCTCTCTCTCTCTGTTTGTGACAGGGTCTTGCTATGTAGTTCAGGCTGGCCTTGAACTCTCTGTGTAGCCCAGCTTATCCTGAAATTTGCATCAGTTCTCCTGCTTCAGCCCCCCAAGTACTGGGATTACAGGCATGCACCATCAAGTCTGGCAAAAACCATTTTTCTAAATAAAAAGCATTCACAGGTTCCTGGTAGATTTTTTTTCTAGGCCGACCACTCAACCCACTACAGCATGTATAAATAAAGGTGTCTTTTAATTTCTTCAATACATGAGTCTTTCCTCCTCCACCATCTCCCCTCCTTTCTCTCTTTCCTAGGAAAAGTCTCTTTCCCCAATTCTACTCTTTCTGATCCCATTTTTCACTCTGCAAAGCTATCCCTGGTGCAGTAGACCCAGCTGAATGCTCCTTGTGTGTATCTGTGTACTTTTCCATAGCCCCTGAACATTTACCATCATATGACATCACATTCCTGTGTAATTATTGGTCTTCTTGGTGACACTGTAACTTCCACAAAGATAGGGGCTGTGTATATCTAACATCCTAATTATCCCAAGATTGATGCATCAACTGACATATAGAAAGCTTTCAGATGTATTTTTAGAGAAATAAACTAAATATGATGCATTAAATTTAAAAATTTCTCCCATTGAACTACTCTATTCCTGTAGCAAATTGAACTTAGTCGTACCATGTCATTCTTTTAATGTTAGAGTTTGCGTGTTAATTTTTTTTTTTTTTTTTGTGGGTACCAGGGGGTCAACCTCAGGACCTTGCGTGCCAGCAGGCGCCCGTGCCGCTGAGCGATATCACCGGCCCCTTTTTTCGTATGTGGGATCCGGGAGTCGAACTCGGGCCCTTGCACTTGCCAGGCAGGCGCTTACGCCGCTGAGCCATCTCACCAGCCCGCATGTTAATATTTTATTCAGATTTTTTGCATATATTTAAAAGTGAGTTCAATCTTTTGCTTTTCATTATTTCATTTGGTCTGGGGAGCAGAATTTAGCTAGATAAATAAAATCGATTATATATCTTCTAGAAGTTTTTAAGTACCATGGGAAACATGAACCACCTGGGTCCACTAACCTTCACATCTGCTTAAACGTCTCCCTTCTTGCATCATTGTTGGTTTTTCTGTATCTGCTTTTCAGCTACTTTGGTTTCTTTCTACTTCTTTCCTGAAGAAAGGAAATATCCATCTTGTTTATATTTCCAAAAGTTGAGTAAGAGTTGTATAGTAAAACCCCCTTTTTTTTTTTTTTTTTTTTTTTTGTGGGTACCGGGGGGTCGACCTCAGGACCTCGCGCGCCAACAGGCACCCGTGCCGCTGAGCGATATCACCGGCCCCTTTTCCGTATGTGGGATCCGGGAGTTGAACTCGGGCCCTCGCGCTTGCAAGGCAGGCGCTTACGCCGCTGAGCCATCTCACCGGCCCAACCCCTTCTATAATATTTAAAAATCTATCCAATAGCTCTGAGGAGGTGTCCTTTCTCATTATAAATCGTTTCTTTGTTGTTTTATTTTTTTTTTCAATTTGATTTACTATAGATTTTTTTTCACTTGAGTTTTTAAAAAAATTGTGTAACTTCTAAAATAGTGTTATCGAGGTACAGTCTACATATCATAACATTTACCTATGACAAGTGTACGTAATACAGTGATTTTTAGTGATGTCACTAAGTAGTACAGCCTTCAGTGTAAGTCAGTTTTACAATGTTTTCATGCCCCTAGAAAGATCACCTTTAATAGTTAATCCACCCTCAGCCCTAAGCAGCCAGTAATCTATTTGCTGTTTTTATCAGTTTTCTTTTTTTTGGAATTTCAACTAAATTGAATTATACAACATGTGGTTTGTTGCATCTGTATTCTTTCACTTTGCATAATGATTTTAAACTCGTTCACGACAGGCATGTGACAAGTTTGTTCCTTTAATCCCTAATATCCCATTGTTTGTCCATTCACCAGGTGGTGGACATTTATGTTGTTTCCAGTTCTTGTTCATTGTGACTAATGCTGCTATGGAATTTGTCTGCAAGTGTTTGCGTGGACACTTGTTTTTATTTCTCTTTGGCACAGACGCAGCATGGAATTGCTGGATTGTATGTTAATTTTATTTCTGATCCACTTTTTTAAGAAACTGTCAAACTATATTCCAAAGGGGCCACCCCATTTTACATTCTCGCCAGCAATGTATGATTCTGCACATCCTCACCAACGTTGGCTACCGTCTGCCTTATATATTGTATTCATTTTACTGGATATGAGATGGTGTCTTCTGTGTGTGTGTGAGCGCGCGTGCGCAGGTTGATGGCTAATTTTCTTTCTTCATTGAGTATTTCATTGTATGGATATAGCACAGTTTTGTTTATTCATGTACTTATTGAAGGACATCTTGGTTATATCCAATTCCTGGAAATTATGAATAATGTTATAAACATTCATGTCCTGGTTTTAGTGGGGACTTAAGTTTTCAGCTCACTTGGGTAAATACCGAGGAGTAAATTTGCTGGGCTGTAATATAAGACTGTATTTATTTTTGTAAGAACCTGTCAAACTGTCATGCAAAGTGGTTATGACATCTTGCATGTCCACCAGCAATATATGACAGTTTCTGTTTCTCATCTCTGTGTTAGCACTTGATATCATACATTTTTTTTTTGCATTTTAGGCATTCTAATAGTGTAATAGAATCTCATTATTTTAATTTTTTAATACCTAATTTTTCTCATGTTTATTTGCTGTATTCTTTGGTGAGATATTTGTTCTGATCTTTTGCCTATTTGTAAATTAAATTGTTTTCTTATTCTTGAATTTTAAGACTTCTTGTATATTTTGGTTATAAGTTTTCTGTCAAGTACATGTTTTGCAAAGATTTTCTGCCCATCTGGGACTTTTTTCATTTCCATATAAATTTTGGAATAATTTTGTCTATCTTCCAAAATATGTTTCTGGGATTTTGATAGAAACGGTATTAAACCTGTATTATCAATTTGAGGAGAACCGACATCTTTACTCTATTGAATCTTTCACTTTGTGAAATATTATGCCTGCCCCTTATTTAGTCTAGTTCGATTCATTCATTAGTGGTTCGTAGTTTTCAGAATGCAAGTTCATGTGTTATATAAAAATCTATATATTTTTAGATATATCTATATCTATTTTTAGATATATTTTAGGTTTATATGTATTTCTACTTTTTGAAGGATTATAAATGGCACTGTATTTTAAAATTCTGGTTTCCTTGGAGTGCTCACTAGCATATGGATATATAATTTATTTTTGTATGTACTTTGATCTTGTATATTGCAACTTCACTCCCTTATTAGTTTTAGGAAATTTTTTTGGTAGATTATGTGCAATTTTCTATGTATATCATTATGTCCTCTGCAATTTGAAATTGTTTTATTTCTACCTTTTCAACCTATACCTTCTTATTTCCTTTTCTTTTCTGGCTTTATTACACTGAGTTGGAATTCTAGTGCTATGCTGAATAACAATGGTGAGATGGGCATCTTTGCCTTGTTCTTGAAATTAAGGAGGGATTATTCAGTCTTTCACCACTAAGTATGATGGTATCTTTAAGTATTTTTATTTCACTTTTATTTGTATTTATTTTACATTGAATTCATTCTTGTGCATAAGTTTTTATTTCTTCAGTTTCTTCTTTGCAGCCTCCTCTTCTGGTTTAGAACAGTTTGTTCTTTTTCAGTAAGATGATTTCAGCATGGTGGGGGAGTTCTTGTATGGGTGCATCCCACCATGAGCTCTGTAAGTACAGTGGGCACCTTGGGCACTTTGTTCACCTGGTTATGCTCAATAAGCAAGATCCTTAAGTTTGGCATTACTCTGCATTTTTATGCACGTGCAACAAAAATTCTGCACTCTTATAATACATCATCTTTTGAAATTTTTTCCTCTTTAACTTCAAAAATTTTTTGAATAACTATAGTCTCACAGGATGTTACAAAAATGGAACAGTTGACCCTCTGTACCTTTCATTGAACCTCCCTACTGGTAATATTTTATATAACTGCAGTCCACTGTCAAAACCACAAGTTTGATATTGGTACAATTCACAGAATTTACTCAGATGTCACCAGGTTACATGCATTCATTGTGTGTGTACAGTTCCCTGTAATTGTCTCATATACACAGATTTTCTAATCGGCATCGCAGTCAACAGAGAAAACTATTCTGCCACCACAAAGGTGCCGGGCACTGCTAGTCACATCCATTCTTTTTTTATGATAAAAAATGTAATTTATTCTACTTAACTGTATATCTTGAAGATTTATCCATGTTAGTACGGATACCTAATTCTGTTTAAAAGCTGAAAAGAACTTCATAGTATAAATGCGCCTCAATATATGTGACCATCCCCCTGCTGATGGGCTTGTAAATTGTTTCCAGCTTTTCACTATTTTTAACTCTACTGCAGTAAACATCCTAACACATGGCTCCTTACAAACATGCGTGCATATTTCTCTAGGGTAGAGACAGAGCATAATCACGGTCAAGATCATATCGTATTTTAATGTATGCTTGTTATTGTCAATCTTTTAAACTTCAACACTTGTGCTGACCATGTAATAACTTCTCATTATGATTTTAACGTGTATTTACTTGGTGACTGATGATGTCAGGCATTCATTTAGGTGTGTATTTGCCATTCATAAATGCTCTTTTTTGGAGTATCTCTTCAGTCTTTTGACTGTTTTTAAATTGTTTTAAAAATTGTAGTTCTTTATATATTTTAGGTAGAAGACCTTTCTCAAATAAGTTTATGATGAATATTTTCTTCTACTTTGGGACTCGTGCTTTTCATTTCTTACTTGTGTCTTGTGGAGAACAGAGGTCTTTCTTAGTGTAGCAAAATGGTAGTCACTTTTTTTTCAAAAAGTTTCATTGATTTCTAAAAAATTGTTTCTCTAAACTCCTATTTCACTTCTGATCTGATATTTATTGCTTTCTTCCTTCCATTAACTTTGAGCTTAAGTTGTTCTTTCTTTTCTAGTTCCTTGTGGGATGACTGAGACAGGGGAGACTGGCCCAACACATCCCAAAAGGTACTTTTCTTCTGAAGCTGCCCCAGATGCCTTGTGGTGAGGCCATAGCTACGTCAGGTGCCCCATAGTCACTTCAGGAGACATTTGCTTTGGCTGCAGCCAGCTTTAGCCTACTGCAAACCTATCATAGATGCCCCCACGCCTCTGTAGCCCTCTTAAGTCCACCGCACAAGTCAGCTTTTCCCTCCCCATGATCACTTTATAAAAGCAACCTTCCCCAGGTCAGTCTGCATCAGTCGATCCTGAGAGAGGGGTGAGTACCATTCTGAAGGGCTGGCAGGGCTCCATGGGAGCACAGCTGAACATGGGCCAGTCCATGTACAGCTCTGTTATGCTGCAGGCTGCAGTTAAACTGTAATCAGGCCTCTCCCAAGTAGCATATCCTTGACTATTCATGATTCCTGTCTCAGATAATGCAGCCTGAGATAGGGGGATCACAAGTTCAAGTCCCACTTGGGCAATTTCGTGAGACCTTGTCTCAAAATAAAAAATAAAAGTGGTTGGGGACCTAGCCCAGTGACAGAGTGCCCCCATGGGTTTGATCCCCCATACCACAAAAAACCCTCTATGCTATAATAAACATCCCTTATGATCACACTTTCCAAAGACATCATCATTACATTTGATGCATAGATCTTATCTTGGTCAGATTTCCATTACCATAATGAAATACCCAAGATAATCAACTAGTAAAGAGAAAGGTTTATTTTGGCACAGTTTTGGAGGTTCTATCTGTGATAATTTGGCTCCACTGCCTTGGGGCTGTGGCGAAGCAGGAAGAAGGATGAGGAGAAGAGGCTAGGGCCTCACAATCTGCTACAGGGGCTTGCCCCCAAAGACCTAAAGACCTCCCATTAGCCCCCACCTGTTAAAACTTCCACCACCTCCCAATAGCCCCAATAATACTACACTGGGGTTTAAGCATTTAACACATGGGCCTTTGGGGAACATTCAAGATCCAAACTATAGCGGTCCATTTTTCTTATTTATGTATGTGCTAACGTACATTCGAATTGTTCATTTATTTTTACAAAAGGATCATACACAGTGTGGTGGTTACAGTGGAGTATCATCTTGATTGGACCCACCCAGAGGATTGGTAGAGGCCACTTCTGCATGTGTCTGGGTGGTTCATAGAGGTGTGCTCTTGGGGTCTATGTCTGGTCCCTTGCCCTTCCTCTATGGGAGTGATGGTGAACCTTCTAGAGCTTTCAGTGATAATAAACAGCCTGTTGCGGCACACAGCCATAGATTTGGCACCACTGCTGCTGTTCCCCTCTGCCTCCCAACCACTATGAACTAAGCTGCTTTGCTCTGCCATGATGTTCCTGCATCGGAGCCAGCTTACCATGGGCTGAATCCCCCAAACTGAGCCAAATTAAAATTCTCCTAAGTTGTGGGTGTCAGACATTATGTTTCAGTGATGAGAAAGCTAACTAATATACACAGTATTGCAGTTTTCCTCCACTTTTAATATCCTTTGGACCATGGCTTGTATTGTTATATGTAGGTCTGACTCCTTTCTTATAAATAATGCACCACAAAGTACTTGGTGAAAACTCTTATTCCTCTCTCTTGCTTCATGAGGGAATTTCCACTCCCAGGGTATAACAGTATTAATGATTCTAGACTTAGTTCTACCTCCTAGATAGAGTGATTTATCTGAATGCTTAAAGGAGAGTACACTGGGTACAAGTGGCCCTGCCTTCTCTAAGCTTTTGGTCCGAGTGATTGGCTTTGTGGTGCACTCATTCTGCTGACCTCTAGCAGTCTGCCCGCCAGGGCTCTTCCACTTGTGCAGACAGGAAACTAAGGCCTGGGTGGCCCATCTTGGAAGTGAAGAGGAGTAGAAAGCCCAGCTGGCTTCACATTTCAGTCACATTCACCTGTGAAGTTTAATGTGGACTTGAATTTCATCATCTTAAGTTTACAAGTTCTCAAAAAAACCTCTCCTCTCAAGAAAGAAAGAACACTACTTTTTTTTGGCCCCTTTGAATCCCAACATTTCCCATTCCCCACCGATGGACATTTGTGTTTTGTTATAGCAAATACTGTTTTTGTCCAACATTCACTTTTTATGTCGACTAACAGAGTCAACAATAGGAATGACATCATTCAAAGAAGCCCTCTTTAAGAGAAGTCCCTGAATCTGGGCCTGGGGTCAGCATTCATGGACAACCTAATCAACACCAACACAACAGGATGGGCTGAAGATTCTCTTGAGTTACAAAGAAGGTCTATAAGGAAACTGGATTGCAGATTTCCTTCATGCACTCAATAAACATTATCAGCTCACGACAATGCACCAGGCACACGCAGAGTCCCAGTTTTTATGGAACCTACACCACACAAACAAACAAGCATCAAGCAATGAAATGTCAGAAAGTAAAAACTGCTCTGTAGCCTTAAAAGAGGGTGAGTTTCAATCAAAACTTGTTCTAAGTACATCTTGAACTTTCTGGTGTAAACAGTATGCTTTTTATGCCTTCTGTTAAAAAGTTAAAGAGTAGCCATAGGCTTTATTTCATAAATTTCTAGTTCTTGAGCCTTTGTAACAATGGCTGGTATGTTGGTAAGTGATTATGTTTCCATGGTACTTTCCATTTCATGGCTAATTCAGGAAATATGTGTCTGAATTTTAGTTACACATGTCCTTGGTCCCCTTCCCATAGTCTACTGTACATAGGCCTTTCCAAGGCACTTTAGAATGATACAAGTAACTAAATAAGTATATATGTGTATGGTGTGTGCATGCGTGTTTATTTTCAGCATGCGTTCACTTAAAGTGGTGTTTTCTAAGAGAAAAGCTAATTTCCCAAAATAGTCTGTCAGTGTCTCTAAGGCATCTTGATTGGGCAGCACTAAAGTTTCAGGGTAACTTTAAAGTATTTTCCGGGGCCGGTGAGATGGCTCAGCGGCTTAAGCGCCTGCCCTGCAAGCGCGAGGGCCCGAGTTCGACTCCTGGAACCCACATACGAAAAAGGGGCCGGTGATATCGCTCAGCGGCACGGGCGCCTGCTGGCGCGCGAGGTCCTGAGGTCGACCCCCCGGTACCCACAAAAAAAAAAAAAAAGTATTTTCCTATTGTTAGATGCCCTATTTTATAAAACCCAGAGAGGGCTTGGAGTCTAGAGAGGGAAGACAAAGTGGAGGATGCCAGTTTGGATCACAGCCGACACCAACTGGGACACTGGAGGAGCCGTCTAAGCCCGGGTCCTTCTTATTTGAGCAAGTAGACACTTGAGCCCTTCTAATAGAACCCTTTTAACATAAAGCCAGATATTCATCCATCCTGGGAATTTTTTCCTGTTGTATTTCTTTGCTTGGTGGTTTTAAAATGTTTCCTACCTTTTGTTTTCTTTTTCAAGAACTGCTTGTCAGACTGGATCTTCCTAACTCATTTGTTTTCCTTTCATATGTTCCAAATCTTTGACTTTTTGTTTTACTTTTGTGTAAAATTCCTTAACTGCATTTTTCAGGTCTTACACTTTTATTTTCATTTTAACAAACCTATTTTTATTTGTCAAATACTCTTTGTTCTCTGCTGTTTGCTTTTTATGGGATTCTATTTTCATTTTGAGAATCAAATATTCTATCAATTTCTCTGAAGACGCTAGAAGTTGTTTTCCAGTTCCAGTTTGTGTTCTTTATTATTTGTTTCCTCTGGGGACATTTTCTCCTCTTAATTCTGGATTTCTCTTTCAAGTTGTATATTTTCCTCAAAGTTGGTGATCTTGCCTGGTTTTCCATTTTGTCTTGAAAATTTCCATGCCAATAGTTTCTATCTGATCACAAGAGTTTTTAACATCTTCATTGATAGCTTGAAACGTCTGTATCAATTCTTTCTCCTTAAGGTACGCTGTTCTTCATTACTGATAATGATGTATTTAAATGCTTTGTTATCCTCCCACCAAAGGAGGGCCTTCTTCAGCTCAGGTAAATAACCCTGGATGATACAGCTGCATGTCCAAGTGTACTACACAACTACACAACTCTTTAGAATGCGAAGGCTCTTTGGACCCATCCAATGGAAGGACTGTAGCAGCATCCATCCAGACCCTGTGAACTCACCCCTGTGGTAGTTTCTTCTTGTTCTGGTAGTTCCTGAAGAGTACATGGAGCTCATTTGCATCCTGGAAAATAGTTCCTTCACTTTGCTCCAAATAGGTCAATTCATTAGGAGTTCTGGTAAGGTGACTTTTATGTAAAATTTAAAGGTCCCAGCAGGCACAGTTGCAGCCCTGTATTTGTGGTGATATGAGGAAGTTGTTCCTCAGCCCATCCTATACTTTTATATTCTAACCTCCCTTAAGATCAGGAATTATATTCTTAGTATTGGTTAGGGGTGGAGGGAGAGAAAAACTAAGGAAAATAGGAGGTGAATAAAATCCCTAAGTATGAGACACCAACTCAATCATACAAGCAGTTTATACTTGGCTAATTGCAATGTGTTTGTCAAGGATAATTCCGAATTATAATTCCCCTTACCTGGGTTATTAGGTTCAGGCAAATTTATTTTTTGTATCTCAAAAGCTTAGGAGGCACAAGCCCTCAATTGCCCTGTAACTGAACGCATTATTTACAATAAAAATGTAGATGAGCTTGTAATTCTTGTTTCATTTTTGAAATAGAAAAAGGTTTAAAATGATTGGGCTGGTGAGATAGCTCAGTGGCATAAGCACCTGCCTGGCAAGTGCAAGGTCCTGAGTTCCACTCCCGGTACCCACATACGAAAAAAGGGCCGGTGATATCGCTCAGCGGCACGAGTGCCTGCTGGTGCGTGAGGTCCTGAGTTCGACCCCCAGTACCCACACACAAAAAATAGATAAATAAAATAAAATAAAATGATTAAGAGTCTTAATCAGGCAAGTAAAATTGGATGAATGCCATCATTTTAGATCTAGGAGGATGAGAATTTAGGTGAGAAAACATTAGCTTTAATGATACAAATCTCCCTGTAGGAGTAAAAAGATTAAGAAAATTCTAAGGCATGGTGTTAACACTTTATAACCAGTACTGGTGTATGTGTATACATATCTTTCATTTTTATTGTGTTGTCCTATACCTATTCTTAAGGGTCTTTAAAGGAATTACAACAATCTGATCTATTAGATATGTGAAAATTTAAGTTGTAATCAACATCTGGGGAATTCTTATTTTTGTATATCCATTCATTTTTTATTTATTGTTAAGTGGAAAAATATTTAGCAGAATTTTAAATGTTTACAATATAAGAAGCTGGATTTGGCAGGATGATAAAATGGATATTAGATAAAATGCTGATAATAAAGTGGATTCATTTCTCATTCATCCTTCCTGCTTTAGGCTCTGCATAGTCTACTTTTCCAGTTCTTTCTAATTACATCAAACCTTTCATGTGGTTTTGCTATACAAAAAGGAGAGGAGAGAACTCTGCAGAGGGAGACCAAGACTAGAGTCAGGGTAATCAGTTTTTTCTCACAATAAAATCTTTTTTGTGATTATGTTTCTCTCTATCCCACCTTAATTCTGTGATTCTTCTTCCCCTTCCTTCAGATAGCAATTTCTTCAATTTGTTTGGAACTCTACCAAGAAAAGGAGAATGGAGAGTGACCAAAAACACTTTTAATATTCATGCTAGAACTTCACCAAACAGAAATATGAAAATAAATCTACCCTTAATAGAGGTATTGCCCCTTTATATTATCTCTCTTTACAAAATGAAAATAAGCATGATAAAACAACTGTACTACCCAATGACAAACCAAACTATTTTAGGTAGAAAAAATACCAACCAAGATTAATAAATTCTATTTTGAACTCAGAAAGATCCTGTGTACTCAAAATGAGTTAAAATTCAGATGAAAGGCAATGTAAGAACTTTCATACTAGTAAAAATGAAGATGATAATTAATAGGTACAAACCCTTCTCTGTCCAAGCTCTATTTTTGGTCTTATCTGAGCCTTCCTAATGTGTACCATGAGGGTCCCATTTAGCAAATTGGGAGACTGCCTGCAGAGGAGTTGCATCGTTGCTCTTACTTACACAGACATAGACCTTCCAATGGTCAGATTTACACAGAAAAATTTCTTCTTTAAATTTTTACATGTCTGTCACCTGAATCTGGCAATGCAGTGTAACATTTGGTTAAATGTCAGTGAGAATATGTTAAATGGAAACTTCATTATCAAGGCGCTCCATAAGTCACAGGGATACTAAATTATAATGACATAAAAAAAAGTCACTAAAGAGTTAAAAGAGCTGACTTTTATATTTCAGGCATCATTTTATTTAGGTAAGGAGAGCCTCCAGCCCTTAAGATAGAAAACATCTGGCATTTTGCCCAGAACTTGCCAAGGTTTCAAGTATTAGGAGAAAAATTATGGTCTAGGTTAATTTGAGATCTTGACTCGTGACCAAGTTAATGTGGCTTCTGAACTGAGAAAGTGCCAGGGTGGGCTGGATGGTACTTCTCCATCCTTTCATAAAAGGAGTGTGTGAGAAGGTAAAGGGATGATACGAGTCAAAGCAAAACCACATATTGTTAAAATGAGGCACCAGTACCCTAGAGAGACTGAGTCAAGCACCAAGGAGGCTCTTAAAGAGGCCAGGAAACGCAGGAGAGAATCTACTGAGACAGATGCCGAGCCTGAGCACGGGCCCTGGACAGGCTGGGGGTGAGGGAAAGTGTCCTCAGAGAGGTGGCCTCCCAGAGAGGGACAGTGTAAAGGTCCAAGATACAGTGACATTGAAGGTCCCGGGTGGAGGAGTCTCCCATACCACAATGCAGGTACTAACTGGGGTATTTAACCCCAGAGGGTTAAATAGTTAGATCCCTGGGAATCGTATGTTCTGGAACCGTCCCCAGGAAATCTCGGACATAGAAGAAAATCCACTGTGGGCCTCTACCAGGTCCAAGGGAGAAGCTGAATGTGTGGTGTGCCTTTGTGTTTTCAGAAAGGAAGGAAGGGGAAGGGGAAAAGGAAAGAGGAAGTGAGAAAGGAGGAAAGAAAATCTTATTTTTGGCTTTTGTCAATTTCCCTGGTATAAATATTCCTAATGTGGTAGATTTTTAACTACCAATACACAGTCTCTGAAGACAGAGTTGGGAAGAGAATCGGACCTCAGGGGACAGTTCAAGCCAACTGCTCTGCCCTTATGGGTCTTACTGGTCCTGATCCAAAAAGTAGAGATGACTGTAAAGAAGTGACTTTGTGTGTCTGCTTTGTACTAATTATACATTCCCACAGAATCCAAACCTGGAGCTTGATATGCTTAGTAATTCGGATGTTTCTATAAAACTTTCTATAGGTGTTTAGAAATTCTTTGGCTGTTATATATCAGATAAAACCCTCTGGGCAGGGTTTCAGATGTATCTGAAAATTACTTGTAAAGCTATTAAGAGGATAATAAAGTATAATTTAAATATAATGGTGCTACTAAAATTTCTTAATTAAAATATGCTAATGTCTTTTATGAGTGGTTCTTCTGGAATGTAAGCAATGCTTTAAAGTTATTTAACCACATAAATTGTTCCAGTGACATTGCCTGACCAAAAGTTCTAAAAGTCTCTGATAATTCTTGTTATTAATTTGGTCATAATTGCTGACATTATGAGAATTGATATGCATTGAAACATTAAATGTTTATTTAAAGACCCTCTACAAAGTGGAGTTCAACACTAAAACTACTTATCATAAGAGAGAAGTGGCTTATTCTGTTGCCTTCATCCTCCCCACACCTGTTCCTCAAAAAAAGTTACATGACAATCAGAGCCTCCCAGTCCCACTCCATTGAGTCTCACCCTTCTCTGCTTCACCCCACCACATCTGGGGAATTAGACCTCTGTGAGTCGATCAGTTGAGTCCCCTTTCCATTGGTGTCATTGGTTGACTTTGGCAAAAGGGAAGCAAGAGATTGAATAGCAAATGAAAGATGAATCAGAATATTTCTTCCCCTTCCTTCCATGCTTTGAAGTTGTATCTTGGACAATAACTCAATCCTTCCATGAAAACCATTCTCATTGGCCACCTCTTCCTCAGTGACACTATTTTCTCCAATTTGTCTCTTCCTTGCAAGAGATGATAATGGCCCTGTGCTGTTGCTGGTCTCTGGGTCCCTGAGCTTATTCTGTTGCCTTCATCCTCTCCACACCTCTAAAATCTTTCCTGCACTTCGTCTCTTTATTCCAACCATTTGGAGTCAATCCTTTCTTCTGCTGGGTCCTACCTTAGTATCTTTATATTTTACCTTTCATTTGTATTTTATAATATTGTAAATTAAATGCTAAGGCAGTGGTTATTCTGTTTGAATTCTCTACCATCCCTTCTTGGGGAGATATATTTAAACCCTCATACAGCGTGAGTAGCAGCAGTCAGACTAGACAGTGCCTTATGATTTGTTCTAGAGCATTCTGGGTGAATATTAGCCCTTTCCGATACAACTATTCCAAATATTGACACCGAAATAAAGGAAATAAGAAACCCAAAGACCTAAAAATAAAATGCATTAGCTGCTTCTGTAGCCAAGGAAATGGCCTTCAATCCTTTATTTCTTCTGTTGTTTTTCTGTCTGAAATGTTTTTTTAATTGAAACTGACATTCCTAGTGCTTTCTCATTAAGATATGGCAAATTTACAAATGTAGGTACCAGAATCAGAAAATCAAATACTGTATCATACAGCAGTGGAACCCAAACGTTAGCATGTGTCGAGGTCACCTGCAGAACTTGTTGCGGTCCCATCCCCAGAGCCACTGATTCAGTCAAAACAAGAGAGTCAAGAGGATTTGAATCTGTGAAAAGCTCCCCTATGAGGCTGAGAATGGAGGAGCCCCCTTTGGGGACCACTGCAGTAACCAGCTTGGCGCTCACCCCAGATGGCTGCCTGGTGCCCTGCAGATTCTTCTCCATCTTACATTTTATAATAGTGCTCTCCTCTGCTTTTGAGAAAAAGATGCTAAATCATCTGAGAAACATCTGTTTGCCCCCAAAATAAATTGCCTTCGAGACTATGATCTCTTAAGCCTTCATTTGTGATCACAATGTAAAGAATCTTGGGAAGACAGTTGTGAAAATATCTTGGATCCTTTCCTAAATTTTCTAATGGGTTCCAATCAATTTCCAAAACTAGTGACTTTATATAATATATATAAAACATATAATATACAATATGTATGCTCAACATAACATATTCTATGTTCATATTCTGGCTATAGAGATGCAAACTCTTATAAAAGAACTAATTAGTTTGTATTTACAAATACATAATTGAATGGTTTAGTTTCTTACTGGAAATAGCCTGTTTCCTTTGTCAGAGAGGATGGGCCAGGCAATAAATCAAATAAGTAAATTTTAATGTTTAACAACTTTTACACTTCCATACCACCCTCAAAGTGAGGAGAAACTAAGAGAATACAAAATAAAAGGCAAAGAAAAAGTGGCTAAGCTCTATTACAGCACTAGGTGGACTTACAATAAAGCAAAATACTGACAAATCTGGAAATATTTTGGGGGGGTTGGGAAAAGGACCTGCCATTATTATATAAGTTGGTTTAATCTCTCATTTCAGTTACTCTTAGGCATACTAGAAAATCTTAAAAAAGAAAAGTGAGGGGCCGGTGAGATGGCTCAGTGGCGTAAGCGCCTGCCTTGCAAGCGCGAGGGACCAAGTTCGACTCCTGGATCCCACAT
Organism: Erethizon dorsatum; assembly: GCA_028451465.1. Lineage (NCBI taxonomy): Eukaryota > Metazoa > Chordata > Mammalia > Rodentia > Erethizontidae > Erethizon > Erethizon dorsatum. The sequence goes on from CM051835.1 coordinate 71,062,574, forward strand.
ACGAAAAAGGGGCCAGTGATATCGCTCAGCGGCATGGGTGACTGTTGGCGCGCAAGGTCCTGAGGTCGACCCCCCGGTACCCACAAAAAAAAAAAAAAGAAAAGAAAAGTGAGACAAAGAACTCATAAATTTTAACTAAATCATAAAGGCTTTGGATCTCGTTTTCTCTGAGTCAGCTCACAGCCAGATGACCAGACACTTAACTTGACCCACATCACTGCCGTATTGGAAAACGGATCGAGGTGCTAGATCTGGGTCTGTGTCCCAGACCAAGAGGATCAGGACATGCATCTTAAATCATGTTCCAGTCAGATTTCCTGGGACTAGATTTGTTTGAGTTACTTTTAAAATATTGCATTCAGTTGCCACCCCCTGCTAAATCTCAGGGTAGCCATTGGTGGGTGCGAAGAGAGTTCTAGAGTTGAAACTTTGTATTATAGGTGCAACAGTGGCACCCATGACAGACATGTATGGGAGACAGCCTTGGAACTAATGGATCTTAGATTATTTGGGGGCTGGTAGCTAGGACATTTTAAACTAGAAACAGTGCTCTCCCAAGTTCCAACCCTGATGGCTTGAGATAACCAGTTAGCTTGCCTTCAGGGCAGACAGTATGCTCATTTTCTGTTGGGACATATCTCAGTTCTCTTCCTTGATATAATTATTAGATAGTCCCCTTTCCATGCATATAAAAACACCTGCTTCATGTTTAAAGTAAATTTATTCTGGAAGCATGGGCTTCCCTCCCTAGCTAAGCAGAACATTGACAAATTTGTGCCTTGCGGGGAGGGGAGGTTCTTGCTATAAACAGAAAAAAAGAGGAAAACTGATGTGGAAATTTCCTTGCTGCCTTGTATTTTATTTATATTCAGGCAAGGCAAGTTTTTGAAAAGCAGGTAGTGAGATTCAAGGTGGAGCTTGAATTGGTGTGTTCTAAATGAAGGCATGGTATCTAAAAGTCTAACTTGTACGTCTTAGCATTGAGATCTAGAAATGTTTGTGTGGTGCTTTTGACCCTGAATTCACATTTGTATTATGTTGCTGATGTAAGTATCCAGAAAAGTTGGATTATGCAGCCCTTTGGAGTCTTCTCCAGTGCTTTTAACTAAGTTCTAAATAATATATCTGCAGGTCTGAGGACAGTCTGTTTTCTGTTAAATCAGTGCCAGGCTAATCTAAAATCCTTCCGTTTAGTGGTCAAGGAAAAGTTCTTTCCACCACACATTTTGGCTGGCAATGTCAAGATAAAGAGAAGCCTTTTGGGAAGAATTTACATGGTTGTCTGTGGTAGAAAGACTTACCTGCTACTGGATTCATTTGAACTTCCTTTTCAAAATTTATTAATACAGGTTTGCAATACAAATGACTACATTCATCCTGAGTATTTGGTATAGGTATGCGGCACATCTTAGTTCTTTTTTACGTCCCTTCCCCCTTCCATCCATCTCCTCATTTCCTACCCATTTGCAAAAAAAATCTATCTCCCTGTTTCCTTCTATCAATTTTTTATTTTGCTGTTTATTTGTACTTTGGATTTTTCATATGTGAGAAACCATGCAGTATTTAAGCTTGTGTGCCTGATTTATTTCACTTAACATTATGATCTCAGGGCTGGTGATATAGCTCAGCGGCATAAGCGCCTGCCTGGGAAGCACGAGGTCCTGAGTTCGACTCCTGGTACCCACATGTTAAAAACAAAAAACATTATGATCTCAAAGTGCATCATTTTACTACAAATTACTCAAATTTATCCTTTTTTATACCAAAGTAGTATTCCACTATGTATAGACACTGCACTTTCTTTATCCATTTGTCTGTTGATGGACATATAGGCTGCTTCCAAGATTTAGCTATTATGAATTGTGCTGTTATAAACATGGGTAAGTATGTATCACTATAATATGATGTTTTTAGTTCTGTCAGGAAGATGTCTAATAGGGGAGTGACTGGGTTGAATGGAATTTCCATTTTTAGTTTTTCAGGCATCTCCATACTGGCTTCTGCTTTCCTTGGTTCTGGGCAAAACTCTGGGTTCTTCAGAGATTTTCTGTGTAGTATGCCTCCAGAAGTTCTCTGCCCCAGCCAACCCCTTCTTTTCCTTTGTGCTCAGATCCTGAACTGATGCCCCATTTCCAACCAGCAGAATCTGATGTCCCTTCTCTGCAGGTGATGATGGTAACTCATCAGGATTTCCTGTTAACTCAAAATTTTCTGGTCTTAATGGAAATGACAAGAGCTCACTCTGGACCAACAGTTCAGTCTCATTCCCTTCCCCATGTCTCCAGGGATGTGATCCATGGGTCCCTGCCAGCAAACACAGATGTCCTGCCATTCATGGTGTTTAGCTTCTCTCTGCCTGGGGGGCAGGGGGCTTCTCTTGCTGGCAGTAAGCACTGGAGAGGATGCTGCTGGGGTGCAGTTTTCCCTGGTGTTTGGGAGGATGATGGGGGGAAGGGGCCAGTGTAAAAAGAGCTTATCCCAAGAGTCTGGCCTCTGCAGCAGTAGCTCCTTACCTGAGGCTGTTAGAACTGCTCTCAAAAGATTTGATTTTTCAAAAAGAAAAATCTAGGTAACTTACTATTATCATCATTACCATTATGATTATTGTTTGTGTTGGGGAATCCTCTCTAGTGTCTTGCTGCCTGCTGGCTCTGGAGCTCCACTAGCCAGCCCTGAAGGTGAGTGCATAGGTGTGTGGTGATTCAATTTCAACCCATTCTGTTTTCAGCTTGTTTGAGTTCTGAGTGGAACTATCTCACTTTGCCACACCCATTGGGGAGGATGGTATGACCGTGGATCTATTCAGTCTGCCCAGCTGATTTAATAAATTTCTATTTAGGAGAATTCCTCTATCTGTATAATAAAATGCATTTTAAATTAACCTAGGAAACCCCTATTACTTCCAAATACATTGTACAAGGAAGGTAGGTGAATTCTAAGGAAATTAAAGTGGGGGATGCTGAACCAGGCTGCCCTTTGCTGTGGCCTCCCATGAAGCAAGCAGGGGGCACTGAGTCCTGTAGGTAGCTGACACACAGAGTAAAACCTACAATACTTTTTGAAATAATAAGATAAAGCTGTGCTGAGTAGTTTAAGAGACTTTCTGACTATTGTTTAACACCAAAAAGTGGCTGAGAAAGTGAAGATAAGAAAGCAGATAGGCCTGCCATATCAAGAACAATCATTGTGGCAGAGTACAGGAAACCTGTAGGTTAGAATTTCTCTCTCTCTCTCTCTCTCTCTCTCCGTCTCTCTCTCAGCATATGAATGTACAGATGGTGGAGTTCCATAAAAATGCTAAATAAATAAAGAGACAAAAATATTTGAAGAAATAAGGTAAAATGGCCCAAATTTGATTTTTTTTTTTAGAGAATCCTACAGTTCCAACCTTACATAAACACAAATATAGCTACACTTAAATAGATCATAGTCAAGCTAAAACAAAGGGTAAATCATGAAAACAGTGAGAAAAAAATAACTCATGTACAGGGGAAATGATGTGATTAAAAGCTGACTCTTCATCATTAATGACAGAAATCAGTAGGCAATGGGATGACACACCCAAAGTGCTCACAGTAAAAGACTGTCAAGCAAGAATCCTAAAACCAAAAAGACTACCCTTCAAAAATGAAAGTGAAATAAAATAAAATAATTCCCAGACAAACAGAGCATTAGAGAATTGGTATCAGACTTGCTTTTACAGGAAAATTTTCTTTCAAGCTGAAAAAGAAATGAAATCAGGCAGAAATTGAAATCCTCAAGAAAAAGTAAAGAATACCAAAAGTGGAAAATTTGTGGATAAATATAAATAATTTATACATTTTTATTTTTCAGGCTGAGAATGTAGCTCAGAGATAGAGGAATTGCTTAACATATGCAAAACCCTGGGTTCAATCCACAGTGTTGCAATTTCTTTCCTTTTTCTTCTCTTTATTTAGAAGATACAAAATTGTTTAAAGCAATAATTATAGTATTATTGGGATTATAATATATGTAGTGGTAATACCATATAGAGAAGTGTGATTGAAAAATACCTATAATTTTAAAAATTCACTACAATAAAAGATATATTACCATTAATCCCCCTCAAAATATTTTGAACAGACACATCCCATTGTTCTCTGAAGCAGTTCTGGAAGTCCTCTGTCATAAGTGTCTTTAATTGCACTGTTGTGCCTACCTCCATGTACTGAATCGATGAAAAAGATTTACATTTCATAGTCATTTTGACATTTGGAAAGAGCCAGAAGTCACAGTCATAGATATGGTGATTAATGTGCATGAGGACATACAGTGATTTTTTAATGATCTTTCCTTTCCATTGGATGGCACTTGGCAGTGGCATTTGCCATATTTTTTATTACACCTTGTGTTATGGTTTGTGTCCACATGTCCCCCCAAAGCCTCATTGAGTCTTAGATGAGGATTTTTTCAGAGATGGCTGAATCTAGAGTGTGTAATGCTAGGATTAAGGGTGTGTGATTAGTAAATCAGTCCACTGATTGTTTGGCATAGTTCTGGCTAGGTTATGGGTATGAGTGGTACAGCCGCCCTAGGGTGGGTAGCCTGCATGTAATGTAAGGGACAGAAAGAGGCTAGTCCCTTGCCCCTTGTTGCTTTTGCTGTCTTCTGCCACCACGAACTGTTGCCCCTCTGCCATGTGCCACCCTGCCTTGAAGCCAGCCAATTATGGACTGAAACCTCTACAAACTGTGAGCTAAATAAACCTTTCCCCTTTAACTTTGGGCACTGGGTATTTTGTCTCAGCAATGAGAGAAAAGTAACTAAGACACCTTGGAAAGATAGTCACGAAGAGAACTTCCAGAACTGCTTCAAAAAGTGGCAATAATAATGGGATAAAGCAAGAGAGAGTATACTGACGAAGATTAATGGCAATGTATCTTTTAGGATAATAAATTTTTTTTTTTTGTGGGTACCGGGGGGTCGACCTCAGGACCTCGCGCACCAGCAGGCGCCCGTGCCGCTGAGCGATATCACCGGCCCCTTTTTCGTATGTGGGTTCCGGGAGTCAAACTTGGGCCCTCGCGCTTGCCGGGCAGGCGCTTAAGCCACTGAGTCATCTCACCGGCCCGAGGATAATAAAATTTTTAAATTCAAACATTCATTTCATTTCTTGATCACCCTTATATATGCATGTTATAAATTATGTCAATAAAAATATAAGGATATTAAACATAAGTATATAAATGACAACTACAGATGTACATATTAAAAAAAAAAAGTAAATGGTGCTCTTGTAGTAAAGTTTATGAGTTACAACAGAATTACATGAATTTTAGCCAGAATTAGGTTTTAATAAATTATATTGAACCACTAAGCAGACAATTTTTAAAATATAGTAAAAATAAATAGAAGAATTAAAATGGTTCACTGAAACCTTTGTTTAACACAAAAGAAGGTAGTAAAGGTGGAACACAGTAAGAAAGATGTTACACACACACATAAAACAAAATATAAATCCAAAAATATGAATAATTATACTCATGAATGAATTAAACATTTCAATTAAAAGGCAGAAATTTTAAGGCTGGAAAAAAAGAAAAATCAATTTATGTACTGACCAAACATCCACACTAGAGTTAAAAGATAAAAGTGGGCTGCAAGTAAAATATTGGGAAAAGATATACCATATGCAAAGAATAAACACAAGAGTTGAAATAGGTATATTTATATCATACAAAGTGAACTCTAAAATGCAAAATATTGCTAGAAACCAAACAAGACACCTCCTAGTGATAAAAAGGTTCACTACATGAGAAAGATATAATAATTATAAAAGTATATGTGGACCAACTGACTGATCTGATGTTGGAAGAGTACAATACCTAGGGAGAGAAGGTAATCCCAGAGGGTTGGCAGCTCCAGGGAAAAACAACAGACCAGCTCAGCAGTCCTAGCCCCAAGAACAGCCCACAGTTATTGTAAACTACAAAAACAGTGTGAGGTTTGACTCTTGAAGTGACACCTTCATGGCAGGCTAAAAGTTGGAGAAGAAATCCAGTGCAGTGCCCACCATATTTGAGAGGGTTTAACACATTCCTGTTGGCTTGAACCACCAGTGGTATATGTATGACTGTACTGGTGATACATGCAGGCTTGTACCACCCAATGGGACTATCCCATGTTGCCCAGTGGCCAGCCATGCATGTACCACTGGTAGTTCAGAGCCACCTGGCAGTAAGACATATAAATTATAACCTTGTCATGAACATGTTAATCGTGAGCCATTTTGGGGAAGGGTTAATTGTATAAGACTGATCCACAAAACAACTTCACTTCAGGATTTCTAGTGTTACCCTACCACAGTGACTGGGAGAGAGCCACAAGACATAGTCATGCAGACTAGACATAAACCCAAGAAGTGTAAGCTCAGCCTGGGAAGAACAAGGGGCCCTGCCCTCTGTGGTGAGAAGCCAGGCTCAACATGTGTGGCTTTCAGAGATGGCTGGATCTGAAAGTGCTAGCATTAAATCCAGAGATCAGTGGTCTGATTACTTTCTCCATTTACTAATGTGAGCAAGGACATACCTCATCTTGGACAGTTGCCACAGCCTGGGGTATAGGGACAAAGGGGCCTCTGGGTGGGGGCAGCACCTCAAAAACCCAGAGGTCATAAACCTGAGTGAAGAAAACCATGACTTACTGGATTACAAGACTAGATCCTGGGAAGAAACCACTATTCAAAAATACACAGGAATTTTTTTTTTTCTTCATTGGTTTTAGGAATTTGGATTTTTTCTTTTATCTTTTTATTTCAATTTTTTCTTTTCCTTTTTTCTCTTATTTTTTATTTTTCTCCCACTTTTTCTTTTTCTTGTTCTTTTTATTACCTTTATCTAATTCTATTAATTTTCTTTACTCCTTTGTATGATCCTTTATCTCACTTTTCTTTTCTATTAATGTTCCATTGCTTACTTTTTCAAATTTAACTTTTTTTATTCTTCTACTCCCCATCCCCCTCTGTCTTTACTAGTATAACCACTAAGCTTTATTAATCTTTAGATAGTTAACTCTACTATTACTGTTGAATATTTTCCTATTGTTAGTAATGTCATAGTTGTCACATGTACATATTTACTGTATGTCAATATCTAATTTGTCTTAGTGTTTACACTATAATTATAGATTTTTTTCTATGGTTAAGCATGATATACTATTGGCTTTTATGGTATGTGAATATGTAGTTTCTCTTTGATGCTATTATTGTTGCTGATTTTTTTGTCATTGCCATGTGGCATAGTTGTTATTAACTGTTTTTCTCTATGTGCCAAAATCTGGATTGCTTTTGTGTCATTACCAATATTGTAGTCCATTCCCAGAGAACTGGGTGATGAGCCAATTATACCGCATCCTCTTGTCTCAAATTAGACCCGTTTGGATCTTGGGACAGAGGCAAAGACCTATAGTTAGCTACACACAGAGTATGTCACTGAAAAGCAGATGCTAACTAAAGAGGTCTCCATACTAGCAACAAAGTCTTCCCAGAATAATTAACCTGTTAACATCATCAAACACACCAAAAAGGAACATGAGAATACAAGGCAACAAAATGCCTCCAAAGCTCCCAAATCCCCCAAAGCTGATCCATGGGGCATCAAGGGGGAGGAAATCAAAAGCTACACAGGTGCATTTTGAAATGATAAAAGAAGAGATAAAAAACCAGATCAATGAGGTGCTCTGCTCACTGAGGTAAACGAACATCTAAATAATCAGATAATGGATTTAGTAAAAAAAGATCAGCAAGTTTATAGAAGATACTAATAAAAACCTAGGTAAGGCTGGGTGCAGTGGTGCACACCTGTAATCCCAGCACTCAGGAGGCAGAGGCATGAGGATTGCTGTGAGTTCAAGGCCAGCCTGGGCTACATAGTAAGTTCAGAACCAGCCTGAATTACATAGTGAGACCCTGTCTCAAAAAACAAAACAAAACAATAAAAGAAAACCCTAGCTAAGCTAAACATGATATGAAACATGAGTGACCAGTTTAGCAAAAAATTATAGTACCTGAAAAAGTACCAAACAGAAATCCAGGAGATTAAAAATTCTCTTGAAAATATGGGAAGCGATCGCCATCTTCTCACTCACAGGAACACAAGTGAACTCCATGGAGGTGGGCAACCCCTCCCATCACCATCTTCTCAGCCATGGGAAGCCAGGTGAACACCATGGAGGTGGGTGACCCCCTCCCATTGCCATCCTCTCAACCACAGGAAGCCAGGTGAACTGCACCGATAGGCCCAGAGACCAGAGGGAACATAGTGACACAATAGGCTCCCAACTAAGGTGCACATGATGGACAGGTGAGACTAGTGGCATGAAAAGTCTGAAGCAACAATAACAGTATGAGCCAGCAGGTGACTGAGGCCTCCATGGGACTGGCAACAGCTCCAGAAGAACCCAGGACTCTTGGTAACCAGCCCTTTGCTCACAGTTAATTTTTTAAAAATATTTAGGGCCGGTGAGATGGCTCAGCGGCATAAGCGCCTGCCTTGCAAGCGCGAGGGCCTGAGTTCGACTCCTGGATCCCACATACGAAAAAGGGGCCGGTGATATCGCTCAGCGGCACGGGTGCCTGTTGGCACGCGAGGTCCTGAGGTCGACCCCCCGGTACCCACAAAAAAAAAAAAATTAAAAAAAATTTTTCTGTTTTTCTTTCTCTTTTTCTTCTTCTTCCCTTTTTTTTTCTTTCTTTTTTTTTTCTCTCTCTTCTAAATGGCTGGGGAGAACTCCAGCCACAGAAAACTAATCCCATCCCCCAAACCCAGAGACCAAGTTCAGACAATCCCTCAAATACTCCTTTATTTCTTTTCTACCCACTTCTCTAGTTTTCCAAACCTTGTGTGATCATCCTTTGTCCTCCAGCCTTGTTTCTACTTCCTTTCCAATTATCTTTGTTTTATACACTATCCTCCCTAAATTTCCCCACCACAGGGTGAAACCACTCTACCAAGGGGAAACATTTTGCATATAAACTCCTAGTTTATAATCGGTTCTTTCATGTAACTATAGACTCTGCTCCTGTGGTCTAAAGTACAAAATCAATAGTTACCACAGTTTGTCAGTTTCTAAATTGTGCTTGATGCTATTGGTATTAATAATTTTACTACTTTAGCTAGGATGTCATATCTGCTGTAATCAGTTGTTCTCCCTTCTGTAACACTGTGGGGAAGCTCTAGGATAATAAACTCACCACAGCCCTACACCAAAGGACTGGGGACTGAGCCAAACAGATACCAACATCCCACTCTTAATTAATTGGGAAGGTAGGATCTTGGGACAGACACAAACCAAGAATCTCCTACACACAGAAGACATCCCTGAAGGACAGACTTTTCCTAGAGTGGCCTTGATACTAGTGATATAGCTACCTACTAAAAAAACTCACAAGGATCATCACAGAAAACAAAATAAAAATTTTTTTGGAAACACAAAATGACAAGACATAGAAGCAAAATGCAATCTCAGACCTCCAGCCCACCCAGAACAAGTCCAGGAGACACTGACATAGAAGAAATTGGAAAACACACACCTGAAATTTCTGAAATGATACCAACTGAAGTAAAGAAACAAATCCATGAGGCTATAGCAGAAATCAGATCAGAAATAATCTCTCAGGTAAAAAATGTCAACATTGATGGCACATGCCTATAATCCCCACACTCAGGAGGCTGAGGCAGGAGGATCGCTGTGAATTCAAGGCCAGCCTAGGCTACACAGTGAGTTCAAGGCCAGCCTGAACTACACAGTGAGACCCTGTCTCAAAAAAAAAAAAAAGTGAACATTTATAAAGGAATTGCTCAGCCAATCTAGAGATAGATTAAAAAAAAATAGGAAGAGGATGGAAACCATGAAAAATCAATATAGGAAAGAAACAGAATACATGAAACAGATTCAAACAGATCTCCAGGAAATTAAAAATTCCATTCAAAGGTTTCAGAACTGCTTGAACAAAACTGAAGACAAACTTTCAGACCTTGAAGACAGGATCATGGCTAGAGATCATGAAAGATCTCTTGAAAATAACAAAAACCAGGAAATAACAATTCAACAGCTACAAGAGGACATAAAGAAAAATAATAGAAGAATAATTAGTGTCAATGAAAAAGCAGGAGTCAACACAAATGACATAAAAAAAACTATTTGCAGAAGTAATTAGCAGAAAATTTCTCAAGCATGGGAAGAGAATCTGACATACAGATAAGTGAGGCATATAGAACTCCAATTAGTCATAACCAAAATAAATCTACACTCAGATATATAATAATTAAGATCCCAGAAATTCAGCACAAGAACAGAATATTAAAAGCTGTTAGAGGAAAAAACACATCAGCTATAAAGGAAAACCCATCAGAATCATGGCAGAGTTTTCAACACAAACCCTCAAGTCAAGAAGAGCTTCGAGTGAAGTATTTCAAGTCCTGAAAGAAAACAACTTCCAACCCAGATTGATGTACCCTGCAAAATTATCTTTCAAAATTAATGGAGAAATAAGATACTTGCATGACAAAGAACAACTGAAGAAGTTTATGACCACCAAACCAACACTACAAAGGGTACTGAAAGATATTCTAGACAGAGACAAAAATGACCACAATTCCAAGAACAACAACAGAAAGAAACCACCAAACAGGGCAGGCAATTAAAAAGAGGGGAAAAGTAGGGAACTAATAGCAGGAAAATAACATGACAAAGACAAGCCAATACATATCAGTAATAACCATCAATGTAAATGGCCTCAATTCACTAGTCAAAAGAAACAGACTGGCAGAATGGATCAAAAAAGAAGATCCAGCAATATGCTGTGTACAAGAAACACATTTAACTCAAAAAGAAGTTCATAGACTAAAAGTCAAAGGATGGAAAACAATACTCCATGCAACAGGAATCCAGAAAAAAGCAGGGGTAGCTGTTCTGTTTGCAGACAATGTAAACTTCAAACCAAGAATGATCAAAAGAGATAAAGAAGGTCACTACATACTTGTTAGGGGAAAAATTCAAGAGGAAGAGATAACGATCATAAATATACACCAAATACAGGCGCACCCAACTATATAAGACAAATATTAATAGACATGAAAAATCAAGCAGACACACGATTGTAATGGGGGGACCTTAATACCTCATTGTCACAAAGAGATCAACTAGACAAAAAAATCAGCAAAGAACTATCACAACTGAATCACACCTGTGAACAAATGTACATAATAGACGTTTATGGAGTGTTCCACCCAACAACATCAGAATACACATTCTTCTTAGCTGCACGTGGGACATTCTCTAAAATAGACCATATACTAACCCATAGAACATGCTTAAGTAGATACGAAGGAATTGAAATTATCCCATGCATATTATCTGACCATAGTGCAATAAAATTGGAAAGTGATGACAAAGAAACCGCAAAAACTCCATGAACACATGGAAATTAAGTAACCCCCCTCTTGAACAACCAATGGATCACAGGTTAAATTAAAGAAGAAAATAATATCTACAATCAAGTGAAAATGCAAATACAACTTACTAGAACCTGTGGGGTGCAATGAAAGCAGTCCTAAGGGGGATATTTATAGTGGTGAATTCTCACATCAAGAAAACAGAATGAGCAAAATAAACCTAATGTTGCACCTCAAGCTTCTAGAAAAAGCAGAACCAGTCAAGCTTAAAGCCCACACAAGGGAGAAAATTATAAAGATCAGAGCAGAAATTAATGCTATTGAGACTAGAAAACAATACAAAGCATTAATGAATAGAAGAGTTGGTTCTTTGAAAGAATAAATAAAATTGATAAACCCCTAGCCAACCTTATAAAAAAAAAAGGAAAGAAAAAACTCAAATTCATGCAATAAGGAATGAAAAGGGTGAAATCACTACAGATCCTGCGGAAATTCAGATCATCACCTCACCCCACCTACTTCGAAAATCTTTATTCACATAGGGTGGAAAACACAGGAGAGATGGACAGATTTCTAGAAACGTATACCAAAACTGAATCAAGAAGATATAAAAATTCTGAACAACCCAGTATCAGTTAATGAAATTGAAAATGTAATTAAAAACTTACCAACAAAGAAAAGCCCAGGTCCTGATGGATTCATGGCTGAATTCTTTAAGAAATTTAGAGAAGATTTAATGCCAATACTCCTCAAACTCTTTAATGAAATTGAAAGGGAAGCAATTCTTCCTAACTCATTCCTGGAGGCAAGTATTACCCTGATACCAAAACCAGAGAAAGACCCAACCAAAAAAGAGAACTACAGGCCAATCTCCCTAATGAATGTAGATGCAAAAATTCTCAATAAAATAGAGAATGCAGCAAATCATCAAGAAAATTACACACCATGAACAAGTGGGATTCATCCCAGGAATGCAGGGATTGTTCAACATATGCAAATCAATAAATGTAATACACCATGTCAACAGAGCCAAAGACAAAAATCACATGATCATCTCCATAGAAAAAGCATTTGATAAAGTCCAACACTCCCTCATGATAAAAACCCTGCAGAAAATTGGGATAGATGGTCTTTACCTCAATCTGATAAAAGCCATCTGTGACAAACCAACAGCCAACATCATACTAAATGGACAAAAACTGAAAGCTTTCAATCTAAAATCAGGAACAAGGCAAGGATGTCCACTATCACCACTCCTATTCAATATACTTCTGGAAACATTAGCCAGAGCAATTAGACAAGAGAGATAAATAAAAAGAATAAGGGTAGGAAAGGAAGAAGTTAAATTATCATTATTCGTAGATGACATGATACTTTACATAGAAGACCCCAAAAATTCCACCAAAAGACTTCTAGAATTAATAACCAAATTTAGTAGTGTAGCTGGATACAAAGTCAACACTCAAAAATAAATAGTATTCCTTTACACAAACAACAATCTCACTGAGAGAGAAATTAGGGAAACCACACCCTTCACAATAGCATCCAAAAAAATGAAATACTTAGGAATCAATCTAACAAAGGAAATAAAAGATCTATATGTTGAAAATTACAGCACTCTGAAAAAATAGATGAAAGAGGATATCAAAAAATGGAAAGATATTCCTTGTTCATGGGTAGGAAGAACAAACATTGTGAAAATGGCCATACTCCCAAAACTGTTAAACAGATTTAATGCAATCCCTATCAAAATACCATTAGCATACTTCACAGATCTAGAGAAAACATTCCTAAAATTCACTTGGAAATAGAAGAGACCTAGAATAGCAAAGGCAATCCTGGGCAACACAGGCAAGGCAGGAGGCATCACAATCCCTGACTTGAAATTATAGTACAAATCTACTGTGATAAAATCAGCATGGTACTGGCAAAAAAATACAGACCTAAGGATCAGTGGAACAGAATAGAAGATACAGATGCAACCCTCAATCACCTTATCTTTGACAAAGGGGCCAAACATGTTCACTGGAAGAAAGACAGCCTCTTTAATAAATGGTGCTCTAAAAAATGGCTCTCTACATGCCAAAAACTAAAACTAGACACATGTCTATTATCATGCACTAAACTAAAGTCAAAATGGATCAAAGATCTAAATATTAAAACAGAAACACTAAATCTACTGGAAGAGAAAGTAGGTGGAAATCTTGAAGACATAGGGGTAGGCAGAGACTTCATGAACAAAAATCAAACTGCATGGGAAGTACTTCAGAGAATCAACAACTGGGATCTCATCTATTAAAAAGTTTTTGCACATCAAAAGAAATCACCAACAAAATGAAAAGACAACCCACAGGGTGGTAAAAAATTTTAGCCAGCTGTTCCTCAGACCAAGGACTTCTATGTAGAACATAAAAAGAATTGAAAAAAATCAGGCCCCCCCAATTCAAAGACCCAATCCAAAAATGGGCATCTGAGATGAATACACACTTCTCAGATGAAGAAATACAAATGGCAAATAAATATATGAAAAAATGTTCAACATCATTGGTCATTCAAGAAATGCAAATTAAAACAACACTGAGATTCCATCTCACCCTGAAAAGAATGGCTATTATCAAGAAATCAACCAATAACAAATGCTGGAGGGGCTGTGAGGAAAAAGGAACCCTTCTCCACTGTTGGTGGGAGTGTAGACTGGTGCAACCACTGTGGAAATCAGTGTGGAGATTCCTCAGAAAACTAGGATTAGAGGTCCCATTTGACCCAGCTATTCCCCTTCCGGGTATCTTCCCAGAAGAATTAAAAATATCATACCACAGTGATATATGTGCACCCATGTTTATAGCAACACATTTTGTAATAGCTAAATCTTGGAAACAACTCAAATGTCCATCAACTGAGCAATGGATAAAAAAGATGTGGTATTTTTACATAATGGAGTACTACTCAGCTATAAATAAGGATAAACTTGAGGCTTTTATACGTAAATGGATGCAACTAGAGAACATACTCATAAGTGAAATAAATTAAATTTGCATGTGTAAACATTGTATTGTCTCCCTCACGTAAGAAACTGAAAGAGTAAATATGATCCAAAATGTACAATAGATTTTGTGAAAGGGACAGAAACTACTCAAAAGGAAAGAACAACTGGAATGGGGGAAAGGAGAAAAAAAGGAAGGGAAAAGAAAAATATATATATATGCAAGTCAGCTAAGATAATTGTACTACTAATTTATTTCATTGAAAAGAACAGTTTGTGCTTATATTGTTTGATCAATTTTGCATCCCTGTATCTTGTAATCTGAGCAACTACTTTGAAGAGAACAATATGCAATATATCAACCATTGTTAATTTCCTATTGCCTTGTTTTGAAATTCTGTATCATTGTTTTTATTGTTTTTTTCTCTTTAAAATAAAAAAGTACGGGAAGCAAGAGTGACAAATGTAAGGACAGTGTGTCAGAACTAGAAGATAGGGGTGAGGCCCATAACCAAGTACTCATAGGTACTGTAAAAATAAAAAGAGAACATGAAAAGTGGATCCAACAGGTGCTAGATGATGCAAAGAAGACTAAGCTAAGATTAATTAGGATTAGTGATAAATCAGAAGACTGCACAAAAGGCAATAAAAACCTGTTTACAAAAATAAAGCGGAAAAGTTTCCAAATAGGGGGATTGAATGTAACATACAGATAAGGGAGCCATACAGAATCTCACATAGCAATGGTGAGAAAAGAAGCTCTCCATGACACATCATAGTAAAAAATTCCAGAAACCCAGTACAAGGACAAAACCTTAAAAGTTGCTAGGAAAAACCAAATCATTTATAAAGGTAAACCCATTAGAAACACAGCAGACTTCTCAACATAAGCCTGAAAGTCCAGGAGAGCTTGGAGTGAAGTGTTTCAAGCTCTAAAAGAAAGCAATTTCCAACTGAGGCTAATCCTACAAAATGATCTTTCAAAGTTGATAGAGAAATAAGATACTTTCATGATAAAGAGCACACAAGTAAATTCATGACCACCAAACCAGAACTCCAGAAAATTCTCAAGGATACCTTAGAAAAAGACAAACAAACAATGACAAAAGGTCTAATAGAATGAATACACCAGGCAGGGTGAGCAATTAAGTAGGAGGGAAAGATTGGGAATAAGCAAAAGGAAAATAAGGCAATGACATGAATAAGCCAATACCTATCAGTAATGACTCTCAATGTGAATGACCTCGGTTAATCCAATCAAAAGACACAGAATGGCAGAATGTATCAAGAACCAAAACTCAACAGTATGCTGTATACAAGAAACACATTTAACCAAAAATGAACCTCATAGACTAAAAAATCAAAGGATGGAAAACAATATTCCATGCAATGGAAATCTGAAAAAAAGCAGGTGTAGCTATCCTATATTCAGACAAGGTGGATCCAAGCCAAAACTGCTCAAAAGAGCAAAAGAAGGTCACTACATATTGGTAAAGGGAACAGTCCAACAGGAAGAGAGAACAGTTATAAATGTATATACACTGAACGATGGCACACCCAATTTCATAAAATAAGTACTATGCGACATAAATGATCAGATAAACACAATTATAGTGTTGGAACTCAATCACACAGATCAACTAGACAAAAAAATCAACAAAGAAATATCAGAGTGGAGCAAAACCTTCAAAAACTGGACTTAATAGATATCTACAGAGTATTATACCTAACGATAACAGAATACATATTCTTTTCAGCAGCACATGGAACTTTCTCCAAAATAGACTCCATGCTAGCCAATAAAACAAGCTTAAGAAAGTATAAAAGAATTGAAATTATACCATGCACATTATCAGATCATGAAGTTAGAAATCAATGACAAATACAGAAATTATGCAAATACATGGAAACTGAACAACACAGTCTTAACTAAACAATGGGTTATAGAAGAAATCAAGGAAGAAATAAGACAGTTTCTGGAACTAAATGATAATGCCAGTACAACACACCAGAACTTGTGGGACACAATGCAAGCAGTCCTAAGAGGGAAATTTATAGCTGTTAAGGCCCACATCACAAAAACAGAATGAGCCCAAATGAATAACCTAACGACACACTTGAAGGTCTTAGAAAAACAAGAATACAAATTCAAAGCTAGTACAAGGAAAGAAATTATAAAGATCAGATCAGAAATCAATAAGCTTGAGACCAACAAAACCAAAACTAACAACACCCTAAAGATTTAATGAATCATAAAAATAAACAAAATAACAGTTTTTCATGCAGATTTTTCACAGAAAGACTGGGTGACTTTTTCTAGATTCTGTTTTCCAAGAACCTCTGTCTCTACCTTAGGTGTTTCTGTCTAGCTATTTCTCCCCATACTGGGAGATACTGAGCAAAACCTTTGGGACCCAGCTCCACCCAACTTATTTTTCAAGCCACTTTGTTTCAAGAATTGCTTCCATTTCCAGAAGGGGGCACTGTGGTCCAAGATACTGTCATTGCTACACTGGGACTTGCTTCCTTTTTTTTTTTTTTTTTTTTTTTTTCCTAGTAGCCTCTGAATGACAAACTGAAGGATAAATTCAGGATTAGGAATGTGTTGAAAAAACTGTGTGTTCGTTTCTTTTTTTTTTTTTCCACAAGAACTGGACAATCTCTTCATTAAACACACATGCAAGCCTGATTTTCTCGGAGGAAAAGGAAACAGCTAAGGTTTCTGCATAATAACTAGAGGAGCATGTTATCAAGAAGTGTCCACACGAGCAAAGAGTGAGAGACAAGAAAACCAGTTAAGGAAAAGCAATCTTCAGGAACACACGTTTACATAGGTGTTTTCCTGAATCCCAGAAAGAGGGCCGGCAAGGTGTTCCAATGTCATATGTATCTATACAACTTGCAAAAATGTGATATTTATTTTAACCGCAGTCAGTGAGAATTGCTATTTCTTCTTCAGTTCCCCTTGGTCACTTGCTTTCTCAGGTTGAACACTATGGGATGGCCTTGAACGTGTCTTGGATCTGGCCAAGGTGAAGGTGAGATTGATTTAACTTGGAGTTAGTGGAATATATTTATGTGATATGCTGTCATTTCTGTAGAGGTATTGGTAGGTGGCCTGGAGCAGGAATGGATTCTAAGAATACTGCTATCTCCCAAAAAGCCAGCCCACCCCACATTATGACATGAAGGTGTAGGCTAATGGACCTGTTCTGATACCACTATGTGTCAGGCACCAAAATTGTGCTGGTAATAGTGCAAGAACAAGCTTTGAAATGTATAAAAGCCGAAACTGGACCACAGGGAATTCTTGTATCTTGTTAGACATGTAAAAGTACAAGCTCAGGATCTGATTCTCATAGGTACTTGGTCAAAATAAAAATATTCTTTTATCAGGAATATACTGAATCAGGTGGCATGTCCAATCGTAAATAGATCGTACATTTTTATGAGCATCACGTGAAAGAATATTTCCAGGGCATGAACCTGTAGCACAACCACAAATGACAGTTTCTGCAGATAAAGTTGTACCTTTTATGCATTGCGGCAACCAATTATTTAAACATATGCTAGAAGAGTAGATTGTCTTTTATAGGAAATGATTTACAAAATAACTGATAAACAGTAATCAAAGGGCATGGGGATAAAATGATGTAAGGAAAAATATTTAGAGATTTGTCAGGCAGTAAATTAATAAGAATATTAGGCAATATTTGTGATGATTGTGGTATTTGTCAGTTTTCCGGTCATTGCAGTGTGCCTCCAAAATTACCTACATTTCAGGCTCTGCAAGACCTAGATATGCTCCTAATTATAGGTACCTTTCTGATAACTACAGTAGAAATAAAATATATTTGAAAATTAGGCTTATTTAATAATCAGAAATTCTATTTCTGAATTTAAGGTTTAGATCCATTTATTTCCCTTTAAACTCAATTTTATTCAGGTATAGTCTACCTACCGTAATATGCAGAGATGTATACATTTTAATGACTTTTGACAAATGTATAAACCTATAGAACACACAAATGAAAATGCAAAATTCTTTCATCTCCTCCAAAATTCCCTTATGTCACCTTCTAGTAAATTTTCCTCCAACCCAGGCAGAGGATTTTTATCTGATTTTTCTTGCCTGTTTGTGAACCTCATATGAATAAATTTGCATGGTCCACTACTCCTTGGTGTCTAACTTCTTCACTCAGTATGTGGATAATTTCACATGTCAAGTCGAGTGGGGTAAGGGATCCCTGGAAAGCTGATAAAATGTGATTTCTGGGTATGTCTGTGAGAGTATTTCTGGAGGGGATTAACATTTAAATTGGTAGACTAAGGAAAGAGGACCCACATTCACCAATGTGCGTAGTCACCATCCCATCTGTTGAGGGCTCAGATAGAACAGGAAGGCAGAAGAAGGGCGAAGCCTCTCTTCTTCAGCTGGGACATGCATTTTCTCGTCTCTTAGGACCTTGGAACTCTTGGTTCTCCAGCCTTCTGTCTCAAGGACTTACACCAGCAGCATCACCTCCTACCCCCAGGCCAGGTTCCCAGGCATTTGGGTTCAGACTGAATTTTACCACCAGCTTTCCTGGGTCTCTAGCTTGCAGATGACAGATGGTGGAACTTCTTGGCTTCCATATTCATATAAGCCAATTCCTGTCATAAGTCTCTCTCTCCATACCGCCTATTGGTTGACTCTGTTTCTCTAAAAAACCCTAATACCTTATGTTTTTGAGATTCACCCATACTGTTGTGTAGATTGGTAATCTGTTCTTTCTTATTTATGAGTCTTATATCACAATTTCTCCATCTGCTTGTTAAACATTTGAGTTCTTTTCAGGTTTAGGCTATTTTGAATAAATATATTACAAAATATCTGTATATAAGTCTTTTTGTGAAAATAAATTTCCATTTCTCTTACAGATGCACTTAAGAGTAGAATTTCTGGGGCCTATGGCAGGTAAATATTTCACTTCATAAGGAACTATTACAATTTTTTTCCAAAGAGGTTGTGCCATTAATTCCCATCAGGGACTAGCGAGACCTCCAGTTATTTCCTGAGCTCACCTTATATTCTAGTAGGTATGAAGTAGTGTCTCATTTCCCTCATTAATAATAATGTTAAGTGTCTTTTTTTGTGTGTACAGGCTATTTCTATACTTTTTAATGAAATATTGTCTAAATAAGTTATCCATTTTATTTGGATTATCTCGTCACTGAGTTGTAGAAGTTCTTTATAAACTCTGGATATAAGTTCTTTATAAAGTCTAGAGACATCTATCTATGTATCTATTTATCTATCAGTCATACCCTTTCACCCAATCTGTGCTCTGTTTTCAATTCTAAAACAAAAAGAAAGACAAACAAATTATCTTTTATTTTGGAATAGCATTGGAATTACCAAAAAGGTACAAAACTAGTAGAGTTCCTATAATCCCTGTACCTGACTTCCTCTTAACTTGTGTTTTCCACAAATTTGGAGTTTTTCTGCTTACCTTATTATTAATGAGTTCTAATTTAATCCAGCTCTGGTCAGAGAACATGATTACCACAATCAAGTTAATTAACATATCCATCATGTCACATACTAACATTTTATATGTGACAAGAATGTTTAAGGTCTGTCTCAGCAAATTTGAAATATGCAGTAGAGTATTATGTACTATATTCACTGCACTGTTCAATAGATCTCCAGAGTTTATTCATTCTGCATAACTGAAACTCTGTATTCTTTGATCAGCATCTCCCTGTTTCCCATACCCCTCAGCCCTTGGCAACCACTATTTTACTCTCTGCTGTTACCAGCCTAACTTTTTATCTCTTTTATTAGAACATGTTTGTGGTACATAATGAATACATTCATTGTGGATAGTTGGTACATGAATATGACACATTTCATTCTTTTTACATCCCTTTCCCTTCCCCCTTAAACATCTCTTGGTCCCCTCCTCATTTGCAAAAGATCTATCTCCCTGTTTCCTATTATTTATCTTTCATTGTGCTCTTTAATTAATTAATTATTTATTTTTGGTACCAGGAATTGAACTCATGACCTCATGCTTGCCAGGCAGACACTGTGCTGCTGAGCTATATCCCCAGCCCTCTTTAATTTATTTATATTTGGCTTTCTCATATAAAAGAAACCATATGATATTTAAGCTTGTGTGCCTTACTTATTTCCCTTAATATTGTGTCCTCAAAGTGCATCCACTTTCCTACAAATGACTCAAATTTATCCTTCTTTATGACAGAGTAGTACTCCATTGTGTATAAATATCACATTTTCTTTTTAAAATTTTTTTATTTTATTAGTATATGTTTACAGTTCGTGGAGTTTACAGTCATTTTGGGGAGTGGTTACATGTACATACCATAGATTGTTTCTTCTTTTTTCTTTTTTTCCTTTTCCGTCCTCCCTTCCCTCCTCCTCCAATTCCCCATCCCATGTTTCATTCTTGTTGATATTATTAATCTTAGTTAATGTTATGACATATAATGTTTACATTCATTGAGGTAATTAGGTTCCTGTACATGGCATATCTTTATTCTACTTATTTCCCCTTCCCCTCCTCCTCACCCCTTGTGCTTTTTCCCTCACACCACTTGAGATCCATGCCCTTGTCTCCTTCTATCCATCCTTTATTATTCTCTTTGTTTGTACTTTGCCTCACTCAAATGAGAAGTACTTTATGGTATATAAGCTTGTGTGTCTGTTTTATTTCACTCAGTGTTATATTTTCCAGGTGCCCCCATTTATCTTAAATCTGTCATTTTTTTTTTTTTTTGGTGGGTACAGGGGGGATCGACCTCAGGACCTTGCGTGCCAGTAGGCGCCCGTGCTGCTGAGCGATATCACTGGCCCTTTCTTCATACGTGGGATCTGGGAGTCGAACTTGGGCCCTCGCGCTTGCCAGGCAGGCGCTTATGCCGCTCAGCCATCTCACCAGCCCAAATCTGCCATTCTTTATAGCATGGTAGTATTCCATTATATATAGATACCACATTTTCTTTATCCAATCATTTGTTGATGGGTGTTCAAGCTGCTTCCAGGATTTAGATATTATGAGTTATGCTGCTGTAAACATTGGTATACATGTGTCGCTGTAGTATGATGATAAGCTTTTTGGGGAACACTGGATCATATGGAATGTCTAATTTCAGTTCTTTGAGAAATCTGCATACTGATTTCCATAATGGTTGTTCTAGTTTACATTCCCACCAACAGTGAAGGAGGGTCTCCTTTTCACCACAGCCTCGCCAGCATTTGTTATTGTTTGATTTCTTAATCATTCCCATTCTCTCTGGAGTAAGAGGGATTATTAGGGTTGTTTTAATTTGCATTTCTCTGATGGCCAAAGATGTTGAGCATTTTTTCATGTATTTGTTGACCATTTGTATTTCTTCCTCTGTGGAATGTCTGTTCATTTCTCTTGCCCATTTCGTGACTGTATCTTTAATTTTAGGTGGTTTAAATTTTTTTTTGAGTTCTTTGTATGTTCTAGATATAAGTCCATTGTCTGAGGAGTAGCTGGCAGAATTTTTTTCCATTCTGTATGTTGTCTCTTTATTGATTCTTTTGCTGTACAGAAGCTTTTTAGTCTGATATAATCCCATTTGTTGATTCTTGCTGTTATTTGTTGTGCAATTGAGGTTCTGTTTAGAAAATATTTTCCTACATCTATGTCTTCAAATGTTTTATCAACTTTATCTTCCAGTAGGTTTAATGTTTCTGTTTTAATGTGTAGATCTTTGATCCATTTTTATTTTAATTTAGTATATGGTGAGAAATAAGGGTCTAGTTTCAATCTTCTGCAAACAGATAACCAGTTTTCCCAGCACCATTTGTTGAATAGGCTATCTTTACTCCAACATATGCTTTTGGCCCCTTTGTCAAAGACCAAATAGCTGAATATCTCTGAGGAAGTTTCTGTATCATCATTTCTGTTGTGTTGACCCATGTATCTGTTTTTGTTCTAGCACCATGGCTTTTTAATCACTATTGCTTTGTAATATAGCTTGAAGTCATGTATCATGATGCCTCCTGCTTTGCCATTGTTGCCCAATTGCTTTTGCTATTCTGGGTCTCTTCTGGTTCCATATGAATTTTAGGATTGTGTTTTCTAAATCTGTAAAGAATGCTGTTTGATTGGGACTGCGTTGAATCTGTTTAACAGTTTGGGGAGTATGGCCATTTTGACATATTGATTCTGCCTATCCAGGAGCAGGGCATATCTTTCCATTTTCTGATGTCCTCTTCAATTTCCTTTTTCAGAGTACTGTAGTTTTCCTTGGTTAGGTTACTTCCTAGTATTTAATTTTCTTGAAGCTACTGTGAATGTTATTACTTTCATAATTTTCTTCCCATCCCATTCATTGTCAGTGTACACAAATGCTAATGATTTTTGTGTGTTGATCTTTGTGTGTTTCCTGATACACTGCTAAACTTTGTTATTAATTCTAAGAGTTTTTTTGGTGGAGCTCTTTGGGTCTCCTGTGTATCATGTCAACTGCAAATGATGATAATTTGAGTTCTTTCTTTCCTACATGTATCCCTTTTATTTCTATTCCTTACCTAATTGCTCTAGCTAATGTTTCATGTACTGTGTTGAATAGAAGAGGTGATAGTGGATGTACTTGTCTTGTTCCTGATTTTAGGGGGAGTGCTTTTAGTTTTTCCCATTTAGTATGATGCTGGCTATTGGTTTTCCATATATAGTTTTTATCATATTCAGGTATGGTCCTTCTATACCTATTTTCTTCAGGTTTTTTTTTCAATCATGAAGGGGTGTTGGATTTTGTCAAAAGCCTTTTCTGCATCTATTGATATAATCATATGGTTTTTGATCTTGCTTCTGTTTATGTGATGTGTTACATATTGCCAGTCATTCTGGAGTGAGATGGACTCTCAGTGTTGTCTTAATTTGCATCTTTCCAATGACCAGTGATGTTGAACATTTTTTTCATATATTTATTTGCCATTTCTACTTCTTCATCTGAGAAGCGTTATTCATTTCAGATGCCCATTTTTGGACTGGGTCTTTAAATTTGGGGGGAATCTGATTTTTTCTGAGTTCTTTATATAGTCTAGATATTAGTCCTTTTTCTGAGGAACAGCTGGCAAACGTTTTTCCCCACTCTGTGTGCTATGTCTTCACTCTGTTGGTGGTTTCTTTTACTGTGCAAAAGCTTTTTAATAAGATGAGATCCCAGTTGTTGATTCTTTGTGACATTTCCCGTGTGATTGGGGTTTTATTCATAAAGTCTTTGCCTAAACCTATGTCTTCAAGAGTTCTACCTATTCTACTTTCCAGCAGATTTAGTGTTTCTGTTTTAATATTTAGATCTATGATCCATTTTGATTTTAGTGTAGTGAATGATGAGAGATATGGGTCTACTTTTAATCTTTTGCATGTGGAAAGCCAGTTTTTCCAGCACCATTTATTAAAGAGGCTGTCTTTCTTCCGGTGAAGGTGTTTGGCCCCTTTGTCAAAGATAAGGTGGCTGAGTGTGTTTGGAGTTGTTTCTGCATCTTGTAGTCTGTTGCATTGATCCTTGGGTCTGTTTTTTTTTTTTTTTTTTTTTTGGTCAGTACCATGCTGTTTTTATCACCGTAGGTTTGTAGTATAATTTCAAGTCAGGGATTGTGATGCACCTGCTTTGCCTTTGTTGCCCAGAATTGTTTTTGCTATTCTAGGTCTCTTCTGGTTCCAAATAACTTTTAGGATATTTTTTCTGTAATATTTTTACATCACAACATTGTTTATTATGTGAATATTTTATGATACAAACAAAAAAATACAGAAATGCAATATATGGCTACAGCTAAATGCAGAATGTGACTTTTTCTCCTCAGGAGGCCATGATGTCCATTTCTAGTAAATTAAAGAGACTGCGTATAGGTAGAAACAGGTTGGCCTTTAGCTTCATGATTTGCCTAGAAATGATCTATAAATGCATTCCCCCCCTGCTACTTAGCATAAAGTGTAAAAAGGGAGTTAAAGGAAAGTTTCCTTGTTGGTTTCTACTATATGAAAGATGCTATGCAGGGCCAATATATGGAAAATATCTAAATTAAATGTTATTATAAAAATGAAATTCTGTGAGGTATGCTATTGGTATTTTGATTGGGATTGCATTAAATCTGTATAACAATTTTGGAAGTATGGCCATTTTCATTATGTTGGTTCTTCATACTCAAGAGCAAGGGATATCTTTCCATTTTCTGATATCCTCTTTGATCTCTTTTTTTTTTTTTTTAGAGTGCTGTAGTTTTCAATGTAGAGATCTTTTACTTCCTTTGTTAGCTTGATTCCTAAGTATTCATTTTTTGGGGTGCTATTGTGAAACATGTGGTTTCCCTAATTTCTCTGTCAGTGAGCTTGTTATTTGTTGACAAGAATGCTATTGACTTTTGAGTATTGACTTTGTATCCAGCTATGCAACTCAATTTGTTTATTAAATCTAGAAGTCTTTTGCTGGAGGTTTTGGGGGTCTTCTATTTAGATATCATGTCATTTGCACATAATGATAATTTAACTTCTTTTTTCCAATCTTTATTCCTTTTATTTCTTTCTCTTGTCTAATTCCTCTGGCCAATGTTTCCAGAACTATATTGAATGGGAGTAGTGATAGTCATCCTATATACTTACATTCTGTTGAAGATTTTTGCACCTATGTTCATTAAGGAGATCAGGCTATAATTTTCTTTTTTAATTGGGTTTTATTGAGTTTTAGGATTGGGGTGATACTGGCTTCCATAAATGAGTTTGGGAACACTCCATCCCTTTCAGTTTCTTTGAAGAGCTTGAAGAGTATTGGTAATATAACAACCTTAAAGGTTTTGTAGAATTCAGCAGTGAATCCATCAGGTCTTGTTTTGTTTTTTTTTATTACTATGTCGATTTATTTGCTTGTTATTGGGTTGTTATGCATATTTATGTCTTCTTGGGTTAGTTTTGGTAGTTTATATGTGTCTAGGAATCTGTCCATTACTTCAAAATTTGGTAATTCATTGGAATATACTTTTTTGAATTAGTTATTATCTTCAGATTTCCACAGTGTCTGTTGTGATTTCACAGTTTTCATTTTTAGTTGCATTGATTGGAGTCTTCTTGCTTTCTCTTGGTAAGTCCGGCTAGGGGCTTCTCTATTTTATGTATTCTTTCATAGGACCAGCTCTGCAATTAGTTGTTTTTTTTTTTTTACTGTTTTTTTTTTTTTTTTAGTCTTAATTTCATTGATTTCTGCTTTTGTCTTTATAATTCTCCTCCTTACTTTTGTTTTGGACCTGGTTTGTTGTTGTTTCTCAAGTATCTTAAGATTTCTCGTAAGGTTGTCTGTTTGAGCTCGCTCTGTTTTCCTAATGTGAGCACTGAGTGTGATCAGTTTTCCTCTTAGAACTGCTTTCATAGTGTCTCAGAAGTTTCGATGAGTTGTACCATCAGTCACTAACTTCCAGAATTTTTAAAATTTCTTCTGTGACCCATTGGTTGTTTAGAAATATACTGTTAATTTTCCAGGAGCTTTTGCCTTTTCCAAAACGTTTTCTGTTGTTGATTTCTATTATCATTGCAGAGTGGTCTGATAGTATGCATGGGGTAATTTCTATTCTTTTATATTTACTTAAGCAGGCTTTGTGGACTACTATGTGATCTATTTTGGAAAAAAGTACCATGCGCTGCTGAAAAGAATGTATACTCTATTGCAGAGGGGTGGAATACTCTGTATATATCCATTAAGTCCATATGTTCAAAGGTGTGGTTCAGCTCTAAAATTTCTTTATTGGTTTTTTGTTTAGTTGATCTATCTCTTTGCAAATGTGGAGGTTAAAATCCCCTACTATGATTGTGTTAGTGTTCATTGATCTTTTAATTTCAGCAGTCTTTGCTTTATGAAAATAGGTGCTCCATTATAGGTGCATATATGTTTATCAATGGTATCTCTTGTTGGCTTCTTCCCTTAACTAGTATGTAGTGACCTTCTTTGTCTCTTCTAATCAGTTTTAGCTTGAAGTTTACCATGTCTGATGTTAGGATTGCTACCCCTGTTTGTTTTTAGGGTCCTGGTACATTAAATGTTGTTTTCCATCCTTTAAGTTTTAGTTTATGAATTCTTTTTGGATTAGATGAGTTTCTTGAATGCAACAGATTGTTGGATTCTGTTTTTTTGATCCAGTCTGCCGGTCTGTGTCTTTTAATTGGAAAGTTGAGGTCATTAACATTGAAAGATATTACTGAGATGTGTCGGTCATTTACTGTAATTGCCTTCTTTATCTGTTGGTGTATCCTTTTTTTTTCTTTACCCGATGTTTTTTGTTGCTGCTTATCTATTGACCTCACTAGTTTCCACTGCATTTTTAACTGTGTCCAATTTTTTTTTCTGTTGAGAATATTCTGAAGTATTTTCTCTAAAGCTGGATATGTTTTCTGAGCTGGTGTTTTTCATGGAAATACCTTATTTCTTCATTTACTATGATGGATAGCTTTGCTAGGTAAATTACTCTGGTTTGGAAGTTATCTGCTCTTAAGGCTTGAAATACTTCACTCCAAGCTCCTCTGGCCTTTTGGGTTTGTGTTAAGAAGTCTGCTGTGATTCTAATTGGTTTACTCTTTTTTTTTTTTTTTTTTATGTGGGTACTGGGAGTCCACCTCAGGACCTCATGCTTGCCAGCAAGTGCTTGTGCCACTGAGCGATATCACTGGCCCTTTTTTTCCTTTATGTGGGTACTGGGAGTCGAACTCAGGACCTCACACTTGCCAGGCAGGCGCTTATGCCGCTGAGCTATCTCACCGGCCCTGGTTTACCTTTATACGTGATTTTTTTGTTTTTCTCTGGCTGCTTTTAAAGTTCTGTTTTTGTTTTTGTTTTGCTGAGTAATGGGTAATTTAATAGGATGTGCCTTGGTGAGTTTTTTTAAAATCATAATTGTTTGGTGTTGTATAAACATCACTTACTGGTATTTTAAACTACTTTTTCTTTTTTTTGTGGGTACCGGGGGTCAAACTCAGGACCTCACGTGCCAGCAGGCGCCTGTGCCACTGAGTGGTATCACGGGCCCTTTTTTTGTATGTGGGTACCGGGAGTCAAACTCAGGACCTCACGCTTGCCAGGCAGGCGCTTATGCCGCTGAGCTATTTCACCAGCCCAAAACTCCTTTCTTATATTTGGGAAGTTTTCTCCCATGATTTCGATAAGCATGTTAATGAATCCATCTGTGCTATCTTCTAGTTTTTCTCTAATTCTCATTAGCCTTAGATTGGTATTGTTATCTAGTAGCTGCTGGATAGTTTTCTCTTGTTCTCTTACTTTCTTTTCCTCTTTTTTGAGCGTTTTATCATAATTCACTATTTTGTTCTCAATATCAGACACTGTCTCCACGTTGGGTCATTTCTGCAATGAATGAATTCTATACAGTTTGTTATTTCAGGTATTTCTGTCTGACACCTTTTCAAGGATTTCATATTGTTGTTGAATCTGTCATTCAAATTTTGAACTCTTTTGGATAGCTCATCCAGGTTTTTATCTGTTTCCCCAAAATTCACCATGGGCATATTGAGTGTAATTGCTGTGAACTTTTGGTTGGTTCATTTCCTCTTTGAACTCATCTATTTTTTTCATCCTGCCTATGAACTTTTCATAGATTTCTGCTACCTGGTATTTGCTTTCTTCTGCCTTTGTGATCCCTTGCTCTGCCTAGGGAGAGTTGGAGGGGGGTGTTCAAAGATCTTCTATTTCCTTGGTCCCCTGTTCTCCTATGTGTATCTGTGTGTATCATATATATATATATATATATATATATTTTTTTTTTTTTTTTTTGTGGGTACCGGGGGGACGACCTCAGGACCTCGCGCACCAACAGGCACCCGTGCCGCTGAGCGATATCACCGGCCCCTTTTTCGTATGTGGGTTCCGGGAGTCGAACTCGGGCCTTCGCGCTTGCAAGGCAGGCGCTTAAGCCGCTGAGCCGTCTCACCGGCCCTATATATTTTTTAAATTATGTATAACCTCCCCTTTTTCACCTTTTTGGGGGGCTACTGCAGGTTGGGGGCTAGAGAAGTGAGGAGAGTTTGTGGGTTATATGGACATTTTTATGGGGTTATATGGCTCCCTGTGAATAATTTCCAGCTTTGTATGTTCAGTGCTAATATTTACTTCTTCTGTTATGTACTTTAAGTGATTTTGACTCCATCCCTATATTTTGACAAAAGAATTACTCTGGTTATAACAGCATCCATAGATTCAATCTTATAACACTTCTATATGACAGTCCTTATAATTACACTTCCCCTTTGTCTATTCTCTGTGCACACTATGACAGGTTATTATTTGTGGTTGTCTTGCAATGGGGTAGGTGAGTTGGGGTGAGGAGACTGGGAGGCGGTTGGATAAGGAGGACACAAAGGGGTAGTGTTTCATTTTTTGTTGTTGTTGTTTTTGTTTTTAGACAGGGTCTCACGATGTAGTCCAGACTGGCTTTGAACTCATTATGTTAGAGGGTGGCCTCGAACTCATGGTGATCTTCCTGCCTCAGCCTCCTGAGTGCTGGGATTACAGGCATGCACCACCATGCCCAGTTTAAGGGGGAGTTCTGAAGAGGGGAATAGTGGTAGATGAGAAGAAAAGGTTGATGTGGGGTCTGATTTTATTGGAATACTTTTAGTTGAGTTGAAGGGTTAGTATTGAGAATTTTCAGAGGATATTTCATGGATGCAAGGGTGAGATATGAGAGAAAGGGAGTTTACTGTGTGATTGAGAAAAGCTGCGTGGTTGTCAGAACTTGCTGATAAGGAAAACAATAAGCTAGGTAAGATATGGAAGAGCCAAAGGCTTAGGATGGGGTGGCTCAAGAAATAATACTAGAGAAGATAGGAGTGACTATGAGGGAGTTAATATGGGAAATTTAAAAACTTGGGAGGAGCAGTTTGCATTTTTGGAAAAGAATTAAGAAATATATTAATATTTTCTTGGGGTTTGAGTTGAAGAAATTATATAGGGAGTGGAGACAACCTAGACACCTAATTAAATCAGAGCCGATAAAAGAACAAATACACAAAAGCAACAACCCAATAAACACAGGAAACCATAAAAATATAACATAACCCCACATTATTAAATAAATCAAGAAACATACAAAAACTTAAACCTGTAAGATATCCAATGGGAACACAGATTAAATAATCCAGTGAGACACTGCATGTATGATTCCCAAGTAGCTTCTTTGCCAGCTCTCACCCAGTAACTCTTCTGAGCCCTCCTCTGCGATGCTGAAGCTAACTCAGACTCAGGGCCTCTTTCTGCCATGTGGCAGGCATTCTTGCAGAGTCTGATCCAGTCTGAGTTCTTGGGTTAGGGACTCTTGTTATCCCTCTCTGGGCGTGATGGGGGATTTGGCAGACACTTTCACTGGCACAAAATTGTCTACTGAGTCAGGATTATTCCTATGCAATCAAATCAGCTATAGCAGCAACAGGCTAATTCTTTACAGTGATATCTATCAGGGCTAGTTAAGAAATAACACACCCTGTTTTGGGTCTCCCTTTAGCCTAGTGAAGAAATTCAAGGTTATAGTGTAAGCATCTTAACTCAAGTCTTGACTCACAGTTAATATGTACTAAATGTGATGGCTGTGTCTCCTCTAATGGTGAAAAACAGCATTCAGCAGTAACTTTATAGGATTAGTTATCTAAAGCCCAGGGGGCTGGGGACTGCCAGAGGGGGGAAGAGAGGTCCTCTGCTCTGTGGTATGGGAAGGAGGAAATGCAGGAGGGTGCAAAGGATCCTAATGATGATAAGGGTATGTTATATTTTTAGAAGGGGATAAAAGGGAAAACTGGGCACAAAATTGGTAGTGAGACATGGGGATGGGAAAACATTCTATGACTGATACAATACTATAGAAATGTAAAGAGAGACAAATGAAAAGGGGGAGAGGAAAGAAAGGAAAAATTGAGAATGAATAAGACACAGGAGAAAGAAGTCAGGCAAAGAGTAATGGAGGTATGTAAAGGGACAAGAAAGAATTCCCTTATCCTCTATAAACTATATTGGGAGAAAGAAGGCAAGAGGAAGAGAAGCACACCTACAAAGACATGCTCATAAAATAAAAAAGGGGAAAATACTGGAGTAAAGATGTGGGGGAAAAATGTACAGAAGGAGGAGGACAGCAAGAATTAAAAAGTTAAAAATTTTAAAAAGTAAAATAAAGGGCCGGTGAGATGGCTCAGCGGCGTAAGCGCCTGCCTTGCAAGCGCAAGGGCCCGAGTTCGACTCCCGGATCCCACATACGAAAAAGGGGCTGGTGATATCGCTCAGTGGCACGGGTGCCTGTTGGCGCACGAGGTCCTGAGGTCGACCCCCGGTACCCACAAAAAAAAAAAAAAAAAAAAGTAAAATAAAAACAGAAAATGAAAAATTAAAACATAATACAATCAAATGAAGTATAATAAAATTTTCTATTGTTTTGCATATGTGGCTCTTTTCCTCAGCCTAACATTAAGGATCAGAGCTCAAGCCAGGTGTGTCTCTGTTCATGCTGGAAGTCCAAGGTGGCAGTCTGCCCCCGGAATGGTGCTAGGTGGAGAGCTCTGCTTACAGCGAGAACACAGTGCTAATGTGAGATTCCAGGCTTGTGTAACTCAGCCTGAACCTGACCTTTATCTGCAGGAGCCTGGTCCATGTTCACCAGCCCGTGCCTTTCAGTGGACTCCGCCCAGTCTGCTCTCCAACTGCCGGCAGTCTCCTGCGATTGTTCTTCACTCATCCACTCTGGGAATTTGGCAGTGTGAAGCAGCGGAGGGACCGCTCAGGGACTCAGGTTCAAACAAGCAGCCCTTCCCATACAATGGCATCCTTGCCAGCTCTTGTTCTGTGGTTGTAGTTGCGGGCGCTTGTACTGAGGTCACTCATCACTGTTGACTGTGGAAGGCTGCTCTGGAAGCTGTGTCCCATGTTTTCTTTGCTGGTTCCAGCTGTAGGTGATTCTTTCAGTCCCGATACAGTTGTCCAGTTCTTGGTGGGCAAAAATATTGTTAGTTTCACTTTGTCTCCCAGCTGGTGGCTGTGTGTGGTGCTGTGCAGTCTCTCCTCCAGGGAGTGATCTATTTCTTCTGTATTACTTCATCCTATTTTCTCCCCCTCTGTTAGTTCTCTTGTAGTTCCTGGTAACCTCCACTCACGTCAGTTCATCTCCAAGTTATTGTTTTCCAGACTCTGGACACTTTGTCCTGGAGAAGCAGAGTCATTCGCATTCGCTACTCCGCCATTTGGACTGCCCCAATACCACATTTTCTTTCTTATCCATTCATCTGTTGATGAACATAAGGCTGCTTCCAATTGGCAACTGAAATGGACACTTCTCAGAAGAAGTACAAATGGCCAATAAATTCATGAAAACGTTCAAAATC
Organism: Erethizon dorsatum; assembly: GCA_028451465.1. Classification (NCBI taxonomy): domain Eukaryota; kingdom Metazoa; phylum Chordata; class Mammalia; order Rodentia; family Erethizontidae; genus Erethizon; species Erethizon dorsatum. The sequence continues at coordinate 71,094,370 of CM051835.1, forward strand.
ACTGGCCATTAGAGAAATGCACATTAAAACAGTACCGAGATTCCATCTTACTCCACAAAGAATGCCTGTCATCAAGAAATCAAATAAGGGCCGGTGAGATGGCTCAGCGGCATAAGCACCTGCCTGGCAAGCGTGAGGGCCCGAGTTCGACTCCCGGATCCCACATACGAAAAAGGGGCCGGTGATATCGCTCAGCGGCACGGGCGCCTGTTGGCGCGCGAGGTCCTGAGGTCGACCCCCCGGTACCCACAAAAAAAAAAAAAAAAGAAAGAAAAGAAATCAAATAATAACAAATGCTGCCATGGCTGCAGTAAAAAGGAACCCTGCTATGTTGTTCATTGGAATGTTAACTAGTACAACCACCATACAAATCGGTGTGAAGACTGCTCAAAAAACAAAAATAGAAATTCCGCTGATCCATCTATTCTCCTTCTAGGTATTTTCCTGAAAGAGTTAAAGGTATCATATCACTCAGCATAATGGCTTCCATGTTCATCCTGTCACAAATAGCAGGATTTCTTTTTTTTATGGCTGGATAATAATTCATTGTATATCATATTTTCTTTATTCATTTATCCATCAGTGGATAATTATCTTTCAATGCTGCTGTGCTTAGGGGAGACAGATCTGGGTAACGTGAAACTGTTCTTCCTGCCCTCCTAAATGCATCTTTTCTTATTTCTGTGCTTCACACAGATGATCTGTTCTGTCACCTGGATTCCTTAGCTCTTGTGAAGGTATTTTTGAGCCTAGACAGTTGTTCAAATTAGTGCTTCTGCAAGGGGACAAGTGTTGGACAGTCCTAGTCCCCCACCTTGCTGCTGTCATTTCAAGTGTCCAGCATTTGTGCTTCGTTTGCTTGGAGTTTGTTTAGCTTATTGAAAATACAATGCTTTCCACCAAACTTGGGGAATTTGGGCATTATTCTTCCTCCTCTCATTCTCATTATAATAAGATTGGTGTGATTAATGGTGGGCTCTGTTCATTCTTCATTCTTTTTTTCTCTCTGTTCTTTAGACTACATAATCTTTTAAAAATGGATCTACAAAACTGTTAGCTTTCTTTTGCCTGCAGAAATCTAATATGTTCTCACATGGCAGAGAGAAAGGGGCGGAGCAAGCAAGCAAATCATCTGGTGTCTCCTCTTATGAGGCCAATAACCCTATCACACAAGCCCCACCTTTATGACTTTACTTATTTTTAAAAAAATTTATTAGTATATGTTTGTGATACATAATAAATATATTCATTGTGGAAAATTGGTACGCATGTATACTGCATCTTTATCCATTTTACCTCCCCTGCTTCTGTCTCCCCCATCCCCAGATCCTGTTCTCATTTTCATAGTCTATCTACCTGCTTCATATCATCCATCCTTTATTCTGCTCTTTGAATTATTTATGCTTTGCATCTTAGTTATTTTTCTCATCGTGGAGATACAATACCCAACACCCACAATTTAAAGGAGAAAAGGTTTATTTCGGTTCAGAGTTTGTAGAGGTTTCAGTCCATAGTCAGCTGGCTCCAAGGCAGGGCACCAGCGCAGAGGAGGCAGCAAGCGAGGAGGAAGGGAGGGAGATACACTCTTCTAGCCCACGCCCCTTACTCCTCCACCTCCTCCAATTAGGCTTCGCCTTCCGAGATCACACACTGATCCACCAATGAGTAGCACAACCCCATGATCTAATCACTTCCCCCAAGCACTACATGTGAGCACATGAGGCTTTGGGGGAACTCTAGATATAAACCATAACATTCTGGTTTTCTCATATAGAAAAACCACGCGATATTTAACCTTCTGTGTCTGATTTATTTTACTTAGCATTATGGACTCCAGGTACATCTATTTTTCTACAAATGACTCAAATTTATCATTCTTTATGGCTGAGTAGTACTCCATTGTGTATGACCTCATCTAAATCTAATTATCTTCCAAAGCTCTCATCTCCAAATACCAACACATTAGGGGTTCAGGCTTTGACATGAATTTTAGGGGTACACAGTTCAGATAGCCAGTTCCAATGACTTTTACAAGCCTGTAAGGCAGAAAAGCAGAAATATCTGGCCTGCTTTTAAGGTGGGGCTCTGCTACCAGGAAAAACTTTTATGTACATGTTTGTATGTATATGTATATGTATATGTATATGTATATATGAGATGTCCAATGTATTAATTATGCTGGTTAGATTTTCTATAATCTTTTTTTTTGTTTGTTTGCTTGACAGTGTAGTGTGTTAAACTAAAAGTGATGTCTCCACATTCTGGTGTAGTTCTGTGTATTTCTCTTTATATTTGTGCATAACTTTCTGATTCATAAAAGTAGTTGCTGTATTATTCATATCATATATTCATATGTGATATGTTATCAATGTGAATTGTGATTTGGCAGTATCAATTATTTTACTGCTCAATTAAGGCTTTTTGTTCACATTCAACATGCTCTGATCTCATTTTCACAATCTCAGCTTTCTTGTTGCTTTGTTTCTCTGCTGTACCTGTCCATCACTCTATTTTTATTTCTTTTCAATTTTTATTTTGCTATTAGTACATGTTTGCAGTCACACTCTTTATGGGAAGTTAGCACAGGTACATAACACATCTTAATTCCTTTTTCACCCCCTTCACCTCCCTTCTTTCCCACTCCCTCCATTTATCAGCCACCTTCTATTTTGGAAAAGATCTATCTTCCTTTTTTCCTATTATCTATCTATTATTTTGCTCTTTATATTTTGGGTTTCTCATATAAGAAAAAGCATGTGATATTTAAGCTTGTGTGTCTGATTTATTTCATTTAACATTATGGTCTCAAGGTGCATCAATTTCCCACAAATGACTCAAATTTCTCCTTCTTTATACCAGAGTAGTATTTCATTATGTATAAATACCACACTTTCTTTATCCACTCATTGGTTGATGGACATATGGGCGCTTCCAAGACTTAGCTGTTATGAATTGTGCTGCTATACACAGATATGCATGTATCACTGTAATATGATGTCTTTAACTCTTTAACGAAGATACCTAGAAGGTATCAAATAAAATTTCTTGTTTTAATTTTTAAAGGAATCTCCATACTAATTTCCATGGTGGTTGTATTAGTTTACATTCCCACCAACAGTGTAGAAGGGTTCATTTTCCCTGCAGCCTCACCAGCATTTGTTGTTATTTGATTTCTTGATGATAGCCATTCTTTCTGGAGTGAGGTGAATTCTTAATGTTGTCCAAATTTGCATTTCTGTAGTGGCCAGTGGTTTTGAACTTTTTTCATGTATTTATTGGCCATTTGTACTTCTTTTGAGAAATGTCTATTCATTTCACTTGCACATTTTTTGATTGTTTCTTTTATTTTAGAGGGTCTAAATTTTTTTTGAGTTCTTTATATATTATAGACATTAGTCCTCTGTTTTAGGAATAGTTGGCAAAAATTGTTTTGCCATTCCATAGGTTGTCTCTTCAATCTATTGTTTCCTTTGCTGTACAGGTTTTTAATCTGATATAATTCCATCTATTGATTCTTGCTGTTATTTCTTAGGCAATTGTTTAGGAAGTCCTTGTCTACACACATGACTTCAAGTGTCTTACCTATTTTATCTTCCAGTGGGTTCAGTGTTTCTATTGTAATGTTTAGATTTTTGATCCATTTTTATTTTATTTTAGTACATGATGAGAGATACAGGTCGAGCTTCAATCTTCTGCAAACAGGTATCTAGTTTTCCAAGCACCATTTGTTGAATAGACTATCTTTCCTCGAACCACCACCTCTTCTTTTTTTTTTTTTTTTTTTTTTTTGGTCCCTTTGTCAAAGATCAAATAGCTGCATGTGTCTGGGGATCTTACTGTATGTTTCATTCCGTTGCATTGATCCACATGTCTGCTTTTGTGACAGTGCCATTCCATTTTTATCACTGTTGCTTTGTAATACAGCTTAAAGTCAGGTATTGTGATGCCCCATGCTTTGCTCTCATTGCCCAAGATTGCTGTTGCTATTCTGGGTCTCTTCTGGTTCCATGTGAATTTTAGGATTGTTTTCTCTAGATCTGTGAAGAATGCTGTTGGTATTTGATTGAAATTACACTGAATCTGTATAACAGTTTTGGGAGTATGGCCATTTTCACAATACTAAATTGGTTCTACCTATCCAGGTGTAGGGGATATCTTTCTACTTTCTGATTCTTCTTCAATCTACTTTTTCAGAATACTGTAGTTTCCCTTGTAGAGGTCTTTCACTTCCTTGGTTAGGTTAATTCCCAGGTATTTAATTTTTCTTGATGCTACTGTGAATGGTATTGTTTTCATAACCTCTTTCTCATTGAGTTTATTATTGGTGTACACAAATGCTGTTGCCTTTTGTGTGTTGATTTTGTATCCTTTCACACTACTATATTTGGTGATCAATACATTCACAATGGGGCCATAGTCTGTATATCTCACTACCAAGTGGTTCTGATTTGAATTTGATCGTTCTTGCTGGCTTGAACCACTACTGATATGTGCACGACTGTCCCATTGCACAGCTTGTACCACTTCTCAGGGGGTCTTTGATTACAATAATGCAAAGAAAGGCATTGATTTAGTAGACTGGATGTCATCGTACTACAGTTCCTTAAGGAAAACATTAAAATGGTACAAAAAATTGTGATACAGCTAACTTATGGTGCAGCAGTTATAAATGCATATTATATACATTTATTCACTACAAATACACAATGGTGCATTTGTAAGATTTCCATGTTGAAATATAGAGAATTAATTATTCATGAACTATTCACAAATATAAATTTCTTTTAATTTAACAAAATTAATAAATTTGATTACTATAATAAATTTTAATTGGTATGAATAGTATTTATATTTATATTTGAGCAGTAATTATTCAAATTCAAGCAACTAACTAGGTCCATTTATAGACTTTTTATTAATTTTATTAGTAAAAGGACCTATAAAAGTGATTAGGTCCATTTATTCCACTGGTGGTACAAGCCACCCAATGGGACAATCATGCTTGTACCACCCATAGTTCAAGCCAGCAGAAACATGTTAATTTTAAGAGCTTTTTGGTGGAATTCTTTTATGTAGAGTATCATGTCATGTGTAAATAGTAATTTGAGTTTTTCCTTTCCTATATGTATTCCTTTTATTTTTTTCTTTTTCCTAATTGCTCTGGCTAATGTTTCAAGTACTATGTTGAATAGAAGTGGTAATAGTAGGCATCTTTGTCTTGTTTTTGATTTTAGAGAAAATGCTTTCAGTTTTTTCCTATTTAATATGATGTCAGCCATTGTTTTGTCATAAATAGCTTTTTATCAAATTTAGGCACAGTCTTCTATACCTATGTTCTTCAGGGTTCTTATCATGAAGGAATGTTGGATTTTATCAAAAGACTTTTCTGCATCTAGTGAAATAATAATGTGGTTTTTGTCCTTGATTCTGTTTATGTGGTGTGTTACATTCATTGATTTGCATGTGTTTAACTATCCTTGCAACTCTGGGATGAAACCTACTTGGTCACGATGTATGATCTTTTCGATGTGTTGCACTCTCTTCAGTAATACCTTGGAGAGGATCTTTCCATGTGTTTGTTAAAGAGATTGGCCTGTAATTTCCTTTTTCAGTTGGTTCTTTACCTGGTTTTGGGATCAAAGTGATGCTGGCTTCCATAAATGAGTTTGGAAGTACTCTGTCTCGTTCAGTTTCACTGAAGAACTTGAGGAGTGTTGGTGATATAACATGCTTACATGTTTTGTGGAATTCAGCAGTGAATCCTCCAGGTCCTGGGCTGTTTTTAGATGGTAGGTTTTTTATTACTATGCCTCTTCTGGTCAGTTTTGGCTTGAAGTCTACTTTGTACATAAAATAGCTACTCCTGCTTGTTTTTGGGCTTCTGATGCATGAAACATTGTTTTCTATCCATTGATTTTTAGTTTAGGAATTTCTTTTTGGAGTAAATGTTTCTTGTATACAGCATACAGTTGGATTTTGTTTCTTGATTCATTCTGCCAACTTGTGTCTGCTGGTTGAGATATTGTGATCATTCACAGTGCGATATTACTGAGAAATACTGACTTAGTCCTGTCACCGCATCATTTTCCTCTTGCTAATTCTCGTTTCCCCCTTCTTTTTAACTGCTCATCCTACCTCGTGTATTCATTATATTAGATTTATTGACATTTTTTGATTCCTTGTCTCTTAGACAAAGGAATTGTTTGGAGTGCTGGTTTGGTGGCCATGTATTTCTTTAGGTGCTCTTTACTTCACTCTAAGCTCTCTTGACCTTTCAGGTTTATGTTGAGAGGTGTGCTGTAATTCTGATGGGTTTCCCTTTATAAGTGGCTCATTGCTTTTCTCTAACAGCTTTTAAGATTCTGTTCTTGTGTTAGACTGAAGGAATTTTCAGTATGATGTGAAATGGAGAGGTTCTTTTCTGGTCATGGATAATTAGGATTTTGTATGCCTCAATTATCTGAATCTTAAATTCTTTCCTCACACTTGGAAAGTTTTCTGCTATTATTTCTGTAAACATGTGTTTTAGTGCAATTTGTGCTGTCTTCTGATTTTTTACTAATTTTAATTAATCTTAGATTACTCTTTGCATTATCTAACAGCTGTTGGACCCATTTTCCATGTTTTCTTGCTATTTTTAGTGTGTATCTGAATGAATGTTCATTGATATCAGCCTCATCTTTTAGCTCTAATACTCTACACTTACGTTGGTCATTTCTGCTGCCCATACTTTCAATAGAATTTTTAATTCCTGGATTTCTGTTTGGAACCTTTTCATGGACTGTAAGTTTTTGGTAAACTGGTCATTCATGATTTGTATTGTTTTGTTTAGCTGCACTAGCTATTTATTATTGTCTTCTGTAAACTTGCTGATTGTTTTATTAAGTCCATTATCTGTTTAGTTATATCTTCTTTCAGCTCAGTGAGCACCTCATTGATCTGTGTTTTTTTTTTATCTTTTCTTTTATCATTTCAAATAATCCACCTGTATGGCTTTTGATTTCGTCCCCTTTGATACCCCATGGGTCAGCTCTGGGGGGGTTGAGTGTTTTGGGAAGCATTTCATTGCCTTGTTTTCTCATGTTTCATGTGTGTATGCTGAGCTCAATTATAGTGGAAAGACTTTGTTGCTAGTACAGAGAGCTCTTTAGTTAGTGTCTGCTTTTAAGTGATGCCCTCTAAGTGTGGGCTAACTATAGCCCTTTACTTCTGTTGCAAGATCCAACTGCATCCTTTAATCTGGGAGGGCAGGGTGTAGTGTAACTGCCCCAGCACCTGGTTCTCTGGGAATGGACCACAGGTTTGTTAATGACACAAAGGCAATCTAGATATTGGCATACAGAGAAAACGAATTAATAGCAACAGCTATGGCACCCTGGCAAAAGCAATAAAATCAGCAACAATAATAGAGTCAAAGACAAACTGGATATTGACATACCATAAGGACCATTAATATCCCACCATTAACCATTGAGAAGAGATCTATAACTATATTATAAATACTAAGACATACCAAATATTAACATATAGTACATATCCACTACATGCAAAAATCATACCTCCACTAACAACAAAAAATATTCAATAGTAATTGCATAGAGTTAACTATCTAAAGATTAATAAAGTTTACTGGTTGTACTAGGAAAGATAAAGGGAGTGAGGAATGGGAGTACGACAGATGTAAGATTTGAAAAATTAGGGAATGGAAGGTGAGAAGGAGGAGAAAAAAGTGAGATAAAGAATCCTATTAAGAAGTAAAAGGAAATTAGTAGAATTAAAGTAATAGAAAAGAACAGACAAGAAAAATGAAAAAACAGAGCAAAACAAAGGTACTTTAAGAAGAAAATATAAGAAGAAAAAAATAGAGCAAAATAACCCCAAACCCCAAAACACCAATGAAAGGGGGGAAAAAAGGGAACTTCCTCCATGTTTTTGAATGTTTGAACGAATGGTTTCTTTCTGGGATTTGAAGTCTTGAAATTCTGCAAGTCACTGTTCTCTCCACATAGCTTTATGGCCTATGGGTTTCTGAGATGCCCTCCCCCAGTCCCCTCTTTCCCTCCACCCCAGACTGTGACTACCACCTAGGCCGAGGTATGTCCTCATGTTGGAGAAAGCAAACAGATCGGTGATCTCTGGGCTGGATATAGGAGGTGGGGTGGGTGTTCAAGCAGGCTGCTGGATTTAGTGCCAGCACTTCAGATCCTGCCACCTTAAAAGCCACACACACCAGGAATGTCTTCTCACCATGGAGGGTGGGGGCCCTGTGTCCTTCCTGTCCTGAGTTTCAACTTCTCGGGGGGCCTATATCTAGCCTGCACTCTCCATGCTGTCTCCTGTGGCTGTCTTCTACCCAGTCACTGTGTATGGTAACACTAGAAACTCAAGTGTAGTGGTTCTGTGGCTCAGTTTTAAACAATTAACCCCTTCCCAAAGAAGCTCATGATTACACCCTTCAAAATATGGCAGGTGCTGCACTGGATTTCTTCTTCAGCTCCACTCTGCCATGTGGAAGGAGCCACTTTTGAGTAAAACATCACCCTGTTTTTGCAGTTTACGGTAGTCGTGGACTGTTCTTGAGGCTAGCATTGTTGACCCCGTCCACTGTTTCTTGCTGCCAACACTCTGGGCTTCCTTCTTTCCCTGGGCATGGCCCTTGTCCACAATCCAGGCAGCCAGTAGGTCGGTCAACGCCTCTGCTGTCCCATGTCCAGAGGAAAGAAAATGAAGAGTAGGCATAGAGTTGGCTCACAGCCATGGCCAGGGCATGGAATCTATTGATGTGGAGTTGGCTGGGGGCAAATGCCTCAAAAAGTCTTTCAAAATCAAATTACCAGAGAGCATACAGCCTCGACCAGCAAGATCTTTCAGGATCCTTGAAGTTAGCCCTATAATTTCCATGGCTTTTTATGCTCCAAAATACTTTCTCACAAATCCTCCAAAGGCAATGTGTGAGGACTGAGCAGATCACTTATGGAGGTGCTCAAATAAGATCTCAATGGCTGATTCAGAGTCCCCAAAGGCTCCTCCCGGGCACTGTCTATTAACTTTTTCTGTCCCTAACCACTGCCACATGAGGAGTTGCCCCCATGTCCGTGCATCAGCAATGGAGTGTCGTGTGCCACACCTGTTTTTAGCTATTCTGAATCACTGGGATTTAGGAGTATCTTCTGAATTCAGCACAGAGTTGGGTTTTGCCTTGAGAGTCAATCTGAAAGTCTTTTTAAGAGGTTTTTATTTACATGTATAGAAATCATTGACATGTTTGGTTCAATAAATACTTTATGGTATATTTATTGTGCATTTTATTTAATATGTAGCATTTATGAAGTCTGTTTGTTTTGCTCTTTAAAACGTTTTTTGTTGTTTATGAAATTTTGAAAACATGCTATCATTGCAGTCTTCTTTGGATTAGGGGCCACCTTATACCAGTAAGGCTTCACCTTAGTGCATCTGCATACCTTATTCTCAAATAAGGCCACATTCTGAGGGGGATTAGGACTTATGAATCTTTGGGGGGTACAATTCAACACATAACAGACCCCATATTTATATCTACAGTGGGTGCCTCAAGCTCTGTCCTTTGATTCTCCAAGTTAATAAGATTTTATTTTTATTTAGATTTATTTTTTTTGCGATGCTGCGGATTAAACCCAGAGCCTTGTGCATGCTAGATGAGCACTCTGCCTCTGAGCTATACCCCTAGTTCCAAGCTAGTAAGATAGGGGTTTCTAGCGAAGTTTAGTTAGCTCTAGGAGGAAGGACGGTGGGCTGTCCACAGGCTAAAGCCATCAACATGAAAAACTCATACAGTGCTGTCCTCTTCTGCCGAGTGTTTGCTCCCTTTTCATTTCTGCCTCCTTTTGGTTGTTCTCTGTAGCCTTTAAGTAGTTTTAAAAAATATTTTGAGTGGAATTTATAATTATTATTTGCAGGAGATCTGGTCCAAAGAAGCTCATCCGCCATTACTATAAGATTTTCATTTCATATCTTTCTGGGGTTTCTGTTCATTTGCTGTTTTCCAGTTTTTGTCTATTCCTATTCTGAGTTTTCACATTTATGATTCCGTGTTTCTTTCCCCATACTGGAACATGTTTATTTGAGATGGGTAGTGTGTATCAGTTTCTTCCTGCTTCATTTTGTGGGAGAGAATTTTTAACAGCTGAAATGTTTTAATTTTTACTTTACATTTCCTCTTATTGACTTTGTTTACATGATGTCTGCCATTTCCAGTTTATTTGGAAATGTCCTATTTTTCCCCCCCAGACCAGCAATAACAGGCAAGGGAAAAGATTCTAGATGGCTTATTGTATTTCACAGTTCAAGAGCACCCTCTTCTGTTGACTTAACAGAATTGTAGCTTCTTTAACGTTACATCTTTTGGGGGTAGGTTTGTCTTAGGATTTTGTCTATTGGTACTTTAATTTAAAAATATACTCAAAAATATACTGAACTTCCTCAGATAATAATAATGTTTTATTTTTTGATCTGTGGGATAGTGGCAAGGGTATGTCCACTCTGTGAAAATTCAGTGAGCCATACAGTTACTATGTGTGCATATTGTTATATGCATATTACACTTTAGTAAAAAGCTAAATATATACTTAAATCCATAATTCTCTAAGGACTGAGTGAAGCAGTACTATATTTAAGGAAAATTTCCAACTTTATTACCTACCAATTTTGTCCATTTGTTATTCTAAAAGTTACACTTTGTACCTATGTCCAAAAAAGTATGATTGTTTTAAAATAATTTGATGTTTACTGCCAGTCTTTTCAAACTATGTCTTTATCATCCATGAATTCATCTTGACTGGCCTTCCAGGTGGATGAAGTATAGGAGCATTTTGCCATAGTTTCACCATGGAAACCATAAAACCTGGCATATCTAAGAATGTCTGTCACTTCATAGAAGAAAAAAATGCCAGATCATAAACATTTTCCTTCAAAATTAGGCAATGCTCTCATATTTTCTAATATTGCATATGGTGATAGATTATGAAGCCAGCCTGGTTTTTAAAAATTCCATTGTGTAATTTTTGTTGTATATAAAGCTTGGTTTACTTCTTAACATTGATTTTATATTCTTACATTTATTAATTCTAACAAGTTTGTCTGTTAATTCTTTTGAATTTTCCACGTACACAATTGAATTATGAAAGATTTTTCAATTCTATCCACTGCTTTCTATGGGACTCTAGTCCCCTGAATTCTGTGAAATGTCAGATGTTCTCAAGGGAGAAGCCAGGTAAATGTTAATTTCACCTCATTGTTTTTTCCTTGTCTTAGGTATCAGCCCCTCAAACCCTGTCTGAGTTCCATGTTCTCCCCATATTTTAAACATACATTGTACATATTTTAAAGTTCTTTTCATTAGGAGAATTAATTGCTTGTAAGCTATTCCATCTGAAATAGAAAAGGAACCTGAGTTTTCCTTTTGTTAAGTTTCTTTTCCTCCCTTTTTAACACACCTTCCACAGAGCAGGTTGTTGACTGATCACAGAAGAGAATTTCAGGATACACCAAGTTCAAGCCAGCAAGGAGCCATGTTCAAGCTGGCAGATGCACCTGGAGTGTTGTGGGCTAAACAATTCAGGTCCCAGCCTCATAGCCAGAAACCAGAAGCAGCCTGAACTTCAGTGGCAATAAAAGCACAGGCTTCCTGGGACTACCCACCATCCTGCCATAATTCTACTACTGGCTTGCTGGGATCAATCAACATGGATCCAGCTCTGGCTGCCCCCTGTCTACCAGTAGCAGCAGATGCATACCCTGAAGTGGACAATTTTTTTCTTTTCTTTTTCTCTTTCCTTTTTTCTCTTTTTCTTGATTGTTCTTGTTTTTATATGATTGGGAACATATTTTCTAGTTTTCTTATTGTTGCTATTTTATTCTGCTCTTGTTTCTGTTTTTCCTTCATTTCCCTCCTGTCTTCTTCACCTGTTTCCCAAAGCTTGAGTAATTTTCTTTTGTCCTCCAGCCTTGTTTCTAATCTCTTTGTCTTCTTCTGTTTCTCTATTTTCCCTCCTAACCCCTTTTAAATTTTCTCCCTTGAGGGTAAAATCACCATATTGAGGGGATATTTACTGTATACAATTTTCTGGTCTGTTTTAGATTTTATTATGCAACTACAAATCTTGCTCATATGGTTAAAGGTGACAAATTAATAGTTACCACAGTTTGTCATTTTCTAGGCTGTGTTTCATGCTACTGTTATTACTGATTGTATTACTTTAGCCAAGGAGACGTAATTGTTCAAATCAGTTTCTCTTCCTTGTATGCCAAGACTGAGATTGCCTGAGGGTCATAAACAATACTATAAGCCAGTGCCAAAGAACCAGGGGCTAGGCCAAATAGACAGCAACTTCTTATCCCCAAATACATTGAAGAGTTAGGCTCTTACAACAGATTCAAAACCCAAAAGCTAGCTACCCCTGGAAGATATCTCTGAGAAGTAATCATTTCCTAAGAGTTCTTGATACTAGCAAAAGAGGTACCTACCATAAGCAATTTACAAGCATCAGTGCAGGAATTAAACAACAACAACGACAAAAAAATAGAAAATGAGAAGACAAACCCCAGACTTCCAGCTCACCAAAGACAAAACCAGGGGGCAATGAGGTAGAACAATGTGAAAGCCACCCACCTGGACTTTCTGAAGTTGTACGAGTGGAAGTGACAAATTAGATAAATGAGGCTCCAGAAGAAATCAAATCAGAAATAATTTCTCAGATAACTACAGAGATGAGGACCATAATGGAGGACATGGTTAATGAATCTAGAGTAGATACAGATAAAAAAAAAAAGAGAGAGATAGGAGCTTAGAACAATGATGGAAACCATGAATGCCCAACCTAGAAAAGAAATGGAATCCATGAAACAGATTCAAACAGATATCCAGGAGATTAAAAATTCTGTTGACAATATACACAGCAGAATGAACAAATGTGTAGACAGAATATCAGATATAGAAGACAGGATTGCAGTTAGCAATCATGAAAAGGAAGGTCTCTTAAAAATAGCAAGGAACCATAAAAAATCAATCCAACAGCTGTTAGACGAAGCAAAGAAGAATAACATAAGATTGATTGGGGTCAGTGAAAAAGCAGGAAATAGCAAAAATGACATAAAAAATCTGTTCACAGAAGTAATGGCAGAAAACTTCCCAAGCATGGAAAAAGAATTTGACATACAGATAAGTGAGACATATAGAACTCCAACTGTCCATGACTAAAATAAATCTACACCAAGATATATAATAGTCAAGATTCCAGAAATTCAACACAAGAACCGAATATTAAAAGCTGTTAGAAAAAAGAAGCAAATTACTTGTAAGGAAAGCCCATCAGAAAAATGGCAGACGTCTCAATACAAACCCTTAAGTCAAGGAGAGCTTGGAGTGAAATATTTCAAGTCCTGAAATAAAACAACCTGCAACCCAGATTGATGTACCCCGCAAAACTATCTTTTAAAATTGATGGGGAGGGGCCGGTGAGATGGCTCAGCGGCTTAAGCGCCTGCCCTGCAAGCGTGAGGGCCCGAGTTCGACTCCCGGAACCCACATATGAAAAAGGGGCCGGTGATATTGCTCAGCAGCACGGGCGCCTCCTGGCGCGTGAGGTCCTGAGGTCGACCCCCCGGTACCCACAAAAAAAAAAAAAATTGATGGGGAAATAAAATACTTCCATGAAAAAGAGCACGTGAAGAAATTTCTGACCACCAAACCAGCACTACAAAAGGTTCTGAAGGACATTCTAGAAAGAGACAGTGAAGACTACAACTCCATGAACCCCAACAGAACGAATCCTCAAGGCAAGACAAGTAATTAAACAGAAGTGAAAGAAAGGGAACAACAAGAAAATAATATGACAAGGATAAGTCAATACATATCAGCTATAACCATCAATGTAAATGGTTTAAATTCACCAATCAAAAGAAATAGATTATCAGAATGGATCAAGAAACAAGATCCAACAATATGCTGCATTTAAGAAACACATTTAACTCAAAAAGAAATTCATAGACTGAAAGTCAAAGGATGAAAAACAATACTCCATGCAACGGGAACCCAGAAAAGAGTATGGGAAGCTATTCTGTTTGCAAAGTGAATTTCAAGCCAAGACTGATCAAGAGAGACATAGAAGGTCACTACATCCTTGTTAAGGGAACAATCCAAGAGGAAGAGATAACAATCATAAATATATATGTGCCAAATACTGGTACATCCAACTATATAAAACAAATATTAACAGATATGAAAAATAAAATAGGCAATAATACAGTTGTATTGGGGAGACCTTGATACCCCACTGTCACAAATAGATCAACTAGACAAAAAATCAACAAAGAAGTATCAGAATTGAAGTATCAAACTTTTGAACAAATAGACTTAGTAGATGTCTACAGAGTGTTCTACCCCACAACATCAGAATACACATTCTTCTCAGCTGCACATGGGATGGTTTCCAAAATAAACCACATACTAGCTCATAGAACATGCTTAAGTAAATGCAGAGGAATTGAAATTGTATCATCCTTATTATCAGACCATAGTGCAATGAAGTTGGAAATCAATGGCAAAAGAAACCACAAAAACTTCATAAACACATAGAAATTAAATAACACCCTCCTGAATAACCAATAGGTAACAGATAAAATTAAAGAAGAAATTAGATAGTTTCTACAATTAAATGATAATGCTGATACAACATACTGGAACTTATGGGATGCAATGAAAGCAGTCCTATGAAGGAAATTTATAATGGTGAATTCCCACATCGGAAAAACAGAGTGAGCTCAAATAAATAACCAAATGTTGAGCTTAAAGCTTCTAGAAAAAGAGGAGCAAGTCAGGTCCAAACTCATACAAGGGAGGAACTTATAAAATCCAGAGCAGAAATTAGTACAATCGAGACTAAGAAAACAATTCAAAGAATCAATGAATCGAAAAGTTGGTTCTTTAAAAGAGTAAATAAAATTGACAACCTTATCAACAAAAGAAAAGACTCACATCCATGCAATTAGGAATAAAAAGGGTGGAGTCACAACAGATCCTGCAGAAATCTAGATTATCAATACCTACTTAGAGAACCTATATCCTAATAAGATGGAAAACAGAAGAAATGGACAGATTCCTAGATACATGTGAATTATGAAAGCTGAGTCAAGAAGATATAGAAGTTCTAAATAACCTAATATCAGCCAATGAAATTGAAGATGTAATTAAAAACCTATCAACAAAGAAAAGCCCAGATCCTGGTTGATTCACTGCTGAATCCTACAAGAAATTCAGAGATCTAATGCCACTACTCCTGAAACTTTTTAATGAAATTGAAAAGGAAGCAATACTCCTAAACTCATTCTTGAAAGCAAGCATTACCCTGATACCAAAACCAGAGAAGAAGTCAACCAAAAAAGAGAACTATAGGCCAATCTCCCTAACCAACATAGACACAAAAATCCTCAGTAAGATATTGGCAAACAGAAGGCAGTAAATCATCAAGAAGATTATACACCATTACTAAGTAGGATTCATCTCAGGGATGCAGGGATGATTCAACATACCCAAATCAATAAATGTAATACAGCATATTAACAGAGCCAAGGACAAAAACCATATGATCATCTCAATAGATATAGAAAAAGCATTTGACAAAGTCCAACATTCATGCATGATAAAAACTCTACAGAAAATTGGAATAGATGGTCTTTATCCCAATCTGATAAAAGCCATCTATGACAAACCAACAGCCAACATCATACTAAATGGACAAAAACTGAAAGCTTTCACTCTAAAATCAGGAACAAGACAAGGATGTCCACTATCACCATTCCTATTCATTGTAGCTCTGGAAACACTAGTAAAGCAATTAGACAAGAGAAAGAAATAAAAGGAATAAAGATAGGAAAAAAGAAGTTAAATTATCATTATGTGCAGATGACATGATATTCTACACAGAAGACCTCCAAAATATCCAGCAAAAGACTTCTATATTTAATAAACATATTGAGTCACATAGCTGGATACAAAGTCAATACTCAAAAGTCAGTAGCATTCCTGTACACAAATAACAAACTCCCTGACAGAGAAATTAGGGAAACCACACCTTTCATAATAGCATCCAAAAAAATGAAATAATTAGGAATCAATCTAACAAAGGAAGTAAAAGATCTCTACATTGAAAACTACCATACTCTTAAAAAGGAGATCAAAGAGGATATCAGAAAATGAAAAGATATCCTTGCTCTTACGTAGGAAGAAACAACATAGTGAAAATGGCCATCCTCCCAAAATTGTTATACAGATTTAATGTAATCCCAATCAAAATACCAATAGCCTATCTCACAGAATTATAGAAAACAATCCTAAAATTATTTGGAGCCAGAAGAGACCTAGAATAGCAAAAACAATTCTGGACAACAAAGGCAAAGCAGGTGCATCACAATCCCTGACTTGAAATTATACTACAAACCTATTGTGATTAAAAACAGCATGGTACTGGCAAAAAAAAAAAACCCAAAAACAAACAAACAAAACAAAACAAAACAAAAAACAGACCCAAGGATCAATGCAACAGACTACAAGATGCAGAAACAACTCCAAACACACTCAGCCACCTTATCTTTGACAAAGGAGCTAAACACCTTCACTGGAAGAAAGACAGCCTCTTTAATAAATGGTGCTGGAAAAACTGGCTTTCCACATGCCAAAGATTAAAACTAGACCCATATCTCTCATCATACACTACACTAAAATTAAAATGAGTCAAAGATCTAAGATCTAAATATTAAAACAGAAACACTAAATCTGCTGGAAATTAGAATAGGTAGAACTCTTGAAGACACAGGTGTAGGCAAAGACTTTATGAACAAAACCCTGATCCCACAGGAAATGTCACAAAGAATCAACAACTGGGATCTCATCTTATTAAAAAGCTTTTGAACAGCAAAAGAAATCACCAACAGAGTGAAGAGACAACTCACACAGTGGGAAAATTTTTTTGCCAGCTGTTTCTCAAAGGACTAATATCCAGAATTTATAAAGAACTGAAAAAAATCATACCCCCAAACTTAAAGACCCAATCCAAAAATGGACATCTGAAATGAATAACACTTCTCAGATGAAGAAATAGAAGTAGAGGGCTGGTGATACAGCTCAGGGCTGGTGATATAGCTCAGCAGCATAAGCGCCTGCCTGGCAAGTGCGAGGTCCTGAGTTCAACTCCCAGTACCCACATATTTAAAAAAAAAAGAAATAGAAATAGCAAATAAATACATGAAAAAATGTTCAACATCATTAGTCACTCGAGAGATACAAATTAACACTGAGATTCCATCTCACTCCAAAAAGAATGGCTATTAAAAAACTAACAAATAACAAATGCTGGAAGGGCTGTGGGGCAAAAGGAATGCTTCTCCACTGTTGGTGGGAGTGTCGACTGGTGCAACCACTGTGGAAATCAGTGTGGAAATTTCTCAAAGAACTAAAGCTAGAGGTTCCATTTGACCAAGCTATTCCTCTTCTTGGTATCTTCCCAAAACAATTAAAAACAGTCTACCACAGCAGTATTTTCACACCCATGTTTATAACAGCACAGTTTGTAATACCTAAATCTTAGAAACAGCCCAAATGCCCATCAACTGATGAATGGATAAAGAAGATGTGGTGTTTTTTTTTTTATATATATACAGCGGAGTACTATGCTGCCATAAAGGATAAGCTTTAGACATTTCTAGGTAAATGGATGCTCCTTGAGACTATACTCTTAAATAAAGAGTAAATAAATAAATTGGACACATATGTAAATATTGCAATGTTTGTCTAGTGTGAGAAACTGAAAAAGTAAATAAGGACCAAAATGTATAATAAATATTGTGAAATAGGAAGAAAATTTTCAAGTGGGAATGGGAAGGGGGAAAAGGAAGGAAGGGAAAAGAAAAAAAAAGAATAGAAGGAAAAAATGGAAACAAAACTTTTGTAAATAAGGGGGGAAGAGGCGTTAAATGAGGGGAGAGGAATGGAAAAAAAAGAATCAAGATATATCATGTACAGGTACAAATTCCATATGATGAATGTGATCATTACGTACATCTAAAATGTACCAATAAAATTAATTTAAAAAATAAAACGTTGAGATAAAAAAATTTTTTCTTTTCCCATTACATGTGTGCAGGATTTCTTTTCTTTTTTTTTTTTTTTAACCCTTATCTTTGATGTTAACTAAGACATGTGTACCACTTGGCTGCTTCCCATTAATTTGTTGCTTCATAGGAATCCTTTCAACGTATACTGCAGTTCCTTTCAACATGCAGTTGTTCTGCTGTAGCAAACTGCATTGGCTTAAAACAATTGCAGGCTTCTTTCTTGCTCACTGTACCTGTCACAGATTGGCTGCAGACCGCAGTCCCGGATGTTCTTGCTCCAGGCAGATGGAGCAGCTGCTATCTGAGGCAATGGCCATCACCATGCCAGAGGAAATGGCAGCTCTGAAGGGCCCTGTGGGGGTAACTAGTATTTAACCTGGCAAAGACACACATTATGCTCACAAGTCACTGGCCAGAACTGGTGGCCTGGCCCTGCCCAACCACAGGGAGCCAGAAAGGACAATACCAGCAGGTGTCCTAAAGGCCAACAGCTCTGATGGTCATCGCACTCCTTCCAGTAAGACAAGGCAAGAGGGTGACAGACACTCGCAGGGGGAGGGACACTTTCAATACAGTGATACCAGATCACTCTACACAGAACCAGTCAGAAAAGTGCTAATTTGGACCAATCAGAAACTTACTATTTTCAATCCTGCATTTGAATCTGGCACTGTTCACAGGACTAATCGGAAGATGCTTTTCTCAGTCCTTTATTTGCATATGGGCACAACAAATCCAATGTCACTATTTCTGATCCTTCATTTACATGTACCAGGAAGCCAAACAAGTTTTTTTTAATAGGAGTGTATACATGGGATGACACCAGGTGACTGTTCAGTAGGACGACTTTTCCAATGCCTTATTAGAAGAGAGAGAACCTGGGAATTTTGGATAAAAAGACCCTTTTTCCCTTATCCTCGGGGCCTCTGTGAGCCTTCTCACTGCCCCACTCTCACCCTGCAGGGCATACACTACTTTTTTCTGGCTTCTATGAATGCACACTTCCACTGCCTTTTCTGTGTCTTGTCCAATTCTTTGTCAGAACACAAAGGACCTGAAAAGAAGCCCCCAGGACTCTCCATCCTGGAACAGCATCATTTGGTTTACACAATGTTTCTCTAGTTTGAGGAGAATAAATTTGTGTCATCATCCAGGTTAAGGAATGAAATAATTTCAAAATCTTCCAAAATCTTTCAAAAGCCTCTCTTTAGTGTGCTTTTTCATCCCGAACAAGCCAGCCACCTTCTTAACTTTTAACAATATCACTAGAGTTTGGGTCTGAGGTGTCCCCATAGGTCCATGTGGCAAAGACTTGGTCTTCAGTGAAGTGCTGGTGGGAGGTGGTGAAAATTTTAAGAAGTGGGGCCCAGTGGGGAGTCTTTGGGTCACGGGGACACATTGTTGAAGGAGACTGTGGGACCCTGGATCCTTTTTCTTGCTCTTTTGCTTCCCAGCCATGAAATGAGCAGTTTTGCTCTGGCACATACTCCTGCTATGATGCACTGCCATGCCACAGGCCCAAAAGCAATGGGGCTACAAAGTCAGGGACTAGAACCTCCCCAAGTGAGAGTCAAAATAAACCTGTTCTAACTTGATTGCCTCAGGGATTTATTACACTAAAGGAAAAGCTGACTAGCACAGATAGCCACGTGTTTATTTATAGTTCCACCACCCAAGTCTGCATACTTATTTTGTCCCAGCCATTTTGGACTCATATAAATAGCTGTGTGGATTTTGATTTGCTTCTCTCAATAAATAAAATGTCTGTATGATTTATCTGTATCAGTGATGGTAAACCTTTCAGAGACTGAGTGCCCAAACTGTGACTCGAAACCCACTTATTGCAAAGTACCAACACTACGATTAAACCTGAATACTGAGGTTTTAGTTTAGAAAAAACAACTGTTATCTGTTTTATCTGTTGCTGAGCTGCTAGGGCAACTAGGCTCATGTACCAAGAGAGAGGTACCATGTACCTCTGTGTGCCCACTGTGGCACGTGTGCCATAGGTTTGCCACCACTGATTTATATCAATGAGGTAGCTATTATTTAAATGTATGCACTTAATGTTGGGGTATGTCTGTGTTCACAGTTTCATGTTTCTAATAAATAATGTTTCTATGAGTATTCTAGTACATATCTTGTGAGAGTGAACTTGCTGAGTTATAGACTATGTGTATATTCATGCTTACTAGATAATATGAAATAGTTCTCCAAAGTGGTTGTAAACTGTACTTCCAATAGTATCAATTACAGCTGCCCCATGTCTTTAGCAACACCTGGTGTTGTACTGTTTAACTTTTGCCGATCTGGTGGGTGTACAGCAATCTGATTTGTTTTTGCTTTGGTAACTAATGAGGTTGACCACCTTTACTTTTTTTGTTTGCTTCTGCAGTTAGGATGATCAGTTTAAACTTGCTGTCCCAGCATCATGATTAAAATGATCTCCTTCCATTTTCTAACATGTCTTGTTTTAGACAATTACGTAGCACAGCATTCTTAGTGGAGTTCCTCCATAATATGGAAATTTTCTTTTTTGATCTTTTAAGAGTAAGGATGATACTAGTGCACTCAAATGGCTCTGAGGGATGAACAGAAATTTGGGATATGTACCGAGAATTGAGTGAAAAACAAATGACAGGAAACCAAACTTATTAACTGTGATTACTCAGTGTGACTCAGGGTGACCATCTCCCAAATAATGTGTGATGGAATTTTCTAGTGGGCACAAGCAGATGGACTGAGCAATGTAATCCAGAGTCAAAGTGAAAGAATTTGTTTGCTTGTTCCTCAGAAATGACTCAAGTCGCAATCATTATGTGAAAACTGGTCACAGTCCCCACTGCAGCCACTCACTTCCCTTTCAATCCATAATGAGTCTCTTAAGAACTGAGATGTGAAATCTAAAGGTATTTTTCTTACCTTGAGATTATCTTGGGAATCTCCTTAGTCTATTTTATTTTATTTTATTTTTTTATTTTTTTTTTTTTGTGGGTACCAGGGGTCGACCTCAGGACCTCGCGCGCCAGCAGGCGCCCGTGCCGCTGAGCGATATCACCGGCCCCTTTTTCATATGTGGGATCCGGGAGTCGAACTCGGGCCCTCGCACTTGCCAGGCAGGTGCTTACGCCGCTGAGCCATCTCACTGGCCCTCCTTAGTCTATTTTAAAGACTCAGTTGTTACGACACTGTTAAGCCACTGTTCATTATACTTAAACAACCCTTCATTTCCCCCCAAAACAGGGAAATCAAATATATAACTTGTTATCCTTTATATTGAAGGTTAATTTGCACTTGTTAAAACACTTTATAATGGTTCTGACTTTTTTTCCTCTTTGCCCCAGCTGTCCAGATAAAATGGGTGAGGCCTCTCAAGGCAGACTGGCATCCAATCATTAAAGGAGGGGATTTCTAAGCCTCTGGCTTAGCCCAGGAAAGCACATTTCCTTCCTAAGAAAAGTGAATGGGATTGAGTATACACATGCTTCCTGGGGATCAAGTGCCAAATTATTTCTTGCTCAATCTTCTGCAATCATTTCCAATATGCAATATTTCTACTTTCCAAGTGCAGCTCACTTCTAGTCACTTGAATAAAATTTCTCCAAAGGATGACAATTTTTTTTTCTTATTAAGCTCCCTAACAGCTGGAGGAATTTTTTTTCTAAATCTCCCCCAAATTGAATAAACACAAAAAAATCCCAACTTCAGAAAGAGACCAAGTGGGAAGCGTTAGTTCTACTTCTACAGTTCTAAGTAACTAGTAGACAGGGGTTGATAATTCATGTCTGGCTAACGTAAGTGAGAGTGTTTCTTGCAGTGGACATTCAGATACATGGCTCACCAGATCAGATCCTGTGGGGTGGGCAAGCTCTTCCAGTGCTTAATTCTCGCTGCACCCTGGTGGTGATTAGGGTGGAGTTCCAACTTGACTGGCTTGGGGATTTTCCTGGAGGATTGTTGGAGCATACCTCTGGGTGTGTCTGGTGGGTCATGGAGGTCTATGCCTGGCCCCTAATCCCTTCCTTTCTGACACTGTTCCCCTGCTCTGCTTCCTGGCCACCATGAACTAAGCAGCTTTGCTTCTCCACAGCCTTCTGCCACAATGTTTCTGTCTTGGATCCAGTCACCTTAAAACATGAACCAAATTAAAGCTCTTCTTTATGTTGTGGGTGTCAGGTATTGTGTCTCAGCAGCAAGAGAGCTAATATAGAAAAGTGTTACCTAAAAAATGAGGTTATTGCTGTGACTGTACCTGACCATGTGATTTAGAAGCCTTTGGAACCAATTTATGGAAAGAGTTTGGAAAGATTTAGAGATGAAGGCTGTGGAAGCCCTAGAATGCTGTTGACAGTACTTGATTGGTGATTCTGGTTGGAGCTCAAAGACCAAAATGCTAATAGGAATGCAGACAGTGAAGGTCAGGCTCAGGAGGTTTCAGTTGGGAACAAGGACTCCATTGGCAGTTGGACTAAACATCACGTGTGTTAACTCTTGGCAGAAAAATTGTCTATATTTTGCAGTTAATCCGATGGAGGAAATTTCAAGACAGCCCAACATTCAGGTTGTAGCATGGATACTGCTGGTACTTTAGCTAAATTTATAGTGAGAAATAGAAAGTGGCAGAGCAGAAAAATTTGAAAAACTTATATTTTGGCCTAGAAAGAACCATGTGTGAAGCTGGGGCCAAAGGAAGTGTGGCTGCTTAAGAGATGAGCACCCTTAAAAAGAATCCAAGTACCTTTGTAAGAAGAAAGATGCCTTGAGGGTATCTCAAGTGTCTCAGTACACTCTCATCACTGAGATGCAATAACCAACACCCACAATTTTAAGGAGGAAAGGTTTATTTTGGTTCATAGTTTATAGAGGTTTCAGTCCATGGTTGGCTTTCTCCAAGGCAGGGTGGCATGGCAGAGGAGAAAGAGCTCATGGCATGAACTCCTGATGGTGGTAGGAAGCAGAGAGAGATCAAGGGGTGGGGATATATACCCTTCCAGGTCACACCCTCAGTGACCTACCTCCTCCGACCAGATCCCACCTCCTAACAACAAGTCAAATGTAAACTCATCAGTAGACTAATCCACTTATAAGTATTATAATCCCATGATCCAAGCACCTCCCCAAAGCCCCACCTATGAGTGCATGAGGCCTAGTGGAGACATCTAAACTAACATCAGGAATTAGCAAGACCTTACCCATCTCAGGCTCAAGGATGCAAAAGTATAAGCCTTTCATTTTGAGAAGAGAGTCTCTTGGCCCCCTGGTCATCAAGGGCCTCCTAGGTAATTAGTTCCCTGGGATTCATCTCACTGTGCTCAGATATCCAGGCACTCAGAGGATGCTGTAGCCATGGTCCAAAGAGGCCCACCTAGTGTTCGAGTTGGCAGCCAAGCTAGGCATCATCCATGTGATGCTGGTTTTACTAGCATGTGGAATGTGAAAGTTGTGGGTCAGGAGGACTTCCAAATTTCAAAGGAAGGTCTGGGAGGCCAGGCAAGAAGTTCTCAAGAGCAATGTGTGAAGCTGTGGGAATGAAGCCAAAGGTACAGTGGAGACCCAAGCCCTCTAGAACTTATTTTACCACTGTGTGGCCCAGATGCCAGATATGGAGCTATAAAATTAAAGTTTGCCTGGCTACGTTATAGTCTTGCTTTGGTCTGATTCTTTTCTATCCCTTGATTCTTTCTTCCCTTATGGAATGGGAATATTTGTCCTGTGCCATTATAGTTTGGGAATATATAACTTATTTTTTATTTTTATAGAGATTCACAACTAAGAGTTCGTCTTGAATCTTAGAAATCTTGGACTTGGACTTCTGAAAAACCCTGGTAGTATTTTGACTTTGGGAAGGGAAGTTTGTGTTTTGGTTGTACACAGGATAGTTATACAGTATTACGTTAGGTGGAACTATAAATTTACTATTGTCTTTATTTGGGGATTAAGTATGGTTTAAAGAGATATGTTTGGGTTACAATTTGACAAGGGTTGGGATGTGGCAATTAGGGTGAGGTGTCAACTTGATTGGCCTTGAGATCTGCCTGGGGAGTTGGTGGAATATATATCTGGGTGTGTCATGGAGGTGTGCACTTGGTGTCTATGCCTGGTCCCTCAGCCTTTCCCTTCTATCACTATTCCCCCGTTCTGCTTCCTGGCCACTATGAACTAAGCAGCTTTGCTCCTCCACACTCTTCCACCATGATATTTTTGTCTTGGAGCCAGCTGACCATGGATGAAATCCCCTTAAAACATGAGCCAAATTAAAGCTCTTGTATCACAGCAATGGGAATGCTAATAAAACCCTCCTCAGCTCTCCAGACTGTTAATGACAGTAACTATGATGTGGAGCACTGAGTAGTAAGAGAAACCTGAATTCACCTGTTTGGATCCTTGCTTCCCCAAACTATTTTGGCAGACTCATAGATCAGGGTGTTATGAAGCCCTCGGTGCTGTGTTGTCCAATATGGCACTCACTAGCTGCAAGTGGCTATCTGAATTTTAATTAAGATTAAGTAAAATGTAAAAGTCACTTGCTGAGTCACACTAATCATGGTTTAAGTGTTCAGTAGCTACATATGGCTACCACACTGGATAGTCCAGATATACAATACTTCCAGTACAGCAGAATGTCTTCTTGGACACTGCTGCTTCTTAAGAGTGTTATGGGGAGCAAGATTCCCCAAGTTGTTCTGCTGTCTGCCTTGTGGGTTGCCACATAACACTGTTTCAGAGACCAGCCCTTTGCTGGCTCGACTCCAGGCATTTGAGTCTTCATCAGAGTCAAGGTGCCCCTTGTTTGTCTCCGCATTTTCCCACCTGCCTAGGAAGCCTCTTAAAAGTTAACAGAGTCATGGGTGTATTAGGGAAGGAAAACATTTGGGAGTGACTTTTACAGCAAGGAGAAAGAATGCCCATCTCATGAGTGCAATCTCTACCATTCTGTTGGCTTTATTTAGCTCTCCATCGCTCAAGTCCCGCAGCTGCCTTCTGCTGGCTTGGCTCACTCACTGTCTCTGGTTACAGGTGAAAGTGAAGAATATTCCTCTCCTCCATGCTCCTCCCTGCCCTGCCCTGCAGGGACTCCATACTCACTGACTTCCCCAGACTCACTGGATTCCCTTTTTCCTCCTGGACAAACCATCCACATCTGTAGCTCCCTACTTTGTGGTTTAGAAGATGTTAACTTAACAGAGCAGAAAGAAAACTTGCTATTTCTGAAGGCAGGAAAGCACCAACTGTGAACAAGATGAGTGGAACAAGATGAGGCAGGACTGAAAGGCAAGAGCAGGATGCTCAGAACAAAGACAGTCGAAATTTATAACCATGATTGTTCATTCACTTGGAATTTACAGGCTGTTAGCACACTGTGGGTGTAAGTTGTAGGCCTTTAGATGAATGATCTCTCCCCGCTTTTCCTGCACTCAGCTGACAATATTCTCCTGCAAAACTCAGTGTCACCATTAAAACATAAGAACTACATGTGAAGAGTTTGCTTACACGCAAGTACTTGATCATCTCTTTCATCCACAAATCCAGAAATAAGTCAACATATATTTTACATAAAACAAGTGCAACAGCAGCATATGAAACATCAGTCCTTAGTCACTGCAAAATTCCAACACAATGACTTAAAGGCTGATACTGCATATACATCTGGACTTATTATACACACACACACACACACACACACACACACACACACACACACAGTGAATGTTTAAAATTTAAAATACAGTGAATTTTTTTTTTTTTTAAATGGTACTACAGTAAGAGACACACTGCAATTTATCCCCCTCAAAATACTCACCCTTACTTTGCGAACACTTATCCTGTTGTTCTTGCCACTTTCTGAAGCAGTTTTGGAAGACCTCTTTTGTGAGTGCTTTGAGGTATGATAAAAAATATGGTGAATGCTGCTGCTAAGTGCCATCCAATGGAATGAGGCTGGTAAAAACATTACCATGTATCCTCATTGACCTTATTCACCAGAGCTGACACCATGAGACATCTGGCTCTTCCCCAAAGTCAAAATAACCACGAATGGCAAACATTTTGAATGGATTCAGGACATAGAGGCAGACAGAAGAGTACAACTCACAAAAGAGAACTTCCAAGATGGCTTCAGAAAGTGACAAGAATAATGGGATATGAGTCTTTGAAGCGAGGGGGGTATATCGTGAGGGGGACTTACGGCAATGTGTCTTTTGCTGTAACACATTTTTAAAAATTAAAACATTCACCTTAGGCTTTTCTTTTTTTTGTACCGGGAATTGAACTCACGACCTCGCGCTTGCCAGGCAAGCGCTGTGCTCACCTTAGTTTTGATCACACCTTCTGTGTGTATGTGTGTATGTGTAGTATGTGTGTGGGAGGAGAGACAGAGAGGGAGAGGAGGAGGAGGAGGAGGAGGAGGAGGAGGAGGAGGAAGGGAGGGAGCAAGAGCAAGATCTTTATAGAACTGGCTGCTGTGATTGTGGGAAATGGTAAACTGGGGCTGGCTGGCTGGTTAAAAGTTCTGCCAAGAGTTGATGCTATTGTCTTGAGTCTAGAGGTTGTCTGGAAACAGAATTCTTTCTGTTAGGGTCCTCTTTTTTTTTTTTTTTTTGGTGGGTACCAGAGGTCGACCTCAGGACCTCGCGTGCCAGCAGGGGCCTGTGCCGCTGAGCGATATCACCAGCCCTTTTTTCATATGTGGGTTCCAGGAGTCGAACTCAGGACCTCACGCTTGCCAGGTAGGTGCTTATGCCGCTGAGCTATCTCACCAGCCCCTCAGTCTTTTTTCTTGAGGACTTCAATTGATTGAATGAAGCTTGGCCACATTTTTGAAGGGTAATCTGTTTTACTCGAACTCTGTTGATTTAAATATCAATCAGGTATAGAATTAGCAAATCTACCATAGTATTTAGCCAAACAACTGAGCACCAGAGCTCAGCCAAAGTAACCCATAAAATTAACCAAGCCATTACCAAACGTCTCGTTCACATGGCAGGTTAGTATATGACTTTGCTAGGGCTACCATAGCAAAGACCAAAGGCTGGGTGCTTTTAAGCAATAGAAATTTATTCTCTCACCATTCTGGAGGCCAGAAGTCTGAGATCAAGGTGTCTGCAGGGCTGGCTTTTTCTGTGGTTTCATTCCATGCCTTACAGATCAGTGCTGTCTCTTTCTGTCCTCATGACATCTTCCTCTGTGACATCTGTCCTACTCTCTTCTTATAAGGACATTAGTCATGTTGGATTAAGATCCACACTAATGATCTCACTTGAACTTAGTTTCTTCTTTAATGATCCCATCTCAGAATGTGGTCATATTCTGAGGTACTGGGGTTTAAAACTTCAACATTTGAATTTTCAACAGGGAACACAATTTAGTCCCTAACAGTGGGGGAAAAGGCAATTTAGTGGAGGAGGTGGCTACATCGAAGTATGGAGTTTGGAGTGATCATTTGCAAATGATCTGGGGCAGATCTGGAGGCAGATAATCAGTGTGATTTGATGGATGGATAACTTTCCCCCTGGTAAGCTTTAAGACTGTTTTCACATTGAAAGACTGTTTATTTGCCCTTCTATTAGGCTGAAAGAAATTGTGTTATTGATTCAATTTGTACCCTGAAATGCACGGGCTGGCATCACTTCACGTGAGTGTCATCTGTGGATGTTGGCATCTTCTGTCCCCTCAGTCGTCAAAGCTGCTGGTAAGGGAAGCCATAAGCAGGTGGCTGGATTCTCCCTTCCCAGCATACATGGCTGTTGATTTTTCTCTTTGGTTTATGCGTTCACTGCCTGGTTTTAATTCTTGGAATGATGTGCTCTTCTAGTTATACTAATTGACTTCTTTCTAACTGCCAAGGGTAGTACTTTGACTCATTATAGAAATCTGGAAAATGAATAAAACTATGCACAAATAAATGCCAGAGCAATTTCACTGTATTTTTAGAAAATCACTTAATAAATTAGTATATTTCTCCCTTTCTTCTAGGTGTACATACACTTTTTCAATAACATTGAGATAACACTAAATACCATTTAGTGTTTCTATAAATTATATTGTAATGAACATTCCTGTTTATTATTTGAAAACATTTAAATGGTTTTGCAGTGCATTAATCTGTATCTATGCAAGTATCCATTCATTTCACACATGTCTTAGTGCTTTCAATGTTTTCTATCTGTGCCGAGTCCTGGAGAGACACTGATAAACAAAACAGATACGGGTGCTGCTTTCCTAGAGACATTCCCGTCTACCGATCTCTGAACTCTAACCGTAGCTTTGTGTCATTTACTCTCTCACATTACATCAACTGGAAGGACCTGTGTTTTCCTACAACATAGTATCATCTGACCATGGATGACATGCGTAGTTTAAATGACTTTTGCAATTGAGATAAAATTCACACAATAAACATTCAATGTTTTAGCCATTTTTGTATCTTAAACAACAGGCATTATCATCTCGCTGTTCTGGAGTCTACATCTGAGAGCCAGGTGTGAGCAGACTTGGTTTCTTCTGAGGCCTGTGATGAAGAGTCTCTCCCGGGCCCCTCCCCTAGCTCCTGGTGGCTTGCTGACAGTCTCTGACATCCACTGGCTTGTAGATGTGTTGTCCATTTCTTCTTTCATGTGCACATGGCATTGTCCCTGTGCTCTTGTTTCTGTGTCCAAGTTTCCCATTTTTAGAAGGATACAGTCATACTGGATTAGGGCTTGCTCTAGTGACCCTGTTTTAACATAATCATCTGCAAATAATTTCCATATAAGATCACTATTACACGGGGGTTAAGACTTAAGTATCTTTTTTATTTTATGAAAAAATAAAACAAAATCTCATAAGAAAATAGAAAGTAACAATAGTTAATACACTGTGTATCATTATTTTCAAAGTAGCTACTCAGAGGATAAGACATAAACCAAAAAGATTCTTACAAAAAAAAGAAATAGGTAATAGTCATTTTTTTTTTTGTGGGTACCGGGGGTTGAACTCAGGACCTCGCACGCCAGCAGGCTCCTGTGCCACTGAGCGATATCACTGGCCCTTTTTTCATATGTGGGTACCAGAAGTCAAACTCAGGACCTCGTGCTTGCCAGGCAGGCGCTTAAGCCGCTGAGCCATCTCACCGGCCCAATAGCCATTTTTAAGAGTGAAATTCACTAGATTTTACTACATTCACAATGTTGTTTAATTACTACAACTATTGAATTCCAGAACAGGAAACTGTTTCAAACTCTACTAAGTAGTCAGTTCCCACATCCCTTTCTCCCAGCCCCTGGCCAAAAAAAAATCTACTTTTTGGCTGTATGGCTTTGTCTATTCAGGGCATTTCATGTAAATAGAATCATAAAATGTGGAAGCATGCAATGTATCTTTTGTGACTGGCTTTCTTCTGTTAGCATAATGTCTTCAAGATCTATTCATGTAGCATGTATTAGTCCTTCATTCTTATGATTGAATAATATTCCACTGTATGGACATACCATATGTTGTTTATCTCTTCATGGATTGATATAGATATGGCTTGGCTGTAGTGTCTAACACTGCTATAAATATTCATGTACATTTTAAAAAATTTTTAGGATATATGTTTTCATTTCCCTTGGGTTATACTGAGGAGAGGAATTTCCGGGTCATATGGTCATATGGTTTATGTTTAACTTTCTGAAGAACTGACAGACTATCTTCCAAAGTGACTGTACCATTTTACATTCCTGCCAGCAAGATACCAGGATTCCAATTTTTCCATAATCTCACCATGCTCATTTCTCTTTTCATACCAGCCAGGCTTGTAGGTGTGGACTACATTTTATTTATCCATTTCTAGTTGAGGGACATTTGGGTTGTTTCCATTTTTTACTATGAGTTTTGCTACTGTAAACATTTGTGTACAAGTTTTTGTTTGCACGTACGTTCTCAGTTCTCGTGGTCATACACCTAGACTAGATGTGCTGGGTCACACGGTAATTCTGTTTACATTTTGAGGAACTGCCATACTGCCGTTTACAGCGGCTGTACTATTTTATATTCCTATAAATGGTCAATGAAATATGATGAGCAAATTTTGACATCCATTTCATTTTTTGCCTAGGTTTTGAAATTTAAATAATAGATAAAAGCAAAAAGAATAAGAAAATTTTATGCTTTTCACCCAGAATTAACCAGTGTCAATACTTCTTTTTTTAAAATAAAATAACAGAACATGGATGATAAAACATATCAAGAAGCCCTGTTCCTTTCACCATACCTATTACACTGCCCCTTCTCCAGAGATAAACATCACAAATTTAGAATTTATATAGACCACATTTTATTAGTAGTCAAAAATACTACCAATATAATAACATTTCTTTACATGTTTTATAAACCTCAGGTATATGCTGTTATTATACTGGATCTTTCTACAACTTGCCTTCTATTAAACAGCTTTATTGAGGTATAATTTATATATAAGAAATTGCACATATTCAGTCTACACAAGTATACTGAACATTTATATTTTTTAAAAAACATTTTATTACAATAAAAGATATTGTCGTTAATGCCCCCTCAAAATACTCTTTCTCGCCTTGAACACAGTTATCCCATTATTCTGGCCACTTTCTGAAGCTGTTCTCAAAGTCTGTTGTGGCTGCCTTGATATCCTGAATCAATTCAAAATGTTTTTTTTTTTTTTTTTTTTTTTTGTGGGTACCGGGGGGTCGACCTCAGGACCTCGCGCGCCAACAGGCACCCGTGCCGCTGAGCGATATCACCGGCCCCTTTTTTGTATGTGGGTTCCGGGAGTTGAACTCGGGCCCTCGTGCTTGCAAGGCAGGCGCTTACGCCACTGAGCCATCTCACCGGCCCTCAAAATGTTTATGTTGCGTGGTCATTTTGATTTTGGAGAAGAGCCAGAAGTCACACAGTGCCAGATGCAGTAAATAAAGTGGAGAAGGCCACCTTTATGGGGCTCTTTCCTTTGAAGGGCACTTAGCAGCAGCGTTCACCCTACTTCCACAAGTGCTTCAGAAAGTGGTCAGAATGATGGGATAAGTGTGCTTGAAGCAAGGGGACATATCTTAAAGGAGAACTAATGACAACGCGTCTTTTACTGGAATAATTTTTTTGAAATTTAAACACTGACCATACATTTTGATTAGCCCTTGTATAATCTGATGAGTCTGGGACATACACGTACACCCATGAAACCATCACCACAATCCAGACAAAAGACACTGCATCACCTTCTAAAGTTTCCTTGTGTAGCTTTATTTTGTGTGTGTGTGCACGCACACGCTGAGCACATTTTATGTGAGATGTATTCTTAAAATTTTAAGTACATGATACAGTACTGTTGACTGTGTGCTACGCTGTATAGATTTCTAGAATTAATTCATCTTGCATAACTGAAACTCTAGACTAATTAAACAACTCCCCATTTCCTTCTCTCAAACTTGCCTTTAAAATAAACACTGTTTTTTGAAATCTATTCATGTGACATGCTGGTAAATATTTGACAACCTTCGTGGGGTAGAAAGGGAATGATCTGTGGCTTTTGCCAATTTCCATGTTGTAAATTCTCCTAACATGACTTATCCCAGGGTATGGATGGAGCACCAACCAGCTTGCGGAATGGCTGCAGTTTTACTATTTGGCTGTGAGGAGCTGGCACCGACACACCAGCAGGTCTCTCTGTATCGATGTATAGGTCTGGGTCTTACTTTTATTTTCCGTTTTAGCACTCTCGCACTGCATCACTATGCCTCTGCCTAGTCCCCTACTGATGAATACTTAGAAGGCCTCAATGTTCTCATTGTTATAAAACAGCGCTACATCACTGGGTAGGCAGCACACACCTGTAATCCCAACACCTCAGAAGGCTGAGGCAGGGGGAGTCACAAGTTGAAGCCTAGCCTAGCCAATGTAGCAACTTAGCAAGACGCTGTCTAAAAAATAAAAAACAGGCTGAGGATGTAGCTTAGTATGAAGGCCCTGGGTTCAACCTCCTATATCTGAAAAAAAGAAAAAGAAAGCAGTGTAACAGTAAACATCCTGCTAAGTATCTTAGTGCTGCGTGCAGTCTGTGGAGCACACGTTATGTTCACCAGCATCGTCAGCACCTTTGTCTCCAGGGCAGCTGCACCAATTCATTCAGCAGAACTTGCCAATACTTGGTATTGCAGCCTCAATATTTGCCGATCTAGAAGGTTTAATTCCTTTGATTGTGTATATAGTTGTCTCTTACCTTGAGGTCACTAACTATTCATATGTAATTGCTTATATGTTTATTGGTTCTTTTTTTTATATGTAACTCCATGCAGTATTTATCTGTCCATCTCTAGTTGATTATAAGGAGTACAACAGGCTACAGAGGAACCTTAACATCCAGACAC
The DNA here is from genome assembly GCA_028451465.1 of Erethizon dorsatum. Lineage (NCBI taxonomy): Eukaryota > Metazoa > Chordata > Mammalia > Rodentia > Erethizontidae > Erethizon > Erethizon dorsatum. The sequence continues at coordinate 71,126,871 of CM051835.1, forward strand.
AAAAGTAGGGTAATGTGGCTACTTCGCTTTCTTCTAAATCCAAGAGAGATATAGAACTTTGATTTGGGGATTCAGAAACAGAAGCCATGTGTAAGACTGTGTTGGTTACTGTTGCCTTTGGCTTCACACAACGAAGAACCACATCAACTGTGACTTAAGAGTGTGGTTGATGTTTAGAGAAGTCTGGGGTGGTGAAGGAGGCAGTTGGGTCATCCTGGACCCAGGTCCCTGTCAGCTTTCTCTGCCATCCTTAGCTATAAGTTGTAATGCTCATGCTTATCGCCTTAGGGTAGCAAGATGGCTGCTGCAGCTCCAGCTTATCACCATCCAGAAGGAGCAGCTCCCAGATCAGGAAAACACAGACTTTCACATAAATACCTACAAAACTCTTATAGCATTAATGGCCAGACCTATGCCACAAGGCCACCCATGTGTCAAACAAGTACTTCAGTAGAATATATTTTCTCTCATTCTCTGAACAAAATAGGTATATTCTGTTAGGATGTGCAATGAGAAAAAGGGTGAAATCGGCCCCATGAGTTATTTGGAATGTGAATTTTATAGACATTATTTCCTCATAGTAGCATCAAATTGAATGAAAGCTAGGAACTCATTCACAGATGTCCAGCTAAAGAAACAGAATACGCTGTTCCCACATTGTGTTGGTTTACAGTTTACTATTTTGCTCACTTGACACTGCCCACTCAGTATCTAAGTTTTGCTTCTTTTTGTCCCTTTTTAATAATTCAAGAAGAATTTAAATGTTAGAACTGACGTATATTAACTGGGCATATGCTATAATGTGCCTGATTTTCCAGGCACACCTCATGCCACAAAAGTGCAGGAAATTGCATAAGTATAGGCTATAGGATGAGGCAGAGAAGAGCACGGGGCTAAATAGAAATCTAATTTGTCATTTATTGGTTTGTGTTTGGAAGGAAAGCTGTTTTAATGTCTCAGATTATTAACGTCATTCGTAAATGCCTTTGTCTAGGGTTGAAGACACTTAGCAATATGTACAGGCAGGATAAGAAAAGGTGTGGTTCTTCAGAGCCCATAGCCTGAAGGTGAGTCATGGGCAAGCTGCCAGAGGAACAGGAAGCAGGAGAGCTGGACAAGCAAGCAGGACATCCATTAGATTCCACAGCCATTAGACTTTTCCACAGAAGAAGCATCTGCTTTGGGAACTTGGAAATTTTTTAAAAAGGGAGAGAAAAAGAGAGTTTGAAGGTGCTCTTAAAGAAAGCATCAAGGCATTCCACTCTAGGTATTTAAATGCTAAGTTGTTCATAATTAATAATTAAGTAACTACTATGCCCTGTGACAAAAGCCTGTGCTGCAGAGATAATCATTGATCTACTTCCCAAGAACAGCTTGTCTCTGAGGCTGCACCTGCCATGTGTCAACGTCAGGACAAGAGGAGGCAGGGGATGTGCAGATGTGTCTGTGTCACTGGATGATAATCATCGACAGGTGTTTTAATTTCATCTATGCCACTAGGAGAGGTCAAAGAGGCAACTGGTCTTCTACTCTCAGGTGCTTTATTTAACATTGGAATTCCTAGCTTAAGGATATCACTTCTACCTTTGCTAGATTCTAAACCTGAAATAAGAAAACAAAGCTTGGGCCAGTGAGATGGCTCAGCGGCCTAAGTGCCCGCCTGGCAAGCGTGAGGTCCTGAGTTCAACTCCCGGAACACAAATACGAGAAAAGGGCCAGTGATATCGCTCAGCAGCACGGACACCTGCTGGCATGCGAGGTCCTGAGTTTGACCCTGGTACCCACAAAAAAAAAAAAAAAAAGAAAGAAAACAAAGCTTGACTGATGGGCCCTCTGACCTATTACACAGGATTTGTTTTTTTAAAAGAGAAGACAACATAGTTGTTGATCCTGCAGTGACGCTGAAGTGAAAATCAAGGAACAAAACCTGACACCGTCCCTCTTCCCACTGCCTCCCTACCTTTCACTATGACATGGACACTTCTATGTGGTGTTCAACTTTAGTAACTTTGCGTTTATATTTATTTGAGAATATTTTCCTTCCAGTACATAACAGGTAGTTTCTCCATTGTGATTTCCTTATGCCTGAGGACACACAGATCTGTTGAAGTCAAATAGATCTTAGTTCAAAGCTGGCACTGTCATTTAGTAGTTGTGCAACTCGGAGTGAATCACTCATTCTTGCCAAATCTCCATTTCTGAACCTGGAAAGTGGGGACAATAACATACGTGTTTTGCAGAGACTGCAGTGAGGATTAAGTGAAATTACATAAAGCGCTTAGCCCTATGCCTGGGATTACTAAGTGTTTGAAAGGCAGACAGTTGTTACAATTGCCAGTTTTTTTATTTACCATTGCATTGCAAGTCCAAAATTAAAATGCAAATTAGTAGGATTTGATCTGTGGCTTCACTTCACATACCTCCTTAGGAATGCAAGTTACTGTGTCACATGAGACGGACAGATTATTAACAGGAGTGGTTCTCCTCACCTATGCTGTGCATTCCGTCACGTTCACGCATGTGTGCTTGTGGAAGAGCACTGCAGGTTCACCTCTTTCAACTGTCAGGGGACTGTGGAGATGCAATGAGGACATCCTCATTTCACACCTGGCACACAGGAGACTCAGTAGGTGCACATGACACCTGAAGACAGAAGGGGCTGCTGCAACATGGACTTGGAAGTTCGGGCTCTTTGCCCCTCTGGCTGGCCTGAGCATAGGCTTGGAGGACCTCAAAGATGGACAATTCTCCCACTAAAGATTCCCTTTATTCTCCTCCTACAGAGAGGATTTACTGATTTCTTTGGCTCTGACCATGGTGCTGAATGCCCTGATCCTGAAATTTCTATTCCTCCAGTAGCTGTTGATCGATCTCACAAGTTGTGGGATGTATTCAACACGATATGGGAGCAGCATCGTATGCCCTTCCTCCCTGCTGTAGCCACACATTTAAGCTGTAGAGTTTACCTACTCCTTTGAGCTCCTTTCTGTTGAACCCAGGGCCTTTGCACTGAGTTACAACCCCAGTCCAGTTCTTAGTTTTCTATTTTGAGAAAGGGTTTTGCTAAATTGCTGAGATTTGGGGAAAATTTCTGGCTAAAATATAGAGATGAGGATGCATACAGTCCCTAAACATCTAAATATGTCGTGTTTTGATTGGTCAGAAAACAGTTTGGTTCCAAAGTATGCTGAAGGCAGGCCAAGCACTATATTCCCCGCCACGTGAAGAGTGATGATGGGTTTGTCAGTTTCTAAGACTACTACTTCTCAGCATGGGTGCTCCAGCTGCACTGGGGCGCTGCTTCACTGCTGACAAAAGCTTGACCACAGAATCATCTTTCATCTTCTGAAGGCAGAGCTTGTGGGTAATAAGACTTCGGTGCCAGGCACATGGTGGGACTCTGACATCCAGATGCTTGCAGTTGCTGGATGTGGTAGTGCACACCTCTAGTCCCAGCATTCAGGAGGCTGAGGGAGGACTGCCGCAAGTTTCAAGGCCAGCCTGCGCTACATAACATAGTGAGTTCAAGGCCAGCCTGAACTACACAGTGAGACCCTGTCTCAAAAAAAAAAAAAAAAAAAAATGCTGGGACGATGAGATAGCTCAGTGGCATAAGTACCTGCCTGGCAAGCGCAGGTTCGACTCCCAGTACCCACATAAAGGAAAAAAAGGGCCGGTGATATCGTTCAGTGGCACAAGTGCTTGCTGGCAAGTGCGAGGTCCTGAGTTTGACTCCCCGTACCCACATTAAAAAAAAAAAAGGATGCTTGCAGTCAAGCCAGGCATGATGGCACATGTGTGTAATCCCAGCACTGGGACTGAGGCATGAGGATCACAAGTTCAGGCCTACCCTGGGAAGTCCAGCAACATAGCAGGATCCTGTCTCAAAAAAAAAAAAAATTTTTTTTTTTTTTTATAGCTCAGCATTAATGCCCTGGGTTCTGTACTGGGAAAAAAAAAAAAAAGTAGCAGCAGCTTACAATTTACTAGGTGAGAAAACATGAGAAGAGTGACTATAATGTGAAGAGAATGGATCCTGTGTATTAGAGATGACATGTGTCACAAGAACAGCGATAGGACAGTGGCCTATTCTGCCCTGAAATCTAACCAGAGATAATTCTCTGGTGTCTCGAGCTCTGGGCTTGACCTTCTGCTCACCTTCCGTTTCAGACTAGGGGCAGATGTATCTGGATTGACGGGGTCTGGTTTTAGAGGCAAATTCTACTCTGCTATGAGATTCTGGTCATGAGCCTCGGGATCCTGTTTGCTGGGAGCCTGGGTGGACTGTGTTTGTTCCTCTGAGGACTGCCAACCAGCAAGAGGATAACCACAGGCAGGTCAGGGCAGAGTGTGTTTAATCTGCTCCATGGACACAAATGGCAGCTCTGTCTGCACCAGCTGTGTGCAAACACAGTGAGGCAGAGGTGTGAATGAAGGGACATGCAGGAATTTTTTAGGAGGGACTGGCCATGCAAGGAGCCTTTGCATGGGAGAATAGGACCAGAGGGTCTTTCATCTATCAAGAGTTCCCCTCCTGGGATATGTTTTTAGAACATAAAATGTACTTCAAAGTTATGGCATGCTGGGCCAGACATCAACTTTGTCTAGAGAACAACGTGCATCTTCCATAGGATGGAAGGGTGGCATTTGCAATCAGTTTATCTGCATGAACCAGGATTGAGGTGGTAATGGCCCAAGGAGCAGGGCTTTGGGGATGTTACAGAGCAACCCCTCTTAGTGCCTGGACAGTGCCTGTCACAGTGCAGATGCTCAGTACATCTTTACTCAACCAGACTGTTGCTGAGCTACTAAAGGAAAGAGGAAGCTGCTTCCAAGGGCCAATGTCCTACTTTGGGAGGCAAAAAGGAGCTGATCACAGGTTCTGCTTCTCAGGGAGACTTTGGACTCAGCAGGCATCACATTGTAGACCATTGAGGAGCCCCTGCTATGGGAGCAGGGAAAACTCTCCCAAGACCCAGAGCCCACCCCATCTTCCTGGGCCACAGTCTTTCCAGACGAGAAGGTGGGTACACACATCTACAGGCCTCTTCTCTTTATATACTCAGCTCCTTTACTTTCTAGACCTCTTAACCAGGTACTACTACTGACAATCACATGAATGGTTTTACTGATAACTGGTCAGCGTAGCATCAGGACCATTTTCAAGCCATTTCGAAGTCCTTTGGAGGTAGGATCCCCCTAGAAATCTCATCTGTTGACTGCATTTGTTACTGAAGCTCTGCTTTCATTTCTCCCAGCCTCTTTCCACTCAACTCTCTATTGTTTTTGTTTGTTTTGTGACACATGCAGACAGTGAGTGAGGCAGGATTAGAACAAGGGACTATGTACCACCCACACGACGCCTTTGTCCTTGTTCTCCTGCCTGTTGTTGGCCTTGTCCTTTAGCCTGTTCAGTCACAGGAAGGAAGCCTTCGGGGAGAGGCAGCTGTTTGCACAGAGTAAAAAATGCCTCCTTCAAAAGCATACCCAAGGGCTGTCCTTTTTTCTGAGACCAGTTCTGACAGCTAAGAAGGCTGGCACCCAACTGGCACATTCTGATGCCTTTGTCCTGTTGCCTCCTGCCACATCAAGCCTTTGGCACAGTATTGGTTACTCAACCTCTGCCAGGCCTGCACCTTCTTCTGCCCAACCCATAGTGGTGGTGGCCAACATGTTCAGGGTTGGTACAAATTGGTATGAGGCCATAACTTTGCGGACTTTTGTTTTCATGGAGGTAGAATTTGCAGAATTAGTAGAAGCACCATTGAACTTCAACCTCGTCCTCATTGACTTCTTCCTGTAATCCCTTTCAAATCCCAGAAGGAAGAGCCCCATGCCTGCTGCTCCACCATCTCCTCGCTCTACAGAGTGCTAGTCCAGAAACAGCAAGTCTGCACAGTTTGGCCCTCAGCACCCTAGCCGCACCCACATACCAGGATAGAGCACTCCCTGCTAAGGCACTCATCTGTTGTTGCCACATGGGTGGGGCTGGCCAGTGGGCACTAAGGCTATCTGGGTGGAAAAACCTTTTCTAAACAAAGTGGCTCCCAAACTGTTGGTAAAATTGCTCTTTGGCCCTAAAAGAAGTAAATGAGGGATGTGGAGCTTCTCTAGAAGCAGATTGTGGGAGAACATCACTGTCAATGAATCCTTCAGCCAATTTACTAGCAACACACAATCTCATTGAGGTTCTAAGCTCTATTCTTAGGAAAAAATCAAAGTCCACTGCAATGGGTGGCCAACATACCTGAATGGAACACAGTAGGGGAGCCTCTGATACTTCTTCCCAACCTTCACCAAGCCCTGTGAAGGCCTGAGGACTCTTCTGTCTTTTGTTGCCTCTGCTTTAGTGCTGCTAAAAATCTGTATCTCATGGTTCGAAATCGCAAATGCTTCAGAATCTGAAACTTTTTAAGCACTAACATGACAGTATAAATGGAAAATTCCATACTTGCCCTCATATGACTAGTTGTAGTCAAAACTCAGGTGCACTAGAAGTACTGTATAAAATTACCTTTAGGCTAATATATATATATATATATATATATATATATATATAATGTTTTTTTTTTTTTTAATGTGCGTACCGGGAGTCGACCTCAGTACCTCATGCTTGCCAGCAGGTGCTTGTACCTCTGAGCGTTATCACCGGCTCTTTTTCCGTATGTGGGTTCCGGCAGTCGAACTCAGGACCTCGTGCTTGCTGGGCAGGCGCTTGTGCTGCTGAGCCATCTCACTGGCCCTAGGCTATATTATAGGTGCATAAGAAACATAAATCAATTTTGTTTGGACTTTGGTGCCATCCCAAGATAGCTTATTGCCCACATGGAGATATTCCCAAATCTAAGAAAATCCAGAATCTGAAACACTTCTGGCCCCAAGCATTTCCAGGAAGCAATGCTCAACCTGTAGCAGAAAAGGATGGCATTTACAATCAGAAAAAGAAAAGGAAGAACTATGTTATTAGGGCCAAGGAAGCTGGTACCAAGTCAACCACCACCCACTCACGAGTACACCCACACAGTGCCACCTGGAGCTGCAAGTAGCCTCAAGCATATATCAGATGAAGCCATAACACCGAAGGGTGTGATCTAAGTTCACTTCAAGTCCAGAAATTAAAGACTATACAATTGTGATGTTGCTCCAATATCCTGGAAGTTGGTTACTAGAGACCCTTAAGACTTCCTCCTGATTTGGGCAAGAACCATGTCCTTCTCTTTCCTAGCTTTATCTATAATAGAGAAAACAGTCTTATTTGTCAACCACTTTTTTCAGCCCGAGAGAAATCATGTTGCTCCTTGGCCTGGCAGAACATGCACAGACTCCAAGAAGCTGCACTGCCCCACAGGCCCCGAAGGGCTAGAAAGGAAGCGAAAAGATGGAGTCACTTGGCCACACAGTGATGCTATTAGCCAGGTTGTAGTTTAGTTTGTTTCTTGACATTATTACTTAAAATGACCAGCAGCGAGAGTGTACAGCCAGGGAGGCCACTGCCAATGCGCTGTGGACTGTGCCGGATGCCTGCTGGCCAGGTCTCTGCTAAGACTGTTACCCTGATTCCATGCCGTTTTCCATGGGGAGCAAACGAGAGATGCTTCTTTGATCTCTGGTCACTCTCTTTCCATTAGGCACGCTCATTAGCCATCTAAAAGCCCACAAGCCACTTGAATCTCTAAGCTTCTTGCTTTCACTGAACTGAATTTAGACTACCTCCTCCTTGATTCTTTGGCTTTTTTGGTTTTTTCATAAATAGAATGTTCAAAATTATTTTGTTATCTTAAAAGAATGGCTTGCGGGCCGGTGAGACGGCTCAGCGGCTTAAGCGCCTGCCTTGCAAGCGCGAAGGCCCGAGTTCGACTCCCGGAACCCACATACGAAAAAGGGGCCGGTGATATCGCTCAGCGGCACGGGTGCCTGTTGGTGCGCGAGGTCCTGAGGTCGTCCCCCCGGTACCCACAAAAAAAAAAAAAAAAAAAAAGAATGGCTTGCAATGTCATCACATTGTATTTAAACTTTATAGCTTTGACAATCAGAATGTCAGGTCGAAAAGTGACTTCAGAGATGTTCTAGGCCGGGGGTTCAAATACTCAATTTTGGATGTGTGTGGATTTGTACTTTTTGGGGGGTGGGGTGAGGGAAGTGTTATAGCTTTTATTGTTGTCTTAAAAGGGACTCAAATGGGATCAACTTATTTTAGAGATGAGGAAACTGGGTTTCATAAAAGAAAAATGATAAGGTGGCTGGAACTAGACCCAGGTCTCCTGACTTTGAGCTCTTTGTACTGTATCATCCTATTTATCTTAAAAATCTTGCAGCCAAACACAGTGAACATGGGCCTGTCTGTATGTCCTTCTGAAATTCCACTGACATAATAATGGATTAAGTATGAACTAATTACAACATAAAGAATGAAAGTGCAGACGTCAGTAGATGAGAGCTATCACTATCACTATAATCTTAGCAAATGAACTGGTGGGTAGTAATTAAATTTAACACAGCACAAATGCTGATACCTGAGACCTTACAGAAGAAATCCCATGAGAAGCAATTGGATACCGATACAGAAGGGCAGGCAGGCTCGGGGCTGGAGGAGGGGCAGTACCTCTGAAGTCAAGTGGGGCTGGAAGCAGGAGTCCTGGGATGTAAGCAGAAGGGCTCAGTAAATCCTGGTCTTCTCCCCAAGCCACCCCGACTCTCTGGAGAGCTCTGCACCTAGTGACATCAGGCACAATCAAGGGAGCACTTGGTGCCATGCTGAAGACTAAATTTAAGTCCATATTCTGAACAATGAGTCTCCCAGCCCCTTTCCTCTGTTCATCTTCCTGAGTCCAGCAGCCAGGCTTATCCCATGTTAGACTGTCTCGTCAGCTTACCCCACACCATCGTCATGCCCAGCTAAGGCTGGAACATCTCTCAGAACCCCCTTCCTTGCATGGTTCCTGGACAGTTTGCCAGTGAGAGGAACCTGCACCAAATGTGAAGGCATAAGGAACATCAGAAACATGGTGGCTTCAGTCTTCTCTACCAACTCCCACTTGGCAGCCTATTTGAGGGTAACACTGTGAATTCTTGCACTTTCTAGCAACCTCTAGCTTGTCCTGCTCCAGTGCTGCAGGCTCAAGTCTCCAGGGATAATTTCTCTAATCCTTTGTCTGTGCTTTCAGGCCCTCTACTTCCTCCAACCCCCAGTAGTGACATTAAACCCTTGATTCTTGCAGTATTTGTAGTGATTCCAGTTGACTGAATCTCAATGACACAATCCCTAGCAGGAGATTGAATTCATTTCTGAAGAAACTAGCCAAGCAAAGAGAACAAATGCAAAAACTTGGAAGTAGTAACATTGGGAGCCCCTAACAAACAGCGAATCTCCATTTTTTGTTACCCTGTATTCATTTTTATTGCTGCTGTGACAAATTACTATAAATGTAGTGGCTTCAGCCAACACAAATTTATTTTTAAAGTAAAACTGCATTTTAATTTTTTTTCAGTTTTTATTTTTTATTAGTACATGTTTGCAGTGCATGATTACATTCCTTGTGGGGAGTTGATACACATACATAACACATCACAAATTTTTATTTCCTTTCCCTCCTATCCCTCCATCTCGTAATCCTCCTTCCCATTAGAAAAAGATCTGTCTCCCTAGTTTCCTGTTATCTTCTATTTTGCTCTTTATTTAGAGTTTCTCAGATAGGAGAAACCACACTGTATTTAAGCTTGAGTGCTGATTTACTTCATTTAACATTATGGTCTCAAGGTCCATCTATTTTCCTACAAATGACTCAAGTCTATCCTTCTTTATGACAAAGTGGTACTCCACATTTTCTTTATCCATTCATCTGCTGATGGACATATAGGCTACTTCTAAGATTTAGCCATTTTGAATTGTGCTGCTGTGAATATAGGTATGCATGTATTACTGTAATATGATGTCTTTAACTCTTTCAGGAAGATACCTACAAGGAGAATAGCTGGGTCCAGTGGAATTTCTAGTTTCAGTTTTTTGAGAAATCTCCATACTGATTTCCATAATGGTTGTACTAGTTTACATTCCCAACAACAATGCAGGATTCCTTTTCCCCCACAGCCTCACCAGCATTTGTTATAATTTGATTTCTTGATGATGGCCATTCTTTCTGGAGAAAGATGGAATTGTAGTGTTGTTTTAATTTGCATTTCTCTAATGGCCAGCGATGTTGAACATTTTTCTCATATATTCATTGGCCATTTGTACTTCTTCTGAGAAGTGTCTGTTCATTTTAGTTGCCCATTTTTTGATTGGATCTTTTATTTTGCAGAGAATCTTATTTTTTGAGCTGTTTACATATTGTAGATATTAGTCCTCTGTGTGAGTTGTAGCTGGCAATTTTTTCCCCATTTTTTAATAAATAGTGCTGGGAAAATTGGCTATCCACATGCAGAAGACTGAATCTAGAACCATATACCCTAGATCTTTATCTCTCACCATGCACTAAACTAAAATAAAAATGGATCAACAATCTAAATGTTAAAACAGAAACAATCTGCTGGAAGATAAAATAGGTAAAACTCTTGAAGACACAGGCATTAAGCAAAGTCTTTCTGAACAGAATCCCAATGGCACAAGAAATAGTACCAAAAAATCAACAAATGGGATCGTATTAAATTAAAAACACAAATTTATTGTCTTAGAATTCTGGAGGTCACAAGTCCCAAACAGGCTCACTGGGGAAAATTCGCATCTGCAAGGCTGAGCCCCTTTCTGGAGGCTCTAAGGCTGACTGTTGTCCAGCCTTTCCCAGCTTCCAGAGGGAGCCGAATTCCTTGGCTACACCCTCCCTCCTCCTCTTCAACAATAGCAATGTCGCATCTCTCTGACCTTCCTCCACAGGCACAGCTCCCTCTGACCACAGCCAGAAAAGGTTCTCTCCTTGCAAGGACTCACATGATTAGACTAAACCTATGTGGATAATCCAGGATGACCTCCCCACCTCAAAGCACCCAACCTTACCATGTCTGAAGTCCATAGAAGGTAACATTTCTGCCTTTGTCTTAGGAGAGTCTTAGGAGGTCCCTGGTGCTGCGGTCCATCTCCATCTTCTAATTCTACCATTCTGGAGGCCTGTACACCTGCAGGATAGGGATACATCTCAGAAGAAATCAGTCCTACCAGCAATTTGACTTTGGACCATCCACGTGTTAGGTGGTTTTCTTGAACAGTGTCAGTACTCAGAAAAAAAAACGTAATTTTATAAGAGAGAAAAATAGAAAATACCAGTGAGCTATGAGCCATGTTCAATAGACCTGACCCTGACACAGGAGCAGCCTTTGTCCTCAGAGGGGAGAGAAGGTATAGCTAAAAAAGGAGAAATGATGACCAGAAATATTCCAAATTTAAAGAAAATGATCAGCTCCCAGGTCCAAGAAGCTCAATGACTCCAAAGCACCAGAAACATGAAGGAATTCAGAACAAAGCTACTATAATCAAGTTGCTCAAAATCTGATGTGTTTAAAATCTTCAACGACAACAAAAGAAGGTAACATTTCACAGGTTCTGAGGATTAGAATGTGGACATCTTCTGTGTCTGTGAGAGAGGGCACCATGATTCAGCCCACTGCACACCCTACAATTAGACTGGCCAGGTGGTAAGTGGTGCCAGTGCACAGAGTGTTCCAGTATTAGCTACATCTTCAACACGTTCCTGCCAGCTTGAACCACCAGTGGTACACGCATGACTGTCCCATCCACGGTACAATGGATCTAATCAGTTTTAACAGTCTTTTTACTATTAAAATTAATAAAAACCTACCTGGCAGTGAGACATGAATCATGGCCTCGTTGTGAGCGTGTTAATACAAATGGAGAACCTGTGGCATGAAATACAAAGCCAAAACTGAAGAAACAAAGAACTGGAAGAATCCAAGATGGAGCAGAAAAGTTTAAAAAGGTAAAATTAACATCCTCAGAAACATATGTGAACCCTCCAAACAGGAAAAAAACCTTTAAAAAAAAAAAAAAGACAAAACCTCTCAACTATTTAAAAATATATTAGCAGAAATAAGAATTCAGTATGAAGTTTTGGAAGCAAAGGGGAGAATTTTCCCAGAAAGTAAAACAAGGTAAAAATGATAGAAAAACTGGAAGGGGGAGAGGGGATCACAGAGTTAACCTAAGAGGTCCAACACAGGAAAAACAATAGTATTAGAAAGAATAGTAAAAACAAATAAAATTTATAACAGGCATATTTTCTAGAGTTGAAAGACACATTTTCAGAATGAAAAGGGCATTGAACACCTGGCCAAAGAAATGGAAAAAACTTTTTTTTTTGGTGGGTACCGGGAGTCGAACTCAGTACCTCGCACTTGCCAGCAGGTGCCCATGCCGCTGAGCGATATCAACAGCCCCTTTTTTTCCTTTATGCGGGTACCGGCAGTTGAACTCAGGACCTTGCGCTTGCCAAGCAGGCACCTAAGCCGCTGAGCCATCTTACCAGCCTGGAAAATACTTCTATCATGGCACACATCTAATGAAATGTAAGAACACAAGAAGAAACAGAATCTCTTTAAGAAGTTCTAGAAAAAAATTAGCATTATCTTAGACTTCTCAACAATGTTGGATGCTAGAAAACAAGTCTTAGGAGAGTATTTTTCTAATCAAGATTCCATAGCCATTGAAATAATCAATAAAATGTGAGTTAAATGAAAAACCTACAATAATTACCAGTAATCACCCTTTCTCAGGAAACTAATGAAGGATGTGTGTTTGCATACATACATCCATACACATACACACACAAAAAGCAGAGGAGTGAGAAGATTAACGCAAGACTGATCCTAAGGTCCAACCTAGGAGAAAGAAAGGGAATTTCTGGGATGGTAGTGAAGTCAAGGCTCAGGTGGACGGCTTGAACCAGGTAGAGAGCGCCACCAATTTAGGAGGAAACAAAATGCAGCCATGTTTGGGTCCAAACGTGCTGACCAGAATGCTACAGTTCTGCAGTCAGGACTGGGAGTGAATTGTTAAGTACATGAGAAATTAATCTTTAAAGTGGTAAGTTATTCATTTCAGAATTTTTAAAAAGTTTAAAAAGAAAATGTAAAGTTACACGGCCATGTTTGTCAACAGCATCTATAGAATTATCAGTATTGATTCTTGACTTAACCAAAGACTGTGCTATAACTGTAGGAGACCAGATAGTGAGGATCGAGACCTAGTAATTGACCTTCTCTGAAAGCACAAAGGAGAAAAGCAGTACTCCGGCAACGCGCAGGCATGCTGGCACGTCGTAGGTTCTGAGGAAGAGTTCACATGGCTCAGATCTGGTTTACCTGAGCATTACTGTAGATAACAGGAGGCAGATGAACCTTCTTCTATCCTAATTGCTTGTGCCGGGTCTGAGGAAATAAAAGTGAGACGAGCCGAAGGCTCAGAGCTCCTTGTCAATGACAGGGGCAAGAGCCCCCTGGCCCTTCTTTTTAAACTAATTCTGTGTCTCTTTGCTTTTCATTCTTGTTTGCCCTCCTGTTGTGGACAAACTCATAGGCATTCTGAGCAGGCTTGGTTTCCTACATACTACCAAATGGTGACAGTTACCAGAGTAGTGCTTTTATGGGTAATGTTGTTAAAGCTAAATCTTCACCTCCTATAGCAGAAAAAGTAAAACAAAACAAACCAAAAAGTCAAAATGAAGAATCAGTGATAGGGAGCCGGTGAGATGGCTCAGCAGCATAAGCGTCTGCCTGGCAAGCGTGAGGGCCCGAGTTCGACTCCCAGAACTCACATACGGAAAAAGGGCCGGTGATATCGCTCAGCGGCACGGGCGCCTGCTGGCGCACGAGGCCCTGAGGTCGACCCCCCGGTACCCACAAAAAAAAAAAAAAAAAAAAAAAAAGAATCAGCGACAGCAGCATTTTAAAATGGAGATAATTAGAAGAGACAGATGAGTTAGAAGTGGCAGCAAAGGCTGGTGAGATAGCTCACCAGCGCCTGCCTGGCAAACGCAAGGTCCTGAGTTCGACTCCCGGTACCCACATAAAGGAAAAAAAAAAAAAAAGAAGTGGCAGCAAAAGACCAGAGAACAGAAGCTGGTAGTTATTCCAGGGTTCAGCAGCCTCCAACTTAGTAATCTACACACATACCTCACATTGATGGAAATGAAAGCTTAAATTTAAAGAACAAGACAACTCAAATGCCAATCAAACTGATGGGTGGATAAACAAAATGTGGTATGTTCATACAATGGACTGTTATTCAGCCATAAACAGGAACAAATTGCTGATACCTGCCCCACTGCCGTACTAAGTAAACAAAGCCAGACACAAAGGCTGCATGTTGCATGACTGCATTTACATGAAATGTTCAGAAAATGTCAACCTATAGAAAGCAGATTTTATCAGGTGCTAGAAAAGAGGGAATGGAAAGAACTTATTTAATGAGTATAGGGTTTCTTTTTGGGGTGATGAAAATGTTCTAGAATTAGGCAGTGGTCATGGTTGCACAACACTGTCAATGGGCTAAAAGCCACTGAATTACACACTTTAAAATGATTCAAGTGGTAAACTTTGTGCTATCTGAATTTCGCCTCTATAATAAAACTGTAAAGAATGTTGTGTAATGAATTCTGTATATAGATTATTCCATTGTAGTTTCTGTTAAATAATCTGAGTCATCCCCAAGTCTCCGAAACAGACGTCTGTTCTTCTGCTTTATTAAACACAGGATGGTGAATAAAATTTAAGGTTCTGATGGTTTATAATTTCTACAGTAACTGATGGTCTGTCATTCTGAATACCAAGATTATATTTTAGGCATAACAGGCAGAAATGAACTGTGCACTAACCTAGAATTATAACCACAAATTTTTTTTATGTACACAGTCCTTCGGTAAATGGAACAGCTTGCTTTTTTGTCAAAATAGAGAAGAGCAGAAAAATTGAATTCAGGGTTCTGAGTGTCTTGTGAATGAGCTCACATTGTGTTTTGCTCCTTTTTTCCAATTAAAATTCACTTCTTCCTTTGGAACTCCCTCCTTCTGTAATAAATGTTCCTGTTTTCTTCACTATTTAATTGTTGAAAATTAGGTAAGCTGCCTACAAAGAACTTGACTCCTCAGAGCTAACCAAGAAACAAACCTTGGCCACCCAAACTGAGAGTCACATGTGTGTGTTTGCTTCAGAGTTCATATTTTGTTGTTTTGTGTTTTATTTTTTATGGTTTGTTTTGGGCTTTTGTTAGGTCACCAAGAAGTTTTTAAAACCTTGTCTCACCTAATGGCTTTTTCAGATCTATCCAAAACTCTGCAGCTAGCTCATAACTCATCTGATTTTCTCCTTTATACATCCTATTTAAAATTCAGCCAGAAGGATGCATGTAACAAGTAGGATGTCCTTCCTTTCTCTTCTATGTAACAGTACTCATGTGTTCCTAAGAATTTTACTTTTTATAGATTGTTCTTTAAGTACCACTTGGAAATTCTAGAAAATATTACAGCTAAATGTTTAAGCAATTAGGGAAATTTTTTAACACAGTGTAGTACTGTGAAGTGTTTACAACTATTATGGTAGCTATTGTACACGATAAATTTGTTATAAAATTCTGGCAATGAGTGTGTACATCTTTCCTAAAGGCACAAATCTCACAGCCTGGCAGAGAAGACTGGGAGTAGACAAGTAATCAAGGGTACAATGTGCAAAATGTATCAGGCTGGCAAAGAGCTCAGGGAAGAAAGCTACCACCAGCATCAGCCTTGACACTCAGCACATGCTGGAGCCAAGGGGTGGAAAGTGACTGGAGGTCCCGGGCAGGAGCAAGAAAGCCATGCAGTGCGCACACAGGCCTGGAATGGCAGGGACCTGGAGTGTTCCAAGCAGCCAGCCTCTGGGTAAACACACAACACAGGTGCTAAGAAAGAGTGTGTGGCCTGACAAGTCTGCAGCACCCCACCCTCGGTCCACACAGAGGTCACTGGAAGAACAAGGCCATGTGTGTATTTTACAAAGATACTGGTAGCAATTCAAAAGCTGGAGTAATGGTGAGGGGTGGGGCCTGAAAGTCATGTAGGAAGCTAAAGAGGTAGCAGAGAAGGGTTGGATTTGAAAGAGTTCCGAAAAAAGGCTGAAGATACTGAGTGTGGATGTGGGGGAGGAGCCATTCTAAAGCCCATAGCTTCAGCCATGGGGTACGGCTGAAGGAATTGGCTTTGGGAAGAAGGTCAAGGGCAGGGCATATTAAAATGAGACAGATTTGGAAGAGCAGGTTAGAATCTGTAGGAGCCAATGAATATATGGAAATCAAAAGTTCTGGAAAATACCTGAGGCAAGAGCTCCGGTCTGAGGGGAATCACTGGTGATATATTTTGAACTAGGGGAATAAATAAGATTACTCAGGAAACAATAGGTAAGAAAGCAAAAGAGAGAATTTGAGAAAATAATAACCATAGGACAGAAATAGAAATAGTACAATGATCCTAATTCTCATTTGATTTGCATGGTAGCTAGGATGTTTGGGCTATAAATTCCACATCTTGGCCCTGAGGTAAAAAGAGCTTTCCCAGAGACATTTTCAGCTGAATGGTGAGAAGGCAGGAAGCAGGAATGAAAAGAGTAGAAAAGCTCTGCTAGGTGTGCAGGCATTATCCTGGATTGTTAAGCCAGAGAGAACAGGACAAGGCCTGAATCCCATCAGGTGTCCCTTCCATTCTCCAGATGCAACCTGGGGACAGCAGACGAAACTGTCGGCTACATTGGCACCTCTGGCGGAGCAGCATTTGGAAGCTGGGAGGCAGAGTAGCCAGAACAGTTCATTCTCACAGTTTGCTTTTCCTTATAAACCTAGAGAACTCACCATTATTTCCCATCTGTCTTAGTTACTTTTCTCATTGCTGAGACAAAATACCCGATACTCAAAGTTAAAGGAGGAAGGTTTTCTTGTAGTTCAGTTTGTAGAGGTTTCAGTTCGGTCAGCTGGCTCCAAGGCAGGGTGGCAGGGCAGAGAGGCATTGAATAGAACTATTCATGGCAGGCAGAGGGAAGCAAAGGAGAAGGCAGCAAGCAGTGAAGTAGGGAAGTAGCAAGTGTCAGTAGGGACAACAGCAGCCCTCTTTCTGTCCCTTATAGTCTATCCAGGCTACCCTTAGGGCATATGGTGGGTAGCATTCATACCCAGGGTGTGGCACCCTTAATCCTAGCATCAAACCAAGAATCAATCCCAACATCACATCCTTAATCCCAGCCTCACACACTCTGGATCACAGCCACCTCCTCCGAAAAGCTCTGCCATGACCACATAAGGCTTTGCGGGGCCATCTAGACACAAGCCATAACGCCATCTAAGGACTTCAACACTAACAAGATGGGGAAATTTAGGATGATAGTTCGAGTAGCAACTCCTACTTTTACATTGCTTTTTGAACTGAACTGAAACTTAGCAACTCAGTTCTATACTAGACTCTGCAACCAAGTTTTCTGTACTATTTGTCCTTCCATGTTTTGTTAGACTGCACTTCCAGCCCACTTAAGTCTGGGTATCTAACCACAGAATGGACTCTGTGGCAAGCTAGACAAGGAGACTACTCGCACCTGAGCTGACAAAGAACTTCTCCAAGTAAAAAGAACCTCCTCCCTCACTGCTCCTTTCAAATCATCCCAGGTAGTAATCAGTTTTGCCTATTTTTTTTCTTAGATATCTGTCACCAGAACAAAAATCTCTGTAAATGCTATGCAATTTAAAATATAACCACAGAAATATATTAATAGTTAATCATTGTTTTTATTACAACACATGTAATTTAGGGCGGTGAAACTCAATTTAAACATGAAAAGAAGAAAAATCACCATAGGATTTTTGCTTTATATTTCTGTTTTCTTAGTTCTTATTTGTGGCCCCAAAATCATTAATCATTAATATGTACTTTCTTTCATCAGTTGGCTGCATGGTGCTCTTCCCCAATCATTATAACCGATTTCAGATGGTGCTAGAAAATTATATTGACTCTGAACACCAAAAGAAATCAGTCATCCTCTAAGGGGTCACTGGAGGTCTTGAGGGTCAGAAAGGTCCAAAGCTGAGTTAGTTCATCATACATTTTTCCCTTTAACACAGGCACGATGAAGCCTACAGGACAGGTTTATCAGACAAACAAGTACTGCATACAATTCTAATAAGGAAGCGCTCCATCTAATTCACTTGTTTCACATAATGCAAGAAGCGGGTCAGCTACACCTTGAGGCAGGTTCTCCTGGCTGTCTTAATTTTGCTTTCAAATTCTTCATTCATGTTCTCACTGTTGGCAGTGCAGGTGGTCTCCCCCAAGAACACTGATTTCAAATGGTGCTAGACAATCACTATTTAAATCTAAACCACCATATGAAACCAGCTTCCTGAAGAAGCTTTATGATCTGTTTTCTCTTCAGAAGCTCTTATTATAAACTCAGTACAACCTAGAAAGGAAAAGGCTGCAACCTGGCTCCGTGCTGTTCACTGAGTGGTATAAGCAGAGCTTTATCACACGTTACCCATTCATACACCAGCGTCACTCCCTCCGGTGTTAGGGTGGGGGCAGGGATGCCTGCAACTCTGTTCTTGAGTTACCCAAAGGTTTGGTTTTATCACTTGTCCACAATGGTGCGTCCCATCCTTCAGGTGGGAAGTCAAGGAAGATCCTTTACTGAAGTAAAGAGCCACAGCAGAACCAGAGCTCATCCTGTAGTCAGACAGCCAGGGAGGTGTGGGACAACTGCAAAGCAATGCTGAAGAACCTTGGAGTGGACATAGAAACAGCACAAACTCAGCAGGTGCCCTGGCAGAAGCTGAAGGAAACACTTTTCTAAACCCTGAACTTCTACTTTGAGGTAATTTTCTTTGATTCAAGGATTACTGTGATTCTGGGACCCAAGGAAGACAGTGGACTGGATCAGAATCAAAGTAAGACACTGATGATAATGAGATCCCAGTGGTTTTTTTTTCCAGAACAGAATTTTCAGAGGCATCTAACTACTACTCCTATTATTATTGTTGTTGTTACTATTATTGGTGGTAGTGGTACTGGGGATTGAACCCAGAGCTTTCATACTGAGCTTTCATCCTCAGCCCATTTTATTAATTTTGAGACAAGGTCTTGCTAAGTTGCTTCACAGGGGAAGACAAATTTTCTAACTTACCTCTAAGTATGAGGTGTGATTGAAGAATATGGTTAATATTAAATTTTTTTAAAAGGTCATTACAGTAAAGGATACATTGCTATTAATCCCCTTCAAAATACTGCTCCTCGGGGCCAGTGAGATGGCTCAGCGGCTTAAGCGCCTGCCCAGCAAGCGCGAGGGCCCGAGTTCGACTCCCGGAACCCACATACGAAAAAAGGGGCCGGTGATATCGCTCAGCGGCACGGGCGCCTCCTGGTGCGCGAGGTCCTGAGGTCGACCCCCCGGTACCCACAAAAAAAAAAAAAAAAAAAATACTGCTCCTCGCTTTTAACACACGTCATTTTTACCACTTTCTGAAGCAGTTCTGGAAGTCTCTGTCATGCATGTTTTTATGAGGTATGATGAAAAATATGGTGAATGCTGCTGCCAAGTGCAGCAAGGCAGGCTCCTAACAACATTACAATGTTTTAAAGTGGCAAGAACGATGGGGTAAGTGTATTGGAAGTAAGGGGACAAATTTTGAAGCGGATTAATGTGCCTTTACTGTACTGCATTTTAAAAATTTAAACATCAGCCATGTATTTTGATCACCCCTGTATGCTTCTTAAAATTCAGCAGAATAACACCAACTATATTCTTTTGTATCTATATCTCTTCATGTTAGTCTAATTTGACAAGGCATTTTCAGCGAAGCATTAATAAAAACATCATTTAGTATGCTTTTCCACATTTTTCAAGTCCTTAAGGATGACCTGGGATGCTGAGTTAAGCAGCTATAAAGTTACTTAAACACAATGAGACAGAGATCTTTAGTTTGGGGCCCTGTTTCCTAAAAACAGGTCTGCATAGGGAGACTGGCTACCAAGTTAAAGAAAAATCTGTGTTATTCTCTAGAAGGGAAATGGAAAAGCCAATTGATAAATTAATAGGAACTCATCCATTCTCCTTCCAGGACATGCACAGGAGAACAGTGACAGCAAGAGGTGTGGAACCACTTGCTGAGTCTCATCACCGAAAGGACAACCCTGCTGAGAAGGAGCGCCCGATGCAGTAAGCATTAGTAGCTTCCCATTCCTCCCCGTCCTCTAATTTCCAACAATCGACTTTCAGCCCAGGACACACTAAGACTGAATTTCTGTAATTCAGGATGTTCCTCTTTTTTTTTTTTTGGTACTGGGAATTGAACTCAGGACCTCGTGCTTGCCAGGCAGGTGCTGTGTCGCTGAGCTATATCCCCAGCCCCCCTATTTTTAACCAGCAACAACTTTAAGGTATGCAACATTTGAAAGGAGGAAAAACTCTTTCTTACATAAAACACATGCTTAAAATTGCAGACTCTCTATCCACAGTGTTAATCATCTCCCAATAACAGAATCCTGGGGCCGGTGAGATGGTTCAGCGGCATAAGCGCCTGCCTGGCAAGCACAAGGTCCTGAGTTTGACTCCCGGTACCCACATACGAAAAAAGGGCCGGTGATATCGCTCAGCAGCAAGGGCACCTGCTGGCATGCGAGGTCCTGAGTTCAACCCCCCCTGAGTTCAACAACAACAACAAAAGAACAGAATCCTCCTTACTATCTCTCAGCCCACAAACCACGAGACGTCTCCATTTCAAAACGCCTATTTCAAAACTGCCTATTTTTCAGCAAGCTGCCCTCCTTAGTACTTTTTCTTCCAGATCTGAGAGTGGGGTTGAAGCTGGGATGTGAGTCAATAACCCACAGCAGGACTCCTGCATGGCAAAGCCCAACTGTGGACCTGCATCGTCTCCCTTGATGTGAAAGGCCTACCCATTCTTGTGAGAGCAAACTGGATTAAGGTTACTTCCCTCAGGCCTGGGATTTCACAGAGAGCTGTGTCTACCTCTGACACCTCTTTAAAAACACAGCTTCAAAATGTGAGGGACACTGGGACACAACAGTCCTCTAATTTGAGTATGCAGGTCACACTAAGATGCAACTGTCACTGCTACGGCAATGGATCACACAGCCATAAATGTGTGATATGCCTACCTGGATGCCTTCAGCGAACAGGAAGATCCGGCTGTGCTGCTTACTAACTATGTGATCTCGGGGTAATCACTTAATTTCTTTGATCCTTTGTGTCCTGATGCTGGGAATGGAGGTACAAAGTCCTATACTGCAGAGGTTGGCAGGGTTGTGCATAGTGCAATATATGAAACAGTTGGTGATTTTTAAAGCACTACACAAGTGTTTAGGGTTTTACTGGATAGGTCAAAACTCTGGAGTGTATTCTCAGGGTGAAGGCTGAAGTGAGAAGTGGATGGGAAAGGCACTCTGAAAAATAATTATAGCTTCCATCTTTGGAATTTGTTCTGTGAAAAAATATTATGCTATGGGCTTTGAGTACATTTTCTTGACATTCACAGCTACTTAACAAGGTTGGTGTGTCCAGATGAGACAAGAGGGAGAGAGGACACGTTTTGTTGGTCTCACAGCTCGTAAATGGCAAGACTGCAGCTCAAACCCTGCTCTGCCTGATCCTGAGCCCAGGCTCACAGCCACCACTCTCTACTGCTGGGTGCCTTATAAAAACTAACAGCTCATCTTCATGGGCCACAGCCGGCACCAAGATTTGGGGTTTCACCAAACAACATCTGAGGAAACCACTAACACCAGTACTGGTGCTGATTAGCAGAAGCAGAACCCAAAGAGATGCCAAGAAAAGGAGAAAACTTGGAAATCAGTGAGATTGGGCTCACAATGAACGGTCAGAAGCCCTAGACACTCAGCTACACTTCTTACTTGCACTGTGATCTTAAGCAAATCCCATCTTCCCTAAAGCCTTGTTTCTCCACTAACCTTAAAGAAGGTGAAGTGAAAAGGCATTGTGACTGTCGCCACAGATCATGCAAGGTACTTGAGTGCTGTCTCTGTGACCCAGCCTGGCAGTTTATCCTCCTAAGTTTCCCATTTCTATGGGGCAGACTTCTGGTGAGAGAGGGGAAATGCAGACTTCTGGAGCCAGAGCTCCCCAAACAACCTTGGGTAAATATTACCTCTCTGTGCCTCAGTCTCATTTGTAAAGTGAAGGTTATAGTAGAGGTTGCTATGAGGATTAAGTCCGGTAAATAAAATAACAGCATGATGTAAACATTCAGTAGTGGTAGCAGGATAACAAAAATAATACATTTCTTTTTCCTTCCGCACCTGGTAAAGTGAGATGTGGCTAAAAGATCTGCCACAACTCAGAAATGGAAATGTCTCTGTAGTCTATGCCGATAGGGCCGCAGCAGCTGACTGCTGAGGTGTCTGACCAAAATTAACATCTGAAGAGATGCCTCTGAGTATCCAAATGCCACCTCCATCTACACTTAACTGAAATGAGGACCTTTTACATTTTCTCCTGCTTCTCTCCCCATTCGAAGACCTGTATGTGGGACCTTTACCATTGCTTTTAAATAGGAGTTCATATTATAGACTTTTCCTGGTGGTAAACTGAAGAGTTGGAAGCTTAAGACGAGTAGAGATTAAACACAGATGATCATTTTGAAAACTGTGCTGGGGTATCATCCAAGAACAAAATACAACAAAACTCCTTTGAGGGTGGTTTGTGAGCACAAGCCTCTACTTACATAGGGTGTAGAGGCAATCTGTTGGCAGGGATTTTCCAGGTGCAGAAATCCTCTGGAGGCATTTGTTCAGAAAAGCGGCACCTGGAATTTAAATGATAGCATGAGCCCTGGGACATCTCCAGAGCAACAGCAGAAGTAGAAGTCAGTGGTTTTTCTTCAGCATGTTATTTTCCCACCAGTGTCATCAACCAATGCACTTTTAAAAACGATAAATCTTAGGCACCTTCTACTTCCTAAGACACTTAAATTGGGAAAGTTCCTGTACAGTGGGCGACATCTGCCTCCTTGTGCCTGTGTTCACTCTGTACCAGAGACAACGCAAGGTAGAGCCGTTGCTAAGGAAACTGCCTGCCGACACGAGGCCATGAGATTAGCAGACTGGCAAGGTTTGCTTGGCAAGATGTGTTAGGAAACAAAAGCCTGGTATAAAACCTATAGATCCAATCACAGCAGAAACACATGGAAGCAGCCTACACAGATGATAAGAGGAGGTTTCTATTTTCAAAACTGACTTTGCAGCCTCCTGTTTTAGCAGTATGGACTGCAGAAGGCCTACAGAGGGTAGCTCCCTGCTGCAAGTACCATCTTCCTCAACTGCTGTGGAATCAGTGGAGGGCAATTTGGAATTGAAACCACATTACACTCTCTCCCACGCGGTCTAACTTTAAAGCTGGAATGCATCTTTCACCACATCACAAGAGAGGAAGCCAATGTGTCGAGGTCTTCATTTCTGAAAGCAGATCGTTCAAGTCAACACTTCGGTCATTCTTGTGATGTGAACTGCCATAGCAACTGGGAGTGCCTGCACAGTAGCTCCAAAGAGGGCATCTTACGAAGGTCTTAAAGCACAACAAGAGGCTGAGTGACTCAGCAGTGTGATGAAGAAATCTCAGTCCTGTCAAGTTACCACCTATTGCAATTGCTAAAGTTAATGATTAAAATACTGCTGGGGCCACAGATCATGCCCACTACCAGCCAGTGGGGATGACAGGGTCCTGGAATGTGGGTTGGAATGGATTGGTGAAGAGGATGAGCTGAGGTTGACAGGTGTAACCTTTAAAGCAAATACTACTGAACACATTCTTTGGTGCCCAGAAAACTCAAGCAATCAAGAAGACATCCAAACAGGAATGTAGTATACTGGAGAGGTTCTTGAAAACCTGGGTTAAAATCCACAAGGATATTGTCAAATTAAAAAACAAAATGAGGAGGAAAAGCTATACTTTTATTTTCTGCTGTCTTACAACAGGAAAGTAAATCTTACAAAATAATTAGGCAAAGAAATACACATTGGGGTCAACAGGAAATGCAAACCAATCGTGGAGCTATTAAGTCACATGGGACTTGGTGGTATTAACACACTATTATGAAATAATAGCACGCTCCCAAAACCACCTGATTATAAAAGTCAGGAAAGGGACCAAACATTAGAGAGGTGCGCTTTCATTTTTCAACAGAAATGAGGTTTGTGTCAGCTTGTGAGGAACGCCAGTCTGCTGCTGTCTAGAAGTTTCTAGTCTTTGGGAAAGTGATTCGTTCCACTGAAGCTCCCAGAAGGGCCTCCACACTGAACCCGTTCCTTAAAAGTGATGATAAAAACCTAAGTATAGAGCACGTGCCTTTCGTCTTCTCCGCCACTCCTCTAGGGAAGCTGGGAGCCTGGTGACGGCTGCACCCACACTCAGATGTCTGCACAGAAGGCTCGGTGGAGAAAGTAGTATGAGTCAGTGACAAGTGTCCTACAGCTTTCTGCTGGCACCTCACCCTCCTGATGAGCCTGTGGCTTCCACAGCAGCGCTTGGAGGCTCTAATCTAAGGGCAGAACAGAGGCCAAGGCTTGTACCATCCCTACACTGGAGGAGAGCAATGAGTGCAGCCCAGCCAGGGAGCCTAATAGCTTTCCTGCTCTCTCTGTCAAGATGCCATGGGTCAATGTACGTTGTAACAGGTGGCCACCAAAGGACCTCTCCTTGGGTGAACAACAAACTGCACTTGGAAGACTTGGAAGCTGTAGACTTGTAGACTTGGAAGTTTTTGTTTTTAATAGTCCTGTAGGTTGAACCCACAGCTTTCACACTGAGCTTCATTCCCAGCCCCTTCTTTGAGACAAAGTCTTGCTGAGTCATTAAAAGCTACCGACATTGGGCTCAAACTTGTGAGCCTCCTGCTACAGCTCCCCAGAGTGCTGGGATTACAGGCATGTGCCACCATGCCTGGCTTACCTCTGCCCATCTCTGCTTAGACTCAAATCTACAAGTAAGTATCTTTCCCTTGCATCTGTCCTTCCTCATGAGTGAATATACTCATGTGCTGCCCTTCACTTTCGAGTGCTCCTAAGTAATCTCCCATTTAATGGCACCTTTCAACTGGGATTAGAAAGACAAATAAGCTTTGTGATTGGAAGGAACTGGACTTCAACTTCTCCTCTGCGACTTCTTACTCAGCCTTGGGCAAGCTACTTAACCCTTTCTGGGCTTTAGTTTTTCCATGTGTAAAGTGGAAAGAACATATGTTAACTCTCAGGCTTCTTGTGAAAAAGTAACTAAAAACAAAACTCATGTGGCAGTCGGAAGCTTTTCATTAAATATTAACCTGCCTCTCAGCCACATTCCTCCCCACAAGAGCACGGCACATCTAACATTTTGGATAGATGGTCTATATGATCATTATGTTAAAACTGGTGTGAAAGACTAAAGTAAGATTTGCCTCAGGGAAGAGAGGCTGTGGGTTGGGTCTAAGGCAGTGATGGCAAACCTTTTAGAGACAAGTGCCCAAACTACAACCCCAAATCCACTTATTTATCGCAAAGTGCCAACATTGCAATTAAACCTGAATAGTGAGGTTTTTCATTTAGAAGAAATAACTCATACATTAAAATCTTTTGTCTTAAAAGAAAAACAACATGTATGCCATAGGTTTGCCACTACTGGTCTAGGGGCCTCTCTGTACATAAAGAGCAGGCCAAAGACTGTCAGGACAAGGAGTCAAGAGTCAAGGAAAAGACTGGTAAGATCTGAAACTGGGATCACGTTACTCCAACCATCTATCCACTTATTCACCATTGACTCACCGCACTTATAATACACCAGCAGCCATAGATAGGTTAGAGGACAGGAGAGCAAACTGGAGAGGTGAGACCAGTGTAAGTAAACACATCAAACAGACAATGACAGAGGAGCAGGTGCCCCATGCAAACACAGAGTGCAACAGGGGCAAACACAGGAGGCACCAGTCCCTGTGAGCCAGGTATATAGGCAGACCTAGTACATCTTTTGTGGACAGATGAGCCAATAGCAATGTGGGAGAGCCACAAGCCACTTCTCCACATAATCGAGCCCAGAGTCCAGCGCTGTGCTAGATATAGCTAGGAAAATACCTAAGTAGATGACATGGATATATCTGTATGTAACCTGACTGTGGGATGAAATTTACTACAGAGGAACAAAAAATGGTCACGCTGGTGGAAAGCATGACAATCAGGGACTGGACGGGATGGGATGGGCCTGGGGTGGGCTGTGGATGAGTCAGGAGATGCTTCTCAGAGGATGAGGGCCTGATGGGCTCCCCAGAGGCAGCCTAGGCAAGTAGGACAAGGAGGGGACAGACAGTATAGCACTGAAGATCATGGGGAATGGGGGAAAAGTCAATGCCTTTAGGAAGTCAGGTGACAAGGGATCTGAGATGACACAGGACAAGAGGGGTGGGAGGGACAGGCCCCACCCCAGGGTGAAAGTGAGCAGGTGGTGGGGTGGGAGGGGTGAAAAGAAACAGGCATCTTAAGAAACAGATGGTTGTGAGGATCCAGTCTGTGGGAAGCACTGTGCTGGAGACAGAAGAGTGAGTGAGACCCAGTGCCAGCTCCTGTGGGGCCCACAGGCCAGCAGGGAATGCTGACCATCAATACGACAGGATCAACATTTGGATGAGGGAGCCGTGGTAGGGAGCCAGCCTCTGGGACCAGCACTTTCCTGAGCACTTGCTGTTCTCTATCTCCACAGAGGTAAGGGACGGGAAATGGGGGGAGGTCAGTTCCTTCCAACTATCCCAGAGTGGCTGGGATCTCCTTTTTTGGGACACTTTAAAAAACAGGGTATATATAGGTGCCCATTGATCCAGAATGAGGTTTTGTCTGGAGATGGGGAACAGATTACATGACCCTTCATAAATGCATGCTTGCTGAACATGAGTCCCCTTTCCAACTCCTTCAGAAGGCAAATGGACGCTGAAGGTTAATCACAGGAGAGATTTTCAAGGCACAGCTAAGACACAAGGAGCTTTCCCTTTTAACGGCTCAAGTGTGCAGGAAGTGTGGCCTGACAACAGAATAGCAGAGGAAGGGGAAGGGGAATAGGCAGGGGCTGAGGAGCTTTATCAGGAGACAGGTATTGGTAAGGCCCTGGACCCAAGAGAAACAGCAAGCGGTGGGGAGGATCTCCTCCAACGTGAGTTATAAAAAACCCTAAGAAGAAAACACATGCTGCTTTCTATTACACTTTCTCAGCTTGCTGCATGGTTTTCTGTGAGGAAAATTTTACCC
Source organism: Erethizon dorsatum (assembly GCA_028451465.1). Lineage (NCBI taxonomy): Eukaryota > Metazoa > Chordata > Mammalia > Rodentia > Erethizontidae > Erethizon > Erethizon dorsatum. The sequence continues at coordinate 71,154,122 of CM051835.1, forward strand.
ATGGCTTAAATTTGAAATATTTGCTAGACTGTACTTCTTTTAAGTATACCCAGATGTAACAAAGTACTAAGATGACAAAATCAAGGTAGAGTTCAGTTAAACCACCACCACCACCCCTGCGACTCTCCATTTCACTCCTGCGAGGAGAAGACACACTCATGTGGACAACACAGGAAGATGCCCGCCTCCGTGAAGAAAGGATTCAGGAAAGGCCGTGGACATTATGGACACGTTTATGCCCCTAATCTAGTCAAGCTCTTCTACTTAAGGCGATTAGTATCTCTTTGAAATAATCGCCTATCTTAGAAATGAAAGAAACACAGATGCTGGGGGGAAGGGCAGGCGAGGGTGTTGTTATTTATCTCTAAAATCAGGCTAGAAGCTAAACAAGATAATTTCTCCTCCACCTGTGTTTCCAAGGATTGGGAGAAGGAAACAGCACTGATTATTACCAGGACCAAGGACCAGTTCCTCCTATAAAAGACCAGTTGGCGATGCTTATTACCTTGATACTTAGGACATGGAGGGTTTACACTCCCAGAGGAAAACAGGCTTTGGAATAATCACACCATCCAAGTAACAAAGCAACGGATAACGGTTGCTTAAGTATCACCTGGAAGGAACAGGTATAGGATCTACTCCTCAGCAGGGCTCCCAGGGCTGAGACATCTAGATAAAAAAGCTCGTGTGTCTTTTTCTCCTTAGAGAAATCAGTTCATCTTGGAGAACAAGTTATACGAATAAAGACAGCACCTCTGTCTTGTGGGCTCATGCAGGAAGCCGCTGCAGAGTGCCGGCGTGCGGTGGGTGCCGAGCACCTGTTCGCATCCTGTCCCAGAGATGCCATGCGTGGCCAGTGTCTGGCTCAGGTGGACGCAGCTCAAGGCCTGGGGGAGAATTCCTACCGGCCGTGGGAATCCTGGCACAGCAGGGGCAGCTGGTCTCTGCCTGGTTCACCAGGAAAGTCCTTCCCCATGAAGGTCGTGACCCCCCAAGGTCCTGGGAGAGCAGGTAGGGCGAGTCAACTGGTCTTCCCAAGCCCTCCTCCTCCAGTTGCTCCAGCTTCTCCATCTGGCTCTCTCTGCCATTTCCCTCCTTGCTTTCTTCCCAAGAGGTATTTTTAAGCATCCAGAGCATCCTCTAAATGTTGCATTTACTCAATGCCCCACAGAGTACAGCATGTTCTCATAGCATTGCTCAATTCTTTCTCCTGTGGTAAGAAGTCAAAGCTTATTTTATTAAGAACTAGTGTCACATAACTTAATTCTCATCCATAAAAAAAAAAGGTACATCAAGTCTCTCATTTTGGCATATAGATAGATATGTCCTTATGCTTGTTTCTATGCAGGAGCTACTAAATTCATAACACACTGACAAAGGAGGTTTTGAAGAAGCTGCCTATGGCACATCACTGATTTGTTTCATTCTGTAGAAATGAGGTTTTCCTTTCTGCCCTCAGTAATTTTCTAAATACTCCTCAAAGGGCAAGCTGCCTCCTTCAGCAGGGAGGCCAAGGACACTCTGGCACCTCCTCCCGAGGCTTGGACCAGAGCTGCGTGGTACAGAGGAAGGAGTCCTGGGCTTTGGCGTGGACGCCTGGCTCAGCCCTGCTTCGCTTTCCAGCGCTGTGACCTTTGGCAGACCAAAGACTCCCTGGTGCCGTCTCTTCATGTCTGAAATAAGCAAGCCATACTTGAGAGTTTTCCTTGTGCTCTACAGTAAGACTATTCCAAAATGTGATATTCAGTTTGAGGCTGGTTTCTGCTCTGGACCTCACCTAAAAGGGTTTTAGTCATAAGCCCATGTGTGGAAAGCAGTCCTGCCAAAAAAGGAACATTTTGAATCACTCAAAACCATTAAGAATGTTGGCACTGACTTCAGAAAGGCAGGGTAAATACACCCGTGCCCAGCGGGAACACGCTTACTGGACTCTGCCTTTTTAACTCATCCGTGCCTGAGTGCTTCCCAACGCCATCCAGAGGCTGCCTGGTAATGTCCTGTCAGGCCTGGTACGCAGCTTTCTCAAAGGCAGAGGGCACCTGGTGCAGAGCCCAATGCTCATCAATCTTTCCGTATTGTCAGCATGCAAGGCTGACTTTTTTGTGACCTCTATCCAAAAGCAGGTTAAGTTCTCTCACCTCCCCAAGAGGTTACAAAATGAAGAATATAAAGCTTTCTTTCCTTTAATGTCTTTTTGCCCCAAAACATACTCCTTAATCCAGTGAGTCTGCAGATTCTTTTAACTGGAATGGATTCTAGAACTGTCCTGCCTCTAACTTCCAAATCTGTTTTAATTTAGCTTTTACTGACCTGAAATCATAAAAGGCATATGGAACAGGATTTGGTTCGGATTCAGGAATTTGCCTGAGTTCTTCTGCCTTAGAAAAACTAGAAAACCTTTTTGATAATCTTTTTTTTTTTTTTTTTAAATACATATTCATGCAAAGGAAACAGAAAAATTGGGGAGTAAACTCCAACTTCTGGGTCACAGTTTACAGCATATTTCACAACTAAGTACTATACTTGAGTTCTATGGACTTGCTAAAGTCCCAGTGAACCGGGGGAGGCTGCTGAGTGTGTGTAGACACCCAGGGCTATACAGAATTAACTGGGCATATAACGTGTGCAGTCAAAAAACTTAAACTTGTTTTTTGTTTTTTAAGTTAAAAAAAACCATACTTGGAAAGCAAGAGACATGGCACTATTTTCTCCCATTTTGAACGTTCTCAATAATGACAACACAGTTAATCACTTATAACATTTGTACTGAGGCAACTGTCACCAGACATTTTTATGGCTTCATTAGAAATTAGTAAGCTGGTGGTATTTCCTAAGGGTTATTATTCACTTGTGAAATGTAGAGAGCTTTTTGTTTTGTTTTTTGGAAAATCCTGATCAGCTGAAATGACTGGGTGGTCAGATTTGCACATTCTCTTTTCCTGCTTGATAAAGGCTCATTTTTCCCAGGCTAAGAAGGATGTTAAGGTTAACTCACTGTCTCAGACTGAGGTCATCTTTATTCACTGGTGGGGTGAATAAGCTAGACATATTTTTCTTTAAAAAAAAAAAAAAAAACACCTCCTTTCAAAAGCAACATTATATTTTTCTCTTGGAATGGACAAAAAATGTAATTAAAAAAAATACCCATTAATGCAATTCCAATCAAAATTCCAACAGCATATCTCACAGAATTAGAGAAAACAATCCTAAAATTCATTTGGAATCAGAAGAGACCTAGAATAGCAAAGGCAATTCTGGGCAACAAAGTCAAAGCAGGGGGCATCACAATCCCCGACTTGAAATTATACTATAAAGCTACTGTGATAAAAACAGTGTGGTACTGGCAAAAAAAAGACCTGAAGATCAATGGAACAGATTAGAAGAAGCTGAAACAACCCCAGACATACTAAGCCACTTTATCTTTGACAAAGGTGCCAAACACATTCCCTGGAAGAAAGATAGCCTCTTTAAATAAATGGTGCTGGAAAAATTGGCTCAACACATGCCGAAGATTAAAACTAGACCCATATCTTTCACCATGCACGAAACTAAATTCAAAATGGATCAGAGATCTAAATATTAAAACAGAAACATTAAATCTGTTGGAAGGTAGGATAGGTAAAACCCTTGAAGACATTGGTGTAGGCAAAGACTTTATGAATAAAATCTCAACCACACAGGAACTATCACAAAGAATCAACAACTGGGATCTCATCTTATTAAAAAGCTTTTGCACAGCAAGAGAAACCACCAACAGAGTGAAGAGACAACCCAAAACGTGGGAAAAAATGTTTGCCAGCTGTTCCTCAGACAAAGGATTACTATCGAGAACATATAAAGAACTCAAAAAAAAATCAGACCCCCCCAAATTTAAAGACCCACTCCAAAAATGGGCATCTGAGATGAATACACATTTCTCAGATGAAGAAATACAAATGGCAAATAAATATACAAGAAAATGTGCAACATCACTAGTCATTCGAGAGATGCAAATTAAAACAACACTGAGATACCATCTCACCCCAGAAAGAATGGCTACTATAAAGAAGTCAACTAATAACAAATGCTGGAGGGGCTGTGGGGAAAAAGGAACCCTTCTTCAATGTTGGTGGGAGTGTCGACTGGTACAGCCACTGTGGAAATCAGTGTGGAGATTCCTCAAAAAACTAGGGTTGGAGGTCCCATTTGACCCAGCTATTCCCCTTCTGGGTATCTTCCCAGAAGAATTAAAAACATCATACCACAGCGATATATGTGCACCCATGTTTATAGCAGCACAATTTGTAATAGCCAGATCTTGGAAACAACCCAAATGCCCATCAACTGAGGAATGGATAAGAAAGATGTGGTATTTTTATACAATGGAGTACTATTCAGCCATAAAGAAGGATAAACTGGAGACTTTTATAGGTAAATGGATGCAACTCGAGAAAATACTCATAAGTGAAATAAAATGGACGCACGTGTGTAAGCATCATATTGTCTCTCTAGTATGAAAAACTGAAAGAGTAAATAAGATCCAAAATGTACAATAGACATGTTAAATCAAAAAGAAACTGGTCAAAAGGAAAGAGAGACTGGAATAGGGGAATAGGGAAAAGAAAGAAGGGAAAGGAAAAAAAATTGTACATATATATAAGATGGTTAAGATAGATACACTACCAATTTTACTTAGTTCATTGAAGAGTAAGGTTTGTGCCAATAATGTTTGGACAATTGAATGCTAATATCTGGTACCCTGAATAACTAACTTAAAGATAATACGTAATGCATTAACCATTGTTACCCTCCTATTATGTTGTTTTGAAAATTTGTTCTTTTTTGATTTGTTTTGTTTTTTCTTCTCTTTAAAAAAAAAAAAAGACGTTTACACTTTTGCCCAAGATACCAAAAAATCCCTGAGGAAACTTATTTTGGAAAAGGTAATGACAATTATGAGGCAAAATCAGCCTGAATATGTGTATTGTCTTTTGAACTTGGACAGTGATTCCTGTTTGCCATTTATGATAATAAATATGTCTCTTACCTTGCGACTCACCTCAAGAAAAAAAAAAAGCATTGTAGGGTGTTTGTTATCTTGGATCACTCAAGTACAAACTGGTAACACTTCCCTCAAAATTAAAGGTACAATATATAATCTCAGTTTTTTAAACCCATTGCATTGTCTTCTACGTGACCCCCAAAGCAAGACTAGTTAATATGAAAAAAAAAAAAAAAAACAACCCATCAGTGTGCCTACAAATGAAAAATCTTCAAAAATAACCCAAACCCCATTTTCACATTTCCTAGACTATCAATGGCTTATACATCTCTCCATGTCATGTTATCCCTTAAGCTCTCTAAATTCACAAGTTCAACAGTATTATGAAACATTTTAAAACTCCCTTTGTTTCCATTTTTAAAGGGTAAACTGTAAGTAGATAATTTTGGTGTACTGAAATAAAATGATGGACTACGGCCCATAATTGTAATTGTGGGAAAAACTTCTTTGTGCTTGGCCAGAAACCCACGTTTCCTTTGCTCTCTGTGCCACACTGAAAGGGCCCTCATAGGCCCAGAGGCTGGGGAGAGGCTCGCTCAGTTCTCTTTGGTCCCAGTTTGCCTAGGACAGCCTGGCTAGGGCACCAATCCCAGGACAGTGACTCAGCACAGGAGGACCACCTGCCACGTGGGTGTTGCTGCCTTCCGGGTCACCACAGTCACGAGGGCAGAGGGAACCCAAAGGATCAGAGAACAGCTCAGAGCCCAGTCAAGGGCAGCACCAGAGGGAAAGCCTTTGCTTACAAAAGGAAAGAACTGGCCCTCAAGAGTGCAGTGCTACCACAGCTGGGGCGTCTCACCTGGATCCTAAGCTTCTGGGTTTATCCCAGGAGCCCTAAGGCCACAAGAAGGAAACCAAGTGAGCACCCTCAGAGGAAATGCAGGCAGGGACAGAGCACCTCATGCTTTCAAAGGAAAAGAGATGACCCTGGATAATCTTTCTAAAAACCGCTTTGATAAGTCGCTATGGTTTTCTGAAGTGGTAAATGGCACTCTGGCTGCCTTCAGGGCACTTTTCCCTCCTTCCTGCAGATAAACCCTGTTCTCCCCAAAACTAATCTACTTCCACGCCTGCCTGCCACAGGATTCCCTCCCTGCCTGATCTGAGCGCCTAGCAGTCGCCAAGGCAGAGGTCTTCTACTTGGAACTGTTTTTATTGTTTGACCTACTTTAAGTCTACAAAATCTTTTCTGTCCAGTTCTAATAATTCTTGCTGGCTCTATGAAAACTCTCGGGACCCATTCTGACATTTCACCCCCTTCTGAACCACAGCACTTATGTCTTGATGATTTTAAGGCAACTCGTGTTCCCAGGCCTTAGGAAGTACTAAATGCTTTCAGTCAATGACAAACAAGACACATGCACTATGTCACACACTGTGTGAGGTGCTAGGACTATAAAGGAAAAAGGTGGGAGCTGACAATCACATAGGACAGACACGAGTGAGCACGGCTTCCCAGGGTAGGTAAGGGGAAAGCATTTTACAAGGGCACGCGGATGGCTCCTGGGGGCAATGGCCAGGAAGTAGCCAGTTCTGCCCACAGGATCAGTGAAACTTCATTGTCCAGCTTTGGGCTGTTTAGAGGACGGGTCTGGTTTAAAGGAAGAACAGGCTAGACTGGGAAGGGCATGGGAGGAACCACTGCCGCAGGGCCTGTGCAGGCTAAATTGCGTAGCACATCCCATCAAGGGCCTTACAGGACAGGCTAACTACTCATGATGCCCCACGTGTAGCACTGAGTCATGCCCTTTTTGAGAGAGGGGCAGACTGCAAGATGGCTCTGGGACAGGGGTTTATAAGGAGAAGCACTTTCACTGCATTATCCTGTTTAGTCACCATAGCATTCTAGAGCCATGTACTTGGCAGTTAACCACACAGAGCCTTGTCACAAGTTCCTCTCCACTGTCTAGGTCCTTAACAGCTCTTACATTTCTGTCTCCTGCCCCTTGGGCTATAGAAGGCACAGGACCGGAACATTTTCTTTGATGGCTCCCATAGTGACCAGCACAGTGCCTTATATTCAAAGAAGTTCAACAAAACGCTACTTGGCTGCAATTTCAGGATGTGCTTTTGCCATAGTGCCTGTCAAACAAGTCATAATATCCATCAGATCCTTACTGAGTCCTAAAACATGAAGGTAGTTTGGACGTTCATCAAGACAGCTACGAAATGTAGGAGGGTCTCAGTCATTCTGTGAAGGCCCTGGACTAACGAATCCCAAGCTTTTCTACAGTGAAGTTTGGATAAGAAAAACATGTGACTGCAGCTGTACTTTAAAAAGATGACCTTGACAGCATGGAGGGTTTGATGGAGAGAGTGGCCCAGTCCAGAAAGGACTGTGTGAGCACTGCTCACCACAGTGAGACGTGCTATCCCTGGCCCCAACACACAGCCTTTCCTCTGGTCGCCTATGAGTTCACTTTAGCACTTTTCTGAGCTCCATCACACTGAAAAGAATCTCTGCCTGTTTTCAGTCTCCCTCCCTTTATTCCTTCAATACTTAGTGAGCAGCAGTCATATGCCAGATGCGGTTCTGTCACGCAGGGACCCAGAGATAGAAGACAGTCTCTATTCAAGCAGCTTGTGGGAGAAGAAAAATAACTTTTTATAATGCAGTGTGTTAAATTCTCTTTTCCTCCCACTCTTCCTTCAGCCATTCAGCTTCCCATTTCTTCGTTCTTCTTCCACAAAAGGATCTGAGGCATACAGAGGCCAGGCAGTAAGCTAGGTAGGGTAAGAGAAGCTGATATAGTGGAAAGGGGATCCTGGAGGAAGGGACACTCAAGAGGATGCTCTCAGATAAGCTGTTATCAGCCAGGAAAAACAGAAAGGAAGACAGAAAAGCAAGTGCATATGCAGCCTACAGTAAGCGGTGGGGACGGCTCAGGAGCTCCAGAGAGCTGAGGAGACACATGGAACCTGCAATATGAGGAGTCAAGAAAGGGTTTTCTGTCGCAGACAGTCAGATTTGTATTTCAGAAAGATGAGTCTGCTGGCAGGAAGAGAATCTTATGCAGAAGGCAGAGACACTCTGGTCAAAGAGATGAAAGTATAGATCAGAGAGATGCCAAAGCAGAAATGCTAAGCCCCGGGAGAGAGAATGATGTGTGCAGTGAGTGAGTTACGAAGATAAGCCTTTGTTAAAAGCCTTGTAAAATTAGTATGCAAGGTGTGATAAAAATATGGTGTGTTTAAATTTTTAAAAAACTTATTCCAGTGAAACACACATTACCATCAATCCCCCTCAAAACACTCCCTTATTTCGAACACTCATCCCATCCTTCTTGCCACTTTCTGCAGAAGTTCTGGAAATCCTCTTTCGTGAATGTCTTTAGTTGCACTGTCATGGCTGCCTCAGTGTTCTGAATTGATACAAAACATTTACCTTTTATGGTAATTTTTATTTGGGGAAGAGCCAGAAGTTACACAGTGCTGGACTTGGTGAATAAGATGAAGACTCACCTTAATGTTTTTATGAGCCTGTCTTTCTGTTGGATGGCACTCAGCAGCAGCATTCAATGTATTTTTGATTATACCTCTAAAAGACACTCACAAAAGAGGATTTCCTGAACTGCTGTAGAAAGTGGCAAGAACGATGGGATGAGTTTTCTGAGGGAGAGTATATGAGGGGAATTAATGGTGATATGTCTTTTCCTGTAATACATTTAAAAATTTTTTAATACATACTTTCACTGTATGTTTAGATCCATACCGTTTTTCAGATTAGTTACACATGCACTGCCTAACACTGGCCACGAGGTGGCAGCCTCACATAGCCATTGCTGTGAAGAATTAGCACCCACTTGGGAGAAGAAGGTTCGCTGCCACCTAGGGCAGATAGCTGCATCCATTCCCAGAATTCCAAATGAGGCGTGGGCTCTCTGTTTGCCCCATAAACTCACTGTTCTCCCATGAAAACCTCTAGAGAAACAATGAAAAGTCACTGGGTCTGGGGCAAGGAGCATAAATATCAGCAAGGCCTCCAGGTCGGAAACATCCCGAGGTTAAGCAGGGAAAGCTCCTGCAAGACACCACCATCAAGCAGAATCACTGAGGAAAGAGCCAGGCCCAATAATGAGAGCCTCTTTGTTCCCATTTCTTGACACAGGTCAGCTGCAGGAGCTGCTGGGACATGTTTGGAGGGCTGCCGCTGCCATCTACACATGAAGCAGTAGGATGCAGGACATGCCATGAGAAGGTGACAGACTGACCCAGCTTCACAGTTCAAGGGGCACAGAGAGCCCACTTTACCCTCTGGGGCCCGTCCCCTCCCTCTGACTGGCCTTGTAGATGCTGCCATTTACTATTCATAATTCAGAGGCCAAGAAACCTGGAAAGGGAGGAGGGAGAGGAACAGAGTCCATGATCTGGACTACAGCTCCTGGGATCCATCCCAGAAGAGGTAGGCATTTCACATAGACAACTCATTCCAGTCCCACAGCAGCCCTACCAGGAGGTATTAACCACCCCCACCTTGCCGATAAGGAATTAGAGCCACCCAGACATGTAACTTTAATGTGCCCACAGTCAGCACAGCTCAGAAGGGGGAGAGCTGGGATTCAGGTCCAGGCCACCTGATCTCACTGCAGATGTGCTGCAGAGAGAGAGACAGACAAGTCCCCAGCAACCTGCCAGACTCACACACATGGTCCGGGGGTGGGGGAGGGATGGAGAGGAAGGTATGGCCTCCCAATCCTACCCCAGGGCTCTTGCACACCCTTTGCAGGGATGAGGTGTTTCAAGCAGCACCAGGGGTGGTCAGAAAGGACAGCCCGCCCAGCCACCATGCAGAAGGTGAAGGGAGGGGGGTAAAACCCTTGAGGAGAAATTAATTCACATGTTTCTTATCATATACAAAAGCTCTCCTACCTTCAAAAGTGATTCCAGGCAGCATCCCTTGCATTTATCACTTTGCTTAAATTGTTCTTGATTAAAAACCTCACAGATGCTTTTAATTAACATTGCTGGTGGCTTAAACTGGAGCACCAGAAAGTATCCTAGAAATCACGCTGCTGTGAAACCAGAGCCTCTGGGCCTGCCTGGATCCCCCAAAGAGGAAAAGGACAGCTGAATGCAGTGGACCACATCTGCCAGCCCTCGCTCCTGCGGCAGCCACAGCTCTGAGGACAGGACTGGCCCCTGGGCTCGGTACAGTGCTCCAGCCCTCCCGGGGGACTTCCACTCATGTCACACATCAGACCAAGGGACGATGGACACCACACCCACAGATGTGTGGTGGGTTTCAAAGCTACTTCTCCATCACGCCAGCACAAGCCATTCCTCAGGAATATTTTAAAGTATAACGTAGCAGGATATTTTACACACTGAATTAAAGTATATGCTGCTGAATTTTCCACCTGGAATGATGGCATGGTGGAGGAATCAATGTTTCAAATCAGTTCTGAGGAGCTAAAAATACCTTCCACTTCTTTCATCTGTCTGGTCATTGTCCTAGATGCAAGCTCAGTACAGCCTTGTCCATATCACCTGTTGAACTGCTGTTTACCTCCACGATTTTGTTGTTTTTGCACATGATACTGGGGATTGAACACACGGCCCTCACACTGACCTGCATCCCCAGCCCTTTTTTATTCTGAGACAGGGTCTCACTAAGTCAGTAAGTTGCCCAGGCTGGGCTTGAACTTGGGATGATCCTCCTGCCTCAGCCTCCCAGAGTGCTGGGATTACAGACATGTGCCACCATGCCTGGCTTCTATTTCTTAACTGGAACATCAGTGAATATTCTTATTTCTTCCTCAGACATCAGTACAAGGTTACAGATTGGGATATTATTAAAAAAACAGCTGTTTAAGGTTAACTGCTTTCGACTGGCATCTCAGGAAAACTTTGAAAGGAGTCCCTTAAAAAAAGCTGTTTATTTAAACTACAGATTGGCAATATGACTAACCACTGAGACACAGCTAAATGTCTGCACAAAAATCCCTTAAGATATTCAAGCAAATAAGACCATATAAAGGCAGCCAGACTGGGTGATGCACTCCTGTGACCCCAGCTACTCCAGAGAACGAGGTACGAGGATCACAAGTTTGAGCCCAGCCTAGGAAACTTCGTGAAACCATCTCAAAATCTTTAAAAAAGGCACTGGAGATGTAGATTGGTGGCAGAGTTTTGTTTTGTTTTGTTTTGTTTTGTGGGTACCGGGGGGTTGACCTCAGGACCTCGCGCGCCAGCAGGTGCCCGTGCTGCTGAGCGGTATCACCGGCCCCTTTTTTTTGTATGTGGGTTCCGGGAGTCGAACTCAGGCCCTTGTGCTTGCCGGGCAGGCGCTTAAGCCGCTGAGCCATCTCACCGGCCATGTGGCAGAGTTTTTGCCTAGCACATGGGAGGTCCTGGGTTCGATCCTCAGTACTGAAGGTGTATAAATAAAGGAAAAGAAAAGGAAAAAAGAAAACTAAAACAAACAAAACAAAACAAAAACACCACACAGCTTGTAGGGGGAAACTTCTGCTTAATATGCCTTGTGAACAAGCTGCTCCGACCTCCTGCAGCTTCAAAGATACTCTAAACACTATTGCATAATCTGTAACCTTGAAAAAGCGCAGCCTTCCCTGCCAGCACTCTGCTGCAGCCACCTGTCCCTACAGGTAGTAAAAGATTAGACACCCAGAACCACAGTGTTGACACAACATTGCTGGGCCTCTTCCTTCCACCGCTCCCACCCCCAAGGTAGGAGTTTACTACTGCTGAAGTACAGGGAGAGAGCTTACAAGGGAACACAGAAAAGCAAGAGCCTTCAGATGCAAGAGCAAACACAGAAGGACTTGCTATGGGGCTTCCACGAAGAGGCACTGCCACCTGAGTGTAGCAAGTGGCAGGGATCCCCACAGGGCCCATGGCACCAAGGGGTCTGCATCTGAGGAGACTTGGGACAGCACACCACTGTGTGAAGCCACCTTGTGGTTTGCAGAGGGGTCCCCGATGACAGCCCCCCAAGGAAAGACGCTCTACTTAATTCCATGGGCAACATTCCCAGAATGCTGGGATCCAATGATGCAGAGTTCCCTTACAGAACTACCCAGTGCCTGTGCCTTTCGTCCTGTTTCACTCAGTGCCACTTCTCCAGCCTCTCTACACTTGCCCGCATGAAACACAGAAAGGAGCCAGTCACTTCTGTAGGAAAAGGCTCCAGTGGTCCCTCAGGTATGCCATCACATTTCTGAGCACCTGGTTTCAAGTTCCCTGTAATTTCACTGTCTATCCTTGTTTATTCCCCTCAACAAGTGAGATCTGCAGGAAGGGGCAGGCAATCACTTGGGGGCAGGGCTGTGGTAAGAGCCTGGAAACCTCCCAGGGGCTCGACAAGAGATCCCATGAGACTCGTGAAATGGTGGGGACCTCCATGCAGCCACCCTGCCTTCATCTAGATCCTCAAAAGCCAGTCTCGTTCCTTACTCCAGGGCCTTTAAAACACGCTGTTCCTTACACTTGGTGACCTCTCCCCAGCTCCTCCACCACCACGTTCCTTCTCATCCCTCAGCTGAGTCAAAGCCACCTCCTCAGAGGACCCCTCCCACCAGTGCAGCTTTCTCCTCCTAGCAGTTTTCACCGGATTGCTTTGCTGTGTGTTTACTCAGGTCTCACAATGACGGTGACCATGCCTACTTCACCATCACTATGTAATCTCCTCGGTGCTAACCAGTGCTTGGCACACGGCAGGTGCTCAATAAATGGAAGAACTGCGTTAGCCTACCTTGACCTTGTTGAGTTATTCTGATCTTTGAAATTCCCAGAGAAGGGGACTCTACTGGCATCCCTGTCTGCTCCTGAACTTGTCACCCCACTGGACAGACCATGATAAATGCAGGTAGGGCCTCTTACTGCAAAAGTTTACGTATAAAAGTTCACACTGATAGCACAAACAATGGCTGAAGGAACTGACGACCCTGGTCTCAGGTTGCATTGTGGTGGAAAACTTCATTTCTCTATGAAATTAAAAATTCCTCCTTTCAACAACATTGCCACAGAGCCCTAAAACAGAGCACAGCCAAGTATTAAGTTCTGGCTCTTTTTTTTTTTTTTTTTTTTTAGCATTTAGGAAAATGCTGCCCGGAATCTCTAGTTACACCGTATTTTTCAGGTTACCTGCTTATGAAAATCCATACCCAGCTCGAGGTGTCCAAAGATGCTTCCAGCTCACTTGCTTCCATCCTGCTCCCTGCAGGCCTGTGGCGAACACCACCCTGCTCTGTTAATAAGATCTGTTCAACTGTTTAATTGCACAGCCCATCCCAGCCAGCAGCCTCTCTCTGGCCTCTTCCGTGCCAACCACACCGGCTGCCCACGCACATTCCCTTGCTCACTTTCTCATTGCCCAGGCACACAAACCTCCCACCCTGCTCACTTGTGAATACAACTCTGATCTTACTCAATTTGCTCAGCCACTTCACCTGAACCCCCAACGGCCCTCCACTTTACCAAAAGCTCTACCCACAAGAAAGGAAGCAGCCAGGCTGGTCTAAACACAAAAGATTGAAACTTGGGAAGAAGCCATCATGTGTCCACTTAAGACTTTCATTGGAAATGCACGGGGGTAGGAGGATGCTAACCAGGATGGAGGAAAGGGAAAAAGAGAAACACTGAAATCTATTGGTTCTCTCTGAGTCCAGTTGATTAGGACAAGAATGACACACTGCTTTTCTGAAAGATTCTCATAAGGATTTTAATAGAATAGCCAGCACATCAGGGTGTATGATCCAGGGCAGAAGAGTGGCATGTTTGTCCTAGCTTATCACTTGCTGGGACAAGCTGATGCTTCCTTGTCTATATATGACAGGGTAAAGAAATCTACTTCCCAGCATTACTGTGAGATTTAAATGAAGCAATGTATGAGAACACAGATTCATAAATGCTGAGGCCCAGACACTGTAGTTTCTATCTGTCACCAATATGTCAATGTCTCTCTTTCATTCAAACATTTACAGTCTATTGTCTGGTATATATTTATCCAAAAGTAAATACTACCCAATTCCTGGCTATGAAGAGGCCAATGCAAGTCAAGGAAGATGAACAAAAACCACCAGGAAGTCAGAATGTAATATGTTGGGTGTGCAGAAGATGGTGTGCAGTGGAAGCACCCAGGGACCCTGGCCCCATCCCGAGGAGTTACAGATACTTTCCCAAGGAAGTTTCATGGAAATAGTGTTCTGAGGGACAGCAGTGGCTGGCCAGGAGAGGCAGGGAAGGGAGAGCTTCCTGGCAGAGGGTTAGACCAGCTCTGTCTGGCTGGATCAGAGATCACTGAAGAGAGACAGGGATGAGGTGGAGCCCTGAGCCATGAGGCCCTGAGCCATGAGGCCCTGAACACTGAGGGCCTCTTGTCCCTCATCCATGGGAAATCAGCTCTCCAAGACTGAGGCGTTACGTAGTTAACCAAGCGACAATGAATCGCAAGAGAACAGATTTCTGGGGTCTGACTGCATTTAAATTGTGGGACCTTAACTTACTGGAAGGCACATTCATGAGCTCCCATTTATTTCTAATAATGAGAAAGGGTATAACATTCTTTTCCTCGGTGGTTGGGACAGTTGCTTGTTTAACTGCCTTTTGAACATATTCTCTTATAATCAGAGTGCATTTGTTGGGAGTCATGTGGGCAGGTGGTGGCAATAAGCACCATTAATAAGCTGCTACCAAGTGATCCAGGACAAGGTATGGCATCGAAGTGCCCATCTATGGGGGATGTCTCTCCTAATCCCTAAGGTGTTAAAACCACCACAAAAGATACAGAACTAAATCGAGTTGAATGGCCCCAAAGAATAAAAATACCTCTAAAATATGAGGCATAAAACCGAACAGGATACAAATTTGAAGCCTAGGTGTAGCAGCTAGAAGGCTATAGTTTGAATTTGTCCTCTTCCACTTACTGGCTGTGTGATCATCAGGGAAATGGTATCTCCAGGTCCCCTAATTCCTTCCTATCTGTGAAATGGGTATCAACAGGGCACCTACCACAAAGTCTTTCTTATTAAGAGACAAACAGTGTAAAGTGCATGGCACAGAGCCTGGCATGTGGTACCCTGGACACAGGCTGTTGTTACTAATCTCTTGTACCTGTGTTCAATCAGGTCCCCTCTTGACTATGGTTTGTATGGGGGAAGCACAAGAGACTTGAACACAGAAGTGAATTATCCCTGTTAACCCTAACCCCAGAGCACAGAGGCCACAGGAAACGCAACCGCGGTGACCTGGAGTTCTGGGTTAGTCATGGTTAGCACGTGTTAGGTCACAGTGAACAGACACTTTATCACATGATGGTGATATTTCAGTTTCACATGAGAGCACCCGCAGAGAAACAAGTACACTAACACACCACACTGGAAAATATCCAGATATGTTTACAACATTGTTCCGTGGCCTCTGCGTCTATACTTTTGGTTTTTTAAGTCCCAGCAACTAATAACCCAGGAGAGGTTGTTAGAGCTTTCTCTTCACAATTCATCTTAAAATTTAAGGCTGTTCCTCAAATATTTGTTTGCCTTACTAACCTGTTATGTAACCCTGCTGACTATGAAGATACCCAAACTCAATTTTATGTTTCAATCTAAACTCATTTAAAAGCTTTTTACCTTTTTGCCATTTTAACACTTTGGAGACAGACGTTCCATACAGGTATGGCTCAGACTAAAAAGCAGTGTTCCTGATGACACCTGCCCTAGGATTCCCTGTGCCAACATTATGGGATCTGGTTAAGTGGCCTCATATTCACTACACAGCACTTATGATCTCACAACTTCATTTTCTGTAGATCTAACCTGGAAGCTAAATTTTAAAACTAGCTGTGGATTTAGAAGATGATTCATAAACTCTCTGCATACCATGGTGATGAGTGGTGGGAAGAGGAGGTTCATATAGCAGTCTTCTTTATACTTTAACAGCAGGGAAAATCATAGGTTAGAGTAATACTTTTGTATCTGTCCTCCCTTGCTCCTGGCAAATTTAAAAATGCCAAATAAACTCGATACTTTCTGCATCTTTGGAAAGTTACAGGCCGCCCTGGGCTGGGAGACATGAACACGATGGAGTCCTCTGGGCCAGCTCCCCAGGGGAGAGGCGGACAGCAGGGTGGGGTGGAGAGAGGTGCATCTATCTGCAAAGGCGGACAGCATGAGAGCAGGTCTGAGAAGCAATGAGCATACTCTTCTGGGAGCACAAAAGCAAAAGGGAACTTGGCAACAAAAAAATCAGGTTTTGTGGTTTTTTTTTTCCCTGAAATGCATTCTCTCAAACAGAATGCTCTTCTGAACACCGATATTAGGTTTTATTAAATCTTTTTTTTTCTTTTTCAGAATAATCATCCTAAATTTTAAACCACTCATTGGCTAGACTTCTAAAATGTGACAGCATCATTCACGTAGCAGCAGGGGATTTAGAACTGAGGTGACACCAGACCTCGGAGGGAGTCTCCCAAAGGTCAGGTGGGGACTGTGCTCAGTGAGGAGCCGGTCACACACCAAGCTTCCTGCCAGCAAGGCTCCTCCTCCGGCTGACCTCACACACGCTCTCCCATTTCTTTCACTGGAGCCACATCTAAGGGCTATAAAAGTCTAACCCTAGACCCTGAGTCTGGTGATCATCAGTATTGTAATACCCTGGAAAAGAATTATTCAGAGAAGCTGAAAAAAGTCATCTTCCCAGATTTCTGAGAAAGGGATGGACACTGACCTACATTTAGTGTTCTAGATTAAAATCATAGACATGGAGAAAGAAAATAATTATCTATGTAATGTGATAAAACCAACATATTTTACAGATAAGAAATTGAGACTCGGATGGAGAAAAACAGTACAAAAATTAAAACACAGCTTAAGTTCCTGCAGTGACTGAAGGTGAGCCCTTCAGTGCAGGCTGTGACATTTTTCCATCTGGCTAATTATATGCTGCACTAAGGAAGATGTGGTGGGTCATTAACTGGCAGGGAACAGTTGCAAGCCCATCTCTAAGCTAGGATGGTATCAGCCTCCAAAAGCCCATGGAACTTAGGCTGGAAAGCAGTGGGGAAGCTCCTTGATCTAAGGTGAATGTGCCCTGTCCCTCACTGTGAACCAGGGACAGGCAAAGACAGCCATCAGCAGGACCAGTCCAGGGTGGCATGCTGTATTGGCCAAGCAGCCTTCCTGCCAAGGGAAGAGTGTGACAGCAGCCACTCAGAAAGTGGCCTGACTGTGACAAAAGTCGTCTTTCAAAGCCCACTCCTAGAGGTGGCCCCTGTGGCTCAGGCAGCCGACTTGCCAGTTCTGGCCAGGCCTGTACCCCAACATCTCCAAGCCTCCCTAGGCCTTTTTAGTCCTTTCTTAAAGGTATGCTTCAGTTCCTGCCAGGACAATAAAAAGTAAATGTAATGTTAACTGTAATGCGCTTAATAGGAACTGTTAGAAAAACAAATTCATCTTACATTTGTACAAATCATAACCCTTAAGAAACAAACCACAGAGTTAAAATGACCAAAATATATTTTTGAAAGTAGTCTCTCTTGGTAAGTACTGTGTTGTTCGTATCTTTGTAATAATAATCTAAAAATTTCCTCGAAATCAAACCTACACATTTAAAAAAATGGATCATAGAAAATGTTTTTGATATTATACTCTGGAATTCAAATGATGATGAAAGAGGAGGAGAAATTATTACATAAGTAAACAGACAGTAAAGAAGAACTAAATCGTGGAATCCAACATCTATCCATCTATCTATCACTGTAAAATTCATTTATCTTGACTGCATGCCTGAAATTTTTCATAATGAAATATCGGGAAAAGTGTGACATCCAAAACAATTCATGGCTGCCTACAGCTGGATTAAGATTACTATACAAGGTATTAGAATAGAAAATAAAGGAAGTGCCACAAATTACCTGGGGAAAGACCAGTGACTCAATATACAATGGTGGGGGATTTATTGTATGAAAAAACCCTTCTGGACTTTTGCTTCAGATTTCCCTTTTAATTTGGTGAGTTTAATGTAAAAAATGAAATTTTTGGAATTAGATGAATATTGTCTAATTTAGGAAGAAATTCCTAAGTCCAGGGTAATAGGTTTGGGTCATGGGTAAAAAAACACTTATTGAACAAAGAAATCTAAAGATTCTAGATCTCAAGAAGTCATAAATAAAATTAAAAGTCAAAGAAGCTGGAAAGAATATCTGGCCCAAGTATTTTATATATACACACACAATCTTACAAATAGTATTAAATAATCATACTCCAGTAGAAAAATCTGATGATGAACATGGACAGAACATTTAAAAAGAAAACAGTAGATTCATAAATACATGAAAAAAGTTAAAATTTACAAGCCTAACCCAAGAAGGCATTTATTAAATAGCTGCTCAATAATTGAACTAAAAATAATGTAGCATTTTTGTGTAAAGATTAAAAAAAGATAATAGTGATGGTAAAGAGATGGTTAAAAGGTCATTTCATTCGCACTAGACACATTGTTAACATAAAGAATCTATGACAAGGGAATCATAAAACAAATGCTGAACATTCATGTACTTAACAGGATAATTATCATAATATAAAAGTATTTTTAAAAATGGAGACATTAACACTCCCAAATTAGTGAATATAATGCACCATTACAAATGTTTTTCAGGCGTTTGTAAGAATATGGGGAAAGGGCCGGTGAGATGGCTCAGCGGCATAAGTGCCTGCCTTGCAAGAGCGAGGGCCCGAGTTCGACTCCCGGAACCCACATACGAAAAAGGGGCCGGTGATATCGCTCAGCGGCACGGGTGCCTGTTGGCGCGTGAGGTCCTGAGGTCGACCCCCCGGTACCCCCCCCCCAAAAAAAAAAAAAAAACAAGAGAATATGGGGAAAATGTTCATTTAAAAAGTGGAATATAAAGCCAAGTGTGGTGGTGCCCACCTGTGATCACACCACAGGAGGCAGAGGCAAGGAGATCACAAGTCTGAGGTCAACCTGGGCTATATAAAGAGATCTTGTCTCAAAACACCAACAAATTAATTGAAAATGGGATACAAAAGTCCTACACAGAATGCTGCTCCTTCTGCAACTTGTGTGCGGGCATATAAAAACATTAATATATAACAATAACAGAGAGAATGTTACTTCTTTTCTACTTGTGAAGTCTAATAAAAAGTCATACATAGAAACTGAGTTAAATGGTGGTTGTGGGGGATGGGGGATGCAGGTCAAAGGGCACAGAGTTTCAGTGATGTGGGTGAATAAATGAAAGTACAGCATGAAAACACCACTAATCCTGTACTGCATACTGGGAATTTCCTTAAGAGAGATTTCGGTTATTCTTACACACATTAGTAAATAGGTGTACATCAAAATGTATTATAAACCTTAAATATATATACAGTAAAAATAAAATACGTTTCATTACAAATAATTTGAGAAAAAAAAAGTTAAAAATACTACACACAAACATTGGAAACAGGTCTTCACCAAGTCAAGACCACCCTTGGAATGGCTGTCACTACTTAAATTTTGAGATCCACATCCGTTTAAACTGACTTCCCACCTGCCCTGCCTCTCTCACATCCCCGCTCTGCCTAGGTGTACCCTAACGTGTTCAAACACCACCCTGTCTTCCCCACAAGCTTGCATCTCCTCTGGCTTCGCGTTTGGCGGTGGGTGACACCCCGGCAGCCAACACCTCACTTCGCCCTTTCCCTTCCCTCACCTCCCTACTCTCTCTTGAATCCATTACCGCTGGTATCAGCACTGCTCTGCTGGATTGCGCCCCAAGCTTTCCATCCGGTCTCCTCTCTTTGCCTGACCTATCCCCCTTCCCCTGCATTCCTGCAAGTCATTGTTTTCACTGTAGCCCAAATGATCTTTCTAAAGTGTACGTTTGACCTTGTCACCCTCCTGGGTAGAAATCTCAGGCAACCATGGCAGGGACATCAGACTTGTGTTAATGGCTCTCCACCAGCTCCTGCTCTCCCCACTCCTTTCCTGTGTCTGCCACTGATACACCCAGTTGACACCCTTGTACGCTCTGTTCCTTCTCCCTGGACTCCATGCTGTGCCTGGCTCCTTCATCTAGCTTGTCTCAAAGGCATCCTTTGGGAGGCCATTCACACAGTGCTGTCATCATGAAGCCAAGTGGGGTGGTGGCTCGAGTGTCACGAGCCCCCATCATATGCTGCTTTTATATTCCCAGGTCGCTAATATCATACCGTGATTCTGGTTTTGTATCTATGCCTCCAGGACCTGGCAGAGTACAGGCCCCTCAGAGTTTGCTGAAAGAATTAATACGTAAATGTTTCCACCATCTAAAAGGAAATTACGGGGGGCCAGTGAGATAGCTCAGTGGCATAAGCGCCTGCCTGGCAAGCATGAGGTCTTGAGTTCAACTCCCGGTACCCACATATGAAAAAAGGGCCAGCGATATCGCTCAGTGGCACGGGCGCCCGCTAGCGCGCGATGTCCTGAGTTCAACCCCCCGTACCCACAAATAAAATAAAATAAAATAAAATAAAATAAAATGGAATTACCTATTCTCCTCTTGAAAGACAGAATAAGCAGATTTCGTAATTTCCCTCAGCTAGTCGCTCAACTACTTTATCATTCTGGCAACTGAGATAGTCCTTATCTATTAATCAGCCAGCAAATTTATTAATTGTATTCCTTCTGTCAAGACAGTATCTTTTTAGTTGTATCTGAATCTATTTACTTCTGGTGAGTCTATCACAAAAGCATTACTAACATCTCTAAATGCAACGGTCACTGCAAGTTCTCCAAGTTACTGAAGACAGGCACTAGAGCAGACCCCAGGGACGTAAGGACAAATCGGGCGGTTATTAGTTAGAGGCCGTCTGCAAGGAATCCTTCAGCCCTTATCTTTTCCTAGAAGGGTGTGTAATTCCTGTTGCTGTGTACAGCTGCCCAGCATCTTTTCAAATGTGATTCAAATTGGACAGGATGAGTCCAACTAACGTCTTATTTTCTTACCCTTTTATGTGTGTTCTCCTTTAAATACACCCGAGAATCACGTCTATTTTTTCCTGTAACAGCCTTACAGTACTGATTTATATTTAGTTGACGAGCAATAAGTGCTATACATTTTTTAAAACTGGTGTTTCTGTTGAACTCAACCACCTCCTCTTATAAAGTCTGTCACCAAATTTCTTCTGCAAAAGCAGAATCATTTTTTCCAGTTTGTTATAATTATCATGAATTACATTTCAGAAGTTTAGACGATTTGCAGTCCTATCCAATTTGGTAACAAACACAATGGAAAAGCAAAACGAAAGCGATTTCATTTTTATATTGTGCATAAAAATAGGTCTGAGGAAAACTTCCAGTGGCTCACATGGGTCTGTAACTTTCTATCTGAACTCACTATTCCTTTACAACTACTGTACGTGTGATTAAATGCTGAGGGATTCTGGACTATCAGTTTGGAGCTTCTGATAATATTAGTCATTTTCTGTATTTATTTAGCATTAGTCATTTATTTTCTCCACCCTTTGTGCTTTTCTCTGGCTTGGTACCCACCCCTAACAACTAGAGAATGACTTCCTTTGACCTGGATGCTTCCTTCCCCTCCTAATACCAGCGCTCTGGGAAGCTTAAGAACAGCAAAATTACGGCAAGGTCTCAGTCCAGGTTGGCTTCCTTCACCCAGGGCACTAAGGGAGCTTCACTGGGTCTGTGAGTGCCCCAAAAATGCAGGCAAATGTTTGTGTAGGAGTGTGGTAAAAAGATCCATGGCTTCCATTGTAATATCAAAAGGGTCTCGTACCCTGAACAGGTTAAGAAGGCCAATTCAAGGCATTCAGATATAACACAGTAATTGAATAGTGACAGTGTGAGAGACTCAACCTTCTACTCAGTCACCTACAAGAGAATGCGAAATTCTATAGTAATTATACATCAAACATCTTTTGCATTAATAAAGAACATAATTTGAGGGTGTGATGGGGAGGGTTCCAGGATAAGTAACATTACACAGAGGCAACACTCTAACACTTCAAATATCCTATCTTTCCTCAGTTTCTGCTTTTACTCAAGTTCAATATATTTTCTTTGTCCTCTTCTGAAGCTTATTTGCTAACACTGGTGGAAAAGCAAAACACTATGAATCACAAGTATCTCTGCATATAAATATTACTTTACTAGCCCAAAACACATACCTTTTATTAACTGTTAGTAATTATGATTTTTGCTAATATTGTGGGTATCTTTCCTACTTGTGTTTTAAATAACATTAAAAAATCATTTAGTAAATCAAAACTCAAACTGTCTTATCAATGTGCCTCAAAAATGTATTTACCAAAATAAATTTTAATTCTTTATGCTCACAGTTGTATATAGGTTATGTTACCTTATATAATTATTATTGTACCCAGAGTATTTTCTACTAGTAAATATGATATGTATTATAAATGTACCAGGAAAAAAACCTCCTTAAAACTTTCCTTAGACAAAATGTCATTTAGGAATTAAGAAACAAAACTAGTAAACATCAGAAATTTCTGTCCTATGTACTCACGGTTGAATAGTCACCCAAAGGATCCGCAAACGCAGGCTGGATGTGTCCTAGAAGCAGAGGATGAATTCCATTAAAAGGATACGCTGTAGAAAAACACCTAGTGCCAATGCTACCTTTCTCCAGCCCATCTTAATTGCAGGCACACCGATTTTGGAATCCTCTAGCACTAACAATAAAAACCACACTAGGTTGTTTTCCTAATTCCTATGAAATGAGTCAGTAGGTCAAACAACTTACCCACTCTGGAGAGAGAACAACTCTTTCAACTACACTCCCTGTTTCCAGTAACCTCCTTTCGTTCTCTGTCCCTGGATCAAAGTGCACCCAATAATTCACCAAGAACCCACCAGTTCCTAAAGGACACTCATCATGGATAATGCCAGAGTCAAGTCTCCTTCAAGGGACAGTTTTACTCCTCCTCAGGAGGAAAAAATTCCATTTAGAAGTAACATGTAAATGAAGTTTTTCCCCTTAAAAAGACTCAGCACAATTTTTTTCTCTGTGGAGACCAGGTAGTCACTTATTTCTTTCACACAAGAGGATGAAGTGATGCTTAAAATAAATATAGAAAAGCAGTAACTACTTTTCTTAAAGCCCCTGCGCTAAACCACTTTCTCCTGTAAAATACCTTTTCCTCCTCAAAACATTTAGTAGTCAAAAGATTCAATGATTACTCAATTAATCCACATTCTTAAAAACCCCTCAGGGTCTTCTGTGGTCCTGCTGTTCCATCCACTGTTATATAAAGCACAAGTGTGTAAAAGCTTGCTAGCAGTCTTTTAAATCCATGACTCAAGACGATGAATGCTAGTTTAGCAATAATCTTCAGAAACTACCACCTACTCACCAAAGATAACATTTCTCATAGTTAGCGACCTTCTGCATAGGAAATCACCAGCTACTGGCAATGAATCCATAATACCAAGAACTCACTCATGCAAATATAGGGACATACGGCTCGTAAGCAGAGGTAGAAAGATCTGCTATGACAGTTCTTCAGAAGGAGACTGGAAATACTTTTGCTTTCTGTATCGACAGTACTTTCTTTCTTTTTAAAGACAAGGTTTCATTTTGATTTTGAGAAATTCTGTGTGATCGAACCAACTGAAAACCTGCCATTATAAATGAGGGATTTCACAATTCTCATTCCCCAAAAATGTGGCTATTCATTTCTGGAAGTGATTCACTGCAAAAGAATCATTGTTGAGGATGAAGAGAGCACTAATTTTTGGGAGACAGCCTGCTCTCTGAGAAGTGGGCAGAAACCTCAGACACGGCCGCCATGCGCCTCACCGACCCCATCGCAGCTCCCTACATCATCCTCCCTGGAGATGACACGCAGTGACCAGTTTCCTCTTGTAGTTCCCTCAGGAGAGGGACAAAACCTCTTTGGTCTCTGCACCCTGCCTTGAGTCCCCTGCTCTGAGGGCCATTGTCATAAATCCAAAGGGCGGTAGCAGCATTCGCCACCTGTCAGCGCTCAGTGGCTGGTGAGTAACCAGCAATGGGGACCCATTTCCTGTGAGTATTTCCAAAAGACCTTATGTTATTTCCTTAAAAAACAAAAACAAAAACAAAAAAAACCCAAGCCAGTAGGGAGAAAAGAAAGCTACTCAGGAAGGAGAAGCAACTCTGGAGCAAAGCTAAAAGCATGCAACGTGATCACTGTTTACCAGACACGCCTAGTTTTAATTTGGTTTCTTAACCCCTGTGTAATTAAGACAGCCAAAGAGAACGGCATTGGGAGGGGGAAAAAATAAAAGACATTTCACAAATGCTTAGACCTTCTGTGTGCGTGACTAGAAAAGTAATTTTAAGATTCAAGTGAACTGATGTGAAGCTGGTCAGAGCATTAACCCTTCCAGGAAAGAGAAAGTTGTTTGTGTTTGTCCTCAAATTTCAAATATGGAAATCAGCTTCTCTACCAGACACCCTAAAAACAGAGCTGCTGTTGCTGTCCCTTGGGGTAGTAAGAAGAAAGCACTTTTTCAGATCTGTCTGTGACAGGGCAGAATACTTACTTTTAAGACATGGTCATATTAACAGAGCAGCCCACGTGGTGCCTGCACCAAGGTGTCCTTGGAAACTAGCCAGTAAGGGCCCAAATGTGACCTTTGGTGTTCCTCTTGGTTTTAGCCAAACTCATTATTTTATGTCACAGAAAGAGCAGAATTTCTCAACAACTGGGAAAAATGGGTAAGAAAAATTGCTTTTATTTCACCATAAAGAAAGAGTATCAGGCCGGTGATACGGCTCAACAGCTTAAGCACCTGCCTGGCTAGCGCGAGGTCCAGAGTTCGACTCCCGGTACCCGCATAAAGGAAAAAAAGGGCTGGTGATATCGCTCAGCGGCACAAGTGCCTGTTGGCAAGCATGAGGTCCTGAGTTTGACTCCCAGTACCCACATTAAAAAAAAAAAAAAAAAAAAAAAAAAAAAAGACTATCAATGGTGACAGAGGTCATTTTCTGAAGAAACTAGCAGACATTTTGCTAAAAGGGCAGCTTTTATAAAGCCTGTCCTTTATTATCAAGTGTCAATGTATTTCCCACTTGGCTGGGAAGTGGGGGATGGGAGAGCTCATGGGGGCTGGGTCTGGTACTGAGGATTGAACACAGTGCCTCAGCACTGAGCTATATCCCTAGCTCTTTTTTCAAAGCTCTAAGGCAGGATCTCACTAAGTTGCCCAGGCAGGACATGAATGAACTTGTGATCCTCCTGCCTCAGCCCCTCAAGTGCTGGGTTTACAGGTAGCCACCATGCCTGGCTATACCTCAGTTCATGGATGTGATTCTTTCTACGATTCTGGTCACAAACCAAGTTGGACAAGAACCAAATCAAATTCAACGTTTAGGTTCAATGTTGACCTTATGGGGCAATTTGATTCAGTTCTTGTCCAGTTTGGTTTGTGACCAGAATCATGGAAAGAATTGAGCTCGTGAACCGAGGTACTTAAGGGCAGCTAAAAATAAAAGTGAAACAAATTCATACCTGTTTCTGTTACACAGCACCTTTAAGCTCTTAATTTATAACCTGGTAACACTTGGCTCTTCCATCCCAACCCCTTTATTTCTCATTTTTGAATATTCAAGATGAAGATGAGGAATATACATAAACATAATAAAACTATGTTTTTTTACTCTGGAAGTAAATTTTTGCTTATGTTAAATGTTTTGTAACCTTTACCAAACTGATTTTTAAAAAAGAGTATGGAAACCATCTACAGGATATAAATAAAATTTTCAAATTGAGGATGAGCAAAAATAGCACCTGTAGCTGGAGGTGAGACTTTAATTTAAACTGTGCCATAGTACAGTCATCTCTGCCTCCTCACCCTTGAGACCACATGGATCTCAGCAGAAAGGAATATTCTGTTATACAGTTCTCAGAGAACAAGACCCTTTTACGTGGAGAGTAATTTAAATATCTACAAGTTTTAAAAAATTCTATTGATACTGACCTTGGTGGAAGAGAAAGCACCCTGATACTAGGCCTGATAAGTACTCCAGTAGTTTTTGTTTTGTTTTTTTTTTTTGTGGGTACCAGGGGTCGACCTCAGGACCTCGCGCACCAGCAGGCACCCATGTCGCTGAGCGATATCACCGGCCCTTTTCTCGTATGTGGGTACCAGGAGTTGAACTCAGGACCTCGCGCTTGCCAGGCAGGCACTTAGGCCGCTAAGCCATCTCACCGGCCCATACTCCAGTAGTTTTGAATGTCCAATTTCCTCTTCTACTCACAGGAAGCTTCCTACTCCCATGGTTCCCAAGTCCACCATGCTCAGCTCTGAAGGCCTCCATGCAGTCTGTGCCACCTCAGACTGCTTTACAGGAAAGTGCTTCTTCCCCCAGGTCCCCAATGTAGGGGGTTTAGAAGGAGAAAGGAAAAGAAGAATGAAACAAAACGATCGTGAAATGGAAGCTTGGGGAAAAGCATAGAGAACATGAACCTAACGTGGAAGCTGTAAAGATGCGGCCGTCCTCTGGGAATTTCTGCTAATTCAGGGGCCATTTCTTTGAACGTGATGAAAATCCAGGGACTCTCCAGGTTTTGCTTGCCTTCAGGCTGCAGATATCATTCAAGTGCACAGAGTCCACCCTCCCCTAACAAAATAAAACCTTGAGAGAACATGTTTCACACTAACTCCAAGTTTTCTTTTAAATGATGGAAAGGAGTGCACTATATCGTGGCACTTTTGTAGCTAGGAGAGGGAACTGACTTTACTTCCAAACAGCACCAGACCTCAGGGAGGTCTGAAGGCCCGTGTTCAAGTTCTGGCTCTTCCTTTTGCTGACTGCTCTTGTGCAGATCACTCAACCTCCTTAACTATCAGTGGTAACAGCAAACCAACATGCAGGGCTTGCTCAGGCATTACTCACTTCACAGTCACAGCATTCCGACAGTAAGTTCTATTATTATCACCATCCTACAGATAAGGAAACAGAGGCCCAGGGAGCTTAGGACCCACTTGGGTTACACAATCAGTCGGTGGGGGAACCCGGATACAAAGCCAGGGAGCTTGACCTTGACCAATATGCGTCAGAGCCTGCCATCAGTATGCCTGCCAGTCACACCCAGGCAGGGCTGCACCGTAACACAGCACTCAGCAAACTGCCTTAAAAGCTACAAAAGAGGAGGTTTGTAAACATATCACATAAAATACATTCACTTTCTGCAAAATTTAAGGAGAATTCATGAGAACTAAGTACTAGTAACTCCAAAATTATCCCATTACTTTGTCCTCTAAGGATAATTTGCAAACTACTTATTTGCAAAATCTGTGATACTGAGTTTTACAGGCAGAAGGGATTGAGAGATCCTATTTTCAAAGTGGGTATGAAGCTCTAGGCTGGCTCTGGACCCGCAGACTGAACTGTCATTATCCAACTCCCAGCCTGGTGGAGTATGGCTGTGTCACAACCCCGCGGCGGTTACGAAGGCACTGGGAACCGCAAAGCACTTTGCAGATGTTTCAGTCCGTCGGGCATTCTGACAGCCTGTAATGTGAGTCTTCAGAAATGAGTGTTATAATTTCTTTCCCCAATATAAATCCTTTAGGCTTTAAAATGAAAAGAATGAGAGAAAAATCTTTTCTGTTTATTTTTTTATTCAAGGAAAAACAAAGCCTCAAAGTTCTGCCTATGATGAATACAACTGGTTTATGTAATTCTCCGTTTTCTCTTTGAACTTGTTCATATACATCCTCTCTGATGCTAAGGCAAGCTGTCTTTCCCAACTGCTTACATAGAGTAATGGGAAGAAACCTGCCTACACTTGCAGCTTGGGGCCTTCCTTGGCCTCAGTGGCCCATCAAACTTCAAGGAAAAGGTCATTTCTTATTTTGGCCCTGAAAACCTTTTGATACTATTTATTCTACACTTGTGTCTGGCCTTATTATTTTCACTTAGAATATTTCTTGGCAGGAGCGCGGCCTACTTCAGTAGTAGGGCAATTACCTAGTATGTATGCAGCCCTGGGTTCAACCTGCACGCAAAAAAATAATTTTTTAAAAGAAACTTCTGTTTTAATAGAGGCTTTAATTTTATCTATCGAACTATCTAGCTTTCTGAGACAGGTTTTCACTATGTAGTTCAGGGTGGCCTTGAACTCACTTTGTAGCCCCGGCTGGCGCCAAATTTGTGGTGATCCTCCTGCCTCAGCCTCCAGAGTGCTGGGATTACAGGCGTGTACCACCATGCCCACCTAAAAAAATATTTTTTTTTTACAGTGGTTCTATATCACGTTAGGTCAACGCCAAGATACTCAGAAATGCTTTCCTACACCAAAGGCATTTGTTAACAAGAAAAGTTAGGAAAAGAAAACATATCATTCTGGTATTAGTTCCATTTAGAAGGCAAAGCAATTATATGCAAGATTCAGGAAAATTTATGTACTTTAAAATTTATAAGCTGGTGTTTTTTTCCCCCAAAGATTTATTTGGTATGAAAAGTTACTTCCTGAACTGTGATCATAAAATTGAGTGTTATTTACTCCTATCATAACCATTGACATACTTCCTGTCATAAAAACTTAAACCTGGATGGAATATTAAATAAAACATGTAAAAACATAAAGAAAGAGAATAGATAGAGATATATTAAGGTCATATTCCAATCTAAGAAAGGGATGAATCACCTACCCTTTGGAAAATCAGTATTACATTTTATCACTTTAGGTGACTAATTGTACTTATGGCCCATAGAATGAACTTTAAAGATAAGAAGGGCTTTCTTTCTCCTGAGCTCAGTCTATGTTTCGTGGAGGCTTTAAGGATATCTCCCAGGGGTACTGTGTGGATTGGGTTGCAAAACACTTTGTGGCCCAGAGTGAAAATTGTGAAGATTCGAACACTTCAACAGGGTGGATGTGCACATTTTAAATGCATGTGTACATTTTTCTCTGATGCCTGCTTATTTCTAAAAGAAAACATGCTTTGCAATTGCTAGACTTCTCTGCATGTCGGTGTGAAAAGCAGAGCCAGTGTACACATCCAATGATGGAAGAAAACGTGTGGGAACAGATTTGTTTACAAAACAGGGCCCAGCAAAGTCTGTCTCTTAGTGCCACAGCAGGATCCATCCAACAAACACACACACAAACATACAGGAATGTGGGGAATAGCTCTTCCTTCTGACGAAGGTACCAGGGTGGGAGCAGCACATTGCAGTGTATGAGTGTGGCTCAGGCTTGCAAGAAATGCCACAAACATCAGTTTAACACACAAGACATCCATAATCCATACACTTATTTAGAGCCCAACAGTTTAACTCTCCTTCTTTGGCATTAGTCTCAAAGTCATTACTTCGGAACTGGCCTCACCTTTAATTTTCCATCTTGGACATATTTCTGTCTCTACAGAAATTCCCTTTAAGCTCATCAGGAAACAGCAGAACCCACAAATGTTGACTTATTTTGCTTTCATTGGCTGTAAAGCCATCCAATGAGGCTTGCGAGTTGGAGTTGAGACCCTTGATCCCTGCCTTCGCTGAGCCACGCTGGGCCCATCTGTCACCAGTCTAGGTGGTACCTGTCCATGTCTACTGCCTCCGTCCTCTCCCTCCCATTCTCACTTCCAGTAAGTACTCCAGATCTTTGTCACTCTGTTCTTGGACAAGTGTAAACAGCCCTTCCAGTTGGTTCACTTACCAGTGAGCGACCAATTGTGTGGTAGACACGGGAGGTGGCAGACAGACTGGGCTCTAGGCATGGCTCTGCCACACACCATGTGATTCTAAAAAAGCTACCTACTTCTCTCATGGGCCTCCGTGTTTTCACCTAAAGAATGAAGAAAGTGGCTGTCAAGTCGTATTACTTAATGTGAACAGAGTCACCAACTATAATCTCATAAAATTGAGTTCTCTTGTATCAATACTCAAGAACCTGCAATGACTTTGCTATGTCTAGAGAATAAAATTTAAGATCTTCAGTTTCTCATCTCTTATAAGGAATTTTGAAAAATAAAGGTGAAAGCCTCATATAATATGTAAGGCACCACCCAGAAGCAATAGTAGCCCTAACAGACCCATGTTTTGAACTGTATGCCTCGTGTATTGCCCAGGAGTTTTATACCCATGGGCACTAAGCCTTGTAACCACGATGCAAGGTTGGTGTTACATTACAGATAAAGAATCTGAGGTTCTGTGAATAACACACCCAAGGTTATATTACTGCAAAGTATTAGGAATGACGTACAATTCTACACATGATGGATTATACAAGCCCACCAAACCATACTGAATCTATTAAAGAGAACATAATATCTGGGGATGAGTGGACCTCATTACTTGAGTAATCATCTGAATCCCTGTGATTACCAAGTTGCATTAGGAAACAAATGTCATCATAATACAAAAGCATTGAGAAATAAAATGATCACATAATGTTTAGTCCTCAATGACATCAGCATCTACTCCTGCTCACTTTCTTAGTTGGATAATATCACAGAATGCAATGCAAATACAATGTAGTCTGCTTGTAATATGAAACTGCCGATTTTCATAAGGTTGATAAAAGTTATATTGCACTATTTACAAGACCCACTTGAGTCAGTCACTGACAAATAAGATCAAAGGGAGTTTGAACAATTAAGATTGAGGAAGAGAAAGTCAACAAAGGTGACTACCTGAGAGGCAAACTTTTTAGAATGGTTTGCATATTAAAATATTAAGAAAGGGCCTTTGGAAAATCAAGAACTTCTACAAAAATCAGCTCCCTAGCATTCTGCCTTCAAAGTTAACATTTGCTCTTTGTTCTAAGAGGTAACACTCTTGCATCGTGTCTCAAATTTCTGTTCTAGAGTATAAAACAAACTAGGCTTCAACATTTCTTTTTACTTTCTAAGACTCAGTCTCAATAAAGAAATTTTTAAAAGAGATTTTACTGTTTGCTATATATATTTGATTCAATTTTAAGTTGATTCTCTTAACATAGTGGTAATTTTGTGATACTAGATAACTTCAGATATCTAGGTCCTCTTGAAATGGAAGTAACAGAAAAAGACTGGAGAGAAAGATACACAAATAGTCAACAAAGACTAATTCTCTAGCAAATGGATAGTAATGTCATAGCGTCCCTCTTGGTCATAGCTTACCTCGTTTCCCATTCTCAGGCTCACCAGTCCAAAGGACCCATGAAGAAGCCAGGCTCATCAGCTCCACACCCCATGCCCACTGCTCTACCTACATGGCATTTTTATGGCACTAGGCCAGCCCTTAGCAAGTCTGATGATGAAGGCAAAACTAGACTATGATTAGTAAACTCTCCTGACTTTATACGATTCACTGTGCCTGCTCTGTCTTTACCCAGTCAGCTGAAGATTGCCACTTCTTTTCTTTAGTCAGGATTAGGAATAATTTTGTCTTACAATAATCCACTTTTAGAAAGGCCCCACTTTACCCAAGATCTTTTCTGACATAAAATTGTGTATATATACACTTGTGTATATATTAAATGGCTCTTTTTCTAAAAAATACCCATCAATCAAAGGTTCAGAGAAAGACTATTTTGAGAAAGACTTAATGGGATTTATAATGAATGTAATAACCTCAAATGTATACTGCCCTAAAACAACTTTGAAATACAAAGTTTGGTTGTTGTAAGCTTGCTTTTTCTAGGACTATAATGTTCATTTCCAGGAATCTAATTAAATAAAGTTATCTCCCATGCCAGAAAGAAACCGAAGGAGGCACGCTCTTGAAGAATCAGTCTTGGTCAAAGAGTTCTGAGACAGTCACCATAAGCGATCAGAACACTGTCAGTGAGCTTTTGGCCTTACAAGATTATTGTTTGCTACAGGGATCAGAGCTTATTCCTAAAGAGACAGTTCTATGATACTGCAAGATAGCTCTCTCTCTCTGAAAACCAGGTCACATGTTAACTCTTCATTAAGAAATATTGAGAGCTGAGATCTATACATTGTAGTTCTGATTTCTTCTCATATATGTGAAAAGTATATACGTGCTCCATAAGGAACAGTGCAAAATTAATATATCTGAAACTAGGGCCTGGGGTGAGTGGAAGGAGGAGTGAGAAGAGAAGGAAGAGGAGGCATTCAGCAGTTAAAATTTTTGACTATGATTCCAAAAGGTTTCTTAACACAGCACTGGTTTTCCAAAAAGGACTTTGTAGTGCTGACCCAAAGGCAGTACAATGATGTTGTCAAAGCGTCTGTTAATCAAGGCCACTGATAATGTATTCTCCCCTTGCAGACTGAACAGAAGCTGAATATGCAAGCAGCTAGTATGAAGCAAGGCTGCGGTTCCATTCAGACCCCAGAAGTGGAGGAGTGTGGGCTTGAGGCTCTCTGGGTGGAAGACTTGTTTTGGAGACTATTCAGTGGACAGCACTGGGTTTCCTCCATTTAACCAGGTCACCCAGGCATGGAATGCACAGCTTTGCCAGACACAGCGCGCTGTAGATGCCTGAAAAACAACAGCTTGTCCGGGCTACTGATGCAGAGAGAGGCCACAGTTTCCTTCTTCTCTGCTTTGAATGGCAGCCTTGACATCACAGCAGCCAGGAACCACTGAAGGAACAAATAACAAGGCACAAGCCAAAAGGGCCTCGCTCTGTGGCAGGGCCATTTTAATCTAGTTATGATACCTTGTGTGGCTGCAGAGCGTCAGAGGGAGCAGAGACAAATGCCTAGAGCATAAACATAAAGGCAGTCTCTGGGCTGATAAAACAGACCTTTGGCCAATCTTAATTGCCCTCAAAATCCTGGATCAACGACAGTTCCTGAATTAAACTTGTTTCTGACAGGGCAGACTTCCCAGGGGATGCTTGTTGTAGGGCTTTTGCTGATGGCTCAGACACTGGCACTTTCTCGAAGGGCTAAGCTTCCTGTACTTAAAAGCAGACCTCTTTTGAGAGAGACTGGCATGTAAGCATCCTGAGAAATACAAGGAGCCCACAGAAGCAGGCAATCGTTACAGGACTAGAATAGAAACATACTTTTAGAGATTTTATATTTTAAGTTTGAGCAAGTAAACCCGTGCATTAGCACCCAACTACAGGTGTCTGAATAAATGGGTGAAAAATGCTGGATGATGACAGGCTTAACTCATCATGACCTACAATGAGTTGTGTGTTAAGTCATTAGAGCAGTTTGAAAAGCATGATTTTTCATGTTTTAAGTTTACATTAAATTAGAAATTATATTTAGCTGAACAAGTGTCATATCATTTATTTCTGTTGTAAATGCAATGCTAACTGTAGACATCCTGGGCAATCTGCAGACAGATCTTCAAAGCACCATCAACTACCTTCACAGAACAGGAAAGAACTCTGTCTTTGGAGCACTAACAACTTCCACCAAATCCAAACCTTTGGCTGAGCCCACAGCGCTCAGGGTCCTGTGAGGCAATTCAAGATGGAAAACCGGAGGTCAGGAGGGACATCTATGAGCACATACTTGCTTGAGTGTGTGCACGTGCGTGTGCCCGAGTGTGTGGACAGATCACAACACACGGACAGGCAATGGAAATGCCCGCTCTTGACTTCTGTGCTGATACCTAGATAAGAAGCTCAGCAAAGGATACTTCTGAGACACTCAGACCCTTTTATCAGCCTTTCTCCTCTTAACTAAATGAGCATTCCCAAAGCACCCTTTCTGAGGTCACTGTGTCAGTCTTGCTTCAGGGGAAAATCTGCTATGAATGTTCATACACTTTCAAAGATAAAAAAGGATAAAATTCTGATCTAAGACTCTTACTTAGCAAAAGACCCTTCTGCCTCTGGTGGGTCCTGCCACTCCACGTCCCCTACAGGTGTCTGAGGCCTGTTTTGGAATCTGGTCTTTGGACCCAAATAATCTTGCTTGTGTAGATAACAAGCTCTGGCTTGTTCCTGCTATCTAAAAAAAAAACCCAAGTATATCTGGTGATTAAACAATGGATAAAGTAAGCAAAATTAGATTTTTAACTATAGTTTTTTAAAAAGTGGTGGTATAATCCATAGGTGAAACTTATTCTAGTCCTATAGGACGTATATTCAAAAGGCAAAAGTGCTGTCATCCTACCCTTTTGGATTTCATAAGAGCTTTTTATAAGTTTAAGAACTATAATTAAATCTCCTCTAACTAGATTTATTAAACTTAAGTTTCTAAGGATAGAATGATGGGATTTCTCAAATCTTTATGTTTTGATGGGAGGATTTTATTGTTCTAGGGCAAAAGATAAGAGAATGAGGGAGAAATTTTTTCAGTCTGTTTTCTGGTAAGAATTATTTAATGTTAAAATTTCTGGCTGTAAACTGAAGTAAAGAATCAGTCATTCATTAGGAAGCAACTGCTAAAAAGGCGATATTTAAAAAGAGGGAAAAAAATAAAATGATATGATTAAAACCCCCCACACATCTTTACTCCGAGGCAAACAATGTGGCCATCTGGGTATTTGAAAGGTGTCAACCATCACTGGAATCTAGATTTAATTCATGCCATAAAGAAAGCACTTTATTTAATTTGTCTACAGAAGACCTAGAACCTCATGGAAATAATGGTGGCAAAATGAACTGTCAA
The DNA here is from genome assembly GCA_028451465.1 of Erethizon dorsatum. Taxonomy (NCBI): domain Eukaryota; kingdom Metazoa; phylum Chordata; class Mammalia; order Rodentia; family Erethizontidae; genus Erethizon; species Erethizon dorsatum. The sequence goes on from CM051835.1 coordinate 71,188,665, forward strand.
CATCAAGATGGAGACTTATTTTAAAATTATTTAAACGTGATTAGTCACAAATGTGAACAAACTTTAATGCTTTAGTGTTCTAACCCTAGTAAGAAAAAACTATAAAGATCATTTTTTAGGGTAATAAGTTTCCACTCTAATTTTCTCATTTAGAAGTCTTCTAAAATTAGCTGTTTTGCTGAGCATGATGGTGCACGCCTGTAATTCCAGTACTCAGGAGAGGCTAAGGCAGGAGGATCTCCATGAGTTTGGGGCCAGCCTGGGCTATGCAGTGAGTTCAAGATGAGCCTGATTATAATGAGACTGTCTCAACAAACAAACAAACAAACAAACAAACACAAACAAGCAAGCAACCAACCAACAAACCAGTAGTTGTTTTAAAAGCCCTGGCTGCTTTCAGACAAAAAGGCCACAGAAGAAGAGACAAGATTTGTTGTCTGGAGACCCAGTGACAGATCCTGGGAATTCAGACACTGAACCTACTATCTGAGCTTAAAGTACTGTTTTTGCTTGCTTACTGAGGGACTGGAAAGAACCTGAGTTCCACAGGTCTCCTTCCAAATGATAGGAAATAGGAAATGCACTGTGCCAAGCCACTTCCTGCACACATGCACAAGTATCCACATTGGGAAGCTAAGCCTCAGCTGGCTGGCCTGCAGGGCTCGTCAGCAGGGCAGGGTTGCGGTTTTCCTTACATCACAGCTCTCTTGTGACTGAGTCTTGTATGAACAGCAGGCCAAACCTCTGTTTGCAGTCTCAAGGGATTGTCCCATCCATTTTCTTTAGGCATGAACAGCTATTGTACACACCATGTAAATGAGCTCTCCCTTCTCTAATTCCTCTTATGAAAAGGTAGAGAATAAATATTTCCTATCTGTAACCTATGTGTGAAAAAGAAAAAAGTTTTCTCCTTTGGTTTATAATATGCAACCAAAGTTATCATCCGGTCCTATAAGACACACATGAGAAATTAGTTTTCAGAAACTGTCACCTGAGTGTGTCAGGAAAAAATATACACTGTCCTTACCTACCTTTTATCTATTTGAGTAAACAACATGACCTTATACTGACTTTCAAGAGTGACATTGTACAAGACAACTTTAGCAAACCAAATGTTTATGCTTACAAAGTTGCCCTCTAGTAGGTTACAAAGAGAAGAGCAGCCACTGTCCTGAGCTGCTGAGTGCACATGCCAAGTTACCCACGCCAGGTGTGGGTGAGCCACCCCACACTGTATGTCCTCCTCCTCTGTGGCACATCACAGCCACAACTGCCGTGTGGGCTTCCCCACCCGGTGTCTGCCCCCGGATCTGGCCTGAAAACTCCATGAAGGCAGGATTAACACCAGTGGTGCTCTTGTATGAACACTGTGGACCATGGAAGGAGGGAAAGGAAAGGGAAAGGAAAGAAAGGAAAAATAAGTCCCAACAGATACTCCAGTGTTGAAGCATCTAGCCTAGAAACAGTTACCAACAGGAAATGACCTGTGGGGCTAGCCCATTTTTTGTCACAGCTGCCCAATGCCCTCCCCTCCCCATCCTGTCAGTCTAATATAAATGTCTCCCACCTGTGGCTGCCCTGCGGCTTGTGAGAATCAACACGAAGATTGCACGCTTTGGAGAATCCTAATATTGTGTGTCCTATGGCATAAGCCTGCCTCTGTCAAATACATTCAAGCCCTAGCACGCCAACCCCGGAAATTCAGCTTTCATTTTGCTGAAATCATTCTCTTGGTTGTGTTTCTCCATCAATGTATCAGAATGTATTATTAGCTGAGGGATCACAGTCTGTCTAGCAATCCTCTGATGACAACAGTAATAAATGATTCCCTGCACTGTCTGTCTTCAAGTAGTTTATAATTCACATTTTCTTTTCCCTTCTCCTGACTGACGTGGCTTCTCCAGAGACACAGGAAGCTAACTGCAGAAAGGCAAGGAGGGACTCATTCAAATGGCTGGGCTAACTTGCCTGTTCCTGACCTGAGTCACCACAGCATCCCACAGAAATGCCACCTTCCCCATCTCAGCCTCCCAGCAGCAAGCAGCTATGACCGGCTGGCTCTGTGTGCAGGACACTGTGCATTCCAACTTCATCTGTGTGCTTTCCAGGTCCAGCTGCAGCCTTGTGGCCACACCGGAGGTCTTAACCCCTTCTGCATGTGCCAGTGGGGGACAGAATCAAAGGCCAGTGGTCCATGATCTAATCCTAGCGCTTGTGTGAGTTTGTCAAAGGTCCTCAGAGAAAATCATGTTTTCCCTGGCTGGGGCTTGGCTTCCTTGATTTTAAAAAGGATTCTTTAATATTTATTGCAGGAAATTTCTGCCAGATCCCCTGCAGATGTATGATTTATTAACATAAAACAAATGTGACATTTGAAATGCAGGAGACTCAGACTCTAGGCCCTGGCCACTACTCACCCATTGGGTGGCTGCAGCTAAAGAACTTAAGCAGATGACATTTTCACCAATCACTGAGCGGGTGGCATGGCAGGTGGGCTGTGCCCTGCAAGGGCAGAGGCTGGGGTCAGGGGCAAAACTAGGTACTAAATCTGTGCAGACAAAGCCCTCTGCGGGCATATGGCTGGGGTGCGGGGGAGGAGGACATTTTGTAGCTGAGTTCAAGGAAGACATGCTGAAATGTGTCCCTAAAATGTCTGAACACTTGAAGTTGCAAGAGCTCGGAGAAGCCTGTCATTTTAAGAAAAGCTTCTTAAAATGCTGCCCAGGAGCTGAGAACACAGCTTTCAGAAGCTGATGCCACAGATTCGAATTCTGTTTTACCCTTCATGTGCCGTGGCTTCCTCACTTTTAAAGCATGATTAAACAGGACCAGACCAACTTCTTATAAACAGGACCGACTTCTCACTGAACATTTCCTATTAGCTAAAAGCTAAGTAGGTACTATAATGAAATATAGTAATTATGTACGTAGTGTGTTTCAGTTGACAAAGCAAATTCGTCTATATGGTTTCATTTGGATCTCATAAAACTCCAGGAGACACGTACTAATCCCAATACTTAACCTCTACATCACCCTTCAGAGCTTGTCACACAATTTCCTCCATGTTCCTGGCCGCTCCTAGCCTCTGCTCATTTCTTCCCTTGCATGTCATACTTCAGAGCCAAGTGTGACAAAGATTTGAAAATCAACTAACCAGACAGATAGTTAAGAAATAAAAAATAATCACTGTTAACATAAAAATCTCAGTCGACAGACTAAGTAGCATTCTAAAAATAGCTGGCAAGAGACTGCTTCAGTGCCACCTACGTCCTGACATCTCCCTGAATCAGGCTTGAGCATGCATCGGCCTACTCAACATTTCCCTGGGTTTCTCAGACCCCTCAAACTCACCATGTCTAAAGCATAACACCTTGTTTCCCTTTCTTCCCATAAGCAAGATAGCAGGTACATTGTGACATACTCATATACCACAATATTATGCAAGGAGGATGAAGGAATTATAGCAATATCTAACAACACAGGTGAATTTTATGGATGAAAAACTCAAGCTGCGAAGAGCCCACAGATAGTGTGATACCATTTTTATGTGTTTCAAAATACCTTTAGCAATGCACATTTATGTAATAAAGTATGTATTTGTTTTTAAAAATCAAGAGAATTAGCAGTAAAAATTTCAGCAGCGGGAAAGCAGGAGAATGACACGGATGAGATGCACAGAGAGATCCCAAGTATTTCTAAAACACTAATTCTTAAATTGGCTAGTAGTTCACTGGTGCACATTTTAAAATTGTGCTTTGGAGTCTTCTGATAAATTACGTATAACCAAAAAGAAATGCCACCCACGAAAATTGTGTTGAAAGTAACTCATATTTCAAAACAATCTGAGCAATGAAGGAAAGTAAAGTTGGTAACAGAGTATTGTTATTTTAGCAAGGATGAAATATATATATTTATATGTGTTTGTGGATCAAATGCCAAGGGGAAAATGACCAGGTTTACATATCAGAACAAATATATTTCCTGAGAATCTTTTTCTCTTCTTCCTTCTTTCCTTTCCTTTCTCACTTCCTCTCTGATGGCTTTTTCTATGCAAAGGTAGTATAGGAAACCACTTCTTTTTTTTTTTTTTTTTTTTTCCCCAGTACTGGGAATTGAACCTTCTCACAGAGCTACATTCCTTGCCCTTTTTACTTTTTATTTTGAGACAGGGTCTCACTAAGTTGCTAAGTTGCCCAGGCTGGGTTCAAACTCATGATCCTTCTGCCTCAGCCTCTCAGATTGCTGGGATTACAGGTATGTGTGCTACTTTTAGCTCAGGATTTCTTAAAAGCAAAGTGCATTGATGCTACCTCGACGTTAACTGTTCAAGAGGACGACGGTGGCCACTTAGGATAAAGGTCCCTTCCCTACCCTCCAGTGGCTGAGGCTGCACAGAAGCAACTCAGAGGCCCAGTGCTCTGTGTCAAAAAGGCCAGTAATTTTCAGCTACCTATTTTTTCCTTCAGCACTGACAGGAGTTTGTTGTGGCCAGACTCCATGTGTTTTCTTCCTTCTAGAACACCTCAACTTCACTACAATGAACAGTATTAGAAATGATTTCAAAAGAAAGTGACCGAGCTCCAAACAACACAAGGCATGATGTGCCTTGTTTATTTATCTGCCTGAACAGGCATACGACAAAAAGAGACCTATATAATTCTTGCTTTTTTAAAATATAAGGGTTGGATCTATTTGAATGGCCAGGGAGGAGAAGGTAGAATGATTTAAATTTGGCATGTGGTTTAGGGGAACAAATGTCTTTGTAGATGGTCCTAAATATTATGGTAACTTAGACTGAGTTAGTCTCCAAGGGAGAAGTTGCCACATGTTACAACAGAAGCCACTTGGCTTGGCAAAGCAGGAATGAAAGAATTATAGTTAGAGCAACTCCAGTCCTTCATCGTGGCAGGCATGCAGAGAGACGCCAGCTTCCTTGTTCTCAGCTGACCAAATCAAGGACTGCCCTTCCAAACCAGTCTTCACCATGTTCGGAAGAACACAAAATGCTGAAAGCTCATTTCCAACAAGTTCTCAAGGAGAACTTTTTCTTTTTCCTTACTAAAAATATGAATTTAAACATTCAGAGTATTTAGAGAAGAGGAGTGCCAGTGAGCATTCTGGTTTGGGGAGGTTGGGAGGGTCTATTTTTCAAATGTATTAATGTTACAGCTCCAAGAAGATCTGACTGCTTTCTGCTTTGCTGTATGTGCCACCGCTTCCAGCTTAGTGTTTGCAAATTACATTTCTCCCTGTATCTGTCTCGTTATTTTGACTGGATGCTCCCAAACATAAATGGCCCTACCGTGAAGCTTTTCAAAGCCACACAAAGGTAGCTGTCTGATACAGAGCAGGCTATCAGTGAGTTTTTACTGCAAGTTTTTGGAAGGATTTCATTTGGACATAAATTCTAAGGTGTTTTACTCTGGTAGTAATGGAGTTTCTAGCTATATAGTAGGTTTTTTTTTTTTAGGGGAAAGAAATTAGAAAAGGCAACATATATTTTAATTTCTACAGTAAGTATGAGTAGGTACACAGAACCACAAATTCATGTATTTAATGAAACATACATGCCCAGGAGCTATTCTTCTAGACTACACCATCTTTTTTAGAGGGAAAATTCACATCGTTTACTTTAGCTCCTGCAGAAATCATCGCCATGTACTTGCATAATTAAAAATAAGAACATAAGGCAGATGGAAGCTCAGCACTACATGCTGCCTAATTCTGATTTACATTTTTTGGTCAAAATTTAGTCACAATTTATCATTTCTAAGGGGAAAAATAAGCTTATATAATGGTACTAAATGCAGTATCATTCAGTTATGAGAAGCAAAGGAAATGAACTTTGAGGGGAAAACACTATAAAATATAAATATAAATTGTAGTTTCAGTTTAAAGTGGTTTTCCATGTACTGCCATGTATTTAGTTTAAAAAGTAAGGATATATGTTTATGAAATAGTGACAAACTAGAGGAGAGAGAGAGAGAGGGAGGGAGATGGAGTGTGTAGAGAGGCAGTGGGAGGATTCTGGAGAGACAGAAACAGCACAGAACTTCAGGTACGTTTTCAAAATATATGAAGTGATGATTCCTTAAAAGCACCAGCATTACTTAGATATGGATGGTATGGAGCACAAGCTATAAAAGATGGGTCCTGAGAGTCGATGACAGGGATGTAGGTGACATCACCTAGACTTCTCTGGAGAGACAGAACTGGTGACAGAGCTCAGGCAGGTGTGTTCATCTCAAAGCATAGACACAGAAAACATCCTTGAACTGCATGCAGTTTGAGGGCTAAAATCTCCAGGACTGTGCAACACCTCACAGGTCTTTCCAGACCTGTAATGAATTATACAGGAAGGACATGGTACTCCAATGCACAGCCATTTGGGTGTGATCACAGAGAACACAAATGAGTCCCTTTGTCATTCAATATGTATGCACTGAGCACCTACTATGTGCCAGGGACTGCACTTGGTAGAAGCTGAAGTATGGTGGTGAACCCAGTGAAAAGAATACCTGCTTGCATGGAGCCTACAGTCCAGCAGGGAAGAGCGGTGGGCACCTGGGAGGTGCCAGGACAGGCACAGCAGAGCACCAAGAGCACTGGCTTGGAATCATTCTGAGGAGATATGAATCCTTGTTCTGCTACTGACCTTGGGAACGTTATTTGACTCTTCAATCACTGCTTTCTTAAAATGGGATAAGGCTACTTTCTTTGGGCTGACGAGAAGTCTCCAAGAGATAATGTTTATAAAACACTTAAAATGGTACTTGACACACAACAAACCCAATACATGCCAGTTATGATGGTCATTCCCTCAGAGAACCAAGGCACCAAGGAACATACACAAAGAAGTTAGTCTTCTTCCCCAAAAAGCTGGACAAGGGGCCAACCCACACCTCCACTTTATCACATTCCTGTACCTCAGGCAAATCAGATGGCCACCAGCATCACTAAATGACTACAAACACATGCCCTAGGAAGCCAATGATATTGCTGCAATGGGAGTATTTTCTGTTTTCCAAGGAGGTAAGAAGTGTCAGATAGCTTCTTGAAAAACACCTCAGACACATTTTCTCTTTTTACCTATGCCCTACCAACCATGCTACTGCCACAATGAATGTTCTGGAGAATGGCCCCAAAGCAAGAAGTGAAGAAGTGTTCAGGACATAGTAAGCTGAGAAACCATGGAGTTAAGTGGCTATAAGCACAACCTGGATCCCCGGACCCGCTCCATCACTCATTAGTCAACCTGTGTTAGTGGCTATGGAATAATTTATATTTCTGAATCTTCCTATCTGTATTAGTTAAGGTTCTCCAGAATAAACCAATAGGGGAAGTGTGTGTGTGTGTGTGTGTGCGCGCGCGTGTGCGCGCACACGCGCACACACAAGCTTAGTGGATGATAGATAATCAGGCTTATCATAAGGAATTGATTATGCATTTATGGGGATCAGTGAGTCTGAAATCTACAGGGCATGCTGGTGACTCTAGGAATAGTTGGTATCACACTCTTACGTCTGAAGGCAAAATTTCTTCTTCCCTGAGGACTTCAACCTTCTCTTATGGCTTTCAACTGATTGACCCACATACATTAGAGAAGGTAATCTACTTTACTCGAAGTCTATTAATTTACTTGAATGTTAACCTCATTTTTAAAAAATACCTGCATAGGGCCATGTAGCCTGTTGTTTGATCAAATATCTGGGTGGTATGGCCCAGCCAAGCTCACACAAAATTTGCCATCACACTGTCCTTTCAAAAGCAGAGGTGCTCAGATGGTTCGTTTTATAAATGAAGCACAGAGAGGGTAAATAATTAGTCAAAAGACACCCAGCAGAGAATTCTAGAAGACTGTCAATGAAATAGAAAACATCAAGACCCATGATTAGATGTTACAGTAGACTCACAGTGTGCAAGCTACCATCTGCAAGCTTCTTTCAATCTAAACCTTCTTGCAGTATAGTTTATACTTATTGCCTCTACTTAGATTTCGATCCACTCCTTAATTTCTCGCATGCCTCTTCCAGCTCCATTACTCCAAGGAACTGCTATCTGTAAGGCACTCAAGCTTCTACCCACCACACCCAGGCCCTGGTGCCTGAGTCTTTCTCAACAGGATGCTGCCCAGCACTTCCTCCTTCTGACCCCATCCTCTGCAGCCTCCAGAACTCTGAACTTCCCTGTTCTTTTCTTGTTTTCCTCTGAGAACAACTCCCTGATCTCTGTGCATCTCTTAACTCTTCTCAGAGGTTCAGTCCTCCACCCCATTTGCCTTTTACCTGGTTCTCTGGCTCTTTTCTCTCCTCTCAGGTGCTGCACATACTGTCCTGGAAAGCACCTTTCCTATGCACACCTCCTCTGGTCAGGGGCCAACCCCACACTGCTTCTTTGTCCCTAGTCCTGCCAACAACCTCTGTGGCTTCAACCTCCAGATGAGAACACAACTAGAGCCAGTCTCTGAGCTTCCTAACATCTCACCTCCAAGAACCGGCCTCTTCCCCATGTTTCCCACCACTCTGATGACCTTGTGCACTTGTCGTGTGAACTGTGTCACTTTTGCAGTAATCAATAACGATGCCCTTTCCCTGACCACACCTGATTCTTCAGCTTCCTTTACCCATTCCCTCGGATCCCAGCTCTTTCATCCCAGGACATGTGTAACGAAACCTAATATCCTAGACCCCAAATCTCATCTGCCCACCGTGTCCCCTAATTTAGTACCAATGACAACTCAGCTGTCTCAATTAGAGCCGTGCATGTTAACATTTAGTCTTCTCTCCCTCATCTTCCATATCCAACAAATCCCCCAGTTCCAACACACCTGCCATGCTTAGTATTAACCAGAGTCCCTGCTCTGTCCAGATCTCCACCCTCTCACCCAGACTCCTCTCTCCAATAGTCTCCTACCCATGTCTCCTGCTCTCAGTACTTCCTTCCCTAAAACCTGTTCTCCAGCAGGCAGGATGATCTTCCCAAAATATAGGTCTGATCATGTCACCCAGTGCTAAAAATGCACCAAAACTTCCTTATACCCTTAAAGATGACTGAATTTCCTAACATAGCTTCTGGGATATTTCTTATTGTAGCTCCTACTTTCTCTTGGCCATATCTTCTTACTAATGTTCCCCCCATACTGGCCACACATAATTTTTAGTCCTTGAGATGTTCTGTGATCCTCTCTTGCCTTTGGATCTTAGCACATTCTACCTCTCCTGCCTGGAATATGATCATTTTCTCCCCTTTTTTGGTGGTTCTGGGAAGCAAGCATTCTACCGTGGAGCTACATCCCCAGCCTTTCTTAGTTTTTAAAAATTTAAGACAGGCTTCCTAAATTGCCTAGGCTGTCCTCAGAGTTATGATCCTCCCTGCTTCAATCTCCTTGGTAGTTAGGATTACGAGTGTCTGCCACTATGCCTATCCTTTTTCTTACTTTTTAACTCAGCTCTCATTATCTGAATGTAATGTTAAGTATTACAACTGACTTGAGAGGTTTCTTGACCCCTGACAAGGTTAGGTTCCCCTGGCAGGTGTTCCTACAGCCAAGCTACCTTACACTCATGCCATGGTATCGAGTCTCCCTCACCAGCCTGCACACTGTGAAAGACACGCCTCTGCTGTTCACCACTGTACAGTATTCTCACTGTCAAGCAATGTCAGTCCCTAAGGATGCTCAACAAGTATCTGCCAAATAAATGAACACAAAGGTGATTCTTACACCACATCTTTAATCCTTCTAACTTTGTTCTCAAATTCCCCACCGTGTCTCCAGCCCACTCATGGACACCGACCACAGATAGGAGAGTCCCACCAGCACCAAACTGAGTCTGTGCAGAATGAACACAGCTCATCTACTTTCTTCACAACTGAGTACAGCAGAAAGGACATGCACTATGGGGACATGGATGCCTGCACTCAAAGCCTTATTCTAAATGCTATTGGCTATGCAATGTTAGTTTTCTCGTCTCAGAAATAAGGACAAAGATACCATCTGCATAGAATTGGGAGAAGATTAAGGTGCAACCTATGAAAGGCCTGACAGATGACATAGGAGTAAGTGGCACCTGGTTCCCTGAATCCCAGACCAACTTCCACTTCCATTTTCCTCCCTACCAGCCAACTCCTATCATCCAGGTGCTTCTCACATCCCACCTCTTGAATCTGTCTAGCTGCCCCATTCCAATGGTGTCCCCTCATTTAGACCTTTCCTGTCTTGTTCCTGGACTATGACAATGGATCTAAGAGGCTTCTGAGCACTGGGCATTTCACCACAAGCCACCCTCCACTGACATCAGGGTGGGTTGCTTTGGGAGAGAGCCTTGACCACCATTCTCCTAACCAAAATTCTTCAAATGCTCCCCAGTGACTTAGGGTTCAGTCATATGACATTTAAGGTCCTTCCTGAGCTCACACCTATGGACTTCTGTCATGTGATCTCTTTTTTTTTTTTTTCTTGGTACCGACAACTGAACTCACAACCTCGCACTTACCAGGCAGGCACTGTGCTGCTGAGCTATATCCCCAGCCCTGTCACGTGATCTCATTAGTCATTTTTATACACACTGTTGCCCACTTTGTACAACAGTACTTCCCATCCCCACTAATGCCTCTGCTCAGGTTTCCCTGGGTGAGGACACGCTCCCTCCAAGATCTCAAATCCAACACACTTCTTTCAGCATCTGGCTCAAATGCTCTTTTATCCATGAAGCATTTCTTGGTCGCCTTCCACAGATTAGTGTTCTACAAACTTTTGTCATGGTCCACTTACCTGTCTTTCTACTTCTCATGCATTTACCTCTCTCTACCTTTATTCCTATTTTCCCTATGCACAGGACCTTAGTTCAAGCTCTTCGAGGGCAGTGGCAGCCCCTGGCCCAAACTCTAATGCTTAGCAAAAGTATGAGACAAATAGTGGCTTGATACATACATACACCCAGGGTCCTGCAGAGAAATAACATCATTCTGTGTCTGCAATCCATCAGTTTAGCCTTCTGATAGCTCCTAGAACAGTGTCCAGCACTAAGCAATTCCACAAATAGCTCTTTAGTGAAATTATCCACTAGGGACATTCACTACCGGCTACAGGAGAGAAATCCTGTCCCTGTGGAACGTAAAGTGAAGCCTTCTACCTCCCTCATTCAGAGATGTGAGACACCTGAGATTCCCTGTCTCCCACAAGTGACATAGCTACTGTCAGCAATAAACACCACATGCAATGCTTTGGCGTATTTAGGGTACCACAAGCACCCAATTTTAATAGTAAAAATGAATTATTCTTAAAAATAGTGTCCCTTGAAGAACACGAAGTTATTCTATCAATGTCCAAAACCTTTAACAATCTCATCTTTTGTCTAGCCATCATTTGGGGGGGGGCAGGGGCTTATTACAAAATGAAAATCTTTCAACTGACCCTAAACTACAGAATTTCAGAAATAAACTCTAGTCTCTTCAGCCTTAAAATAAGATTCTTTTTAAGAGATTTCATTTCCAAAACTCTATTATGTAAGTTACTTTATAAATCATATACATGATTCTTCATATTTCTACCAAACCTCTATCTTAAAATGGAATCCAGCTATACCATGTGTACCTCTGCTGTAGGACCTGTCTGTCTGTAGTACTACCTCCTTATATGTCATTTCTCCCATTAAACAATGTCCTTCTGGAATGCCAGGTCCATGGCCTGCTCACTTCTGAACCTGCAGTGCTTACTTTTGGAATGAAGTGGCCGCCCACTGAATGCTAACAAGAATCACATCTGTGGTACATTATCTACCTTATTCATCAGAGGTAAACTACGGACTTCTTCCTGTCCTCAAAGGACAGAGATGTCCTCCACTGTGGACAGGAAAAGAAGAAGGAAGACTCTTAAGGAATGGCATACAGGAAGTGCTCAACGTGCCCCTGGCAGATGTGGCACCATGGTGGTAAAGTTAAAATTCTTACAGCTAATATTCACTGTCATGTCTAATGTCTCTTGCCATGTGAGTTAAAGCATTAATCATATTATTTCAGAATTATATTGATAGACATGCTTCCTTAGTCTGCTTGAAATAAGTACCAAAGGGAAAAACTGAATTAATTTGAATTACATTTTTAAAAGTATAGGTATCTAGTCGAATATATAAAATTATTCCATGAAAAAGCTAAGAAAACCTGCCTGCTCAGCACTGTGTGCTCTTTATCCGTTAAAAAGGACTCGCTTTTCTGTATCTTTCGAATCCTCAAACTGGATGCCAGAGTCTTCAAAAACCTATACTCATCTTCCCAAGATTCAACAACATAGGCACATCTTCGTTTCCAAGAAAGCTCATTATTAGTTGGTGACAGATTTGAAAAAAGCTGCAAATGAAATTACAGATATGATTCTCACTTTTAAGCTTTCCACATATACTGTAATAGGTTTAAGAAACACCACATTTCCATGTCACAAGGAGAGTTCTAAAATCCAGTTCATTCTAGAAAGTTCATCCCTCACCCAGGAAGCTAAACATAGTGTGTAAAGACTCAATCTTTCTAGATGATTGTTAACCTTTTGCTCAAGTATAAAAAATTGAAAATATAAATGATTTTATAATTTTTCAGTTCCAATAAAGTTTATAAAAGAAAGAAAACACTGGGCATGGTGGCACACACCTGTAATCCTAATCCCAGCACTCTGAGGAGGCTGGGGCAGGAGGATCAAAAATTTGAGCCCAGCCTGGGCAACTTAGTGACTTAGAAAGATCCTTTCTCAAAATAAAAAGAAAAGAGAGAGGGAAAGAGGAAAGGAAGGGGAGGGGGAGTAGGAGCAGGGGGAGAGAGTGAGTAAGCAGCTCAATGAAAAGGCCCTGCGGGCCCCAGTACCCTCCCAATCAGGAAAAAAAAAAAATTCCAAAGTATTATTTCATCTTCTCTTAATATTTCTAAAAATGACACATTTCTTCCATTGAGAGAAGAAACTGAGGCAAAAGCTCACTTATTTTATTAAGAATACTCTACATTTCAAAGCAATTAAGCTATCACTCCAAACTAACTACGCTGTCTTATAATACATTCTCATGAGAAAGGTGCTAAAAGGGCTTACTGCTTAACTGAAGGATAAACAATGTGAATTATCCCAGTGATTGGCCCAAGAAGCTGTAGCAGACCACTGGGCAAATTGGACATCTGTTCACATCACTGTCCATGTTTCCCCGAGATGAGATGCGTGCATTGTAACTAACAGGTGTCCTTGATTTTGATAATATTCCCACATCCCCTGTACACAGCCACATGCTGCCATCTTCTGATTATGCCCAGGAGAAAGTAAACATTTTTTCATGAAAAAGTAAAAACAATAAAAGCAAAACTCCCTATTTTTTCTACCCATAGTGCTCTTGGTAACAAAAGGGGCAAAGACAGCAACACAGAGATTACAATACCCTCAGACATAATTCAAGTGGAATTCTAAATGGATAAATTCATGTTATAAACTTTTTTCCCAAGTGCCATGCATGCTTATGTTACTATTCATTCTGAGATAGACAGATCATCAATGACCTTCTGGGTCACTGATTAGGGAGAAAGCTGACTATAAAAAAGAGTGGGAGAAAAATAAAGGGGGGGAGTTTGCTTCCTTCTACCCCAGACCCCCTACTGCCTTGAATGAAAGAAGACAGATGGCAGCCACCTTCCCCTTTAATTAGGAGGGGCAGCTCACAAGGGAACAGTCCTGCTCGCTTGGCACCATCTTTAACAAGACCGTTTCGATGGTAATACTTTCTGCTCACTCACCCTTGTTTTGAACTGCTCATGATCTTTAATTTACAAACTTAATCTCTGTAAATTTAACTGTGAAAAAAATCATAGCTCCAACCACATCACTATAATAAGGAAGACAGTTAAAGATGTTTGGTGAATTAATAATTCTCAGACATGCATGTGAGGAGCCTGCAATGTTTCAAATGAAATACAGCCACCCCAGCCAAGTTCTACTGCTACCACTTTGAGATGAAAGGTGAATCTCTGTGACACAGATGTCCTTACTTAAATCCACACAGCATTCTACACTAGAGTCCCAAGAAAACTCCTGCTTCTGCCTTCCAATTCCACACTACCGTTATGCTGCCTCTCTTTTTGCAAAATGTTATCACTCAAGTTGAAAACATCAGGAACAGTACATGGCAAAATCAGTCCATTTTATAAAGAAAGATAATTACAAATCACAAAATGCTCCACATTTCTATTTGTTGTCCATTTTCAAAACCACAGGACTCTGTATTAAAAATTAACCAAGGGGCCGGTGGGATGGCTCAGTGGTGTAGGCGCCTGCCTGGCAAGCGTGAGGGCCCGAGTTCGACTCCCAGAACCCACATATGAGAAAAGGGCCAGTGATATCGCTCAGCGGCACGGGCGCCTGCTGGCATGCGAGGTCCTGAAGTCGACCCCCGGTACCCACCAAAAAAAAAAAAAAAAAAAAACAAGGCATATAACATCTCTGGATATAGGATCAGCATAAAAAACAAACATACAGGGCGGATGACAAGGGCCAAGCGTCATGCTTAGGCTGGTGTAACAGAATCTTCTGTACAGGTGATTAAGTCTCTTACTTAGGTTCTCCAGGCAAATAAACACATTTTCCACAAATCTACAAGGCACAAAACTTTCTCACGTGAAGAAATACCTCAGCTTCTGTTGGTAAGGTTAGGTATCTGCATGTTTTATCCTACCTTTACATTAAATTCTTGCTAAAATCACTAAATAATGTATTTTCCTCAGCTCCTCTCATTCCCTGGCAGGTTTTTAAGTTACAGCCTCCTGCCCATGATCTTTTCCCACCTGCTTCCTGTACAGTTCTCACTTGAGGACCCTTTGTCTTCACACTAGCCCTGGGGACACGCACCCTTCCTATGTCCAAATGGAAATCAGGGCAGTGATATGGGGCTGTTTTGCTAGAGACCTCCTGGCCACACTATGTAAAAAGCCTTGTCTGTGTTGTCATTTACCTAACAGCAACATTCTTGAACTATGTTTTTAAAAAAGGAACTTTCTGTTTTCTCCTTGGTAATACATTTCAATTTCTTCCTATCTCTAAAACTCAGCACATAAATATGGAAAGAGAGAGAGAGAAGATAAAAGGGGCAATTAGTTACTTTACAAACTCCATCTCCCACTTCCTAATGAAGGGGGTGGGGGTGCGGAAACTTGGCATTTGTCACATACTGTGTGTCTACCTATGTTCAGAAGCAAAAACAAGTAGAAGAGACTGAGTAACAAAGAAACAAAGAAAACTTACTTTGCTTTCCAGCACTGTGAGCAGGTTGGGCATGAGTCGAGATGAGATGACGGCAATTCCTTCCTCAAGGCCCTGCTTTCACTTTAAAAGCTGTGTGTGCTCATACCCAGGTCTGCTGTGGAACTCCACGGCGCCTGCACTGCCCAAGATGCCCCAAGTTCACAGTTCATCTCAGAGACACTTCTGAGGACCAGGAATCCCCAGGGCAGACCAAGGCGACCTCAGGGCGCCACGTGGCACCACTGTTGTTGTTACCACACACACACTCTCCCAGGACACCCACTTGTTACTTCGGGAACCTTGCAGCCAGCAGATAACTGCTCCTTTGAACGGCCAGAGACGCAAGCCTCTGGCATTCTCAGGTTCAAGGTTGGAAAACGCATTAAGACAAGCCACGTAGTCAGCAATATTCTGGGCCATTAACTGTCTTGTACTTAGACGCCTGTCCAAATAAGAAGCAAAGGTACAAAACCCAAAGGAATATTTTACTACTAGTTGTGATTGCTATGTGCCATTCCTTTGAAAGGACTGCGTCCTATCTTTCCCTTTAAAAGTGCATTTGGAAAAAAAAAAAAAGTGCATTTGGGAGTGTTAGGTCATAAGCATTTTTATTTCCCCTCTAAAAAAACACAGAAAAAAAATATAATTCTGCTTCAAAATGTAATGATTACTAAATCTCATCTGGCCAATTTTTTTTTAAATCTGAAAAGAAAGAAAGAATAACACACATATAAATGGGAAATTTGTTTTGAAAAATTACTTCATCCATGTACTGTCCAGCTCATAAAAACAAATCTTCTTCCAGCAAAACGGGACACTTTGACCTTGTTTACTGCAGTGTTTTGAAACTTCTGTCTCGTAACTCCTGACATCACTAGCTGCGCATTAGCACCTTTACCGCTGTTGGCTACACATGCTGCTACCCCGACTCTCTTACATCGCCCATGGGTGAAAAAATACCCTACCGAGCGGCAGGGACAGTGGCATTAGCATTACACCCACAAAACTCACAGACATTTTGTAAGTGTCGCTTGGCTCTGAACACTTTTACAGGAAAACAAAAGCATCATGCATCTGATATTTTTTAAGTCCTAGCATACCCAGACCTAGTCCAGGCCGTTCTTCCTTTTGACCCTCTCCTGCCCAAGACATGGCTTCGTTGTTCACCATTTGCCATACTGGCAACAATTCCTGCCACACAGCTTTCCTCACGGCAGAACACGACCTACTTTCTACCCATAAAGAGTTCTCATGAACCTTTCTAGAGGAGAATTTATTTTAGTATGTTTTAAAGTTTCAGAAAGTATTACATTAAGTTTGGTAATGCCAAATTTATTATTTTTTTCTTTTTATGGAACATGCTTTTTGTGCTACATGTGAGTACTGCATTTTTAAAGAAGTAATTTCTCCTCCTGTAAGTCTGACACATTTCTCTTCTGCCTTCCCCAATTCTTAATCTAAATACATCAAAATCACAATAAAGGATAGGTATAACCATGGATACCAAGTCACGGTTACATCTGTAATCTTCCATAACTCACCTCTTTAAACAAAACTAAATCCTGGTCCTAAAATGATAGCGAATAATTTACAGAATAATTAAAAACCCTCGTTTAGTCTAACCAATACCAATTGATAACAATCTTGTTCCTTTACTAAAACCACTTATAAAACACCAAGTCCTTGAACTAGAGTCATCAAGATATAAAGAACATGGAATACATATTTGAGCAATTTATAGTTTTTGCTTGTCATGAATGAGTGAAAAGAAAAATACTGAGTTAATAAAATTAATTGACTCAGGCTACAGAACTACTAAAAAGACCCTCCAAACGTCATGCTATTACTATGACAACTTCAAAACTGCTTTGAGAAAATGTGATGGACTGTAAGATCTGTGATAAAACTAGTGTCATCCTGCCTGCTGGAAATTACTTTCATTTATAACAGACAGCAGAAAGGCTAAATGGCATTTATGCATCTAAAATATCAAATTGTTACCTTCTGACAGCTGCTGTACTCTTCGTTCTGAACATGAAAAGAGTAATAAGTAAATGGATCTCTCAGTATTCGGAACCATTTTGATTTCAGTCCTGCAACGGTACCACCCGCGGTCTATGTAGTTGGTACATTATTTTTTATAATGAAAGCAAAGTCTGACTCAATCTGAAAGGGAAGGGACGAAAAAAATTCCCTAACAGCTTCTTGCCTGCAAATACAAACAGGCGAGCACACACTCACACTGATTCTTAGGGGTTAATCACAAAATGGAAAAAAGAAAAACAGCGTTTTCTCCTTAAAATTCTTCCTCTTCAATATTTAGGCTGATTTGCATTTTACGTAATCTTGATGGCTCAATCAGGAAGTAAGAATTTTAAGTGCGTGTGTGAAGGACGGGAGGAATCATGTGACCCACAGCAAAGAAAAGTATGCCCTAGATTAGCACGCTAAGAAAAATAAATCCAACAGCAGTTTAAAAATAGTATCTTTGCGATATACTAACTTATGAATATATTATGGCTTTTAAGAAATAAGAATTTGAGAGCTTTAAAAAAAAATCCCCAAAAATGTTTTTAAAGATGTTACAAGATGAGAGTAGTGCACAGTGATAAACTGAAGTTTAATTATCAAAGGAACTATTTTCTTTGAAGAGCGTATTGAAGGCTAAAGTTAAAGGCTATTTTTCAACATTATTCAAAGGTCGTGTAATACATAACACAATCAAACAAAACACAGGTTGCAGAAATGTATAAGTATCTATGCTTCCTTTAATACATACTGCTGTGAGTTTCTGGAGCACAGAGAAAAAACTCCCAAAGTTTATCCAGACTACACCTAAATTCTATAGATTTCAAGAGGTCACTGCATTGTATGATAGCAAACATATTCATAAAAGGAAAATGTGAAAGCCACAGAAATGTTCGTGGGAGGTATCTAAATTTGTAACAGGTCACAATTAAGTAGTGTCTGAATTATCCTTGTGTGTTATATAAGTTATGACACAGACAGACTACATTTACTCACTTCAGGAATCGAAAAGTGGGAGATGAAGTTTGAAACACCTAAGTATAACACACTGACCAAGAGATGACTTTCATATTACAAAAACTGCTTAAGACATAACTTTGCGCTACTTTACTAAAACAAATTAACAAACATAAAGTTAGATTTAGCTAGTGGCTGTTTTATTTCTCAAGGCAAATTCTGTTGCTAGTATGTTAATAAGCAATAATTTATTAATATCAATAATAAAATATTAACACAGCTGAGAGTAGGCATTTGTATTTCCTAGCCACTACTTTTATCATTTTAATGCTTTGTACTTTTCAAAGTATTAGTCATAGCTTTATTTCAGACTTTAAAAAATTTGTACTACAGCTCTGAGCATGTGGCAAGGATGAGGGCAGAGACATGAGTCAGTTCTAGGTTTTCTTGATTGTTAGGTCATTATTTCTTTAATTCTTAAACACAAGAGGTAGCTGGGGGAAAGAAGAGATTATTAGAAAAAAAACAAAAATCTTTTGGAAGGGAAGTACAGTAAAGTAAAAACACGGAAAGTAAGAAGTACAAATTCTCTCAAGGTAGAGTATTAAATGACGTTTGTCATCATCTTACTAAACTTGGTATCGCACTTGTTGACTGAATTAAAGAGAAATGAACTACTGATCGAGAAATATCCCTAATGGATGCATGGTAAACCTAGCTCTGCCATGTATCTAAACTACAATTTGTTTAGAATAAATATGAGGGAATATAGATCTCAATTCCCTTCATTAAACCTAGAAATTGGAGAAGTTAAGAGACCTTGCTATGTTACACCAATAGTTGACTGACGGCTGAAATCAGACCCAAGATTTCTGACTTTCCTGGCCCAGGGCTCTTTCTACCATGTGAGCAGCCTCATATCTATAACTGAGGTTCAAGTAACTCTCCAGCAAGTCAAGCCCCATTACTTACCCTGCTCATGAATAAAGACACAGTCAGGACTTAGAGCACCGCACTCTGGGCACCCCAGTCCCTAGCTCTCACAGGTCAACTGGTCTTTCCTCCTGCCCCTGCCATCCGCCTCCAACCGGCCTGTGAGTGTCACTGCCAGGAGCAGACAGGTCAGACAGGTCAGGTGTGGGGGGGTGCCCCTCCTGTGAGAGTTCCAATGCCTCTCCTCACAGCTTCCTCAGTGTTCCCAGCAGAACAACCAGTAAAGTAAGGAAAAGCACTTGTTTTGGTTTGTATCATGCTGTACTGGGAATCTGAATAAACACAAGAACAAAATAATATGGAAGAAATTTCTCTTTCGTAACATTCCCCCAAACCAATTCTGTGGAGATTAAAGAGTTAAATGTAAAAGAAAATGAAACTGAATTAGAAAGAAATATTTCTGAATTTGAGATGGGAAAATAAATCTTAGCTTTATTAAAAGCAATGGAAAAAGTAACAAAAGGCAACACAACCTAAATAAATCTGACTGAAGTATAAAATGTGTATTAATAAAAAACCGGCAAATAAAATTAAAAGAAAAGCATGAAGTAAAATATTTGTAAGAGAATAATAATATATTTATAGTATTTGTGAATATAAAAGGTCAATATATTAACAGAAATCTACACAAAAAAGCCAATTAGTAAGGAAAAATACTGATTCACTAGCAAACACCAAGACTTTTTTTTATTCATCAAATTCACAAAAATGGACAATGAAAAGAGTAATGCCAATGATGTGACGTAAGACAACCATGACAGAAAACCAGCAATCAATCAATCAATCAATAATCTATCTTGCTAGCTAACTAATCTATTTTTAAAAGCTGTAACACACATTTTTCTTTTTTTTTTTTTGTGGGTACCGGGGGGTCGACCTCAGGACTTCACGCCCCAGCAGGCGCCCGTGCCGCTGAGCGATATCACCAGCCCCTTTTTTGTATGTGGGTTCCGGGAGTCAAACTCGGGCCCTTGCGCTTGCTGGGCAGGCGCTTAAGCCGCTGAGCCATCTCACTGGCCCACATTTTTCTTTTTGAGACAGGGTCTCACTATGTAGTTCAGCATGGCCTTGAACTCACTATGTAGCTCAGGCTGGCCTCAAACTTGCACTGATCCTCCTGCCTCAGCCTCCTGAGTGCTGGGATTACAGGTGTGCACCACCATGCCCAGCTTTAAAGCTGTAACACATTTTTGACTCATACCATGTCAACAAATACCATCTAAGGAAACAGTCACAGATCACAGGAAGATAATTGCATGAGGAAGTACTTAGAATAACATAAAATTGGGACCAACTTAAACATCTAAAAGTAGAGGGAAACATGACATAAGTAAACGCATATGCTTAAATAATTGTTTTTGGAGGATATTTAATTATACATATATATATCTTTGGAAGCACTAAATAGGTAAAACTACTAGATACAAAATTATATATAAATATAAATATTGTTAGGGACGGGAAAAAGGCAGTATGTGGGGCAGGGAGGCAGAAGCTAATTTCCAAATGAGCCTGAGAATGAACACATTTAAAAAGTTTATGAAGGGACAGACAACTTAGATTTTTCACTGTGACTTATGATCTTGGGATGTTTGACATTGTTCTGTAAGAAATACTTGCCTTTATAGAACGCCCTATAAATAT
The DNA here is from genome assembly GCA_028451465.1 of Erethizon dorsatum. NCBI lineage: Eukaryota > Metazoa > Chordata > Mammalia > Rodentia > Erethizontidae > Erethizon > Erethizon dorsatum. Next base: position 71,209,546 of record CM051835.1, read on the forward strand.
TTCATGGCTGTATAAAACTATAACCTTATAAGTTATCTAGGATTGTCATGTTTTCATAGTAAGAAAAAAAGCAGATAATGAACTCAGAATTATAAAACTGATACATGAAGAAACTGTTACTATTAACAGTCACATTTCAAAACACAGAATGTCAATAGCCACAAGTATCTTCCCTACCACGAAGTTTTTCCTTAACTGAGGAGCCACTGGCATGCCTTCAGAAAAGAGCAGAAATTGATGTTTGTGTGTGGGACCAATTGTATTTCTTGGCTGTCAAACTGCTTTCTGCATGAGCAGTTTTGTAAGGGTTCTGCTGAAACCTAAGAAGTCTGGCAGTAGAATGTTACAGGTGGTCCCCAACTTAAGATGGTCCTACTTGTGATTTTTCAACTTCATGATGGTGTGAAAACAATACATATTCAGTAGAGACCAGATTTGGAGTTTTTATCTTTTCCCGGGCTAGCAATATATAATCCAATGTTTTCTGGCAATGCTGGGTACCGTAGCTCCCTGTCAGCCAGGTGTCAGGTGATCACAAGAGGAAATGACAGATATTCTGCAGTGTATGTGTTGCTAAGCTATGATGTTTGGTAGATTCTAGGTATTAAATGCATTTTCCACTTATGGCATATTCAACTTTTGATAGTTTTATCTGAATGATAACCCAATTGTACATGCAGGATCATTTGACTAGGAAAATGGCCTAAAGGTCACAGGGGTAAGTAGTAAATGAACAAAAGAGGAAGGCAGGAGTCCATGAACACAATAAAGGCATCAGGAGATTAGGATGAAGAAATCATTAAATTCAAAGAATTGAAGACAGGGACTCATACAGGTATTATACACCCAATATTTATAGAAGCACTATTCAAAATAGCCAAAAGGTGGAAGCAGTCCAAATGACCATCAAGGGGTAAATGGATTAAAAATATATACATATATATCTCAATATATACCACATGGAGTAGAGTATTAGCCTTAAAAAGGAAGGAATCCTGTTAATGCTACAAGGATGAACCTTAAGGACATTATGCTAAGTGAAGTAAGCCACTCAAAAAAGACAAATGCTGTGTGATTCTACTTACACGAGGTACCTAAAATAGTCAAATTCCAAAGAGATGTGAAGTGGAATGGTGCTTCCAGGTAAATAGAGATTTGTTGTTTAGTAGATACCAGACTTTTAGTTTTGCAAGATAAAAGAGGTCTGGAGATGGAAGGTAGTGATGGTTGTACAACAATGTGAATGTATTTAATATCACTGAACTGTACACTTAAAATGTTGACTTTGATGTTATGTATTGTACTACCATTAGAAATGATATATTTTAAGTGTAATATACTCGCATATAATACAGATACAGTACACTTTTTGTTCGGTTCTGGTGTTTCGAGACAGGGTCTCACTATGTTGTCCAGGCTGGCCTTGAACTCTCATGCAGCTCAGGCTGGCCTCGAACTTGTGGCAATCCTACTGTCTCCTGAGTGCTGGAATTACAAGTGTGTGCCACTATGCCTGGCTTATGCAGATTTACTCTTTTAAAAGAGTGTAACTGTGTATCAGAAAGGAGGGCGAAAGGAAGGAAAAGAAAAAGAGAAGAAAAAAAATAAAAAAAGTTCCTTCAGAATTTTAAATCCTCAAAGTAGCTTCTAATCTGGCAAAAAAGAAAGTATAAAGTATGTCAATGGTGGGCCGGTGATATAGCTCAGTGGCGTAAGTGCCTGCCTGGCAAGTGCGAGGTCCTGAGTTCGACTCCCGGTACCCGCGTTAAAAAAAAAAAAAAAAAAAGTCAATGGTGCAGGCATCAAAATGGCCATTATTTCTGATCCTAAAATGTTGAAATATAATTAAACAAGTCAGTCCATAAACATAGTTCAAAAGCGAAAAAAAAGAAGGGACATTGTGTTTAAGGAGAATATATCAGACTTCTGTGTGGTTTTTGAGACCCTCTCATTACAGCCAGCTTGAAGATTTCCCCACAACTAGGAAAAAACCTACAAATCCAAGCAACATCATCAGCTAACAGGGGAAAACGTAAGCACCAGGGAAACTCCAAGTGTCCCTCCCTGTCCCTCATGATTCCCGTAGAATCAGAAGACAAAGGCCCTTGGGTAGAGTGTTTCAGGGATTGTGTGCCCAGAGAGGCTTGCCCAGGAGGACTCGGTTATACCACACTTAAGACAAACCTTTAGAGGATGGTTATGTTTTGCTGTTGTATCTTCTAAAGTTAAGAAGCATAATATAACTGTAACAGTCTTTCTATAAGTCATTTTATTAATTTTGTTCAAAAAATGTTTATTGAGGGCCGGCGAGATGGCTCAGTGGCGTAAGCACCTGCCTTGCAAGCGCAAGGGCCCAAGTTCGACTCCCGGATCCCACATATGAAAAAGGGGCCGGTGATATCGCTCAGCGGCACGGGTGCCTGTTGGTGCGCGAGGTCCTGAGGTCGACCCCCCGGTACCCACAAAAAAAAAAAAAAAAAAAAGTTTATTGAGTTCACAGTACATAACTATGCACCAGGGAATGAATGGTGCACAAGATGTCGCCATCCTTCCCTCAGCGAGCTGGAGGTTACAACTTAAAGGAAGCACAGGGAACTGCTGGTACATCTGAGAAGGGGTGCTCATCTGGCCCAGATAAGTCAAGGACAGAAACCATGAAGAAGTGACACTTTTAATAGCAAGAGCATCACTGACCACTACCAAAGGCCACACAGGGCTCTAAGCACTTCCCATGTATTAATTTAATGATCACTGTAACCTGGTGACATCAGCTTCTAAAGATGAAGAAAGGGAAGCACAGAAAGGCCCCACAGATCTTAGGTAGTGCAGTCAGTCAGACCACTATTGCTGCTTCTAGAGCAGCCTGAACTAAGACAAGGCAGGGATGAGACTTATGAAACAGAACGCTTGGGGAAGAGCCAAGCTGCTCTGAAATAGGGAGAAATATGATAGGGTTACTCCAGGTTAGGGAGGCTGGCACTGGGAAGGGTGAAAAGGCAAGTGAGAGAAGAGGGAAGGGGTGGCAGGGACTCGAATTCATGATCAGGAGCTTTGTAGGACAGGAATGATTGACGTCGAGTTGCTGTTTACACCAGGTTCCGCTGTATGTAATGGGAAATAACTCTCATCTCCATCGCCCTGGAACTCTTCAGGGATTTGGTGATGTGTTCATACATTGGGCAGAGCCCCCAGGCTGGGTGTAGGGCACTATGCAGTGACTGAGCAGGGAAGCAGCATGAGGACGCTTTCAGAGGAATAGATTCAGGGAGAATATGGAGAGCAGGGAGACAGTTGTTACTGCAGTAATTTAGGTGAAAGGTGAGGTAATCGAGGAGAAAAAACTGGAGGTAGAAGAGGTAGGTGGATTTGAGAACCACTGCTATGTAGAATTTTGATGAGATCTGCCTTCTTAGTAGATTTCAGAGATGAGAGAAGAGTTAAATCTGTAAGTTAAGAGACTGCAAACTTGAGTAGTTTGAATCAGTTGGGAACCTGTTGAATGTGAGGTACCATGTGACCTATCAAAAGTACAGCTGCATCTTAACAGAAACATGGAGCTCAGAAACAGGTGGAGAAACCTGCGAAGTGTGATGAGGAGAAAGGGCCAGAGGGGTGTGTGACAGGGTGCTGGAAGGCCAGGGAGAAGAGTACCTCAAACACACTCACCATAAGGAGGTCATGGAAGACAAGAATCCAAATGTAGCTGCAGAATGAGGCAGCAAGAAGCACAGCAGGGTGCCTAGCGGGTCGAGCTGGAGCAGGATCAATTTGGTCACAGGTGCAAAGGCCAGACAGCAACAGCCTGGAGTTATGGACAGGTGTGAGGAAATAAAGACAGCAAATGGAGATGGTTCTTCTGAAAGACAGACCTGGCTGGAGGAATGAATGGAAAGATAACCAAGAAACAGGGTAACACCGAAGGGCTGAGGTTTTTAAAATGGGGACGACTGGAGTAGGTTTCATTACGTACAGAAAAATACCAGGTATAAGGTCAGAGAGAGAAAA